>CM031858.1:17432308-17491136 GCA_018697195.1 Certhia americana
GGGGATTGTTGTTGTTTTGGGGTTTTTTTGGTTTTTTTTCTGTTAGGGTTTTTTTGAGAGTGGTGGGGGTTGTTTTGGTTTTGGTGCATTGGGGTTTTTTTTTGCTTCCATCAACTCCATTTAGTTAAAATTGAATGTAATACAAAATATGTTTCAAATCAGACCAAAGATGTAGCCTAGCATCCTGCCCCTGACAAGGGCTGGGTAACAGGTGTGGGTAAGCAGTCTATTAAATTTTACTTACATTTCCAGATACCAGCTCTGCAACCTAGAGAACTGGAGAGCTGAGTGATTTTATCTCTGTTCAACAAGTCCAAGAAAAATTTGCTACATAATTTTTGAAGCCATTAAATGTCCTTAATATTCCGAGACATAAGTATCACAGTTAAAGAGTCATAAAATAACAGTACCTCTTCTTTGTTTTAAAAATACCACCTGATAATTTTGTTTATCCTCTGCAGTTCATTCACTACAAGAAAAAGTGAAATAAGTGACACTCATTTGCCTTCCCTGCATATACATAATTCTGTAAGTTTCTATATTATTCCTCTTCACAGTGATTCCTTCTGGGAATGAGGAAACCTATTCCCTTTGATCTTTCCTAAAACAGAGGCCACCATGTCTGTTCATGTTGCCTTTCTTAGTTCATTCTTTGCTCATTCTGTTGTCTTCCTATAGTTCAGCTGTACCTTCTTGAGACAGAAACATCACAACTGTTAATGGCATTCATGGGCATGTATAAGGCATTTGCTAGTAACATGATGTTTTGTCTTTTATTTCTGGAATTTGAAATTTTGCACTTAATCACTTTCTCCTACTTAGGTACTGGATGCCATTTTCGTGAAAACATCCACATTAATTCTGATACAATGTATGACACAGCTGCAGAATAAAAACCCCATGACTGGCAACTTCTCTCTGTATGAAATCTGAACAATTACTTGCTTTCTCACTTTTGCTTCCTATTTTATAACCAGACATTTTTCCTAGTAGAGAACCTTTTTTTTACCTGTTCAGGTTTATTTGAGTGAAAAGCCTGGTCTGAAAACTTTTGAAAAAATAACTGTATCAACCAGAACACCATTAACCACTTGCTCATTGACTCCTCTAAAGAACTCAAGTAGTTTTCATAGCTCAAAATTTCTTCTACGCAAGCACTATTGATTCTTTCCTATTACTATCATATTTATCCATGGGTTTGATTTTGGTTTTTTCAAGAATTATTTCTATCAATTAACACAGCACAGACGATAAACTTCATGTAATTATTGCTGTATTTCCTTTTGAAAATGAAGTTTTCTACCATTCATTCTTCTAGTACCACGTTTCCAGATGTTAGCTATTTTTCATTTAGAACAAGACCTGGGAAAACAACTATTTATTCCTACCTGGGCAGTTTTATCACATTCACTTCAGTGATCACCACATTGCTTTGTCTTTTGACACAAAAATAAGTAATTTTGCTTTTCTTTCATGACTGCAATCACGTAATAGTGTCCCCCCTAAGAAGCTTCTTGCATCTAGTCAATTTGAAAAAAGCTTTACTACTAGTTCTTGTATCTTTGCTAGTTCTCTCCCAAAATATTTTGATGCAGGGTAGCATAGTTCTTTTTCCTTCTCATTTGAGAATAGAAGCATTTTAATCATGCTGGGGTTTTTTCCTTCTAATCCCTCAAATTTGATTTAAGGTCAATTTTTACCTTTCACCTCTCATAGAATCTTCAGAACCACTACAGACATCTTTGCTATTCTTAATCGCTTTTCCTTTACCTAGAAAAACTTTACCTAGATTTAGTAGATACCTGGGCATGATAATTATTTCAGATCTGAGAGTGTCTGATCTCCTGTACTAACAAAAACCTCCAAGATATTCCACCGAATCACAAATAGTTGTTATCAGAAGGCACCTCCAGAGATGATCTGGTCCAACTGCTCTGTTCTGAACAGGGTCAGCTAGAGCTCAGGGCTAGTGCAGTCTGATTTTGATATCCCCATGGACGGAGACTCCACATGTTCCCTGGACAACTTATGCCATGCTCCGTCATTGGTATGGTAAAAGAGGATTTTTTTTTCTGATGCATAAATGGAAACCTCCTGCATTTCCATTTGTGCCTATTGCCTCACTTTTCACAGGGCACCACTGAGAAGAGCCTGGCCTGATTTCTTTACTTCTTCCCATCAGTGATTTTTACACTGACAAGACCCCTCCAAGCCTTCCCTCAAGACTGAGCAGTCCTAACTGCCTAACAGCAGAGGGGACAACACTCCAGCATGGTCTCACCAACACTGAGTGAAAGATAAGAGTCCCCTCTCTCAAATTTCTGGCAACACTCTGCCTAATGCCCAGGATTTTGTTAGCTTTCTTTGTCCCAAGTTCACATTGCTGGTGCATGTCCACCAGAATCACCAGGTTCTTTCCTGTAAAGCTGCTTTCCAGCTGGTCATTACCCAGTCTGTACCGGATATTCTTCCCCCAGGTGCAGGACTCTGCCTTTTCCCTTTATTGAACTTAATTAAATTCCCAATTTCCTATTTCTCAAGGAAATTGTTGAGGTCCCCCTGAATGGCTGAAAAACCATGTGGTCTGTCAATCACTCCTATTAATTTCATATCTTCTGCAAACTTGCTGGGGGTGCACTCTGCCCCATCATTCAGGTCACTAACGAAGAGGTTGAACAGTACCTGCTCCACGACCAACCCCTGGAGCACAACACGAGTGCCTGACCTCTAACAGGACCTCAGACAGCTGATCACAACCCTCTGAGCCTGTCAATTCGGCTACCTTTTGGTTTATTTACACTGTTTATCTTGTCTTGTTTATCACTAGTTTACTTATGAGGATGTTACAAGACGCAGTATTGAAAGCCTCAAAAAAGTCAAGTCAAATTAATATTTAGGCATTAATCCAAAGAAGGTGCTTATGTGGAGACAATTTCAGGATCTGACAGTGCCAATTCACAAATTCCACTTTTTTTTTAACATCAGTCTTGTGAATGAAGCCATTTTAAAAAATACTCAGGTATCCATAGCTTTCTTTGAGTGATAACGCTTCAGCATTTTCTCTAGGGATAATCTTAGGCTTCCCTTTCAATGCCCATGACCTAGCAGATGATCAAATAATAATACTGTCTAGACCAAACTTAATGTAGATATCATGTGAAAAGTTCCTATCAATCTATGCCAAAGCTAGCATATTTTATATATCTGAATTACTGTCTTAGGTCATTCATATAGAGATAGAGGCTCAAAGCAATGTTTTTCCTCTTGGAGACCAATTCTCAGAACAGAGAATAGTAAAAAACAAATTATGAAAGGCAGTGAAAAGAGACTCCTCAGGAATACTTTCTGAAACATATAAGCAGTGGCTAGGCTAACAGATATGTTTCCCACCTGTTCCTAGAAATCTATAAAAAATTAGTGGTCATCTGCGGTACCATATATTCTCAGAGCATTCCTCATGCACAAAGGCCTTCTTTTATAAGCCTGTCTACATTATCTGAAGGCTTCTTTTCTTGGACTTGACATTTTCATAAACAGATTATCAATCACAAGATAATAGCTAATACATCTTTTATTTTGTCTGCATCTCATTTCCTGCCATCTGAAATACCCAGGTGAAATTTAAAGTTTTCAGATTTGATTTTACACAGTCATTATTAACAAAATTCTCATTATGGTAAGATTTTCTTCATTAATAGTTAAAATTATCTATTTTCATGTTTAATGTCTTGACATACAGCATTTCTCCTGCTACGAGTGTCAGAATAGATATGCCAGCCTGAAGTATAAAAAGGGTAAAAACTAAGCCAAAAACTGTAGATGCTGTCTGGAATTCACTCTTTCCAATTCATTCCTTTTGATAGCTTTACTGACTTTTTCTGTGTATTCACAGGTTATTGTAGTGCCTAGTATGCTGTACCACCATTTTCTTTAGAAAACCTAATTGTATCTTTTGGATATAGAAATTGTGGTGCTGCATCTACTGACTTTCTAGCTATTTACTGAAGAAATCAACTTTTATTAGTTCAGCTCATGTGTACAACTTAAATGTGTTGTCATGCCTTTCAAACCTTTTCTTAGGCTGCAAAGATATTTAGTTTTAATTTTTCAAGACTGTTTTAATTAGACTTATCCACATACACCTTCTTTGTGACTCCTGATTTTCTAGGTTATTTCACACAGATAGAAGTTATGTTGAGGGTTTAAGTAGTTTCCTTTCCTAAGGATTTATTATTGATTGAAGGTTATGAATTACATTTGTAATATTCACCTTTCCACAGAATAGTTGAGTAAACCTGATATCAACTGCTATGTTTCAGTGACATCATGGCTATTGGATATTACTGTCTCAAAATTATTTATGCTTATTTAATATTAAAATTGCCATGGAGTTTTTGCTGACTAACTTTTCTGTGATCTTTGAAAAAGCTTTTGCAGTACTACAACTCTCTACACATAAATCCATTTGTTTTAAAGTAGTGTGCTGAACTTTGCATTTAGTGGGATTCATTGAGAGAGTGCAAATCCCTCTGTAGGACTCATTGAGGTCTCCATTCTCATTAGTTTGGTTGTTATTCGACACAGAATTTATCCTGTACCCTTTTCAAGGTTTCTGTATTTTCTCTACTTCTTTCTGAAGAAAACAATTCAACATTAAAAAATAGTTCCTTTTTGAACAATTGTCTTTTGGGGGGCCTCTTTGTACTTTGTGAATTTATAGAAATACTCTTGAAAAGTTGGCTAGTGTCAGACCTTTAGCCTCCAGCTTTTGAAAAAAAGTCCCACTATCATCATCAGTCTATATCTGGCTTCAGCTCTTGTTCTTTTCACTTTCAATGACAACAGAAAAACCTAAACTGTCTCTTAAGACTCTATATATTTGCAAAAGAGACAGAGCATGTAGTATTATTCAAAATATTTGTCAAATTTTGTATTCAGCAAAAAACTGCAGATCCATCTAGGCTTTTAACTCTTTCATCCTTAAAGAAAGAGAATGTCTTCATAGTTGAAAGCACAGGCAGATTTCAGGTCGTTCTTCTCCTTTCTCCTTTGATTTTGAAGAAGAGAAAGCTAACTTTATTTTTCAAATAAAAAGAAGCCTGGATTGTTTCATACATAACTGTTTGCAATGCTTGCCAAAGACAACAATCTCTACAAAGAACTACACATGCCCAGCCACTCTGGTTTGTATGCTGTCCAAGAAAAGCAGAAACAGAGTCATCTTTAACAGCCATTTTTAGAATAATGTGAGTAAACTAGGAGAATAAGGAACTATGTAAGGACTGTAGAGCTGGGCCTGTAATTGTGTAATGTTTATTTTATAGCACATAGCAGTTTATAAACTTACCACATCCTTGGGTGGATACTCTTCCTTCTTTACTTTTTTACCCATTCTAAAAACAAACAAACAAACAAAAATAAAAGCAGTCAAACAAATTTCCTTCTGTGTTTTAGGAACCAATTTACCAGTGATTTAGGGAAGCTTGTCAGACAGACTTTCTTATTAATTTGAGCCACCTAATCAGTCTGAAAATTTCTTAGACATGGTAATTTCTATACAGAAAGTAGTCCCACTTTCAAACATTTGTATGCATTTGGTAAAATACATCTGTCAACAACATACATAGCTACAAAGGTCTGAGATGTCACAGGCTCAGGTTGTAATGTAATACAAATAGATAGAACATCTCTTTCTGTAAATTAGTTTTATCTGCATCTGTAAATCATATATGAACTTGAAAGTCCTTTTAGGGTATTTCCCCATGTTTGCCTATACATTCTATGTTGGCAAACACTCCATACAACTGCAGAATGTACAAATAAGTTCTACCCTGAAAACATGGTCCAAATACAATTTGAATTTTCTGTTCATATTTCACAGGAGACAAAAATCAGGTCTGTAGGTAGTAAGAAACAGTTCTGCACAGTATAAATTTCATTGATTAAAAAAAATTACATTTATTTACATAAAGTCCAGCCTGTCTTATTACTTCTTCTTTTGTATTAGTACACATGCACATAACCAAGAAGACCTTCTCAGCTGCATCTAATAGCAGCTTCCGAAGCATAAGGAGGTAATACCTCATGTGGACCTAATTTCATGTGGTTTGCAAAACTACAGCAGAGCCTTCCAATTAAGGTACAGGCAAAAGTAAAGGGCAACATGAGCCACTAGCACTAGCTATGCATAGAACATAACCCAAGTTATGCCAAACTGAAGTTTGTTTTAACACTGTGTAAAAGTTAGTACCCCTTATTAATTCTTCAGTTAGTTCTCAAAGGGAGACCACACATTCACCCTCAGACAGAGTTTATTGAGAGTCTACCTCTGGTATAAGAGATTATTTTCTAGTGCAACATGAGCTGTAGCCTGGCTGATTACAAAAGTCAAGGCTATTCTTCGTTGTACTCAACAAAAATTTGGATCTCTTCTTGAATTTTCCAGGCACTGGTCCTCTACCAATCTCTCCAAAAAAATTGTAACACAGCACTAATGAAAGCAGTGGATAAGCACATCCTAAAAACAGATCTGAAATTTAAAACTTCATAGGCAGGTCACTAATTACCGTTTTGAGAGAAAGATCCACACAGCCAAAGATTTTTCAGCTCCAATCTGCTTTACGCTTGTGCGTCTGTACACACAAACTATGAACCACACACACACAAATTCAGTGTTTCAGAAAGCACAGCTTTGGCCAGAGACAAATTAACTTAGATAAATAAATACATAAGGACAAATTACTGACAGTACATTCAGCAAGTGTGATGGACATACTACCTTCTGATTTATGCAGTCACTGTAAAAAGTAAGAATCACGGGCACATTCAAGAATCAGATTTAGATGGACATTCAGGAAATCTGGGTTATTTAAATTGTGCTAAATCCTGGTATGGAGATATGGACATTTATTCAGAATCATTCAGTTCAGCTCAATTCATTTCAGATATAAATTAAGCTGCAGTCATAAAAGGCAATTTTAATTCTGAGTGAGTTTAATTAAAGTTTAAACCAACTAATTTTAAAAGTTAATTAATGTAAAATTATTTATAATGTTATATAATTAATGTTCTCAGATTCAAATTATATATATTTCAAGACCAAGAATAACTAAGGCTTTTAATGGCAAATATTTCTTCACGCTGTATAAACATATCCAGCTTCTGAGCATATTTTTAAGAAACTTTTACATATTTTTAAGTGTTCAGAAATATTTGGTTCCTTAAAAAATTTCATTAAAAAAGCAGTATGATCTATAGCAACAAGCAGAGAGAAAAGGTCAGTTACTGTACCATGGGTTATAACTCTCAGTCTATTTCTTTGCTGCAGTTACTAATCTAGATTTCAATACATTCTGCCATCAAACATTGGCGTGAGGTTTGTTCCCATAAAGCTCTCTGTATTCAGTGGTCATTCTCTGACTTGAGGGAATGGTGGACACGGAATTCTTTGGCTTACTGGTAATTAAAAATGTGTCTTCTGCATTGAACTGTAATTATAACAGACAATCAATGTGTACAGGTATTGAAAGGCTACTGACCCATAAAAGAGCTTCTTTATTTAAATCTCTTTCTCTCCAAGATAACTGCATGCTGTCTTTTTCTCAGTACGTTTACAGTATACACATTTCTGATTCTCAGTTTACCAATCTAAATATTTAGAATTTAGAAAACAATTGTAGTAGGGCTTAAATTTTTGTATCTATCAAATGCTGGCTTAATGTCACCTGAAAAACTTATTTTTAAAATGAAAGTAATTCACTAGTAATTACATGCTATTAATGTAATTAATTCCTGGACAAACTGGCTGCTCATGGCTTGGATGGGTGAACACCTTTCCTGGAGGAGACTCAGGGGGATCTTACTTTTCTCTGCAACTGCCTGAAAGGAGGGTGTACCGAGGTGGGGGCTGGTCTCTTCTTCCATATAAGCAATACAGCAAGAGGAAATGGCCTCAAGTTGTGCCAGGGGTGGTTTAGATTGGATATTATGAAATATTTCTTCACCAAAAGGGTTGTCAAGCATTGGAACAGGCTGCCCAGGGAAGTGCTTGAGCCACCAGTTCTGGAGGTATTTAAGACATTTGGCGCTTATGGACATGGCTTAGCAGTGGGCCTGGCAGTGTTAGGTTAACAGTTGGATTTGTTGATCTCAAAGGCCTGTTCCAAACTAAACAATTCTATGTTTCTAAATCTGAAAGATAAAATAATATTCTCATTTGAGTAATATCCTCTATTTCATGTCCTGCACATTTCTAGAATCATAGAAGCATGCCTTTTCTACATATGTTTTTTGAGATTAAAGGGTTGATTGTTTTGAATCATGTAGAGCTATAGGTAATGAAGTACTTTGACCCAACAGATGTAGCCAATACATAGCCAAGCAATCCATGAAGTTATCATTCTATGCTACTTCCTGTCCTTCACCTGGAATTTATTGCCTCAGTGGTAGACAAACCAGCCTGTTTTACTTCCCTCCGACCCCGTTGTAGTGCAGTGGTGCAATCAGGTGTTGTCTCTCAAGCAGCAGGACAGCCATTACATCTAACTAAATCCTCATTCCAAAACCACAATCCCCAAAGCTCTCCCTCAGCTCTGGCTATTCTTAGTGCCTTTGCTCACTAGGCACTTCCCTGTTTCACTCTGAACTTCATTAGGACTTCCAGCTTTTGCACAGGACCAGAACCACTCCAGTGTAAGCATCCTATGTTAAACTCATATCCGGAATCTATGAGTAGTGTCCATTAAACTAAACTAAGGATCAGCGCTAAAGTTAATCACTCTGCTTGATAATTGATGGAGATCTAGTCAACATATTCAATAGCTCTTAAGGCAGATTATTCCTACAGGAGGTATCTAAAATGGAACAGCACCTTAAAAATAACTACTTTTTCCTTGGACCAAGACCAGAGTTTGGAGTTGTTAGCTTATGTATTTACATTAATATCTAAGCTTGTGAGCTAAGTTCATTACCCCATTTCACCACATGAATCCACATGCCAGGCTAGCTCTATCACACTATCACAGCAGACTGAACACTAGCAGAACCAAGCACACAAAAAAACACAGCCACCTTGTCTTTTCTGCAATGGCTGCAGGAGCAGGCACATCTCCAGTAACATCTCTATGACCAGAACATTCTGCCAGTGAGTGGAAAACGATTTTGTGGAATGTCACAAATGCGGATTTTTTTTTGGTTCAAAGTGGAAACCTCTAACTTCTTAACTATTTTATCAGGAACTGGCATCTCTGCCATGTCAAATAAAATACAGAAAATTTATTTGGGTTTTGGAAGAGTTGCTGCAGATGCCTGCTCAGAGGAGCAGACTCCAAGTACTAGATCATAAGATAATGATGGCCCTGATCCCTGTACTTATTTATTTTTACTGTCATGCTTTAATGGGAAGAGTTGCTTTTGTCTATGTGAATAGTTCCTTAGACTATAAATCTGAGATACCCACTTATTTCTATTCACTACACCTCTAAAAAAAAAAAAAAAATACAAAATTATGTCTTGTAAGTGAGTTTTAACGAAGAAAGAATGAATCTATAAATTGTACTTTGAAATATGAGGAAAGTTTTCTGATTGTTTTTCTGTTTTAAATACTGAAGTCTAATAAATACTTCCTTTACAATATTAGAGTCCTCTTGCATGCACTTAAAGAACATAGTGTTTCCTGGGATTAAATCAGACAATGCATTTAGAAAACACTTCCTTTTCCATTTGCATCTTTTGTTTTCTAAAACCTTAAATAACAGATGCAACAGCCTCTAGGCTGCACATACTTCGAGAGCTGAGTCGAAGAACAGGAATAAGTCAAAGGCACAGCCAGCAGTGGAACTTACCTCTTAGTCAAGGAATCAAAGGTCTTTGCTGAGAGCAATTACCTCTGTGGAAAAGCAGTGCAAAGAGAAGGATTTAGAAATAGCTTCTAAACAGTTGTTTTACATGATCCAAGTTTCAAATTTACAGTCCAGTGCTTTAAGATGGACTCAATCCCTGTTACTACAGCCTAGCCATGATTTTCAGATTCATACTGAAAATGATGCACAAGTGAAATTCTTTTTGCCTTACGGGTGATAATTACATAATGTCAATTAATTGAGCAATTTTAATTGAAGTCTAGCTGCTTATTTTTGTCTCAGATAAACTATTTTTTTCTTGTGATAACAGTGAAATTTGCCTATAAATCAGTCATTATCACTGATTATTTCAATTAGTTTTTGTATGGACATTCTAGTACTGTTGCCTTCTAATGGAATCAAAAGATAATCATATTATCAGCAGACAATCTCACTCCTTTCTTGAGTCCATAAAACAATATGTCCTCTGTATACCAGCTTAAATATCTTCATTGTCCTCAGATAGCTTCATTTTAATGAAGAGAACAATGTGGAATAGCCTTGAAACTCCTTTCTTTCTCCCAAATTATTCTTTCATCTTTTTTCTGCCCAACTCCTTAAATATGGATCAACAGACTCCCCTTTCTCTGTGTTGTCATGACAGTGCAAACATTACCACACTATTAAAAAACTTGGCTTCATATAATAAGAGAGTTAAAAAGAGATAGCAGGTCCAATTTAATATTCAGTTCCTACAGATATAGATATATGTGCCATATGAAAATAATATATGACCAATTAAGTCAAGGCCTCTGAATTTGCCCACTGTTTTATCTTTGTGCATGTGTATATTTGTCCGAAAAATGATGAGGATGTTACACCTGAATATGAGAAAAAGCTTCTTTACTCTGCAGGTGATCAGGATTGTCCAGAGAGGGTACGGAGTCTCCCTCACTGGAGAGATTCAAGAACAATCTGGATGCAATCCTGTGCAATGTGCTCTGGGATGATCCTGCTTGAGTAGGGAGGTTGGACCAGATGACCACTGTGGCCCCTTCCAACCTGACCCATCCTGTGATTCTGTGAATAAGAACAGTCTTCCACATGGCTGATCAGCATCCAGCCTCCAGAATGACAACAGACAAATGTTTCTGATAAATGCACGAAACTAATCCCAAAAGACAGATTTCTTCCATATGTTACAGGGTTTCTATTTCCCTAAAGCACCAAGGTTTAGATCTCCTAAAGTTTTTATGTTCTTCCTAACAATAGTAGCTATTTTTACTGTCCACATAAACGCCTAATCCTTTAACTCTTCATTCTTAGTCAGCCATGCTACAGCACAGGTCCAATTGTCAAGTGTACTGTATAAGGAACTACTCCTTAGATTTAAAAATATGTAAATAGTTTAAATGTGTTATTCAATTCAACACAATAACCCTTCGTTC
Organism: Certhia americana; assembly: GCA_018697195.1. Lineage (NCBI taxonomy): Eukaryota > Metazoa > Chordata > Aves > Passeriformes > Certhiidae > Certhia > Certhia americana. The sequence continues at coordinate 17,443,596 of CM031858.1, forward strand.
TTATATTACTTTAGTTAACAGATGCCTTGACTTGATCTTTTTTACCTCTCTTTTATAAGCCCCTGTACATTCTGATTTAACTCCTTTCTAAGCTGTCTTAATTATTTTTTTCCATATAGCTTTTCCAGACATGTATGTTTCCTGTCTCAGAGTCCCTCTGTGACTGTTAAACCTTTCTCAGATACTATGTACCTAATGAGAAATACTGTAATCAATCCTAGAACACTACTGACTTCTTCAAGTGACATTGTAACTTTCAGTGTATTTATTTTTACCCAGCTTCCTCAGTGAAGATTTTCACTAAGTTACCCACATATGGTAAACAGTTCATTTTCTCAGTCGATCACAATTAATTTAGATTTACTACTGAAGAGAATATTGTTCCAAGTATTTCTGACAGTATAAATTACAGTGCTTTCATCAACAATCAATTTTATTTGTCACAGTGTTACCAGTTCACCCAACTACAGAAGTGCTCTCAGAAGTTTCTACAAGTCTTCTTTAGTTGTAACAAAATCATTTTAATTTCACCAGAATATTTTTATTTCTCTATGCTATTCCTCATTTCCAAACTATAATGAACATATTAAATAACATCAGATCTAGGATCTATCCTTGGAGAATCCAAGCTGTGACAAGCTGAATCCAGGAGATTTTGGTGTGTGATTCTAAATGTCTGAGATGCATAGTGAAATCCCTCATCCCATGAAAAACAGCCTAAAGAAAAACTGACTTAAACCACATGAGAGACAGTAGTTACACTACCATTATCTGAGCTATAATAGCAGGACACTTCCCACTCAGAAGGCAAAGATGGTCTGACTTAGGAAGAAGTACTAGTGAAAAATTAAAAGACTCCTAAGATTTTAGCCAGCTGTGAAAATCTACATGAATTAAAATGAATGCTTCTGCCTGTCAGTTTCACAGGGACATCAGGGGAAAGGGACAATCTGAACCAGTGAGCTTGTCCCCCTCCCCATCACAGCCACTGCATTGTGTTAATCCCACCTATCACACGATATCTTAAAAACTTTAGATATTTTTTCCCACCTCTTTCATTTAAAAGTTTTTAAATTAAAAAGTTGTTCAATTACTTCAATTACTTTCTTTGTTGGCATGTATGAAAACATTATTTATAATAAATATTTGTACTATACAATATATATTTACTATATTCTATACATATTATATAGTATATTATATAAATTCCACATATTTACATATACAGAATCAACATACATTTAGAATACTAGAACGTTTTGGATGGAAGGGCCCTTAAAGATCATCTCATTCCCTCCCTACTGCCATGGGAAAGGATACCTTCCACCAGACGAGGCTGCTCAAACCCCCATCCAACTAGGCCTTGAACACTTTTCAGTGATGGATGCACAACTTCCCTGGGCAAGTTGTTCCAATCCCTCACCACCCTCTGAGTGACTCTCCAACCTAAATCCACCTTCTTACAGTTTAAAGCCTTTCCCCCATGCCCTGTCCCTACATGCCCTTGTAAAAAGTCCCTCTCCAGCTCTCTTTTGGGCCTGTTTTAGGAACTGGAAGGTGCTCTAAGGGCTCCCCAAAGCCTTCTCTTCTCAGCCTGTCTGCACAGGACAGGTGCTCCAGCCCTCTGATCATGCCCTTCCTCTATCTGAAGGTAACAATAGCCCCACTCAGTTTTCATTTTGTTAGCCTAAAGAATTCTACTTTTCTCCAAAAAATGATTCCTTATTTCCCACATAGACTCAGAGAATATGCTGAGTTGGAAGGGACCCATCAGGATTATTGAGTCCAACTCCTGGCCCTGCACAGAATCATCCCCAAAAGTTACACCATGTGTCTGAGAGTGTTGTTCAAATGTTTCTTGAACTCTGTCAGGCTTGTTGCTGTGACCACTGCCCTGGGGAGCTGTTCCAGTGCCCAGACACCTTCTGAGGGAAGAAACTTTTCCTAATATCCTATCTAAATCTCCCTTGACACACCTTGAGGCCATTCCCTGGTCACCACAGAGAAGAGATCAGTGCCTGACCCTCCCTGTGAGGGGGGGTTCCTCTTGGTCTCCTTCAGGCTGAACAATAGAAGTGACCTCAGTCACTCCTCACACATCTTCCCCTCAAGGCCCTTCACCATCCTCATGACCTCCTTTGGATGCTCTCTAACAGTTCAATGTCTTTTTTATATTGTGGCCCCCAGAACTGCCCCCAGCACTCGAGGTGAGGCTGCCCCAGTGCAGAGCAGAGCAGGACAATCCCCTCCCTTGCCCAGCTGTGCCTGATGCCCCCAGGACAGGGTTGGCCCTCCTGGCTGCCAGGGCACTGCTGGCTCATGTTCAACTGGCCATAGACCCTGACACCCAGGTCCCTTTCCTGTGCATACATCCAGGGTTGTCCCATCCCCAACACTTGACCTTGTTAAATTTCACATCTGGTAATTGCCCAATGCACTAATTAGTCTTTAAGATCTTTCCACAGGGCCTCTTTTAATTTAAATAACTATAGAAATATGTATTTAAATTCAACCAGAATGTTTAAGGACTTATCTATATAAAAAGATGTTCAAAAAGGGGCCTCGTAAACTTTCTGAAGAAACATGCTGTTGACTGAGGTGTTCAGATTGCTTTAGAAAGAAAAATCATGTCCCAGCAGCATGTTATTTATTGAACTTGTTTTAATAAAAATTGTAAAACATTATAATGAGTATATCTTAAATATTATAGATTAGTCAGGATTTTAACAGATAAAAATCCTAAATGGAGCACAAAAAGAATGTTCATCCTCATCTCTATTTCAATTAATGATATTTAATATATATTATAATAGTATATTATGTATAATAATATATTTTTCATATATATATATATTACATATATAATAGTCTCTGTCTATTGTAAGGATTCAAAGTGGCAACCTTAATCAAAGGATTTCATACACTGCATATACTGAAATCCTATGTTCTTTCCTTTCTTGGTAAAAAAGTTTAGCACTGCAAACACACAGTTTATTCATGTACAAACAAAAGAGCAAGAAGAGGTTTGGCCATATGTCACCATCTGGCTAAAGTATAGTTGAAGAGTTTGAAGTGTTTTTCAGAAAATGAAGTTATTTTAAACAGAATAAATAGGTTCTGAAAAATGGCTGTGTTGCAACATGGCAAAGGCAACAGAAAAGTTTCTGCAGACTGTAAAGGAGACTCAATTTCAAAAAAAACACAGCAACCACAAAACACACACACACACACACACACACACACACACACACACACACACACACACACACACGAGTTATGAGCAAAGAACACTACATTGTAAGTAGAATCCCAGGAAATGAGATAAACTCTAAGTTTAGCCCCTACTTTTCCAAGACCCAGTAAGAATATAGGGATATGGAAACTGGTTCTATTAATAATTTTCTCTTCAAAGAAATGTGTTGGCTGTTTCCTTTTCTGAATTTTTGCTTTAGTATGATCTTTCTCATGAGTGTTTTTTAAGTCCTTTTGAAAACATGGATGACCTCTGCTGAACAATCCAGATGAAGTCTCTCCTATCTTGTACAAAATTGTACTCATACTTCTTTGTCGACAGGGGAAATGTCTCAGATGTGTTAGTATCACGTTCATGAATTTGATGGTTTTGTCTGCAAGGGTAGACCTATTGTTTAATTTTAATTGCTTATTTACCAGGCTCTATTATGCTAACAGTTAAAAAAAAAAAAAAAAAAAAAAAAAAAAAGACATTTGTTGCCATTTAAGACAAATATGCAGGTAGCAGATTTGCAAATGTAAGGACAGCAATGAATATATCAGCCCATGTTTGCATTCAGGGTGTTAGAGGAATATTAGATAATCAGAAAATGGCATGAATGTGATAAAAAACACAAAAATGAAATAAGTTAAAAACTGAAATGTTACTTCCATCAATAAATATGAAAGTGATCTTGCTCACTGTCAATGAACAATAGAAAGCAGAGGTCTTTACCTTACATAAGTATCAGACTATCTCATACAGATGAAAATTTCAGATAACCAAAATGATTTTAAAAGAGTTCTGCACTACAGCCGATGTTTCTCTACCAGCTGATCCATATTTTGCTTTGAAATTCCTGTCTACAAAAGTCCCCAAACCTTTGAAATATTAATAAAATGAGGAGAGGTTTTCTGCCTAATACCCTAATCACCTTTTACTGTTCTTTCAGAGAAAACTTCTGTATCCAATTGTTTGGGTTTTTTTTAATTCTTGTCTCCAACCCACAGAATTTTAGATTTCATACCTTACATGTTACTGTCACACAAAAATTCCACGTCTCACCTAAAGTGAACTGGTTTTTTTTTTTTCTTTTTCTGCATTACCTATTTAGATTTTTAAATAAAATCCTTTTTCCTCTACCATCTAAGTTTCCTCGTGTCAGGTGTTTCCTTACTGTAGTTTCTTGCTTCCCAGTTCACATCTAAAAATACTGGTACAGTTATCTGCTGAATGCATCCACCCATTGCTGACACCAATTCCTAAACTCCCAGTTTCTAGTATGAAATCGTGTGAGGAGCCCTTCAGTGCAGGATATTCTCTGTCAGGGTTCAAATTTTGTTTATGTTCACACTGATACACTTCAGCTGTTATTAATAACATCACAATTTTAATATAAGTCCTGAAAATGTCACTGCTTTTCCCTTATCATGCAGACAGTAGATTTTTAGTGGGCTTTTTGGTTGTGGTTGGAGGAAACATCAACTTATGCCTTTAAAAATTATAGAATCTTAGAATGATTTGGAAGGTGATCTTGAAGATGATCTAATTCCAGCTCTCCTGCCTTAGCCAGGGCACACTTTCAACTAGACCAGTTTTCTCAGAGCCCCATCCAAACTGGCCTTGAACACTTTCAGAGATGTGGCATCACAACTTCCCTGTTTCAGCGCCTCACCACCCTCACTGCAAAGAATTTTTTCCGCAATATCTAACCTAAACCTACTCTCATTCAATTCCAACCCATTCCCCCTGCCACGACATGCCCAGGTAAACAGTCTCGCTGCTCCAACCTCAACTTACTTTGAAGGTTTACAGACACGTGGCCCTCAGTTCACTGACAAGCGCCGAGGAGCCAGACCCACCGAGAGCCGGGGCACGGCAGCTACCGCACCGCCCGGTGCCGCCTCAGCACCGCCGCGCCCCGGGGGCTGTACGCGGCGATTTGTGCTCCCTGCCCCGGGCCCCGGGGGCTGTACGCGGCGATTTGTGCTCCCTGCCCCGGGCCCCGGGGGCTGTACGCGGTGATTTGTGCTCCCTGCCCCGGGCCCAGCTGCCCTCAGCGCCGCCGCCGCTCCCCGCGCCCCCCGCGCCGCCCGGGGGCGATCGCGCAGCGCCGCTGCTCCGCCGCTCCCCCGCTCCCCCCGCGAACCCGATCCCCGGGGGCGCGATCCGCCCGCCCCCCCCCCAGACGCGCGCCTGACCTTACGCCGTTGCGGGACAGACGGCGGACCCGCGCTGCGCCTGAAGAGAAAGGCGGGCCCCTGAGGACGAGCCCGGGCCCTCCCTCCCTCCCTCCCTCCCTCCCTCCCTCCCTCCCTCCCCTCTCCCACTTGTCCCTCGGCAACGGCTTCGAGCGTTCCATGTGAATTCCCAGAAGTCTTCGGGGAAACGTTTCGTCGTGAGACGAGCGTTCAGTCCGTTTCTCCATAGTATAGCCCGGCTCCGAGGTGCTGGTGACGCTGCTTTGAGGGAAACTTCAAGTCGTTAATGCTGATGCGCCCTGGGTAATGAGGGCAAAAGGAATCTGGTTTTTCTGCAGACAAAAGGAAAAGGCTACTCGCTCACACAAAGACACAATTTTTGATAACTGGCAATTGTGTACAGTCTCTCTGAAAATTGCTATGAAATTGCTACGAAACTTGCGACGTCCACACGTTCCTTTTTTGGTTTTTCCCGATCCCGTTTCACTGTCTATTTTCAGAGTATTCATGGGGATGGGAAAAAAAACCAAAAAAAGGTGGAAACCAACAGTTTTCAGGAGAAATGGATAAAACCTCTGCAGAGGTAGAGCACGGCGCAGGCAAACCTCAGAACATCAGCACAGAGGCACATCAGGGGTGACCTGCTCTCTTCTCAGCATTAGGCTGGTCATGGAGGAACCTGTGCTGTGTGGAGAACTGTGCTAGTCTCAGAATTCATATAATAATTCATTCCAGTGTTCCCTTTTGCCAGGCAGAGTTGTTTTGGGAGGAATCCTAAGCTGAATTCTGAAATCAAATAACATTTTCTGCTTGAAATGCAGCATAATTGCTATCGCTAGCTGCAGGAGTAACAGAAAACAGGCAAATATAATCGTTTAGGGACCTCAAGGTCAGGTAGTAACAGGTAAAGAAATTACAGCTGCTGCCATCTCTCTTCTGTGATTCCTTTTAATCACGAATACCATTGCTTTCTCCCCAGATTTCTTACAATGTTACACTGCAAGTATAAATTTGGTTTTATTTTTATAAGCTGTGTCATTCTGTTGAGATCATGACAGAAACATGTCCTGGCCTCACACTATGACAAATGTGCTCAGATGTACCATCATAACAGAAGAGCCAGTGGGTCATTTTCAGCCATAGGCAAGACACGTGAGAAGGCATCTCCTTCCACTTTCAACATCATAACTCCTATAGAAAATTTATTTATAGTCATCTTCCTTGGAAAGCAACTGCAACGACAAGTCAAGAACAATTTATACTGACTGCTACCTCTGGAGAGAGAAGAAATCATACTTTGTTTTCACAAACTTTGTGACTGACTGACTGACTTTTGAGAACGCCTGACCAACGGATGTCTGTTTTACAATGGTTAGAGTAGAGACTCACCCTGGCAGGAAAGGAAGCAAAAAACTTTTGATAGAGGCAAGTCATCAGCTTCCCTTACTTTTCATGGAGTTCTCTCTAAATGGCCAGGCGACGGGTAGGTGCTATAAATGTAAGGGATGAATGTAAATAGCAAAGGCAAAATAATCGGGTTTAACTCTGTGCTGAGTGTGGTCGGGCTGCAGATACTTTTCATCATAGCAGCTTGCATGTTGCCATGTTGTAGGTTTGTGACCAAAACTGTGTTAGTAACACTTGCTAAGCAGTGCTTGCACAATGTCAGAGCCACCTCTGTTTCTCAGGCTGCCCTGCCAGGGGGTAGGCTGGGGGTGGGAAGGAGTTTGGGAAGGGGCAGAGCTGGGAGAGCTGACCCTGACTGACCAAAGGGTGATTTTATGCCCAATCACATATTAGGCCCAGCAATAAAGCTAGAGGGTGGTCTTCCCAAGATAGTTGTTACTTGGGGACTGGCTGGGCACTTATCTGCTGGTGGGAGGTGCTAAGTCTTTGCAGATCATTGGGGTTTTTAAAAACTTTTTCTTCATTTATTAAGCAGTCTTTACCTTGAGCCATTTGTTTTCTCACTTGTCTTTTTCTAATTCTGCCCCACATCCTGCCGTGGTGATCGAGCACCCCACTGGTACTTAATTGCTGCTTGGGATCTCCTTATCCTAAACATAAAAATATCCATTACTGGGAAAGCTTGTCTTTTTCTTGTCCTCAATGATGGTAGTTCTTTCTGCTATTTCAAACATAATTCTGGCCAACTGCTAGTTGCTTAGACATTTTCCTTATTTCATATGAACGATAACATAAAAGATACACAATAATGCAGAGTCCCTGTGAAAGAAGTAGCAATCAAACACTGTGTGACAGACATATAATTGCAGTGTTTTTACCCATATTTTGGCAAAATTATACAAATATATCAAGAAAAATATTTTAAAATTTAATTTTGTGAAAATATTCTGAATGTGTCATTAAGCAACAACTTACTGATAAGGAAAGGAAGAGAACAAATGAGGAGAACAGCTACAAAATGTCATGAAAACTCACAACAGAGTCAGAAATTATGGATCCACAGAATAACAGAATATTCTGAGTTGGAATGGATTCACAAGGATCTTTGAATACAGCTCTTGGCCCTACACAAGACAGCCCTGAGAATAACAGCATGGGCCTAAGAGCATTGTCCAAACACTTCTTGAACTCAATATTTTATTGAAATACAATTTATTCTAATGCTAAAAAATATACAAATCAAAAAAATACATGTTGTATTAAAGATAGGAGATTATGAAATAAAGAACTTCCTAGAGACTCAATACCTTATAAAGTGAAAAAGGACTACAAGAACTTCATTTTCTAAACATTTTTTGTGACTGAACTTTTGATAAAACCACTACAGAATTTGTGTGCTGTCCTATGAAGGGACAGGGCCAATCAGTTTGATTCATTTAAAGCTTCTGGAAAAAAAACCCCAAGTATGAATTAGAAAAATATTTGAAAGAATATCGGTGACCAACATTTAAAAACATTTTTAATATTTAATTTCAAAAGGGATTTAACTGAATAAGCTACTGCCAAATCAAAGTACTTGTTGAATTTAAGTGTTGGAAATTTGCATGTTGAAGTGTTCAAAATTATCTTTCAGCTTTTACTGGAAGTGCCACTGGGGGAGTAATTTCTCATTTTCTGAAACATCAGAAGTAGAATTACTATTTGCTGGATTGCTTGTATAAAATAATTCTTTTTTTCTATTGAAAAAAAATCATAATTTATGCTTTAAGAAATACCTGATGACATACAGTACAAACAGTCTTGTCATGCAACATGTTTTATATCAGTCTCAAAAGACATTTAAAAGGAACTTTCCTCTTCTGACAAGAAGCAGCTGGCTTAAGGAGTGATGAATTTACAACACATCATCTTGGCATTTCAGTTTTCTGTATTACTTCACACATTAAATTACTCAATATCAATGTAAATGGACCTCTTTCTCTAGGGGAAAAAAAAAAGAAATCAAAATGGAGAACAAGCCTTTCCTTCTTTTGATTTGCAAGTGAGATTTGTAAGTCTTCATTTTTCATAGGCACCCTGCCTGTACAAATGTATGGTATGGGAGTATTGAAAAATGTTCTCCCAATGTAGTTGTATTCTTTTCTATAAAACAATGAAATTAAATTAATGAATTATCACTTTTAGCAAATAGCATAGCACTATAATTTAGAAACTGATGGCCTGCAGCCACAGCTTGTACATAGTGCTGGTTGTGATATGTCACATCAGTGCATGTGTATGTGTGTACTTAAGAGCCTGGGACTCCCAGAAGGGCACAGGTGGTTCAGCAGTGAAAGCTTTAAGCCAGGAGTTGAGAGCACAGAATTTTCTGTGTAATCGTGAATAAACTTCATAAAATGAAACCAATTTAGTTATTTAACAGAAATAACCAAATACCTTAGTATTCCTATTAGTGAATTTCTGCCTGTGAAACTGGGGACTTTGGAAGTTCTCATCATACACAGTGTTTTGAGACGAACTTCATTAATGTCCTCAAAAATTGTTGCTGCAGCACATAAACATTACAAAATCAGGAAGGGGATTCTTGAGCAGTACCTGTGAAATCAATATGTGGCACCCTTGGTTCTTAGGGCATATGTATTCCAAGAAAGTGAGATTGTGTTTTATGTCACCATGACGATCACATTTTTTGTTTTTTTAAAAAAGTAGTTTAGGAGTGACCACTGTCAGCTAATATAAATGAACATATACAAGTATGGGTTTTATCTAAAGTGGTATTTGAAAACTGTAGATACTATCAGACATGTTGAAGGATGGCTGCAAGGAATCACTGAAAGAAGGGAAGAAACTGAAGAAATTTTAGACCTTATATCTAATACAGATCAGATAATTCTGCATAAATATTTTCACATCTCTTAGCAAATATGTTTTAAACCTTGTTTTCCCAAGACATAGATCCTTCTGGAGGCTAAACTGAATCAGTTCTCAGGGATACTGTTAAGTGTCATCCTGGACAGATTGTTTGATATTGGGTGTTCTCAGAGACCACAAATTCCTGTGCCAGTGAAGAAATACACAGATTGTGTTTAAAAAACCCAAGATTTTCTTGCCCAAATTTCAATGTACAGCTTCATTCTTCGAAGATGAAATATTCTATAGTGTCCTCAGGACAAATTGTGCTGCATTGTTTCCATTCTTGTAGCAGCACTGATTCTCTGAAGCCTTGCCAAAGGCTGTTTCAGCAAGGAATGACAACTCTGTTCCTATCTTGCATTTGAAGGCTAGAGTCACAAAATATAGAAGATAGCTTAATGAATATTTTTAAGTTGATTCAATACTGCAGCATTCAAAATGAAAATTATTCTTTATCAAAGTCTTTGTTCTTTTAAGTACAGATACAGAATTTTCAGAATTTGAGAGTTTGGTCCCTTTCTTTTTCTCCCAGTCTTTCTTTCAGATTCATAGGGGAAACTGAGCAATTTTTTCACTTTCTTTCAGTTCCTCTTCATTAATCTACTCTGTAGTTTACATAACTCTCTCAACTCAAAAAACAGTACAGAGTACACAACTACAGTTGCAAATTACTTTTTATTACTGTACAGCTTTTAAAATCTTAAGGCAAAATACCATTGCAGCTGAGAGGAAAAAATCCCTTATATAGGATTTGGTTTTTTTAATTCAGAAAACAGAAAAGAAACAAACATTTCAAAGCCTGAGGTTATGCACATGAGTCACAAAAATAAATTAATAAATTTTCCTCAGAAAGATACTAGTTTGGATAAAAGTCCCATTGCTTTGTTTTTTTTAACTGAAAATTCCCTTTACGTCTAGAAAATGAGTTCATAAATGAACCCAATATTATCTAAAATATTTTCAGTTGTTAGTCTATATATTACTTTTAATCATCATTTATTATATTCTTTATTTTTGTCTAGGATACATCTCTCTGTTGTCCTTTCTGATGCTGTGAGAGTAGGTCAATAGCCTGTTACTATTGCAAAAAGTTAGATAGATGTCTTTATATGTAGATATATCTATATATATCTGCTTCCTTCCCTTTTCCCATCACAGTCAGCTAGGGGGCACTTTTATAAGATTCAGTGCTATTTGTTCCCACACCCTACAAACGCTTCTTTTGGAGTGCTCTTACCAGACTCACACCAGATAGGAGAATCCAGGAACTTGCTGGCCAACTGCTTAACAAACCCATGGGTAACTTGGAAGGAGTCAGCACTGCTGTCTCTGATGCCTGGTTGCAGTTCCAGGCCTTACTGTTAGAATAGTGTCATTCATATTTTCACTTAGATCTAGATCTAGACCTAAATTTCACACACACATTTCCTATGTCAATTACTATCCAGTCCTTGGTTTGACATTACTTATGTTGAAAATTTCCTTGGCTTATTGTCAGCCTGCCAAAGCACTCCATATTTCTGCATGTTAATAAATTGGTCATCAGCCAGTCATTTTTGGTGTTTGTCAGGGTGCATCCAGGAGTTTTGGTAGGATTTCTGCACAGAATTGTTTCAGAGCTGCATTTAGTTTAGGATATTGAATAAGATGCTAACTAACATTTCCTGCAACACAGCCCTTCTTTGTCTTCTGCTTTTCCTGTGTTCAGTTAGGTGTCATTGGATCATGTGCTTCTTTTGACTCAAGAAGAATTGCAGTTTTTGTACTTGCCCATGCCTAATTGCTGAGCAGATACGTACTAATGCACCTTTTGCTCTGCTTAATTAGACTAAGACTAAATGTTGTGTGGTTTTGCAAAATCACTTTTGTTCAGAACAGCAATAATTCAAAGTCACTTGCCTTACATGGCTCATTTGTAGAGCAGAGCAGAAATTTTTCAAAGAGCTTGGGAAGTTCAGACTTGAGGATATGGTTTCCAATGCAGTGAGTAATGGTATTGAAAAAGGCTTTTAGATATATAATTGTGTTTTGTTGCCTTCCTTATCATTAGTGAGATACACAAATGACTGTACCCAGATGGAACAAGGTCTGTCTTTGTGGAACACCAGGATCTTGTTCTTTCCACCATCCTCATTCAGGAACTGTCTGGCAGAATAAAAGCAGGAGTGAGAAGGGGAAGGATGAAAGCCAGTGAGTTCATGGGTTTTAGTTCCTGACACAAGACACATGAAGCTGAGCACACTCTAACCAGAGTACTCAGAAGCACATTCCCTTTTTTTTTTCTTTTAAATTTTTTCTTTTTTTTTCTCTCTCTTTTTTTTAGCTCTTTTTATGAAGGTGATTGATTTGAAGATGTGCTGGATTTGTGATTATTTGCTTTCCAAACTTAAATCTGTACACTAGCACTGCTTTTCATAGCTTACTGGTTTATTGTGGCAGTGTGTTAAACTTAGCATGTAGGCAAGAAGCTTGCTTGCTTGCAAAGGGAAATCAGATTTTAAAAGCATTTACAAAATGATGGCTGGTGTCTGCTTGCAGACATGCTGGTATATTTTAAATTTGGCCTTCATAAAATTCTATTGGACATCTCTTAGTCTACTGATACCAAAGTGTGTATTTAATAGTTCCTCACATCAAAGATAAATGTGATCATTTTTTCTTGTTCAGCCCAACTTTTGAGACATTTTTAGTTGCAATAGCTGGTCATGCAGCCCATGCAGTTAAGCAATGGGTTAACTGTCTCCTTGTGACAGTTCCTCAGTTGCTATAGATTAGCAGAGCTGACTTCAGCAGAACCAAATCTATTTCCAGCAGCTCAGGATATGGTCTCTTGAGCTATATTACAATTAAACAAACCTGTTCAATTAGCAACAATTACTTTTGACAGTGAAAGGATAATAGAGGATTTTGCTTACAGGTGTCTCCCTTTGATCTTAGTCCATTGAACCATTTAATGATTCTGTTTAGTTTGGTGCTGCAAGCTATCAACTGGACAAAAAAAAATTAGTTCTATCATTTTCAAAGGCCTTTGCCATCAAATGTTCATGACTGAATCTATTTGTGTGTGACTTAGGAGGCAGTAGCAGCAAGAAGAGCTGCAGTGAAAAACAGCGAAATGAGAAGAGATGTGAGGCACAGAGGAGGCTGAAATGGATTGCTTGATGACAAAGCTGGAGCATGAACAGTCAGAGAAATAAATCAAAGAATGGTTTTGCTTGTTCTGTTGGATTTACCTATATTTGTGCAGGGGGCAGGGTCATATGCTTAGGATTACAGCTAATGTGCCTTTCAGACAAAAAAAAGTCATTCTCTGGGGTTTTTTATTTTCTGTTCTCAGAACTCATGAATTCAATGATGATGTCATTAGCAATTTATGGGAGAAGATAAATCTCCCTTCAGGTCTCCCTGACTGGACCTGAAGAATCTAGATGCAATATTTCACCCCACATGACAGCTTGATGCCAATCCTTATCTCTAGCTACCTCAGTCTGGTTGCATGCTATATTAAAAAAAAGACTGAGTAACATCATTACTGAAGACTAACACCGACATCCTGACATTTAGAATAAGTATTTTGTATTAGGCAGACTTATAGATAGCTACAACTTTTAAAAATTTTCAGGAATACTCCGTGCTCATGTCTGTTGTCTTACTTCACTGTCACAAATTGTAAATCTGTGCATAGTAAGTCATAACGAATCATTCTTATTAGCAATTAGTATCTGATAAAATTTCAAGTTTATTAGAAAATTGAAACTAGTGGTAAGGATTTATATATTCATATAAATTACATTTAGCATTATTCATAATATTCAGTTCTATCTTTCCCAGAATAATATGGAGCCCCTATCACAATGATTAACTATATGTGCTTCTGTTATTATTCTGACAGGTTTATCAGAGCAGTGTATTTCAGATTTCTGTAAATTATAATAAGATATGACAGGCAGGCTAGATAAGAAAGGATAAACATCTTTGAGAAGGAAAATTGGAATAGTTATATATTGGAAAGAAAGATGGGGAAAAAATATAAGCATTTCAAAGCCATAGACAATTTTAACAACAGATTCTACTCATTTTCCACTTGGCAACCATTATATTAGCTATGGCATAGGGAGATCAAATGTAAGTAGAAAACAGGAAGCTCTTTCACGTTGCAGGCGTCTGTAATGGGTATTGCAAACAAAACCTAGTCATTTTTATTTGTCCCTTTCATTGTGCTAATGAGACTCTCTTGCTTATAAAAGGGTTTCACTTGGCTATTGAGCTTTCTGCCAGTTTAGAAATTGGCTAGTACTATATAGTTGTATTGTATGTTTTAGCACCTGTTGTTATGGTCATTACTCAGGGGTAGTGACAATTGCCCTTTGGTCTTTTGTACATGTTGTTCTTTCCAGCCTCTCTATGGCTTATTGTTTTTCGGGCTCTGAACCTGTCATCTTCCCAGCCTGAATAATTTTCTCGCTGTAGGACAGTCAGTGTCTCATCAGCCAAATACCTCACTCTGGAAGTGATTTAATCAAAGCTGTGGGGTTTTACAAAACTATCCAGATCACTTTCCTCAATGACACAAATGATACCATTACTAAATATAATACAGAGGGATTTATTGCACTGTCTGCTTCACAATAAACTGGAAGTTCTGGGCATTGCATGGTATCAGATATCGATGCTTTCAGTCCTGTTTATTTCAGTACCTGTGAGAATGCTGTGTGAGGCCAGGGGACAGAGGGAACACTGAGTGATGGCCTAACATGCAGCTGGAAAACTGGGCTGCGCCCTGAGAGCACATCCCCTAGCAGGACCTCTGTGATCAGAAGGCTCCATTAAGATGGCATGGGCTTTCGACAGCTTCATTCCTGCTCCATGATCTCATGTACCAAATCAAAGGAGCTGTGTGAGTGCTGAATACATGTGTGTGTTGGATCCCCAGCTGCAAGAGAAGGCCAGGCAGAAGCCAACTGCAGGAGCCCTGCAAGCAGTGTAAAATACTTGCCAGGTCTGAAATCTAAATTCAGTTATGTAATGGATGTGATTACCACAGACTAGCATCTTGTATATTCACTCACATTTTTTAGATAAAAGAGGTAGAAGGCTGTAACCACATTGTGTTTATTATGCCAGAAGCAACATACAGCAAGAAAACGAACACCATCAGATATTTTCAATTTCTCTGCTCAGGAAGGAGAGAGTATGGTAATAGTATCTCCAAAAAATTTAGAGACTGTAATAACAAGTCACTTAAATCCAGAAAGGAACCCTTTACTATAAGTAAAATGAGACATTGCACTTCATGTCAGAACGCTTTTATGAAACTGGTCCTAACTGCCAAGTTCAGTCTGTCATTAATATATTGTGCTGAATAATGATTATGTGGACACATTTGGGGCTATTTTGACCAATGTAGATAGTATTATTAAAGATTTTTCCTGTATTTATATTCACAGAATTTTGCAATTATTTATGGTCTAGAACCTTGTAGTAGTCTGGTAGACAAGACTTTCTGTAGTTTTGAGGAACACTGCTTTCTTTTATTTTGAAACACTAATTTTGTAGTTCTCCTCCTCTACATTATTTTGAACTTTCCAGTGAAGAGTTTCAAGTAAAAAGATGACCAAAACTATGGGAAGTAGCAGTTCTCCCTTCCTTTGAGAAGAGAATCAAATCCACATCTCAGTTCCAGTCAGTGGGTTTCATCTCTGTTGACTGTGTAGTCTGAGGTCCAGGAACAAAGGTTTCTAACTTCCCATTAAGCAGAGAATTCAGTAACATCCTAATTTATTAGTTACTTTACTAATCTTCCCTTACTGGAGCTGTTGTTTGTCCACTTTGAAAATGAGGATTTTGTTTCTCTGTGTTGATCTGTCCTGAATTTATTTCTTCTCTTTTTATATGGAATAATATAAACCAAACATCAGTTTTTAGACAGCTGATTGTCTGTCCAAAATGGACAGAGGAAATACATCATTATTTGTAGTTTTTATCCTAAAGACATGAAAAATACAGGATTGTTTTCTAGTAAGTACTTCCATTTTCTCTAAGAACATTGTAGCTAGATATTTGTAGACAAATATTCCGTATCTTGCAGCTTGATAACCAGCTTGATACTTCTTTAAAATCATGGTCTAAATACACTCCAAAAGAATAGAAAGAGTGTGAGAAACAATATATGGGAAAACATAACCCATATATGTATCACATATATCTAGGGGTTATAACAGATTGCCAGGTTTGGTTGTTAGTTGGAAGAGCAGGTGATATGTGCTCCAGGACAAAACTTGTGGGTCTGGAGAGGATTATAAGTTGTGCCAATGATGGCAGGGACCAGACCCACCAGCACTGAAGGCACTTTCCATGTGTGTCAAGTACTGATACACACAACATTTGAAACTGAATACCTGATGGTGATTTTTTTTTCAATTGGAGTTCTTACAATTTGCTTTTAATAATTTCAGTGTATTTTGTAGAACTGTTTCCTTTGTTATTCTATTATTTTAGAAGTTACATACAAAATGGGGACTAGGGCCTCCAATTTAGTTGCCTGTATTTGAAGGTACTCCATCTCTTTCCAGACATCCCAGAGGCTGTTAGGAATCCTCAGGTAGCTTCCAAATGTAGTGTATGATTATTTCTCTCTCTATAGTGCCCAGACAGAGGCCATGGTGGGTTTGCAAGAAACTAGGACAATTCAGAGATCACCAGGTGCCTGTGTACAAGTATGTGAATCAGACCTTTCTGATGGACTTTATTTTGCAGAATTATGTATTTATATAGAGCACAACAGTCTTCTCCAAAAACACAACCAGCTAAATGCCTAAAGAATACTGAACTGAAAATGAATTTAGATTAATCTAAGAGCCTTTGCAGTATTTTTATTGTTACCTAGACTCTTGCCAAACAGGTCCCATATCTGTGGGAACTCATATACTTTGAAAAACTGCTGTTATTATTTATATTATTATCTAGACCCATGCAATTATTTAATTGAATTTAATTTCCACATAGCATATTCTGCATATTCCCTAATCTTCTAATCTGTATCACATCATTTTAAAGACAGATACTGACAAACACCACAACCCTTCCAGTTATGCATCATCTGGCAGCTTCTTCAAAAAATCACAATAATTGAACTCAGTGCAGAAGAATGCATAAGGCTGGAAGGCATTCATGCACCAGTTCAGAGGACTGGTCATGGCCTACAATTTGCCATGCAGACCTGCCTGCACAAGCACAACCCAGTGGCAGAATCTGAACAAATGGGCAAGCAAATCTGCTGTGCTGTGGGGGGAGATAAGCAATGCTGTGACGAGACACAAAAATGCAGCAATGTCAGAATCGTGGTCAGGGAATACCATAACCACTGTATCTTGTCTATACTCAGTGTGGGGGGGCAGGGCCCAGGAAGGAATATGTATAACAGATGGCCTGAAAGCAGCAGTTTGAATTAATCAGGATGCAGGATTATGAGGATCTAGATGACAGATTTAGTGTATAGATGCAGATATAGAAGCTAGATATGAGAAGTATTACTGTGGTAGGAGTAGCAAACCATGCACATAGGCTTAGAATTTAGTTGGAAAGGACTATTGGAGGTCACCACATACAGGCCCTTGCTCAAAGCAGAATCAGCTTTCAAGTTGCAGTAGGTAATCCTGCTGAAGTCTGAGTATATTCAAGGATGGATTCATGCACTTTCTGGGCAACATGTTCCTATCCTTCAGTACTCTCAAAGAAGAATTTTTTTCTGTATCCACTCAGAATTCCCTTTATTGCAAAGGAATATTTATTCCCTTTATTGGTTTCATCTTTCCTGTGAACCCAGTTAGGCAGTTGAAAGCAGAAACTGGATTCCCTCTTAGTAATCTCTCCTCCAGACTGAACAAACCCAAATACCTCATCTTCTTGTATGTTGTGTTTCTGGCCCCTTAAACATTGTGGTGTCTGCCTGCAGCACTTGGTCCAGTATGCCTGTCGTTCTTGTTGCCAGCTGTGGTTGCCAAAACTGGACATGAGTATCAGAGGGGCCCACTCCATTCCGTGAGCCAGACAGCCGTGCTGCTGCTCATGCAGCCACTATGGCATCTGCACTGCTGCTGCACTGACAGCCAGAGCCTGCAAACAAGGAAGCTGCAGAGAAGTGGTCTTTGTAACTCTAGTTTCTGAGAACCATTAAAAAAAACCCAGGTCCGATTAGGACCTTTTATATCTATCATGATGTTGGATAACTCACATAAAGACAGCTGAGACTTGTCCTAGCATGGGTGAGCTGCCTAAATTGTATGAAGGAAACTGTAACTGCAGCGCTCAAGGATAATATGTGGTGGTTCATCCATTTTTTTATTTCTTTTTTTGCTAACAAAACCCAAAGCTAGGGAATTCACCAAGGCAGACATGCAAGGACATTGTAAAATCTGAATAATAGGAGTTACACAAACCAAGAAAAAACAGTGAATTTCATATACAGTGAAAAAATAAAAGGCTGTATTTATTTTATATCCAGTTTATCTGAAGCCTAGTGTATGAAAATTCAGTAGGTCCATCCATGACTAAAAAGAAACAAATATTTTGTTTTATAAACTTCTCCATAAAATGGTATAACAACTTTATCTGTAAATGTTATGACTGGATATTATTTTTGGCGTTTATTTTTACAGAATTCAGGCAAGAATCATATATATTAGGTTTGTTTTTCATTTACAGTGCTATTGTGAAATTGTTGAACATATCTTGAAAGATGCTGAGGACCCTCAGTTTCCACTGTAGGACTTTGACTTTATTTTCAATATATATTTTAAAGGACTATGTGAGCTCTTAAGATGCTTAGTACATTGAAATAAATGTGCCTTAAAATATTATTCTTTTTCAATACAAAACAGATGGTACAGATCCCTGTTGTAATTTAATCTAAAGCAGCCTTGGTCTTTGTCTGTTGTTCTGTCATAATTTATTTTCTTTTGTACATTGATTCTGTTGCAGACTGAAATCACAAGGCAGAAGTCAGACATATATGGAAACCTTCATTTCCACTTTTTAAATCCTCACCAATAATACTTGGTTGAATCTTTCGTGTTCCCTTTTGACTTGTATCATGGAGGATCTCGGACTTTGCATCAGATTAATTTTAGACTCTATCATGATTTCCTTCTTAGCTTAGTATTTGTAATCTACAACAGCAGAATTTGCTGTGCTGCTAGATTCTGATTTGCTGTGCTTCTGATTCTGTGAGGTGCACTAGTACCAGCTCTGAAAGTATATCACTCTGATTTTTTTTTTCAGTTGTTTTAGTTCTGATTAATGCTAGCATAAAATCAGAATCAGACCAGCAGAATTATTGCAGATTTGAGTTCACTTATGTATTTATTTATATTTCAGTGACTCCGCTGTTAATTCTAGGTGATATAAAGAGCTGGGAAAAAAAAAACATGTAAAATTTAATCTGAGATACAGTACATTAATGAAATAAAACTGCTTTTGCAGGATTTAAGTAAACCACCAGTAAAAGCTGCATGATGGAATTTTAGTCTTAACTAAGCAGAAATATGAAAACCAATGTCCTCAACCCATTTCAGGGTCTCTATGATGGCAGATCTCTGACCTCTCCCTGCGTGCAGCCTTACTGTCTGTAGTGCCATGGAGTCAAAGCACCAGAGAGATAAATGAGCCTAAGTGTTCAGGTGTAAAAATTGTGATAAAACTGCATGTATTTCTTCACAGGTCTAAAATACTGTCCTCTGGTTGGCAAGACAGAGGCTACTGTCCAACAGCAAAGAGCTCTCTACTATGTCCACATTAGTGAGAAATTTGGTGCAGTGAAAGGAAGAGTTATTGAGTTGAACAGTTCTGAGGCCTGTACATCTACATTATGTGCAGTCCAGCGGTTTTACTGTGCAGCAGTTTGAAGCTGGACTGCCAAACTCCCACAATTATCATGACCACACACACAGTCTGAAACTCTCTGAGGTTGTGTTTAAGTTAGCAGATTGTGTATTGCAAGAAGAGCAGGCGTGCAGAGGGAAGTAGCTGGTGCTGAGGACCACACTCTGTTTGGTGGTGTTTCAGAGGGTGTATTTCAAATTGGATCTCATCTGATCTTGTACACTGAATGTCTATTAATAGCTACAGTGCCCTTACATTTTCTATTATTTATTTATAGATATTTAGTATTCAGGTATTTATAGTACCTCAGGTACATTTTCTAGTTTAGCTTCACCTACAAGGAATCCAGTTTAGGCTCTCTGAGACTCCTGTGCAGTGCAAACCAAAGAATGAGGCAGCCAGGAGATCTGCTTCAAACACACACTTGTGATGGAACTGACTCACTCCAATGTCGTCGTGCTCCGGAGCAGCAAGAACTGTTACAGTCTCACGTATCCCCAGCAGGGCTGAAGTGAAACTGGTGGCCATATGGAGCACCACCAGCAGGTTAGACATCCCTGAAAGGAAACCCAGTTAGCGTAAACACTGTTCTGTGGACTGCACCAGTGTGCAGTAATTGCATTTCCCCAAAACATAGCACCTAAGAGAGATGCAGTTCAATTCTTCTTGGCATCTAAAATGGAACAGAAACAGACCAAGCATCTGCACTGGGACTTGGGAGGCAAGGATGAGAAGGATTTCTGGAGACAGGTTTGAAAATTAATCTGTGTGCAGACAATCCAGCACCTTGACATAACCCTAGACATTTTATGAGATCGTACACCATGATTTTTTCCCTCTGCAGTATGACACTTGTGGAAAAACTTCCTGGTTTTCTGAGCCCCTTCTAGCCTGAAAGAACCGAGGTAGTGCCTCCTGGAAGTGGGGCAGTACTTCTTTCCAGAATTTTGGGTATAGAGAATTTTTTCTTGTTTGGTTGCTTGGTTGCTTCTGTTGTTTTGGTTGTTTTTTGTTTCAGAGTTGTTTTGATTTGACAACACAATTGCCATTAGGTAAAGATTCCATATGAAAGTTCTTCTGCTGATGGTGGGAGAAGGTCACAGGCCTATAATGGCCTACAGCTGAAGTCTTAACAGGTGGTTTTGAGTTTAATAACTATTATAGCTGTTTTGAAGAAGATAAAAGTCTTTATTACAAATTCTTTTTCTCAGATAGCCTGAAAAAGTCTTATTATAAAGCACACTCACTTTGGCTTTTTTTTGAAGTATTCATCTATCATTCTTTACACAGTATAGTTTGTTCCAGCAAAATATAACTGGATCCAAGAATAAGTCAATAAGGATAATATTCACCTCACAAGCAAAATAAAGACTTTTTATGTATATAGACCAAATATTAAAACTTAATGCATTATACTTTCTAGCTAAGTAATTAGCACAGGTAAATTAGAATGTGTTCATGTTCTGGGCCTTGTATGAGACATCAGGACAATCCAGTAGAAAGCTATTTATAATTATGGAAAGCAATAAGCAAAGACAACTGTTGTAGTGTCAGCAATGATTAGTAAGTTGTTCTAATTTTATCTAATTGCATTTTGATTTCCAGATAGTTTTTTGAAGCTTAATCTTCAGATTAAGAAAGTCATTCATCAGATCATATTCCCAGTGATTCCACTGAAACCAATCCAGACAAATATACTTTTATTTAAATTTGAACATTTTGAAAGACTGTTTTCACACTAAATTAGCAATCGTTAAGAACTGTCTTAAAAATACAATGATTTTTAATCCATGCTGCTATTCAGAAACTCTTTATTTTACAAACTTGGACAAAAAAACTTGAGAATGGTTATCAAAAATGCTGCACCTCAAACAAGACTTTTTGAATAGTTGATTCTATCTCTTGAAGTATGTTGTGTTGTTTGATATGAATCTACACACCTGCCCTAATGTTTGCTGTGCAACAATTATGTTTTCTTCTTTAATGGCACAGACCTCACCCATTAAACAAAAGTCATTAGACTGCATTCACTCTGTTAGAAATGGAGCAAAGAATTTTTGTGCAAGTATTACTTTGGGACAAGAGTATGCATGGAAGTGCTAAAGCCAGAAACTACAGTTTTTGAAAACCATAATCATATAGATATCTGATTTGCTTGCATACAATGCTTTATAAATAATTCTTTAATTGAGATCCTAGTGTTTTTCCTGTGTAAATTAATGGCAGCATATCTGTTGATTTATGAAATTTCAGGATTAGATCTAAATACTAAGGTAATTACGTAGGCTTACAATAAAACAATGAAAATTCTAATCTGTTAATTGATACATTGTGGCAAGTGTTTAACCAGCTTGCTTATTAATGGCTGTCAGCTAATAAACACCTCTTTAATTAGTCTAATCAAGTACCTTATTCAGAGTAGTGATAGCTGAAATTGTCAAGTGCTGTGCAAGCTGAAGATGCCAGAGCTCTCCTGGATACCCAGAGTGTGAATGAGGTCAGGCTAAGAAAATCTCTGATGTATATCATATGTTTTTATTTGTTTGTTTGTTACCCCTCACTCCTCTTAGAGAACTGAACTTGGCACAACTTGCTTTTAAATTTTCTCATAAACTTCTTACTAGAAAAATGTCCTACATCTGTATAGAGACTGTCTTTTTGGATAGACAGACATGCTTCATGTACCGGAGTGCTAAGGAATGATTCAGCTGTTGTACTTGGAAACAGCTTTTGTGCAACAGAAATGGTGTTTATGTGCATACACAGCAGTGTGCAGTATGTAGGTAAGGCAGATATTTGCAGGGGGGGCTACAGGAGAGATGGGAGCACATGTGCTGCACATCCTGGCCTAATGGTGCAGGAATTAAGGAAGGAAGGATAATCTGCACTTAAAACAATGTGACAGAGACAAAAGAGAGCAACATTTGGGATCACCAGCACAGGATGAATTTCAGAAGCTTTTATCTTTGATAAAATGTTGCTTTAATTGTTTCTCTTTGAAATGTGTCTCCTTTCTGATGTCTGTTAGTATGGAGAAGCAGCAATGCTCAGCGCTTAATGCATTGGATGGAGAGATGTGGGATTTATCTCTCTCCGATTCCCTGTGTGATCTCCAGTTAATCGTTTCCTCTCCCTGTCTTAGTTTCCTTATCTGTAAAGTGGAGTTAATAATCCTTTCTATCACCCAGTGCATAGAGAAGTTAGACAATTCAATTAATAGTTGTAAAACTAATTTAGCTGCTGGGGCAGAAAATGATAAAATATGTAAGGAATTATTCATAAATGTGGTAAGTTATCACTGTCCAAATCTGTGGAACAAATGTTCTGCTTCATACTTTTACCAAATTCTGCTAACTTACTTGTATTGCCATTTGTCTTTCTCTTTACCTAATATATTTGTATTAATATAAGCAAAATCTTTTCATATAGAATATTATATTAGCTAACTGCTAATATCAAACAAGATTAAAAGTATGGGCCATATGCTATCTCAGTAGAACACCAGTGTCTGTAAGTTTGAAGTTGAGACCCACTGAGCTATTGGGTAAATTTGGCTTTGTCATTATTGTGGTTTTATTTATTATTTTAAGCCAAATAAAATAATATCAGACCATGGACTACAAACAGTATTTCACACTGGTGTGATTATTATTATTATAATTTATTATATTTTGATTTTTCATTGTAATAATCATACATCCTGAAGACTGTCAGAGACATTAATATAGTTTAAAGCTTTCTGTTTGCTAGCTAATTGTGCAGGCTTCCATAGAAGTAGACAAAAATCCATTGTGTCCTTAGATGATTGTTTCTCCACATGCAATTGTGTGTATAGGAAGAAGGCTAAAAGCAAGTACAGTGTTCTGTTAGCTGCCTGGCTTCAATATGCATGTTGCAATAAAGAGCAGAAGTAGATCTTTTTGAAATTATAAGGCTTTACAAAAAGATAATGATATTGCAGGGATGTGAGGGATGACAACATAGAATCATAGAATCACAGAATCATAAAATAGGATGAGTTGGAAGGAACCCACAAGGATCATTGAGTCCAACTCCTGGTGCTGCACAGGGCACTCCAAGAGTCACACCAAGTGCCTGACAGCATTGTCCAAACACTTCTTGAACTCTGTCAGGCTGGTGCTGTGACCACTTCCCTGGGGAGCCTGTTCCAGTGCCCAGCCACTCTCTGGGGGGAAGAACTTTTCCTGACATCCAACCTAAACCTCCCCTGACTCAGCTTCAGGCCACTCCCTTGGGTCCTGTCACTGGTCAGGAGAGTGAAGAGATCAGTGCCTGCCCTTCCTCATCTCCTTGTGAGGATATTGAAGACCACAATGAGGTCTCCCCTCAGTCTCCTCTTCTCCAGGCTGAACAGACCAAGTGACCTCAGCAGCTCCTCATAAGGCTTCCCTTACCGACCCTTCACCATGACTATCCTTTAGATACTCTCTAATATCTTTATATTATAGTGGTGCCCCAAAAAAAGCTCTTCAAAATGCTGGGAGAACAGATTGCAAAATCTGTGATGAAAACCATTATTAAAACTCCACTCCCCAACCAAAAATGTATCACTTATTATCTGTGATACTTTTCCCAAATATTATGCTGCTTCATGACATCAGCATCAACACCAGCGGTCCTTGTTCCTGTCTACCTTTCTGGTCTACACTGGCAGTACATGAAGTGTCTCCTGATGGAGATGAGGATTGCTGGATCTGCTCCTCCTTGCTTTCAAGCCTGATTTCATATTAGCCCCAAGCTCAGAAGATGATAGTTTGTAGGAATGCAGAGTGAGATGCAGCCTCTCACTCACGAAACATCAACAGAAGTGGCCAAAGATACAAAAACTGCTATGATCAGATCTAAGACTCAAGTGTGCCTCCCACATTTCAAGCTGAAGAGCTTGAAGTCCCCAGTGAATGAGACTTGCATCGTTCCTGAGCTTTGAGTGATTAGGGCAGAAAGAGCAGAGATCACAGGGGATGGCAGGGAAAGTCAAGCTGTTGCATATGTCCAACACTTAGAGAATTAAGAGAAGAAAGTCGGGTAATATGTGCTCCTAGTCTGGTGGTACAAGGTTGGTTTTGTATATAGCAAATGGATAAACAACATTTCAAGTATATATTCATTTTGCTATGAGTGTTGTGCCCTATAGGTCAGTGGAAGACTGTGAGGCCAGGCAGAGAGCAGCACAGTTGTCATGGGCAGCTGTACTTTCTGTTACAGATATTTTTTTTCCTATTATAGATTTTTTTTCCTCCCCTGTTATTTGTAGCTTTGCACATCCCTGGCAGTTTTTGGCTAAAAAAGCTTCATCTTTCACAGAAAAAAAATTAAAAAATCAGACAGTCAATTTTCCTTCCTTATAAGATTTGCAAATTCTTATAAACTCACAAATTGCATATGTTCAGTAGAGAAATTCTCATTTTGAAACTAAAAAATGTGTGAATTCCACTTTTCTTAGGGTAGTCATGAGTCTGACAGCCCCCAGGATTGCCAAGACTTCACAAGAGCATCTGCAACCTGAGGACTCAGAGATAAAGCTGAACTTTCTTTATGTTGAGCTATACTTTGGAAGAGGTGAAGCTGAACTTGAAGCTGATCCTAACCTATGTGAAATCCATTCATACACACAATGAATAACAAAACACATGTAGTTCTGGTTTAAGAAGTACTGAGAGCTGAAAGTATTTTACTAGGGAACTTGTAGAGTGACTGCAAGCTTGCCTAGAGCTTGTATGATTTGCAGGCATGTATCCCATCAGTAGACAAAGATAACAAGCCAGAAAAGCACAGTGGAATAGGAAAGTATGAACCTAAAACACCCAATAGAAAACCAAGAGGCAAGTGGGAGGCTAAACCATTACAGATGTGGTATAAATATGCCTGTAAATATTTTTTCTTTAATTAAATATTTAACGACAAAACAGTATATTCAGAAAATCTCCACTCAGTCCAATAAATAACATTCCAAGTCAGCATGACTTCTGAGCCTCTTTTCTCTACTCGAGGGCTTCTTTCTCTCAGGTTATATCTGGCTAATTGAGGCAGCTACTGCACCTTTGATACAGACTTAGTTACAAGGAGAATGAGGGTGGCTACATAAAAGCAGCTGCATTCCAGTATAACCATGCAAATTGGGTTGGGGTGATGCCTTGGAAGTTCTGTACCAATATAGACTTTTCCATACAATGCCTATATGGCCTAAAATACCAATTACACTATAAGTTTTCCAAAATGCTGTGAGGTTTGGGAGATTTTTCACCATTGAAAAAACACTCTAGTTACCCATCTAAAAAGGCGCATGATCACCCACTGAAGTATAAAGTGCACATTTTCAAAGCCATGAAATAGAAGCATTTAGAACAGATGTAATTAAAAAGACAGCCAGTACACTTCCTGTGAGGAAATTAATTTCTCTTGTTTGTATCACTGACCTGTCCTTACTGTTCCCTGTAATAGGAGCCAAATGCCAGATGCCTAACTTTCTAGGTTGCCTCATCAGAAACAAATCTTTCCCTACATGTTCTTTGGTGTGATTTGGTGTTTTTAAGCAGGCTAATCTTTCTTCACAGCCAGAACTGACAGTTTCCAGTTGCTCTTTTATAGCTGAGATACAGGTAGGGCTTTGTCTTGGTTTGAACAACAGGTGTCTGCTGAGGAAGGCAGGAGCCTCCCTTGGAATGGAGAATTTAAACCCCCTCCCTCCGAATTATTATAACTTTGAATTTAAGGGGCTCTCAGGAAAAGATATGGGAATAGGAATAACATAAACAATAAAACAAAAATACATGCAGTAAGACAAACAAACAAACAAACCCACAGAGTCAGGATCCAACCTGACACCCTGTGGGTCAGGGTGTTGGTGGCAGTGCCATTCAATGGTGGCTGCAGTCCCAGTGGCAGATGTGGCTCTGTTGAAGTGATGCTCCTGGAGAAAGAGTGGAGTTCTTTCACTGAAGGTCCAGAAGTGATAGATGGGCCTGGTTCTTCCTCTGAGAATCCAGTGAAAAGGCTGCCTTGGTGTTCCAACTCCCAGATTTTTATCCAGGTAGGAATACTTGGCTCCTCCCCCTGGCTGGAGCATTTCCCAGTGGGATGATGGAATTCTATCAGTGAGACTCAATGGCCCAGTAGCAGAAGATCTCTCCCTGGCAGGAGGCTGGGTTGTGAAAGAGGTAAGAAAACTGCCCCAGCAGGTTCCTTGACAGCTGGCCATTGACAGACAATTACACCCCCACTACATACCCCAGATTCATCAGATGGTGATAGAATACACAGTTTTGGTTACATTTTGCACTGCAACCCATGACAGGCTTTGGGAGAGCTTCATTTCTAACTTTGGGTAGTAACAGCAAGAGGTCTCTGTCAAACCAAGTCATTCTAACCCCCTTTCATATTCCAGAGAGGAAACAGAAGTTTTCCAAGCGTGATCCAACTGTCCAACTACAATGATCCTTGGATCTTCAGTGCTTAAAAAGAAGTCCAGATGACTAACTCAGAAGAAGTCTTCTGAGTTGAAAAAACACTCTCTATTGATTTGAAAATCTCCCTGTGCTTTGTTATTTGATAGGTTTTAGTATCAATGTAATTCTAAGCATAAAAGCAAAGCTTCTAGAGAACTACAACATGTCAAAGAGGGGAGAGGAGAGTTCGAGGAGAGTTCGAGGAGAGGAGAGTTGAGGAGAGTTGAGGAGAGTTGAGGAGAGTTGAGGAGAGGAGAGGAGAGGAGAGGAGAGGATAACAGGTTTCTTTGACTTATTAAAAGCAACTGCATTCTTTAGAAAATTATAATAACAAGGAATATATTTAGCTTCCAACATTTCCAAAGGAAAAAAGAAAACAGATACATCTGAATAAACATATATAAGAGAACAGATGTAATGTCTTGCAAAGTTGACATTAGCCATGCTACAGCAAGAGAAAGAATGAGTGACAGGAACTCATTACAGTTACATGCCTTAATTTTCCAGATCCAGATATTCTTAAAATAATACCTGCAGAGTAAGCACTAGATGAACTCAGAACACTAACAGAAAATACATATGAAATTATGCATTTTGGTATATGGAAAATAAAGTATTATCTGCTTCCCTAAGTGTTTATTTTCTATATCCAAAACAAAAAAAGTAATGATGCAGGAAAATTGGCATAATTTTCTGAATATAATGGAAACTCTGAAATTGCTTCAAAAATTCATTAAATGAGACCGTAAATAATTGCTTTGACAAGTAAAGAAAAAGTTGAACTTACTTTTTTGGTATTTCTCTTTGGCACAGCTACTGTTTCCATTTTAACTATTGTCTTAAAAGTGGCAATTCACTGCAATAATCTAATCTCAATAAAGCACAATTTAATCTGGAAGCAGAAAAACTATTGAGCTTTATTATAAGCTATTAAAAATGCCTGTGAAGTGAAGTATAAGATATTCTGTTCTGTAAGAAGTAAATGGTGAGCCCAGATGTACAAATTCAACAATGTATTGAGACTAATTTTCATTTACATTTTTTGCTTTTGTGATATTCATTATCCAACCAAGATTTAAAGAGACCACTGAAATATTTAGATTTGTCAAAATTTCATAGCAATTTGTGACATAAATTGAAGATGTGCTTCAGAAGCTTGGGTTTTATCTCAGCCATCATCACTTGATTATTCAGGTTCATTAGTTAGTCAAATTACAGAAATGTCATTGAAGTCACCTTGTAAATGTCAAGCTGAATGTCAGCTGACAGCTGAAATGGTGATATTACTGAAATGCTTCATATGAGGGTACTTTTTGTCACAATAAAAATGTTTTCTGTCCACTGAGACAGCTGTGACTCAGTGGTACCGAATTTTACATGTACAGAAGAACAGAAAGGATGGGTTCTGCTTTCGAAGGCTGTAGGAGAAACAATTTCATGAATCTCAGTATGAAAATCTATTGTAGAACCTCTTCAACATTTCAAGTTGCACACTTCAAAATAATGAATTCATATGTTATTTAATATTACGTTGGTGACTTTTGATGAAATCAAATCAATAGGTTTATGTTCCAACCTCAGTGTTTCTTTTTATATATTAGTACAACCCCTAATTTGGGGATGAGGGGGTTAATTCCACCCTATTTATCTAATTGTCTACCCATGCTGAAACAAGCAGAGAAGCAGCACTGCACTTGACTGTAAAGTGGTAGAGTTTTTGATTCTGCTGGCACACTGGAAGGCTTTTGGTCCGTTGTGCAAATTACAGTATAATGCAATACCCTGGAAGAAATAATTATACCCAGCCCCTGTGAGCCAGAAATTACACACAAAAATTTCAGCCTTTTAATTTGCTTACATATAATGTAGGAAATGCAGTTCTTCCAAAGCTAGTGGAACCAGAGGGAACAATATGATTATGACTCTATTAATACATTTTTCCATTTAAAAACTGGGATCAGACTTGAACAGAACAAAAGGATGAAGTAAAATTTCAATGCTATAGACTGGTGTGCAGGATAATATGAAGGGAAAAACATAGTTAGCATATGAGTAACTGCTCAGTGCCTTTGCATATTCTGAGTATCTGCTCCCTAAGCTGCCCTTTCAACAGCAATTTATACATTACAAGTATGACTGGTAATACTGAATTATTCCCCATTTTTTTCCCAAATCTTTAGAAAGGGTAAGAAATAATATTACTGTATGTGTGGTGGAGGAAGGCAGTCTTTGTGGTTCTTTTTACTGTTCCTTTAAAATAAGACATGAAAAAAACTGCTTTGCTATGGCTAAGGCAGATTCTGATTAGTTATATACCAATGCAGTCCTCATGTCCTTTAAATACCTTTTCTTTTGACAGATTTGTAGTATCAGGTATCCTATATTGCCAAAAATGAAGGGTTAATTTAGCAATATTGAGTTGCACCTTATTTAGCCATTAGCATTCTTTGATTTTAATAGCAATATTTGGAGAATGAGGTGTCCAGATTTGGCCATTTGCAAGGGAAGGATGCTCCAAGCCTCTGAAAGTGCAAAAAAGCAGCAAAGAGTTCTAATGGGATACAGAGGCAGTGTGCCACACTGGCCTCTGAATCCAAAACAGCAGTATAATCATGGTGTGCATGATATTTGTAAGATACCAATAATTTCAAAAGGCTGAAACTTCCATAGGGTAAAAAACATTTTAATGTGATTCTCAAAATTGTGAAATTACAGTGAAATATATCCAAATTTCGATTCCTAAGACAAAAGAGTGGAAGAAACAGGAGGGAAACTCTCAAGCAAATTTCAGATTATTCCATTTCATTCTCACAGATGCTGAGCATTTAATCCACATCTTTATTCACAGTATAGTCAAAGAAATACAGAGATAGAGAAATACTGTGTCTGTGGAGGAACATAGGTTCTCAAAAAAATTGTTGACTCTCCCTGCATATTCAGTGGCAAACAGAAAACCTCCAAGTTTACTGCTTGAGAAACAGTATGTTTACTGAAAGAGAACATACTCCCAAAGATGGGGTTTTAGAGGTGTAGTGCTGATGATATGGCTCCTGGCTATTGTGGCCAAAACACACCTCAGAATATGCCTAAGGCTGTGATTCCCTGATAAATTACCCTGCCTGCCTCCTCCCCTCTCTCTTGTGCTGGTATTTGTACTCATCTGATCCACAGTTCGGGGACTTACTCAAGCACGAAAAATGCTAGTTTCATGAACTGCATCTCCCCAGGCTGAGCCATGCAGCAGCGGTAACACAAGGGAGGGAAGGGGTAACAGGGTAGGAGGGGTGAGAGGTGAAGAGTTACCAAACTGTGATGGAACTGCAGCATAAGTGAAAGTTAAGACAAAAAATTACTTAGTGACATGTTTATACTTGTTAAGGTTAAGGGACTTCTGGAGAGACCGCTGGAGGTCATCTGGTCT
This sequence comes from Certhia americana, assembly GCA_018697195.1. Taxonomy (NCBI): domain Eukaryota; kingdom Metazoa; phylum Chordata; class Aves; order Passeriformes; family Certhiidae; genus Certhia; species Certhia americana. The sequence goes on from CM031858.1 coordinate 17,474,115, forward strand.
AACCCTCTGGAACACATCCAGAAGGCTTCTGAATATTTACAATAGGGAAGTTCTTCTGCAGTTATGCCAAAAAGAATGTTTTTTTATTTCATAGTAACTTTTCTACAGTAAAATGAATAAATGTGAAGCTGACAGATAGATGGTATGTTGCTCCCTGAAAGGAATGAGTACATGGCCAGGTGGTTTTATGAGAAATGCTTTCAATATCTGCAGAAATTTTCAGATTTAGGACTCACAGAAGTTGGGCTTCTTCTCACATGGAAATGTTGTAAGAATTGAGTAGTCCAATTTTAGTTTGGGAAAACTATTTCCAAAGATCTAGATTTTAATCCAGACATCAGTGCTTTGGAACCCCAAATCAAGTCGTTCTCTAACAATTAGACCTGCTGCTGGTTTGGCAGAAATCAAGGTGAAGGGGCTGAGCTTGCAACTTCTCTCCTAGTAGTAGGGTAAGTGTTGGTGTTGGCATCCCCAGATAGCAATGAAGTGAGTGTTCTCTACAAAATAAAGGAGGGCATCAGAGGGGTTTTTTTAAATGGTCTTTGAAGGTTGCATGTCACCCAGAGAGACATACAAAACAGACTCCAGCCTGAAAAGGGAAAAATTTGGATATGTATGGATTTTAGCAAAGCAGACCAAACCACAGGTTTGTTTAACATTGTATAATGATCAAAGCTTTGTCTGCGCACAGGTCACTGTTTAAGATGATTGTATTGTACAGTTGTCTATCATACCTGAAATGCATTGACTGAAATTCAGAGATCAAAAGAAATTAAGAATTTGAATCATGTAAATCATCGGATAAAAAAGATAACTTTAGAAAAGGATTTAAAGGATTGAGGATTAAAATGCATTAGTAAACCTAATTACTTTGTATCAGGTTTGTAAGAGTTTTGACAATGGTGTGAAGAAAGAAGCTTGAACTTAAGTATTGAAAAGTCAACAGTGAAGGCTTTTTTGTACACGAACAATAAAGTCCTTCACTGGATAAAGAGAACTGGGGTAGAGCAGTGGCTGTGGCCAGACCATCCCACATGCCAGGATGAGGGGCTTCCCAGCAAGCATAAAGCCTCTTGGCAGGAGGAAAACAGGAACAAGTGAGCACAGGAAACCAGATTAGCCCATATTGTCACAGACTGGCAAAGACTTGTGCCCTGTTTGCCAGAAGATACTGATTCATGTTCCTGACTGCCATTTACTTGTATGGCCAATTTATTCTAACCTCTCAATGTCTGTTTTCCCCATCTGCTGAGAATCAGTTAATTAAGAAATCAACTGTAATTTTTTCTGTGTTTTAAAAAGCTAATATGATATATAAATACTAAATAACACTAGTAAATTCCTTTGGGATACATTATAAACTTTGCCTAAGATAGCAACAGGCCCTCTATGTCCTGTCAGCTAAAACTTCAGGTTTCTCTCAGCAGAAAAAGGCTCAGCAGGCAAAATGCCCATTCTGGAAATTTCCAAAATGTTCCAAATTTCTCCCTATAAGGAAGGTAACAACGCCCAAACTGGTTGTTTCTAGCCTTAGAGATGGGAGGTGCATGGTTTCATTTAATAACAGACATTAAGGCTGCCTGGTCCTTCTTTTTTCATTGCAGCATCTTCCCAAGCTGTGGTTGCCCGCTAAACAATGAGACCCTGCTGTGTCTGACTTTATACAGGCCCCAGGGCTTTCTTCCTTTTGGAACAGGGCCTTTCCTTTAAACCATCGATTTTCATTTTCAAGGCAAAAATGGTTTTGCCAATACCGGTGCAAGTAAATCCCAAGGCACCCAATGGATCTCATGCTTTGGGTAAAATTTTCAATCAGAGTGATTTTTCTGAGTAAAAATCAAAAAAACAGTCCTCAGATGCAGTTATTCACATTTTCTTCAGTTTAGGTACCAGCTTGAAGTAGTTTTACCACAGGATAGCTCTTTTGCAGGTAGTTCTTTTTATCTTAATGTTTTTCAAGTGCACTTCTGCTCAGGTGATAAATGTACAATCAATGACACTTTCCTATACCTCAGATCCCTCCTTTGTGTATATTTGGTGAGATGACGCTTTACTGAAGTGGTTAAAATACTGTTACAGTGTTTCACTACCTTCTACAGCACAGAGCTCATCTTTCTGAAAGGATTTTGGTTGTGACCAAAACTCTTTACTGAGGTCCAGCCACTTCACCAGGTGAAGTCAACAAGGGCACAATTTATGCTGCTGAACTTCGAGAATCAGAAATGAGTGGAGAAAAAGAGAAAAGGAATCTTCAAGCTGCAGGCTGATTTTTGAGATTGATCATTACTTTTAAGCTTGAAAAATTTCACCTGGACATCATGGAAAATATGCCTGCATGTTTATGGACAGTATTCAGGAATGAGATTTTAAATCCTAAAATTCCTTATCATCTGAAAATCAGTTATGAAACTCTCCAGGACAGTGGTGGAACCTTTAGAAACTGAAACTTTTAACTGGTTCAGCCATTTAATCAGGCCTTTAATCCCTTACGCTAATTTTATTTACATGGCTGTAAATGTCCACATATATCCTACATTCATTTTTTATTTAATGTATCTATCCACTTTATTAGACTGTACCCTAAAATCGTTAAAGCATTGTTATTGAAACACTTGGGAATAATCTCAGGGCTGCAGTACAGAGAAATTACTTTCTCCTATATGTTTCATAGGTGAATATTTTTATCTTTTCAATGTTTACTATTGCTATATTCATAATTACTACTTAGGTATTACTGCTATTATTCCCTGACAAGTGGTGTGGTATTTGAAAGAATGGTAGGAATTTAGTATGTAATTTCTTTGTGTACCAGCTGGGATACACTAAAGCTAGACAGGGAGTCCTGTAAGGGAATGGTGCCCGTGATACTCCTGTACCATAGTGAAGGGCTGAGCTGTGTAGCTCTGCATGCCTGGGGCAGAGGGGCTCACATTCTCCACTCCAGCCTGTCAGGGTTAACCACAGCACAGACCGCTCCTGTACCATACACTCTGCTCCCTGACATGCAAATACTGTTTTCTTCATAGAAACCAAATTAAGACACAAAAGACTACATATATTTTTAAATACTTCCTCATCCAAAAGACACTCTGACTTGGCCTTTTTCCTACTTTTCCTTAGAAACTGTTGGAAGCAACAATATTTCAGGCTTATTGGAATGCTTAGAGAAATACATCTTTCTGCTTGAGAGATTTGTTTCAAGCTAATACTACTTTCAGCAAGAGAACATAATGAAGGACAGAGCCAAGAGGAACCTAGTAACTGACAGAAAACATCCCAGTAATGGATAACAAAGCAAATTAATAAAATACTGACATGATAAGTCATAGAAATTGTTTCTTTTCTCTGAGCAAAAGTGGAAACACAACTTGCTATCTGACAGAGTGGGTGACTTTGATGACATACTTCATGATACTGCTGTCCCAGCAGAAGCTATGGAATTTCATTTACAAGGTAATTCTTGTTTCAAAAGTACAGAATTCATGGTTTCTCTGCTACTTTTTTTTCTTAATATCTGATGCCTAAACCTCCAAAGTGATTTTCTTCTCACAAAGAGCGTGCAGAAGAGGAAGGAAAACACCCACTGCTTTTTCCCTCCCTCTTCGTTATATTATGTACTTGTCTCTCCTCCATTTCCCTTTTTTTTAGCTCTTTACTGTAATAGTTTTTCTGACTCATGTATTTGTGTGTATGTTTCTGCCTAGTTGTGCAAGCACTAAATGACAAGAAATAATATTTTCTTGAGATTTTTTAATGGTGTTTTAACACTATTCTTTGGTACTCAGATAATGATCTTGAAAAATAGATTCTGCACTACAATTAGTGAGTGAAAAGAGCTGACCTGTTTGCCATTATAGGATGGCTAAAGCCTCCCCTTTGCAATGCTCAGCAGCCAAAATTATACAGAAAAGAATAAAAATGTTAGATTACACAGTCATATTCACTGGTGTTTTCTCTGCTTTGGAAATAGAAGAGACTCCACGATCTACCCTAGGTTTTCTTTCTTCCCCTTTCTTTCCCAGAAGGACATGAACAGAAACCATGTGGTCTGCAAACAGGAGGTAGGGTGGAAAAGGTTTCTTGCCCAATCACAAATATTTAAGCATATCTGATTCTTATTTTTTGGGACAATTTTCTGTGATTAAATTTTGAGTCTATAAGTGTCTGCACCAGTTAAGTGTAGTGTTGCTCCAGCGTCACCAATACTCTGATCCTGTACTCAGCACAGCCTTTAGGCCACGGAGACTTTTCCTTCCATGGGGTGGGAGTTTAAAATATTTCTTATACTTGAGCTGAAACCAAACTATAGTTATTCAAGGAACTGAAAAACACTGGGACATGTGAATATTTCATTTGTAGACAGCCTCTGTTTATCTTTGCTTCAAAGCAAAAACAAAGCCTCTTGGCTTCCTTGTTGTCTTCTTCAACACAGGATGGGAACTCTGCTTTAATTTCTGCAGGACTGTGCAGTACCTTACATCAAAGAACTGACATTTCCATCAGTATGAAAACTCCTGCAGTGCTGCACTTAACTCTGCAGTTTGCAAGCTTCTCAGCTACCCATTCTGCTTGCCTTGCAGAGGAAATGTGGCTGCCGCTTCATCTCCAAGTACAGAAACAGTGACAGCGTAAGAAAGCTGAGGGCCAAATTAGCTGTGGTTTGTGGTATTTCTTCTTCTGTTTCCACTTTCTGCCCTCTAATCCTACCCCCCTCACACATGTAGACCCATTTACTTTAGAGAGTGAGCTTTGGGCATACATCACTTGTTCACCTGTGATTTCAGCCCTCCCCCCCTCAATACCCCCCACCCTCACAATGAATCAATCACCAAGTCTACTTTAATCACAGATAAGATGCTCTCCTGGTACTAATCATTGTAGCTTCTTTGATTTTAAAGGAGCTATGTCCTTTTTTTTCTTTTGTGAGAAAAGGAACTAGTTGGGGTTAAAGTATGTTCTGTCCTTAGAAAAGACATTCTGTTTTGCTTATAGTAGCTCACACAGATAATTCTATACTCTCACTTCCTCTGTGTTATGTCAATTGTCATCCCACTCTTCTGGATTTTGCTCTCATGCAAAATAAGTACAAACCGGATTCTTGAACATCAAAAGAAAAAGAAAGTAAGGAAAGTAGTTAAAACAACACAGAATATACTAATAACCAATTTTAAGCTATTATGAATCACATGCTTATATTGTGTCACTTTAAAATAAAACATAACTCATATTATTTGGCCATATTTTTATGATTTTTACAACTTGCCCCCACTGAAAAATGGGGAAAGTCTACTCTCATTTACTTATTAAAAACAATATCTGCAATGTAAATGGTCCTAGCCCTGGCCATATCTAGTTTCCCAATTCCTCTACAACATATTGATAGTGATGTAACATAATCAATTTGGAGCAAACAAACTGATCCAGCTGCTACCTAAAATGGCTCCTTTTTCCTCATGGGACCATTGGCCTTCTCCAAAGCTGATTTTCTGGAAATTATCATGCTTCCCTGGTGAAACTGAGAGAACCTAAAACCTGTTAGCTCTGATAACAAACCTGCAAGATGTGCTGCTGAAGACTGCTATGAAGTTTTCTGTGATGTTGTATAATGAGCAAAGCTTTGTCTGCACACAGGTCACAGTGCTTTAACAACACTGATAATCCCTGCTAATTAATCTCACACTGCTTACTGACACCAAGCCACACATGCAGACTGAGCAGTGTCTTATCATCCTCACCATCGCCAGGAAGTGCTACCTCCACTGCTAAAGCTTACCAAGGAAGAAACCTTGGGCAAAGAGGCACCTCCTCAGCTCTAGAATAATGATTTTGTTTAGCATACCTTTTAAAACCGGAACAGGCAAAGCACCACTGTATCTGAGGGTAGAAAATGTCATACATATAAAAAGGTGCTTTTACAATGTAGCAACTTCTCCTAAGAACAGGAAATAACCTATCTCAGCTAGTAAAATTGTTTAGTGTAAACAGTTGCAGTTACCTCTGCACCTGAATAACGATTTACATTAAACATTACACTGCACATCTAATGACAAAGCATTAGCAAAAAAGAAATCTGTAGATCAGGCCTCCTACACATGTGCTTTCAAACATGTTCAAGAGCAAAAAGTTTTAGTAAACTGAACAAAACCATCACCATGGCCTCACATAGAGCAGTGGTGGCCTTGTGGCTTGCAGCTGCATAGACCTTTCAAAGAGAAGTCCAAGCACAGGCTTGCAGCACATTATCATGCACTCAAACACCTTTCTCTTCAGGTCTACAGCATTTTCTGCAGTTTCTTGGAGATGTCACTAGAATCTCTTTTGGTCTTGTGCCTAAGCAGCTCTTACATCGATCTTCCTTCTGGTCTTATGAGAAATCAGTTTGTTCTTCTCTGAAATCCTTTGAGCTTTATGTAGTAACTACAAAGTAGTTAGATGGACAAGTACATAATTTTTTTTTTCTTTCCTTTTGTATTTTGGTATTTACCAAGATGATTGTTTGCATTTGTTTTATAAAAAAAGTAATATTTTAAGTATCTTTCAGCATCAGGGAAGTTTTTTTAGTAATGAAAAGTGATTTAAGGAGATTACTGTGTGTAGTTTTCATTTTCTTACAGAATACTTCTGAATTCTTGGAAATTGTGTACTTTTCATGTAAATCAAAAGAATTTGAGACAAGATTGTTATCTAGGGTAAACATTTCTCTATCAGAATCACATCACAATTTACTGAAAGTTAAATATTGCAAGTTTTTACATTAGAGTAAAAAAACTTCCATAAAAGAGAGACCTGATAGATCTTAGCCCTCTAATAGCATATTAGGGTCCACTGTAGGTTTTTTTTAATTGACTGAAATAATAATATATTATAAAGAAGCCAGAAAGAAAGAAGGCAAACACACATCCATTTCTGAGAAGGACAAGGAGAATTTGAGGCCATACAGGCCACTCAGCTGAGCTGCACTCTCTGGGGATACTACTACTGAATCTCCTACAAGCATTTCCACGCACAGGAAAGATAAGAAGATGATTGAGAACAGCCAGCACAGAATTATCAAGGGTAAATTGTACCTGAACAACGTGATTGCTTTCTGTGATGAGATGATTTGCTCTGGGATGAAGGGAGGAGCAGTGAATGTTGTGTACTTTGATTCTAGCAAGGCCTTTGATGTGGTTTCCCATTATCTCCTTAGAGCCAAATTAGTGGGGTATGGATTCTGTAAGTGGATGATAGCAGAGGTAGAAAATCAACTGGACCACCATGCTGGAAAAGTTGCAATCAATGATATGAAGCAGAACTGGGGACTGGTAGTACAAGTGGCCTACTTCAGGGATTCATAGAGGGGATAACACTGTTCAATATCTTTATTCATGAACGGGGTGGTGGGATGGAATGCGCTCTCAGCAAGCTTGTAGGCAATGTGACATTGGAGGGAGCAGCTGTGGTTCAGAGAATCTGGACAGACTGGAGAATGATCTGACAGAAACTCATGAAGTTCAAGGGCAAACGAGGTCTGGGATCTTGCATCTGGGACAGATTAAATCGGTTGTATTAACAACAGTGTAGCCGTTTGTCTGGAGAGCATTTACTGCCCTCTGTTCAGTACTTCTGAGGCTGTACCTGAGTTGTCTCTTTGGGGGTACCCAGGACAAGAAAGACATTGACATACTGGAGCAGGTGCAGTGGAGAGCCACCAGGACAGCATGATGTGCTTGTGAGACACCTGGGTGTGTTCAGCTGTGAGAAATGAAGGCAAAGAGAAGGTCCTACTGCTGGTTCCAAACACGTAATGGGAGAGGAGCACAGAGAAGACAGAACCAGGCTCTTTGCAGAGGAGCCCAGTGACAGGATAAGCAGCAGCAGCCACAAGTTGGACCATTTCGAATTCTTATTAGATCTGCTGGAAAGTGCTTCCCCTCTGCAGGTGGTCAATACTGGAAAGGTTGCAGGATTTCCTTCTTTGGAGATTTCAGAACTGGAATGGATTAAACTGGTAAGTGGTGCAATGGTGACCATGGGATTTCTTTCAATGTAAGTTGAGCATATGTTTACCTGTTACTTTGTTTAGATACTGTACAGATACTGTTTACATACATGGGAGACCTGATTTTTGCAAGGTCTACAAGAGCTTCAGAGTTCAGGTATTGCTGTGAGTACTCAGGGTCTTGAGATCTGAGGTTTTGAATGGAGGCATTTAAACTAAAAGGATGTTTCTGTAAATTGAGCTTTGAAAACTCTGTACCTTACTTTTCTGTGACTTTCAGGAGAATTTCCAGGGGCTAACCTAATTGTTATCAGTGGAGCATTTCAAGGTCTCCAGCAGAAGAATGCTAGAAAGTCCTAAAGCAACACTGGAAGAATACACAATAACCTTTTCTCAAAACAAAACCTGCAGTTCCAGGGACAACTGTCCAAATAAGAACACGTGGGTTACAACTGTAATTTTGTGACAGCTCTTCAGCTACTGTAGTTCCTATGATTAATCACAGTAAGCACAAAATGCTAAAATGGCAGATGGATTTCTGGGCTATGAATTGAAATTTCTGAAATTTTGAAAATTATAAATATAACAGCTGTTATATAAATATAACAGAAAATAGAACCTATAGTTTTGGGGGTTTTCTACAAAATTAGATAAAATCTGCATCAAGCACTTTTTATTAAAGGATGTGCAATTAAAGAATTAAATACTACATCTTATTTCTCAATCTATTTTAATTTTGTGTCCTTTTATGTTTCAAGGGTAATTAAAAGCAGATAGAAGAAGCTTAAAATATTTTCAATATGATAAAGAGTATATTTTTTTTAAAAAAAGTTTTTATACCTGCATGAGAGCAATTAATAGATTATTCATAATGATATTTATTACCTGATGTTGAGCAAAACACCTTTCAAGTTGAAGAGTAAACAAGAAAAGGTATAAAGAGAATGTCCTTATTAAGCTTATATTCAATGCCTTTCTTAAAATATCATTATTTTAATAATGAAATCTAGTAAGTTTGAGGAATTTGCTGGTGGGAAAAAATGGTTTATATATTGTATATAGTGCCCTCTAACCCCCCAGCTGGAGTGACAATGTACAGGAACAGTTCTGCAATTTCCTAGCTTATAACAGCTGATAAAACAGGAGTTGAATCATCAACAGAGACATTGGTAAATCTCAGTTACTCTAGAAAGCTGCACACAAGCAACTCACAAGGTTGAACTGTACCCCCTGCAAACCTAAAAAGGGTTAAAAGCCTTTTCTACAGGAAAAAGAAGAGGTTAGCCCTTAAAGATCATATAAGCTGCAAAACCTGGCAGTTGTGGCTTGTTAAACTGCTGGGAGGTGGAACTGGCAGCTGTGCTGCCAAAGTGGGGAAGTTGTAAAAGGGAAGCACAGGGCCCCAGAGGGAGCAGGACAGTTGGGTTTTGCATTTCTCTGCCTTGGAGAATTGACTTTGAATGAAAATGGACACTGCTACTGCTGGATACTGGTCGTAGGGACACTTAGTTGGCTTGTTTATGGAGAGCCAAACAAGGTGAAAATCAGCTGTCCTGGTTTCCACTGTTTTTAGGATTGTGACTACAGGAGCCACACCTGGCTGTACTAATTTCCCAAGCCTAGACTGAAGTGGGATGCTATTTTTTCACCCTTAAAAAAACCAACCTAAAAAAAAAAAAAAGAAAACATCACTTATGTTAGATGCCTGATCTCAAATTGGAGCTGATAATCTCTTTGCAGGGCTTTGGTTTTGTCGTGTGCTTCCTGTTGAGGAACAAAAATAACTGGTGGTGCTTAAAAAGAAATGCCAGAATCCTTTTGGCTTAAGAAATTATTACATTTATCTTTGCAAATTAATTTTAACAATTTTGAATTTGTACTTTAAATTTTTTTTCGTAGACCACTTGGAATCATCTGTAATAATGAGAAATTCTAAGAATCTTATAGCTTTTAATGGAACATCTGAAAAGTGCAGGAAGTGCTTTCTGTCTGTAAACATATGTATCCAGAAACCATTCCTCCATACAGATTGACTTGTTCTTCTGAATATGGAGCAATTAAGGAGTCTGCATTTTAAATACTTGGTAGATCCTGATTTTCTATTTCTCCTTTTCTGTTTCACAAATGAAGGAAAGTATTTGTTTTAAAAATATTTGGTCTGGTTTTTTGTGTTTCCAAAAAAAAATGGTAATGGTTAATAATTTCACATCCTTGTAGGTCTTATGCTCTTGTAAAATATTAACTGATTTCAGACATTATTTATTTTCATCATGTCTTTAAGACATGTTCTTTTTAAAAAGTGGCAGCATTCTAGAACTACAGGGTAGATTTAAAGTAACCCAGCTTGGCTTGAAGTGACATGTGCCCAGACCAATTTATGGAGTAATGGAACAATTTATGAGTCTGCCTTAGCTGAAATTAGTTTCTATGGCAGTTGGCCCAGGGAAACTCTGTGAGCATTCTGTTCTTTGCAGCTGCAGAAAATAATTGAAAAGGGAAATATTACCTTCCAGCAGCTAGGCAAAGCCTCACAAACTATGTGATATCCCTGTCCTTCAAATTAGAGACCCTAACTCACCAGCAGAAATGCTCTGGGTGACCAGTGAGAGAAAAAGCAAGTGATTCATATAGTTTTTCATACTGAAATACAATAACAAATGAGTTTTATGTTTAAACAATAATGCTAAACAAAACTCTGTGGCAAGCACCAAAAAGAACACATAGATTTTAGAAGCAATCTTGCTAAACCATGGTTAATCCCAAGCCTTTCTTAAAATTGAAGGTGAGAGCTCACACTCTTGTTTTAACTTATTCTTACTGTAGATGAAGTCAGTCAAGGACAGCCATTCATTAGCACAGTCTTGCTAGATTGCTCATGATTCTTTTCTCTCCCTTGTCCACCAGCTTCCAGTTGGGAGTATTCTGCACCAAAAAATGGGACAAAGCAGAAATTTTAGTGTTAATAGCAGAAAAAGTGGAGCAGACTGGACAATGCAAAACAAATAGTAGTTTACCCCAAGCCTACTTCGTTAGGTTTTCCAAGCCTAGAGGCTCTTCCTTTTGGTTTCAATTGATGCTTCTACATACACTCTGTTCTATTAAAAATAGTAAACTACTTCATGAGAGGCAGAGTACATTCTGTGCTTGCAAAAAGATCAGCTTAGTCCACTGGTGGCATCACAACTCTTTAATAAGGTTTCCAAGCAATGCGAGTTTGCCCTTGTTGTGCTCTCTTATTCAGTCCTTGTGGAGTGCAAAAGCTTCACATTCAGTTACTAAAAAACTGGACATTCTAAGTCTCAAACACTTGTGTATATTGAGTGGTGGATTTCTTTAAAGTTGAGTAGGAACTGCTGGTTGGGATTTGAAATGCACAGTAACCCAGCAAATTCATCTTCTCTTCTGTTTTCCTTAGTGGTTTACATGGGAACCAGATCCTGACTAGATTTCTAGGATGCAGCTAAGGACTCACTGAAACTTTAAAAGAGGTTTTACTGTCACATGCTGGCCCTTCATTTTTTTGCTATGTCTGGACCACCATGACAACATTTAAGTTAGTTTTCTCACCAGTTATTTGTAAAGTGAAACAAGCAGTGTCGCTTGCAATGCAGCATGAATGCAGTTGTGGAGATAAGTGATCCAAGAGATAGAATTATAGAGTTATTTAGGTGGAAAAACACATCTAAGAACTAGTCCAACTACTAACCTAGCACTCCCAAGTCCATCACTAGACTGGGTTCCTAATGGAGACATCTCTCCATGGGCATTAAAAGCAACACATGGTACCAGGTTTAGTCTTACCTCTGAAGTGTTTAAATACTGTCCCAGAAGGCCTTTCATCTCCCATTTCTGTATAGGCACCATGAATGCTGACTGCAACATATACTCCCAGTGTCATGCTATAAAAAAACTGTTAATGGACTGAAACACAACTTCCATATTATGACAGGCTGTACGAATGAAACTTCTCTCACACCTGCATAAAAATGTCCCTAAGGCATAAAGGAACAAAGAAAAGACCTGGATTGTGTGCTCTCTCTCCATAAAGAGCCTGTCTCCAAGGCTTAACTTACAGTAAGGATTAGGGTACAGTTAGAATTAGGGTTAAGGGAAGGACAGCCAGCTGCTGCAGTTGGAATGGGTTTACAAAGGAGCTTCAGAGAAAAATAGTGCAGAGTGAATTTGGAAGGGAAAGTGTTTTGGTGTGGGCATTGGTCTAAGGCTCACCCTGTGGTCATGATCAAGGCTGAGAAAAAGAGAAAGCCTAGGGAAGGACTAGACAGTTGGAAGAGGCTAGAAGAGGGCTCTCAAAGTGAAGGGTGGGCTGCAAAGACAAATTAGCTTCAAGAACTTCTTGCTCTGGACAGTGGCTGAGGGTCATGTCTGAAACTCAGCCTCTGGGATTAGGCTTGAGAGAGGGAACCACGAGCTTCTGCTGCAGTGGGACTGTGAAAGAATGGGTAACTGGAAGTGCTAGCTTCAAGGAGAATTTTATTCCCAGAAGTTTTCTGTTTGACCTAGCCCAAGCTAAATTGTAGCCTGACTCAACCTTGCGTTGGGTTTATTGATGTGGCTGAGATGGATTGACCTTGGCTGAATATCAGGTGCCCATCAAGTTACGCTATCAATCCCCTCCTCAACTGGAGAGGAGGAGCCTCCTTCCCAGCTTCAACTTCACTGCCAATTTCATCTATCTTTCCCCCCAGTGGGAGAATGGGTGCCTGTGGTCAGGTCATCACACACTGTCTTTGCTGCTCCATTCTCCTTCTTCCTCCCCTGCTCCAGTGTGAGGTCCCTCCTACAAGAGATAATTCTCCATTAACTTCTCCAACATGAGTCCTTCCCATTGGCTGTAGTTCTTCACAGACTGCTTTAGCATGGGCCATTTCTGCAGGATGCAAGTCCTTTAGGAGCAGACTGCTCCAGGGTGGGTTGGCATCTTCTCACAGAAGCCACCCCAATAGCCCCCCGCACTACCAAAATGGGTATTTTGGTATTTTCTGTATTTGCCATGCAAATCCAACAGAGGTTAGGGTTACAATTAGGGTTAAAAGAAAGAGAGCCCAGAGCTGCACTGAGAGTTGAGTTAGCAAGATGGGCTGCAAAGAGAACTTGGCTGGGAGACTGTTTTGGCTTGGGAATTAAAAGGGGAGTGAGAGAATTTGTTTATGTTTACATCAGGATTAGAGTTAAGGCTGGGAAAAAGAGAGAGCCTAGAATTCCAGCAGGAGGAGAGTTAGAGAGGGGCTTTTAAGGGGAAGTCTGAGTTCAAGGAACTTGGCAGGACTGCCTGGTCTGAGGCTTAACCTACTCTTATGGCTGGAGTTACAGCTGAGGTTATTTTTGACAACACAAGAGAGTGTAGTGCTGCAATCAGAACAGGCCTAGCACACCTGGGGTGCAGAAACAACTTTGTTGCAAGAACGTTTCCTTGTGACAGGTGCTCTGCAGTCCTGGTCTGAAGCCCACCATACAGCTTGTGTGAGGGTTAGGCCTGGTGCTGGGAGCCAAAGAGAGCCTAGAGCTCCAGATGAAAGGAAGACTGGGAGCAACTGATAACTGAAAAGGTTGGGCCACAGGGATAGCTTGCCTGCAAATACTTGGTGGTGGAAGCAATGGCTGAGGGCCCTGGTCCAAAGCTCAACATAACTTCTAGGTGTAGGGTGAGGTTTGAGGTTATGCTTGACAGAAGGAAAGAGACAACAGCTGCAGCTGGCTCAGGGCTAGAAAGTGACTGTCCCAGGGAAGTGTAGGCTGCCAAAAGAACTTGGCAGCAAGAACTTCCTGGTGTGGGCACTGGCACCACATCGAAAGCCCAGCATATGATTTATTTGAGGCTTAAGGTTAGAGCTGAGAGAGAGAGACACAGCGAACCTGGAGCTGCAGCTGGAATGGAGCTAGAAAGGTCTCACACACAAAAAAAAAAAAAATAAAAAAAAAAAAAAAAAAAAATAAAAAAGGTGTAGAGCAAATGTGACAGGGAGAATATTTTTTTTTGAGGGCACTGGCTGAGGGTCCTGGTCTAAAGGTCTGAGTTGGGCATTTGGACAGAGAGAGCCTAGAGCTGCAGATGGAGGGAGCTTAAAAGGGAACATGACGAAGAAAAGAGTAGACTGTGAGAGGAATGTGGTTGTGACAATGTTTTGGTGTGAGCAATGGCTGGGGACCTTGCATGGTGACTCAGCATAAAACGATATTTGCCCTCAGGGTTAGTGCTAGAGCTGGGGGACAGAGGAGCTCTGGAGCTCCAGCTGAAGGTCAGTTAAATGAGGTTTGAAAGGCAAGTCTAGGCTGCTAGAAGTGAGGACTGGGAAAATTCTTACTGTGGGCACTGGCTGGAGGGCCTCAGCCTCTGTTCTATTTTAAGGGGTAGGATTATAACTGAGGGAAAAAGAGGAGTGTAGGCTGCAAGTGTAATCAAGTTTTGTCTCTTCCAGTGACCCCTGAGTCCAGCTGCATCTATATCATGGATTCAGTGGAAAACCTGTGCTCACAGTGGCTCCGGCATGGAAGGCAAGTACAGGCAATCATCTTTGTGGTACTCAGAATTGAAGTGGATAAATCTTTGTCTATCTAATCTTTGTCTATCCTTGTCATGTAGATAGCCCAGGCCCTTGATTTTTTAATTCTGTCATGATTTTTATGGTCAACATCTTTTGTTCTTCTGATAAAACAACCTTCTTTAGTGAGAACTCGTATTTGCAGGGAAGAGCTCTTTAGAATCTAGGCCAAGATGACAAGAAGTCTTCTGAAAAAAAGAGCAACTTCCTTCTCCAGTCTTCCTTATAAAAAAACTACTAAAATGTTTGGGTTTTATTATTTATAAACCAAAATGCTTCACTATATGGATTTACTCTGGAAAGATGATGAAACACGCATACGTGGCAGACGTTAGTCATGTTGATGTGTGCAGCATTGCACAATGCTCAGATGTCATGTTCTAAGCATAATGTAAGGGATAAAATGAACTCTTCTGAAAGTCTGACTTCAAATCTATATTTAGGCATGTAAGTGACCTGCTTTTATTCAAAGGTGCTGACTACTCAGCTGCTTCCATTGACTGCAGCAGAAATAAGGGACTTTTTTTTTTGTTGTGGAATCTATTTTCAAGAACAAAAATTACAGTTTAGTATTTCTGTAACTGCTGGGAAAAAAAAGGACAGGAAATTAATTTATTAAAATAAAAACCAAACAAACAAACAACTGTTTTGTACTACACTCCATAAGATGAAGGAAAGGGACCATATAATAAATCCCAGTAGCTGTTTCTATGCAGGAGCAAGATTAAACTTTACTGGATTAGATTCCAGCATGATAGATAACTTCACTGTTGATATCACAATGGCAAAAGAGAAATGGAGACACACAGCATTTAAATTTATGTAAGCTTCTGCTGGAGTCCCAGACTCATGCAATGACCTTAGCTGCCCTGAACAGCTACACCGGGAACACATTCTGCTCAAGACCCCCACTAAAGCTCAGGTAGAGCACAGTTTAGGTCTTTACCTGAGCTCTCTTGTAGGTATACCTGATTCCAGCTCTGTGTTCTGCCTGTACTTTGGGCCTTTCTTGTAGGTGGGTTGTCTGCACCTCTGTTTCTGGCCCTGGATAGACCCTGGATAGACACTGTGCCTTCCTGGATGGACCTGGTTAATCACCTCAGCTTCTCTGGGACTGTTGATGTGATGTGTGCTCTTGCCAGCACCCTGCCCACTGAGTGTGGGCCCTGTGGGCCTGTGCCTTGTCACTGAGGGCACTGGTTGTAGTGGGATGACTCTTACTTGTGGTTTGTCCACTTCATGGAGCCACTTTGCTCTTGCTTCTGCCTAAGGAGCTGGTCAACTTGCTGGAGCATCAGCAGATGAACAAAGCAGGATCTACAACAGGCAGGTCAGTTTGTATTATTCAGAAGCTGATATATGACTTACAGTAAAGGCACAGGAGATGTATGCTCTGTGTTACCCGTGGGTACTGCCCCCGAATGGCAGATGTCACTGAGTTCCTCATCACACAGCAGAGCAAAGCGTACGTGGTGTTCGATATTTCTGAGCTGGGCAGAGGTGCCTTTGCAGGATGTCGCCTGTCACTGCCCACATCCTCTGTGGCCATGGAGGGAATCAAGAATCATTCAGCTGGGGGTGTAACAGTGCGGTCATAGGGGTGCGATACTCTCGCAGGGGACCGAGCTTTCCGCATTTGCTGCACGCCAGCTGTAAGGAACCGCTCTGCTCAGGGAGCCGAGCTGGGGCGGGAGTAGCTGGCAATGCCCTGCCGCAGAGATGCCTCTCATTCCTACAGATCCGTTTACAGAGAGGGAACCGGAACCGGAGAAACTACCACACTAACTTCAAGTTACGTGCTAGCCACTCGCTAATCTAGGAGAGTTAAGTGAACTGCACGTTTGGTTTCCCAGACCACTGGAGACGAGTGTGAGGTCAGATGGCTCGGATGAGAACCCCCTTCAGCCGCGGCGCGCCAGGGCAGCCCCCCACACTCCGCAGGCCCTCTCGACCTGAGGGGCGGGCGGACCCCGGCCTGCCCGCCCGCGGCCGCGCATGCGCCGCGCGCGGAACACTGGCGCAGCTGGGCTGCAAGCCGGCGCTCCGCGTTTCCCTGCTGGGGCCGGGGCGGTCGCGCGGATGCTTGGCGGGCGGGCGCGGCCGCTCCCTGCGGGGTGAGGAGGGTGGGCGGGGGGCCGGGGCCGCCGCGCGGCGGGGCCATTTCAGCGCCAAAGGCCGGTATTCGCCCGTCGTCCCGCGGCTGTCCGCCTCCGCCCGACTTGCCCGCGGGGCTGCGGCGCTGACCCGCCCCTGCCACTTCTCTCCTTGCCCTCCTCTGCCGTCTAAAAAAAACCCCCTCCAACATCCCCCTTCCACACCTCTTCCTCCGGCAGCGCCCAATGGCTGCCCCCCAGCAGCATCGTGGCCCGTCATGGCTATTCAAACCATACCCCAAAAAAGCAGCTTCGTGGCGCAAAAGTGAAGTTCTTCCGGGCTAGCGACCCCTACTCAGCCGTCCTCATGTGGGGGGTCGCACCAACT
>CM031858.1:17499875-17697068 GCA_018697195.1 Certhia americana
CCCCCCCCCCCCCCCCCCCCCCCCCCCCAGTCCCTGGAATCTGTAATCACCATCTGTTTCTTGGATGATTACAAGCTGATCCAAAAATTTAACAGTGCCTGACTTCTCAATGGCACTTGCTGCCTAATAAGCAAGTGGGGGAACAAGAATACATGGATAAAATTACTTCCCCCCCAGCACTTTGTGCAGTACATCAGAAAGCGTGTACTTTCTGTGGCCAAAGAATTCTACACATAATAAACTCCATGACCTTCTTCAACTGCTCACATGAGGCACTGTGAGCTTGATGCTACTGTTGCACTCTACCTTGTATTCTTGCTTGATATTTTTAACAGAAGTGGAACAACTCCCAGGACAGAATAATGAAAAGAGAGCTGTGGGACTCCTGTCTATCAGTGTACCTCTTAGGTTCCTTCACCTTAGAGTTAGAAACTGTGAGGAGGGGAAAAGAAGCATGACAAGTTAATGCATCTTTCTCCCCCTCTCATGCAGTAAAGTATATTTGATCACACTAAGAATGCTTCTGTATCTGCAGAAAGCCATAAAATGTCTGTTCTAGTCAGTTTTCAGTTTGGGGGTTTTCTTAGCTAGTATACTGTTTTTTCCTGTAACAAACTTTTATCCAGACAAATACACAAGTACCTCAGTTATTAATACTTGTCCTTATGTTTTAACATAACTCTGGAGAGTTTGTTAGGTAAAGCAGAACCTCTTGTTTCTGGTATAAATAGTTTTTCTTAGTCCTGACTTACCTAGCATCTCTCCTAAGAACTTCTGTCCTGACGCATTGTACACGTAGAAAAATGATACTGAAAAAGTGTTACTGAATTGTTCTGTAGGCAGATGAAGCGTAAATAATTGAAAACTAGGTGATGCCCTCTGAAATACAAGCTCCACGTTCATGATTAGTTTTCATTAAAAAAAGGGTGAGATCAGTTGACAAAAACAAACCCACAGCACTTAGTACTAGTGGTGTGCCTTCAAAAGTTCTAGGAATTAAGTTCTGTGTCTGTATTTTTAATACAGTCTTAAATCATGATGTGACTGGTGGCACTCTGAGGATATGGAACCATAATGTTGACTCACAGCACTGGCTGTCAGCACAACAGGTTGGTTGGAAACTATCTTGGGGTGGGGAGGGCTACTTATCACTTGTCAGGTGTGTTCTTACTGTTTGCATTTAATGCAGAACATTACTGCTGCAGCTGTGCTGTAAGTGGCTTTTTAAAACTAAAGGTATTAATCAAGGATTTTCAACAGTGAGCTTGGAAAAAACCCACCATAACAGAGGTGGTGTTAGACTATGGGAGAAGGCTCTTTCTAAGAAGCAGGAAGAAACAATGTATTAAAAAGCATTGATTGCATCAGAGCAGATAATAAAGCAATTAAAACTATTTTAAAATAGTCAGTTGGGCACTCAGCCCAGATGTTTGCATATAGAAGGAAGCAGAACAGGAAGAGCTATTTATTGAAGACTTGCTTCTTTTTTGGGTGTCAAGCTCTGTACTGCAGAAATTAATTAGATACTGCTTTTGCAACTGAGTGGATGGACTAGTAAAAATAAATTGTAAATATTATGGTTAGGTTAAGGATAGTAAACATGCCTCCATGAAATACAAATGGGAGTGATATTTCATGTCCTTCTGTTATCTATTGAAAGGGACACATACAATAGCTTCTGTTAGGGATGAAAGTGGAAGGGCTATGAAAGACCTCTGACAGCAGTTTCAAAACTACTTTCTATAATTTCTTCCAATCTACAAGATAAGGTACTACAAAGGCTGGGGTCATTTTTTTCCTGGGGGTTTTTGAAACTGAATTTCATTAACCCCAGCAGAGAGTGCTGGACAATGTTCCATGAAGCAAATAGGCAGCATGAATTTGTTCTGTTGGTTCAACTTAGTTGTCTTATTTGAGTATCCTGCACCAGTTGCCTTAAGAGTCTCTAGGGTATTATTTTTGAATTCCTTGCTCATTAAAGCAGACACTTGCATTGTGCCCATTGCCTGGGCCAGGTAGATGTTTATTTTCCTCCCGTAGTTTCAGGGTGGCAAACTTTGTTTACAATAACTGACTCACCCCATTATTCAGTTCCTGCTCTACAGTCCTGTTTTCTGTTCTTCCTTGAAAACATCTTGTGCCTTAGGGATCTGTACACTAGCTGTACATTGTGCAACCTCATGCCAACTTTAGAGTAAGGTAAAACTACCCATTATTTACAGATATAATAGTGTAAGCAGTGTAATTCAGTGTAATCTTACCAAAAACTAAGCATTTGGGAGTTGTTACATTACATTTTGGCTTATGGATATCTTGACTTGTTAAGAAGTTAGTCATCTTAGTTGTTAACTATGAGGTTTTAAAAGTTTGAAAGTAGTACATATTCATACTCCAGTATGAATTAATTATTTTGTGTTTACTTCCAAGGCATATTTCCATGTGTTTCCATTTCTTTTACTTGGTACTTACTGTACAATATCTAACACAAGTTATGATTTCTCTTCCCCATTTTCACTATTGGTAACCCATGTGGGGTTTTTTTTTGCATTTAGCAAATTAGTTGAAGGCAGTCTAAGAAATTGCTGTCTAGCTATGGATGGTAATGATAAACCTTGTTAGTTTTCATAGTCTGCAACCTGGTACAAGGTGAAATGGTTTGCTTTGAATTGTTGAGATGGTGACGTCTTGCATGTGGTTTGCTACATGATCATCTGTCTTATGATCTTCCTGTTAAGCCTGGGCTGTTCTATAATAAGTTAATTAGTTTTGTGTTGAGAGATTGCTTAATAAGAGTGTTGTGAAAATTGTTTGAAGTAGCTGAATGCTGTAGTGATGGATTTCAAACTGAAAAGAAAACATTAGCTTTATCTTCAAAGGATGGGGTTGAATAGTTTGCAGTAGAAGTACTTAATGGACTTACACTTTTTAGAGTACTTGATTTTCCTCAGGCTTGGTGAACGGCTACCTTGTGAACTGAGGCAAGGTAATTAGTCTAATCCAGCTCTTTCGTGTATATTATAAGCTCCCAAGGCAATCCTAATATTCTTAACACAGCTGTGAGTATATGCCTGATCCTTTTAGATTGTAAGACAAAACTGAAAAAAGTCCCATTCCCTTACGTGACATTATTAGAAAGCCTGTGGAGCTCTTTGGTGAGATTGATACTAACAGAACCACCTTTCAGCTGCTTGAGCTAACTGGTTTAGTCTTTTCACTTTTCCTCATCTCCCTCCTGATGTCTTAGTTGTATGCGGTCTCACAATTTGTCTCATAAACACTATACCTATGTTTGCATTTTATCAATCTCTGCCATTACAGTCTTCCTGGTTAACAAATTCAGCCATATCTGCTTTCCTTACTAGTTATTACTCAGCTCCAAAGTAATAATCCAGCAAAAATAATTCATTTTGAGGAGTTTTTTAGATGGACTATAATTCATTGAAGTTCATGGTCCAGCTATGCAAACAGCTGTGCCAGCACAAAGAATGTGGGGTTGGTGCAAAAACAGAAGAGACAGAGGAAAATAGCTTCCTTGTAAGGACGTGCCATCATTTAAGCTAGTGTAAGGTTAGACAAACTACAACCTCCATTATACTGAAGCCTACTAAAGCTGGGACTGCTGGACTGGTTTCCATTCTCTCTGGTACTGGTCTGATCCTATGGCAAGTTCATTTGGGGAGATAAACTAACAGAAAAACAAATGCTGAAAAGTAAATGTGGTTGGAGTTGTATACCACAAAAGGCCATATTCATAAATATCAGTCCCAGCTTAAAAGAGGAATTGCAAGCACTGCAGGGAGCATAAAGGGAAGAGTCTGAGGTGACTCATCATTAGAGGTGAGTTTTTATAGTAGCTTAAGGATGGTTGGAGGGAATTCTATACCTCTAGAGTGGGCTCTTTGACTGATCATGTATCTATAGCTCAGTTTCATGTCTAGTAACCTCAAGTTAAACTGTTGTCCACAATAAAAAGTTCTCTTATATAGAGAACTCTCACTGGATTCTGAACTTTTAATGAGGAGACGTTTCTCAATTATTTCAGTCTCTTGAAATAGTGGTGTATTTTGAAAAGGACAAAACTGTCTATATGGCAGCCATTGGTTTCTGGTAAGCTCTACAGTCTTGGTTTTCAGAACATGGTGAAACCCTCTAATATCATAACTTGCATATCCAGAGACTGAAAGTCTTCAGAAAAGTTGTAATGGTTTCCTAGGGGCTGGAGATTTTGAGGTTGCTTTTAGAGGTAACTGCCAGCATCTGGAAGAACTTCTAAACAATAACAATTTTTGAGAATCCTACCTTTAAATAGTCTCCTGCAGACTATCAAGTATGTGGCTGTAGCAGTTACTGGCTTTTGGGGGTGGCATCTGGAGGGGGGAGAGAGGAAAATACCCAACTTGGTTAGCCTGAGACCATTTAAAAGAAAGTGGCTTGTTAATAGTTTTACTATGCTGAACTGAAATTGAGAAATATCTGGTTAGTTTGTGGTGCCAAGCCTCAATCATGTTGCCCAGTGTTTTGTATACCCTTGCTAGATCATGAGAGTACCAAAAGCATTTTTGGTACAGCAGGTTATGATGTTGGTGTTGTTGGCTGTGCTCTTTTATTTCTTCAATGTGCTTTTTTCTCTCAGAAATGTAAGTTTTCTGTAGTTAGCGTTTATTGGTGTTACTGTGCGGAGTGACCCTCGTGGGTTGGGTTCTGGGACTTTCTGGAGGAGCTAGGAGAGAAATAGTTGTTAAATTTTGTGGTTGTTGGGGCCCTTTACAATGTGCAAATCTCATGTATTACGGTTTCCTGGTGCTGAGCAAAAGTCAAAAGATTGACATAACAAAAGCAAGGCTGCTAAGTTCTTCAAAGCTTCCCGCTTTGGTCTTTCTGACTTTTTGTATTTTGAGCTGAATATAGAGCTAGTTTTGGGAGACCAAGTTGCAAAATACCAAAAATTGAGAAAACAGTTGCGTTGAGGAATGGGGTATCTATTTTTGCTCCTGGAAGAGGAAGGACTTATCAACACATGCTGTCTCAGCTGACTATTCAAAAGAGCTGGTTTTCTCTCTGGGAAAGACAGTCTCAGACAAGCTGACTTTACTGACTTACTGACTTTACATTCCAAACCTCCTCAGTCGCTGCAAACTTGCAGGTAGAGGGCTCAGAAATGACTCACTGTAACAGAAATGCAGTGTCAGATGCTCCACACCAGCTTCCTGTGCAGTACCTTGGGGTTGATGCAAATTAGGGCGTCCCTGCTGCTCTCAATATGTGTTCCCCCTGCCCTCAGTGGCAGGGGAGAATTGAAAAAAAATTTTCTCACTTAATAATTCTTTTAGGTCTTAAGCAGAATTGTCAGATTAGTGTGCTTTCAGTCTGACTCATGATTCATTTTGCAGTGTGTGGTATGTTAACCAGCCTTCTCTTGTGATGACACAGTGGACAGGACCAAACAAGAAAAGCTTTCTGGATATTCCTCAGGCTTACACAAGAAAAGTGGTAAAAGTAATTTAAAAAACCAAAACCTTAGTGCTTGTTAACACACCCATGTACCTGCTTGCAAGCAAAAAGCATTGCAACCACTGATTTTGGAACATCTTACCCATTCTGTTCTTGATACAGCATCTTTTCCAGCTGTTATTTTGAGCTTTGGCTGATTCAACAATGCTGCTTTCTCTTTCTACCTACAGCTGCAGGCAGTTGTGGCTGGTTATTTAATTTGAGTGAGCAATGTCCTCCAGGCTATGTTGGCTCAGGGATGTTAATAGGGTTCAGATGTCTGTGAACTCACAGAATCCTGTACCCCCTGGTTGCTCCTCTGCTTGTTCTGTTGCAGTACATCAAAGCAAAACAGTATTGAAACATTGAGAATCTTGACTATTGCTAGTGCACTATGCCTTTTCTTGGTGTGTGATGGATTTCTCTTCCTTCTCCACAATCTCCCACCTGTTGAGGTTTTTTTCCCCTTACAACAGTTACCTGGTCTTGGTATTGGTGCTTTTAGTTCATTTTGCAAGCTAATTACTTTTCAGACATTAGTTTTGTACTTGATGAATCTTTCAGAGAAGTATATTGCAAGTTTCTCCTCGGAAGATGTCATTCCATAGGATATTTTTAATATTCCTGTCTTGTTGAGGAAATCTCCCAGACTTTCATATTGAAGTCAAGGTTTTCATTTTCCTGTGTACGACATGCTGAGGTTCCTGGCTGAACGTGACTTGCTTCACAATAAAAGGTTAAGCACCTAAGCAGTTGCTGGAAGAGCCTGAAAGTAGTGGTTGCTCCTGCATGATGTGCTGGTCACCTGAAAGATGAAGGTTTATTGAGCTCTCCTGGGTGATGACTTTTACAATGGGCTGCTTCTTGCTGACTACTCTGGAGCAATGTGCCTGAGGTCGTCTTCACCCCATTATAAATGCCCTTCAACATGTAGACTCTTTCCTGAGAAGCCATGTTTGTAACTGTTTTATAGGAGAATGTGTGTAATGATTGGTTGTTTGGGGATGTCTTTGCATTGCTGAAGTTGCTTAACCATCCTTGTGGTACTTGATGTGTAAAAATGCTTGTTTTATCCATGTGCCTTAAGCCTTAAGACTTACTGGGTTCATGAAAACATTCTTCATGTTTGATTTTTGTCACAAGATAGCATACGGTTCTTGTGGCAGGGCAAAGCTGAAAAGTTCAGAAATTATAAACAGATGAGGGATATAGAATTATGTCTAGCTGGCAGACAGTGATTCAGTCACTGAGGTTGCTGTTGCTATGTGCATATGATTATGTCAATAGCAAGGCTAAAATTCGCTTTAAAACTGTGTTCACTGCTTAAGAGATCCTGGTTTTTTTTTAATTGTTATTATTATTTTTTATTTACAAGGTGAAATTGATTTAAACCATAATATTTTAATGTGTGTTACTTTATGTAGTTGAGTTGGCCAAGATGTCAGCTGGAACCTGGATGCAAGGACATAGACATCCTTGTATTGAGGTGGTGGAAAGGAATACCTGAAGTAACTGGCTTTTATTTGTGTTGCCATGGGACTGCTTTTGAATGAAGACATCATCCAGGAGAACTGTGTCACATATAAGCACATAACTGAGATTTTAGGATTGCTTGTTTTTCAGTCAGACTGGCATTCTAAGCAATAGTGTCCTTTTGATAAGCAAAACTGAAAGGAACCTGGATCATCTGTATCTTGCTGATAGTCTTGAAATATATATAGCTTATTCCTCAAAAAAAAAAAGAAAAAGGAAGTGGGGGAGTTTAAAATGTTCTATGAACATTTGGCTTGCTGGTCAAAGGCTTTGAAAAGAGATAATTTGGGACACATTAATTTCTGACATGGGAAGCACTGTATTTAAATAATAAAAAACCTAGGCCCTTCATTAAAGGAAGGATAGAGATTTGGTTGTATGGAGTTCTCAAGATGAAGTTGTAAAGCCAAGTAGTTTTACTGCAGAGTTTTCCCTGATTTTTTTCACCTGCTATTGCAAACAGACTCAAATAGTGGTGCAAGCTGGCATGGATCATTTGGATGACGAAATTTAATACTATGGCTTCAAGTAGGTGGAAGAAGCAACTCAGAGCCAAGATAGTAAAGTATGATCCTTGAGCTACATTTTTTCTACTCCTTACCTTTGAGCTCAGACTCGCCAGCTAGTGAAGCAGAATTGGTTTGTCACATTCATACTTGCTGTGTTTTTCCCCTTACTTGAATATAAATTTTTCACAGAAGTTGCTGTGTAACTTCCCATGCTAGGCAGCTCTGCTGAGGGATGCAAAGACTTCTCTTTCTGGGTACTATGGAGTGTATCTGGAGCCTCGCTCCAGACTTTTGATGCATCCTCCTTTTCCATACAATGCAATAGGGACTAATAGTAGTTGTCTAGGTAGTAGTGTTATTCTCTCTCCTCAATTTCTTGGTGTCTCAAATACTTGAAATAAAATTCTATGGGCTGTAACCATATAGGGTACTTAGTTTATGGAAATAATCTCTTAGTTGTTGAAACTTGTGTGGTCCAGGAGTGCTAGACTTTGTTACAGCATAGTTGTTGATGCAGTTATGCCATAGAGTAATCTCTCTACAATTTGTGCTAGACTTCTCAACCACTCTTTGAAAGATAAGTTTTAAGTTTTTAAAGTTTTCAGATATATCTAATTTCTCAGAGCTTGCAGTAGGATGGACAGAAGGGGACAGACAAACCAGGAATGAAAATGCTCAGCTTTTGGACTCCTTGAACATAAAATAAACAGTGTGCAATGAGTCACAGCACTGCCGCTACATAATTGAGGGGAGCCTGCAAATTTTTAATTTTTTTAAATGAACTGTCCAAAGGATTGTTATTGTTGAATTTTACTCTATTTTCCAAGACAGATAAGCTGATTTCCTGTGTAATTAAATTATTGCTTTCTGAAGTGTTTCCTAAAGCCTTGAGATCCTGTGCATTTACATTCATTTGCATAAGTAATGCACAAAGGAAAATGCTCAGAAGAATCTGACTGGGGCCTCTGGTGGAGTTGGCAGCACTTGCTGATACACAAGGTACCTGTTTCACACCTCAGACAGCTTTGCAGCCACCTTGGAGGGGCATGGTAAATGGAACAGTGATAGAAGTGCAGTCAAACAAATCCAGCCTGCAGCTCTGCTTTGGGTTGGCACAGGTTGTGGATGCTGAAATCTGCTCTTAAAGCATCCAGGGTGACTGGCCAGAGAGAGGTGCCCATGCTGTGGATGTCTAAATGGATGGAATGGTAATTGCTACCAAAAAATAGAATGAAATAAAAAATTGTGCAAGATTACTTCAAAGCCAAGTTAAGCTAACCACCAATGAAAACTCCACAACACTGTTAGTCATCTTCAATTATCCAGACCATGACTGCAAAATTGTTGCATGACTCTGTTGTAAATATGAAACATATCCTGTGTTAGTATTAACATCTACCTAAGTGACACTTCCCTTATCACTTATCTCCAGCAGTATGAAACCAAAGACATTTAATCTTGTTAATTTTCCATGGTGATTTACTAATGAACTATTTAAATTATTTATTGGCTTCCCCCCTCCCCTTCCAAGGTGTACTTAAGGTCAAGAAGTATGAAATAACTTAACTTAAACCTGACACCGGTAATTCTGCAGTTTAATACCTTCACTCCTAAAAGATTTCCAGAGATCTAAACCTGGCATTATACCTTCACTCTCCACATATGGAAGAGGAAGGGTGTTTTGCAGACTAGAGGGGAATTTTGTTTGAGGGTTTGCATGGCTTTCGGTTGTCTTTGTCTGATTTCTAGTCAAGTTGTTATATAAAAGCATGGCTGCATCGTGAGTGTGGGCCTCCCTAAAACCTGTCCTTTCCATGGGTGAGCTCAGCTGCTAGCAGTGTGTGTGTGTGTGTGTCTCTGGTCAGCCAGGTCAGCTTCTTGCCTGCTGAAAACTAACGCTATGTGAAGGCAGGCAGGGGGAGCAGAAAGGACAGGAATGGGATGTAAGGCAATGCTGGGAACAGTGGGCAGGAGAGCACACTGGGAGTTGAGCTTTGTGATGCCTTGCTGCAGAGGTAAGGCTAAGCCTTGATCTATGCCAGCTGTGAACCAGATCCTTTTAGGGACTCTGATGGTTTCTCTCCCTGCAGGGAGGGTAGTGATTTTGAAATTTGGAAGGTTGTAATGGTGATCCTCAAGAGGAGGAGCAATAGATGAAAAAGTAAAATCTGTCAGCTGCTGCTTGAAGTTTCTGCTTCTGTAGGTTTTACCAACAGCCTGATCCTAATAATCCTCTTTATTTTTGAGCTTGTTGTCCTCTAACAACAGATACCAAATTTCTTAACTCTTAATCAATTTTGTGCTGTCTATGTCAAGAAAAGAAGCAGTAAAATCTGACTACTCTGATATTGCCAGTTTAAATATCAGTTTTTTAGGGGAAGTGTTGTAAAGGAAATGAAAGTATGGTCTCTGGTATGGGATTTTGTAAAAATCCCTTTGGAATACAGATACGCACTATCTGTGGTAGCTTTTGGTATTTTGGAAGTGCTTCTGCTTGTCCCAGTGGGAGACATTGACACCAGTTTTAGTCTATAGCTGAACCTAAAAATGAATGTGTTGGACTTAGTCCATGATAGTATTCTTTCTTTAATATTGTGGGTTTTGCAGTAAGTGATAAGGAAACCTGAACAAACCATTCCCCTGCCTCTTTGTCAAGAAACTGGAAAGTTACTCTCCTTCTTTCAGTTAGTCCTCTGATGAGCCTCCTTCCTGGCATTATATGAGGCTATTGAAAGTCATCTTCACAGAAATGTTATCCTTTTTTCCATATCTAGAGTCTCTTCCCTTCTTACATCACTTACACCTCTATCACTGTGTCCCCTTCTAGTTTAGGGTTGCATATCTAGTAAATCTTTCCCCTGAGACACAATTTATGCTTACTCTGAATAACAATTGCCACATAGTAATGCTGTATTAGCTTGCTTGCATCTGTGTGTCTTTAGGGACTGTGAATATATGCTCCTAGTAGGAGTCTTGGAAGGGATAACTTGGGGTTCATTTTCGGATGTTGCTTCAATTTTACCTCCTTTCAACAACAGTTGTTGTTGGTTTGTTTTTTGGTTTGGTTTTTTTTCTTAACTGTTCTCAGTATTGTACCTTTGGCCAAACTGTTTTCTAGAGGAGAAAATATTTTTAGGAAATTGAGTATTTAATTTCTGGTGGGATCTGACAAGTAGTTCAGTCAGTGCAAAAGGAACAGGCAGAGCTGCCTGGTGGGATGCAGGAGCAATGAGTCTGTCCCCTTATGATAGGAGTAAACTACTGGCTTTGGTGTCTTGCACCCATTTTTAACTTCACTCATATTGGGGACACTTGCAGACTTTCACAGCAGTGCTACTCTTTAGGTGCCTTGGGCAAGCAGGTATAATATCTACATGGGTGAAAAAGTAAGAGAACTGTAGTTGAAATTACGTATGTTGGCGCAGCCACTGTGCATTGCCATGTGTTTTACATGATACATCTAATAGTTAAACTGGCTTACTAAAAAAGACCTTCAGCATCTACTGTTGGTCCAACATACCATTTTAATTTGCCTTTGTTTAGAGACTGATGACTCCTCTCTCTACTGCTTCAATAAGAGGCATGCTTCAGATTCAAGTGATTTCTCTTCTGAGTGACCTCCTATTTGTATTTTCTCTTGTGGTCTGATAGGCTGTGTCCCAGCAGTATGAATTGCAGCAGAGCAGCAGTGCTACCTGTGGCTTAAGGCACAGGGGTAAATAACTCTGATCAAGCCCTTCTCAGCTGTGTCTGTGGCTTTAATAAAAGGAGGCTGAGTTCCTACTGCTTAGTTTATGCTGTGTCTCGTATTTGTCTGATGATCCAGTAAATCAATTCAGCTTGCTAAAAGACCAGAGACTAATCTGCCAAAAAGTCTGTGTTTTGGGCTTTGATTTTGTTCTCATTTTTGCTGGGTTCATAGGCTGAATCAACTTGCTTTCTGATCGAAGGGATTGTTGGTAGAAAGGGGAAAAGGAGGCAGGACTGTTCCCACTTGCCAAGTGGCAAATCATGTAATTCAGATTAGCTGGGAAGCAAAAGACTGGGAAAACCACAGCCTGAGCTGGTGTTGCTGCTGGCTACTGTCTGGGTAGGTCACCAGCTGAGCTCAACAAAAGGCGTGTTGAATGCCAGGGGGTGGGAGGCTGGATCTGGCTGACAAGCTGGGTTACTCTGCTGTGGAGCTACATTGGAGAAGGTGATGAGCAAAGTTTGCACTGTCGTGCTGCATTGTATTGTACAGTAGTCTTCTGAGTTTGAAAGAGTTATTCTAACAATGAGTATTTTCCCTTTCTTATGCTGTTAGTCTTCCCTACATCAAATCTGATACCTCGCAGTACTTAGGTGCTTGCACTGATGTGCTTTCAAGAGCAGCTTCTGGTCTGAGTTGTAATGCATGTACTTTGTGCAACTATTCTAGCTCTTCCTTTAATGATGGCAGATCTTGGTGTGAGCTTGAGAAATCAGTTTAGTTGACTCCACATACGACATGTGCATCAAATCCTTCCATAGTATTCTGGACTTGCAACTGAATAAATATTGTGTTTTATAGGATGTTTTCTGTTTCTGCAAGTGTTTTTAGTCATCACTACCTGCCTTGATTTTTATTTCTTTTCATAACCTGGATGTTCTGGTATCTTACCTGAGTAAAATACCATATGATATGAAGGTCTCTGAAGAGAATTGTGACTGCATGGCAGACGTTCTTGGGAGATTATACTCACCAGATTTCTTGGTATGTGGCCAAACTGACTTCTCATTTTGATATTAAAGACTTTCAGGTATTGTGACTATTTTTAACACTTCCTCCTTCTTTCAGGATTCTCTGCACATAATTCCATGTATTAGTGCATGCCATGATTAATGATCAGTAGACTAAAACGAATCTTTTGAGACAAGAATTTTGATGCTTGTCTCTAACATACTTGCAGATAGCTCTGGTAAATGCTCAAAAGCTGTCATTTTTGTCTCAATAGATTAAATTTCATATTTGAATTCAAATATCGGATGCTACTTAGTTTGTTGATGTTAGGTGTCACTAGTGACTTTTCTACAATTCATTTGCAAAACGTACTAAACAGAGTTGCAATTTAGGTGGCGTTAAGTATGTCTGTGTACATCTATAGCATGCAAGTGTACGGGTGGTGAGGAAGACAGCTACTTTTTATATGTGCCACAAAAGAAAATTGTAAATACTGCACTGAGAGTGGAGAATGGCATATTCTAGTAAATCCTTGTAATTTCAGGGGACTTAAAACACAATCAGTGGTCTTGGCAGATGGCCAAGGGCACAGGCGGCTTCTGGAACTCTTCCAGCTGTTAATGGAGTGTGGGTTCTGATTAAATTTACTGTGGCCACTGAGTCTTGGTCTGTTTGTCTCTGTATGTGTTAATGTACGCTTTTCTAACAATTAATATTTAATTTTAAAATCTGTTTTAATACTCAAAAGCAGCTTTACAGTATCCTCACAACATAGATCTCTCCTTTATGTTAAGCACAATAAAGATTGAAACACCAGCAGCATGAGAGAGGCCCTACCATAAAAACTAGCTGATTAAAAGCATTGAAATATTTGTGCTGGCAGCCTTGCAGTCTCCCAAGAAACACTGCTGCATTAGTTATATGAAGTCTGTTCTCTAGCTGACATAATTAACTGATTGCAAAAAACAAAATCTAATATAGTAGAATGGTGGCATGGTCAGTGGGGCCTTTGACAAGACTTGAGGGTGGTAGTTTGGATATGGGCATGCTGGGTTGACTGCTTTTCCATTTTACTATAGCTGAAAATGTTGCAAAGAAATGGACTGGTAGGACAATCCCTTATACTTCCGGACACGTCAGTGAAAAGACGAATATATTGAAGTAAGATGGCTTTAGGATGAGGTTATACTTTTAATTTGGAAGAAATGGGAAGCTTCTTAAACTTCAGACCCCAAAGAATAAATTCATAAGAATTGCTAGACTCATGCCAAGGGCAAGTTCAGTTCTGAAAGAGCACTTTTGTTAAAAGGCTGCAAATGCTTTTTACATCGATACCACAAATAGTTTGAGACAAGGGGAAAGTAGATTATGGTAGCATTTCTGTGAGTGCTGGTATGATCCTACAGAGTAGGTGGCTATATATTGGATTAGTTCAGCTCTCTACATAAATGTATGTTAGAATTTTTAATTTTTTTACCTTATGAATTTTTCAGGTCAACAAGTCAATTTAATTGAAGTCAGCAGTAAAAGGTGAGGTAATGCTTTTCTTGGAGAATATCTTGAACAATTAATGCAAGAACATAACTGCGTAAGAGTATACAAAAATGAATGGCTGTACCTCAATAAAGTTCTTTTACAGAATTGTTGATGAGAAACCTTCAAGTAAAACTGTATCTGTACGAGAAGTCACCCATCTGAATTACTTGAGAAACTTTTTAGGTTCTTGATGAGGTGATTTTTCTTCCCAATTATTAATATATCTTACTACTGTGATGTAACTGCAGCGATGTCGTATAGATAGGTTTTAGTATCTTTGAAATGCCTTTTCATACCTTCAGTTTTGTTAAATTCTGTACTACTTGCAATGTTTAGGGTGCCATTACATGTGATATATTATAGATGTCTTTGAATTTTAAAAACTCACTTTCTAGTTCTGAAAAAAATCTGATTTATTGCTGCATTTCTTTCTCCGGTCTTACTTTTGTTACTTATGCTGATTAGCTTGCAAATTGTTGGAATTGAACAGATAGAAGTCTGCTTGTGTAGCCAGGCTTCAAAGCTCCTGCTAAGCTTACCCAAGTTTGAGACACCAGCAATACTTAGCAAGACTCCTTTGTCTTCGCTATACATTTTTTTTCATGCTAAAGAGATGAACTAAGACTCCGTAGTGAGAGAAGGCTATGCAGGGTAGTACCTTGATTCCTACAAAAATGGCAATGTTTATTGTGCAGAGGAGCTAGAAAAACTTAATTTATTTTGAGGCTAAGGCTAAATCTAAGGGAGCTGAAACTAGGGAGCTATGTTCTGTCACTCAGTGCAAAAATGTAGTTAAGTGACTTGTTAGTTGCTACAATGTGGTGAACATTAGATACACCTGTTTCAGTGTGTTTTGAAGCAATTACTCTACTCTGATGGAATGTTGAATAGTGAAATGTGACTGTCAGTCACAGTCATATGCCAAGTACTAAAATATTGTTTTAAACACTGAGGTTTTGGAGAAAGATGGAACAAATAATATTTCTGAACTTCCACCTTGTCTTGTGGGTAGATCAAGGTCTTGCCTTCTTAATCTTGACCTATAAGGCAAACTGGTTTGAAATGCATTAGCCTCATTCTAAAAACCATTATTCTGGAAACTGATGAGAACTGATTCTATAGCTAATGCAAATTTAATGTTGTGGTGTAAATGATAGCTATTCATATCTCTTTTTTATAAGAAGTGATGCACAGTCTGCAGTCTGTGGGTGGGAAAATTAACAATATTAGGCCTGAATGATACTGATCAGTCTTGTGGATCTTACTGACTTTTAGCTGTTGGTTGTTCAGCACAAGTTTTGTTTTATATTTTGAATGTAATGTTATAGTGCATATGAATTACTTATGTGGAAACTGGATTTATTTCAGTGCTGATATCTTGCAATAAGAGAGCAAGTTGGTGAACAAATGAAGTTCAGCTACCATTCTGTGTTTTAAACAAAACAAAAACCAATCTGGCAGAGATTTAGGAGAGCTGTAAATCTATCTTTATCAAATCGATGCCTCTATCTTTTGGATTGTTTATGGGTTTTGGTTGTTTTTTTTTTTATTATCATTATTGTCCTTCCTGCCTGGTTTGGCTTTGGTTTTTTAAGGGTGTTGGAGCCTAACTTGAGTCACTGGAAGTGTCTGCTTGTGTAACATGCACACCACATGTGATTTGGCCTAGCTGTGCTTATTACACACTTATCACCACACAGCATGTCTCAAAGAAATGGTAGGCGAGAACAGACTAATTTGCATTTTTTAAAGGAAGATTTAAGTAATTCTAGTCTTTTGTACATCATCAAATGCATATATCAAAGTCCATCTCATTCAAAGAGGTGGTATAAAAAAATTGGAAAAAAAACCTTCTTAAAAAGAAAGTACCCAGACAGCTCTTAAAATCTGTATCTCTCAAGGTGACCTAGAGCACAGTGAGGCAGGTGTAGGTACAACATGGAGATTGCTTTTGAAACAGAGAACCAGTGTGTGCCATCTAGCAGAATTACAAGAGAGCAGAAGAAATTTCAGTAGCATGGAGATAACTGTGTTCAAAACAAACAGAAGAGCAGAAGGAATGTTCAAATGTTAAAATCATGAGTCTAGTAAACTAAATGTAAAAACACGCTGAGAAGTTTGTGGTTAACAAAAGGCATCAAAACTGATAATGATGCTTTCTTCCTACAGGTCAGGAGTGTTCCACTGCCTGTAGGAATTGTGGATGAGGATGTAAACAAAGCATATATAGTAGATACAGCTTTTGCAGGGAAATTAAATTACTTGTGTCTTTGTTCTGTGGGGAGGAAACCAGAGGTTTCAATTCTGAGCTTTTCTTTGTGAGGGATTCCTCAGGTGGTGGGTCTAACATGGTAGAGGCAAGAGAAGAGTTTGTGGATGTAGCTGATTGCATTATCAGCAGTGAAGTACAAGGACAGGGTGGTATTCACTCTGGTTCTAAATACTCAAAGATGAAATAGCAGAATGCTGATCATGTGTAAATTCTTGTATACATCTACTGTGTTGCTGTATCAGTAAAGAAAGTCGCTTCTAGGCAGGACAAATCGCTGTAGGAAGACAAGACTAAGACTTTGCAAAATTACTTCTGGTTGAGGAATGTTGTGATTTGTAGTTGCTTGTACAAGTTTACATGGAAATGCTCTTCTGATCAAGCTTAATGTTTTCAGTTTAAGCTGTAAGAGTTCAATGAGTTTTATGTTAGACTCTGTAAAAAGGGTTCATCACTGTGAGGAAGGTAGCTGATAATCAAGACCTGTGTTTAGTCCTGGCTTCACCATCTAATCTTGGTGCTTTCGTTTGCACATATGAATAATTGAAGAGATGACCCTTCTAAAGGGACAGGTGGAGGGAAAGCTCTGCTGAAGAGTTTATTGTAAGAAGCAAAGCTTGCCCTTGTCCTCAACACACCATGTCAGCTAAAATTAAAGATTGCTTCATTAAAGATTGCTTTCTTTATTTAAATTATGTAGCTAGCAGCTTGTTTAATTAGCTTTTTTAAACACAGATTTTTACAGTTGATGAGTTTCAAAACTTCTTCACTGCTGCTTCATCCGGGTGTGGCAGTGCCTGCTTCTATGACCACTGACTTCCTTTGGCATAGGAGTATTTTTACTGTGTTAGTTTCACCTCGTACCATTTTTTAGAAACATAACTAAAATCGGGTCTTGCATGGAGTGATATCATTATTTACTTTGTGTTGAGATGTAAGATTGAGCTGTAATTTTAATTTTTCATATAACTTTTCAGAGATGAATGAAATACAAAATTGAGAAGTGACCTTTTATCAAAGTCTGAGATTGTCACTTGTTCTGTTTGAGTCTTAATGAGAAAATGTAATGATGAAATGAAATAAAGGGACTACAATGAGTGGTCAGAGGTGAAAACTATGCAATCTCTTTACAGTGTCTAACAAAAACAGTAAAATTGCTTTGATGCTTTTACTTTGGCTTTAACAGGATCTGAGCAGTTGCTAACCATGACTTTATGACAAGACATCAAAGCACTAAAGGAAATCAATTAATGACTACTTACCTACTTCTCTACTTGATGTGTACTTAAAGGCTTTCTGTTCAGTGTCCTCTTGTTAATGTGGAAGGGGTTTTTTATTATTCAGATGAATGTTTTCATAAAATCAGGCTTTCATATGACAACATGAAATTTAAATGCCTTGCCTTCATTATGTTCTGATGGACTTGTAGTTTCTGGGTAGTTTGTGATCAGATTCACTTGCCCACTTATAAAGGAGATCTTGTGCTCTGTAAGATTATAATTTAAATTGCTTAGGTTGATCTTACAGGAAAAGATTATTTGAAAAACTAGTAGTTAATATAGCTGAAAGTTAGACATACTTTGATATAAAACCTATTGAATCTTGTTGATATGACTGTATGCAGCCTTGGTTATAAATAAGCTTCTGTGTATTCTCAGTACCCTGTCAGTCTATTTGAGGTGCCTGTGAGAGGATAAAGAGGTACCTAAGTTTTTCTCGGTGTGATCGCTTCTCCATTTTTTTCTGCATTTCTCACTTGCTATTGTGCTTGAAATTTAAACAGTTGAATCTGCAAGCTCCTCAGCATCAGGCTTCATGGATGTGGACAACATTGGTTCTGTTCTTTGATGAGGTGGTATCACAATGTGCTATTGAAATGTGCAAAACTGCTCCGTTTAATGGTCCTGAAAAAATACTGTCTGTATGGTTAGATTTGTAATCTGTAGTTTGATTTAAAGTGTATTTAGATGTGGTTTAGAGTTATTTGAGGATATTTAGTGTGTTTTAGGGTTGTGAGAGTCTTATGCCTCTTAATGCATGCTCTAAGGCAGTTCTGGTTGTTCAACAGCTTTGCCTCACACAAGTCTGATGTTTTATGCTGTTAGCTGATAATGTTTCTGCTCTTTGATGTAAATTGCTGTAAGGCTTCAAAGTATGTAAAAGAACTTGGGCTACAGTTCTAACTCCTGTAGTTTACTCATATGCTGATGCATCTTGCTCGGTCCAGTGATGTTAAGTCTTTATATAATCATTTCCACACA
Source organism: Certhia americana (assembly GCA_018697195.1). NCBI lineage: Eukaryota > Metazoa > Chordata > Aves > Passeriformes > Certhiidae > Certhia > Certhia americana. The sequence goes on from CM031858.1 coordinate 17,518,176, forward strand.
TACAAGGTTGTTTTATTTTCTGTTTGCCTCTATCTCTTGCATCTACACAGGAAGAAAAAACAAGAAAATAGAGTTGTCTTTAAAAATAGATGTCTGGTCTCCAGTTCTAGCAATACCTTTAGAAGGTGCTAACTCATAAAAAAACATAAGGTTATCAGTATCTGATAGAAGTGATACCAGCTCTGTTTTTCTAGTTAGGAAATCCTATCTTGGAAAAGTTGGTTCAGTCATTAAGTATCATCCCTGGAAAGTGTATTGAACTCCTGTGTTTGACTTAATTCTGATACTTTGGAGGAAGAACATTCTAGTGCAGATTTATTTATCATAATCAAGAAAAGGGAGTAATTTGTGCATATAGTCTCATGTGATGACTTCTTTAGAAGGAAGAAGGAACACAAGCTTAATTTTATTTAACAGTGCTGGATTGAGTGGAATACATTCACTGGGCGGTGGCTAAAGCACATTGGAGAAGATATTGCAAAACTGATTCCATAACCGAACTGACCTGAGTAAGGAGAAAGTGTTTTTGTGCTAAGAAAAAATGTTGAGCTTAAAAGTGTAAATGTGTTTTAGTTTAAGGAAAAAGAAAGCTGTTCTTGAATTCTTCAGGATTCCATGTATGTCTTCAGCTATTAGTTACTGAGAACTGTGTGCAGGGGCCAGAGGGGATGTGGTGAAATACACCTGTTTCAAACTGTTTTGTGTTGAAAACATCTGTTGTGGTGAATGAGAGAGGTCAAATTAGTACTAAATTTAATAATACCAACAAATTTTTAGAAAAAGATTCAAAATTCATTTCCTGATACTAAAGTTATGTTCCTGTCTTTTGTGTCCCTGACACATGTACGAAGACACGTGTAATTGCAAGGCTTAAGCCTGATGTTATGCCTGCAAATACTTGAGATTTTGTTGAATTAAAATTTCCCTGTAATGTTTTGCAGCATGAATTCAGCAGTAACAGCTGTCAGTGCCCCCCAAAATGAAAAGTAACTCTGCCTTGTCTAGAGGGGAAAAGCAAACAATAAAAACAAAAAATAAAAGGAAATTTCAAGAGCTTTGTGCTGTCTTATAACTTTCTTAAAGTGTGCAGAGTCAGAACCAGGTGGGCTGAGGTACTGATGTAAAGGAGAACCTCTTCTGTCCAAGAGTGGGCTCTGCTCTCCATGCTACAGACCTGTCAACATTGTGCCCATCCCATTTTCCAGATGCATGAAGCATTCAGATGGTTCCTTTCAGTTTTTAGAGAGTGCATTTATGAATATATTTATAAGCATCTAGGTTCCAGTGTTCATAATGTAGGGATTTTAAACATGTCATGAGAAAATACATTAAAAGGTCTCATCTATTCCATCCTTCTGGCTGCACCAGCAGCTGCCCAGCAGAATGGCTGGGCAGCTCTTTTTAAGGGAGACAAGCAACAAACCACCCACTGCTGCCATTCTCCTGCCCTTCATTTCCTCCTCCCCCTTTTTACAAAAAACCCAATACCATATTTCTGAAGGGAGATTGGAAGAAATTTGGCTGAAGCTAGGTGAAGCTAGAGAGGGGGATGAGATGTTACTTTTTTTTTTCTTCCTGACATCCTTTCCTTTGAAACTGCAACACAGTAGTGTTGTTTTGAGGGATTAATCCTGCTATATCCAGCTGATTATTGAATGAACCAGGCAAAAATGGACAGAAGCTCAGGCTTTTGCCTGGTGGAGAGACTAAGTTGTAAAAGATAGAGGAGGCTGTTTGAAAATTAGCATACTGGTTTTTAGATAAGTGCTCCTTTAAAACCTGCAAGGAAATTGTCTCAGGGTGTAAATTCAGTTCATGTCCCCAGTACCAAAGAAGCAGGGACAACTGTCTAGTTCTGTCTGGAAAATGTGAAAGACTAAATACCGACAGAGCAATCACTGTCAGTTTCCAGATATGTGAAAGTAAGACCTGGTGAAAAAATTGAAACTCATTCTGTGATTGTTTTAGCTTCAAACTTCTGTGGGTTATATGCATGGGCTTCTTTCTGCAAGCATGTGAAGTAGACATTCTAACTTTGCTATTATATAGAAACAGCCAGCAATGATCATAGAAACTGGAACTTTTTGATAATACCTTCTATAAATTAGCAGGAGTTACTAACTTCAAACCAATGTTGTTGCACAATAACATTCAATAGTAATGGATTGTTGTATGTAATTGGAGCAAGTAAGGATTATATTTATAGTATTATGAAGCTATTGTAGTTTTTTCTTTCAATCTTTGGGATTTTTTTTTTATTGGGGGGAATAAAAAGACTTTATCTGAATTTTTGAAGACAGTGGCCCTTTTCACTTCTTGCAACTATACAATTTTAGATACCCCTACCATCTGTTTTGTGAATTCATCTCTTGATAGGTAAGTGCTCATGGCAAACAACAATGGGATAAACTGCAGCAAGCACTGGTTTTTGGTTTGTCCAGAATTTGCCATGGGTGTGTTTTGGCAGAAGGTTTATATTCACTTGATTGCCAGCTCTCCTGAGTCTTCTTCATAGCAATGGCCACCCTCAGCTTTAAAGTGTAGCAGTAGAGTCTGAGTTCGTAATATTAAAGAAATGTTCTTGAACATGTAAATAATCTCAGAAATTCACTTTTGAGTAGGAGAATGAAGAGTGTGGTAAGAGCATAAATATGGCTTATTTTCTCTAATGAATTTATAGTCTCATTTGACATGCGTTGACTTTTACTGGAGATAAATACAGTAAGAAGTGAAATGGCAAAAAAATAGTGATTCCTGTGAGAAGGTGTACCACGGCTTCCCGGTGGAACAAGCCGTGGTTTGTCTGAAACACAGTAGAAAAGCATTGTTATAAAATCAGATAGCTAAGGTTTTATCTAGTTTCCAGTTAAATCAATAAGACTAACTGATCCTAATGGAGTTCTGATTCTCACTCTGTCCATTTGCTGATGGCTTTGGGGACACGAGGGAGTTGATTTTCCTTCCAACTCAATGTAAAAATTATTTCTGGCATTCCCTTCTCATCCCAAATCTGACTCTGCTGCCAAATGGGCTATCAGCAGCTTTGTCTGGACCCAGAATTTGGACTGAAAAGCCAAGTGTGGTTTGTATGTGTGTTGGCTTTAATTAAAACAGATGTGAAGGTACATCCTTGCTGTACATCCCCTGTGGTTCCCATCTGCCTTAGGAAGGTGGGCTCTCCTCCTCAGGCCTAGTGCTCACCAGGTCTGCCCACCTAGGCAAAGGAGTTTGTCCTGGTACTTCAGGAGGTGAAAGGTATGGTTGAAGAATAAAAATAATTAAAAGAAGGGCTTTTTCTAGGGTTTAAAAAATAACTTTACAAGGAGTTGCCAATGAAGGCACCATCTAATGCCTCTGCACCAATAAGTTACTCAGGCAAGCAGCCATCTCATACCCAATATGGTTAAACTCCATTTTAAATAGGAGGGGTTTTGTGTTTAATTGGTTCAATAGGCAACAATGTCAATCTTTTTCTAAAGCTGAAAGTGGTAGTCCCAGGAGTGCTAAAGTAGTTGAAATTTTAAAGTATTGTATGCTTTTTTTTTTTTCAGATTTTAAAGATCAGAATGCTAAATTGGAATAAAAGCTCATGTACAGCAAGTACCTTGATTCAGACTTCAGACTGCTAAAATTAGCTTTGTCTGGCAGAGGTCTATTTGTAGGTATTAAGAGGGTTTTTTTAATTTAAACTTATTTGGCTTGGTTATTGAAAATTTCATGAGTTTTCCTTTCTTGGCCCACAGGTGAATAAAACTGAGGTATATGAGAGTGAAATATGCAACCTCCAAAGTCTTGAAAGAAAGTGATTAAAAGTAACTAGGTTGTGTAGAAAAGAACAGATAACTTGAAAAAAAGCAGCTTTGCTAAAGCCATTAGTCAAGACTGTTTAGGCAGTTATCATTAACTGGTTTCCATTTTAAAGCTATTTTTCAGTAAGCTATACAAATTCTGAATTAAAAAGCTACTTTATGATAACCTATTGTTCACTGCTATTTTCTAATGTCCTAAAAAACCAAAGAAGCCTTTAATTTCTATGTTCTACAATTTTACATATGTGCTTGCACATACCCTACTATTCAGCAAAACATAAAAAATGGAATTAATAGAGTGGCAAGTATATGTAGTAACTGTTAAATTAAAATAATAGTTAAAGCTCAAGCATTAAGATTAATGTTGTATATTAATCAAGGGTTTTTTGATGTGGGTGATGCATCCCTTCATGTTACACCCATTCTGTTTTATATAACAGTGGTCTTCTGTTCTGTAACTGGCTCTTCCTTTGACCTCTTACTATTTTATTACTAAACAACAGGCTTCAAGGCTACAAATGGTTACTTGGGACATCCCAGATGTGTTTTTCAGCTTGAAATAGTGCTTATACACTATTGGGCATTTACGTGCAGAGTCAAAAGGAGAAAGAACAAGATGTGTTGCATTTTCTGTGTCTTTTTTATAGCAAAATTAGACCACAGAAAAGCCTGACAATATCTTAGAGACTTAATCCTTTAAGCATATGTAGGCATGAACTCTGATCATTTGAAAAAATCGTGGAATTGAAGTTTTGTAAATGGTTAAGATTGAACCAAACGCAATATGAATAGAAGTGTGCATAGTAAGGGTCTTAGAAAACTGCAGAAAAAAGGGTTAAAAATGTGGCCTGTGTTGATAACCAAGGTCACCATTCCTAGCTGTAAAATGCCAGGAATGTGCTGTTTATGTCAAGACCAAAAGGCTAAAAAGAAGGCCGAGGATGCTGCATCCTAGCACCAGAAGAGTCATGAAGAAGCAGCATACCTCTTGTGCTCTCCGATCCTCTTTAACTGGGGAGGAAAACCTGGTAATGGACATACAACCTGACCTAATGCTCGCTGAGACTCAAGTTAGTGATTTTGAGACAAAGGACCACCCAGTATTAATCAGTGTCTTCTAAAGAATACAAGAAGAAAAAGCCTAAAATTCTTTTTTTTTATCACCAGTTGAGGACCCCAAAAATTTCAGGAGGACAAGACTAGTTGTTTTCCCTCTCTCAAAACTTGTGGTGGAAACAACATCTTGGTACTTTGGATTGTGTGGGAGTGAGAGCGAGTGAAATCTGAAAGTGTGAAGGTGTAAAATCAACTTGCTTTTTTTTTTCCCTTTTATCCTTCCTGTAGTCTTATGCTGGGCTGCATGGTGTGAATTCCCCTACAATAGCTTTCTGGAAGATAAATATTTAACTTGCTGCTATTTTACTTTACCATTTTTGACCGCTGAAGTTGTTATAACTTTATTATAGATGGGTTAAAAGATTCCTGGACTTGGAAAAGCAATACAGTATCAGGCGTCTTTACTTACAGTCCAGCTTTCTGCAGGGAAAGAGGTAGGTAGATATCAGGATAGCTAAGAACTCTGTGGTCTTTATTATAAAGAAATGATCTTGCATTTGAGATTCCTTGTTGTGCTGATAGTGTCTGCCATAGGAAAGTAGTGCCTTCTCTGCCATCCTTATCTAGGAATGGCCTATCCTGGTGCTCCTGGTGAATCTTCAACCTTTGTCTTCACAGCACTTCTGATGAAAAACTGGGGATAAGACTGAGGTTAAGAGCACCTAAGTTGTTGCCTGAGTATGTTGGTTCTAAAGGATTTCTGGGGAACTACTTTGCAGTAAAACATTGGAGGGCTCTGTGTTCTTGGTATCCTTCTGCCCTTGTAGTTACAGCATTACGTGAGGCTGCTGAAAGCAGTGAGGAATGCCAAGGGGCATATTAGAGATATGCCAGATGTACTGGCATGTGAAGCTACCACATTAAACATTAGTGAACTAATTAAAGTGGATACAGGAACTTGCTAAACCTCCAACTCCAGAGAAAAGGTATGCTCTGACTTGCAGGGAAGAAGAGGTGGTTCTTGATAGACAAGTGAGCAAACACTATCTGTGGATCTGCATTTCAAGACACTATGGCCAAATGTAAGGACAGAGGGAAAGGAAAGCTGCACCTCATTCTAGGAAATAACCATTTTTTTTCTTGCTGAAAGCAACGACTTAATAGTATTTAATACTTCTGTGGAACCAGAGATACTCATATTACTATGCAAGTATGTAAAGATAGTTTATGAGCATAGCTAATTGTTCATGGTTGAACGTTGATAATTCTTACTTGCTTTGCACTGCCATCATCAAGCAATGAGAAGAATAAGATAATCCAAAATTGTCTAACAAGACTGCCAGCCATTGTTCTCTACAACCCAGTGAAAGTTTTACGTTTTTGTTTCCTCACGTGAATGCATTTTTATTAAAGTCTGAAAGACCACGGGGATGGTTTATCAACCTGCATCAGGCTCAAACTGCTCCCTCAGCTGAAGGAAAATTCCCACTCTTGCAGTGGTTACTCAGAGGTGTTTGGTCTGTAGGTAAGGCAGGGTTTGTGCTTGTGCTGGAGGATCACTGCAGCTTAAGTCCTCATGCTGCTGCTCAAGACAGAGTTCAGCCACTTAATCTCAGGGAAGGTGCAAACTGCTTAGTCTGGGGTGAGTCTAGTATCTTTACTTGCCATCAGCTGTACATCTTAATCCACGTGCATTAGAACCTTAAGAGGTGTTTCTGAATACAAATTTTACGTCTTGATACCAGCAGCATAGTCTCTTTTACTTTCTTAGCTGAGTTTTACTGTAAAATTCTTTTCCATGCAGGGTAGTTCTTATGATGGCATCTGACTCCAAACTGACCAGACTGGATTGTGGGGGTGTTCTCTGTCAGTAGAAAGTCACTGTACTATGGTTCTACTTAGGGTTATAATAACTTTACACTGGAATTTGCCATTTTGGACTGGAGGATTATAGTTCTGTATGGTTGCCCTTAAAACAATTTCAATCGAATTTTGTTACTGCCTGTTCATAATGCATGCTTTTGAGCTATTAAAAACAATTTGATCTTCACATTTTTCTTACTATTTCAATTTAAATACTATTGCTGGACTTTTAAATGCATCATAAATAGCAGCTGTAGCAACTGTATCATGCCTCTATAAATGATTTTTGCAAATGATGAATGTTTAGGAATTGTGACAGGAAAATTAGAAAAAATGCAGCTTACAAACCAGTACTTAAATATTTTTATGCACAAATTAGTCTAGATCTTACAGTTTTCTCTATATTGATGGAGAAAAGAGCAGAAAGTGGCCAAGCATGCCGGTGGTTTTGCAACCTCAGAGCACTGTGTGACAGTTCATGACACCATGTTCCTCCCGAGATGGGAATGGCTAGTACAGATCCTCCTACAATGAAAAAACATCCTTGTATAAGGAGGCAATTGATGATTTCATGAAAGAAATTAAACTGACAATAATTTCCATTGAAATCTCAAACCCTAAATATTGAGGCCCCAGAGGAAACAATGGTGAGCCAGCTGTAGTATAACCATTACTCAGTAAGTTCTTTGGTTTTAGAATATTTAGAATATCTGTTCACAAGTTTCTGTGAAAACTTTAAAAGTTAGGGAATATGGAATTCAGAGTTAAATAGCTTGTAGAGACTTGAAGTCTAATGGAAATGGAATAGACTATCAGTTGCTGCTTGCTCAGAGAATTGGATACTGTCTTCTGGATAATATGTTTCTGAAGTAAATAGCAAATAGCAGGGGCTCCTGCAGCAGGAGTTGATGCAGCTGTGACAACATGCAGGGGATTTCAGTGGAAGATTGCAGATTTGTGCTACAGGGGATCTCACTCCCTCCTTACTCCTTCAAACACCTCCAGAAAGAAAAGAATGAGCTGTTACCAGTGGAGAAACTTGCGGCCAAGACTTTTCCTTAACCAAGTAGTCTTTAGTGATACCATGTACCCTAGTGAACAGGTCAGTTTGCTGTCTTAGTAATGCAACAATGTCTTAGTTGCATTTATCCTCTCTATCCTAAGTATCTGTTATAATTTTACAAGAAATAAAAGGAATGTTAATTGTTCTGATATCTGGTTGTGGCTACTTCTGAATTAGACAAATAAGATGTTTTTAGTTGTTTAAGCATCTTGGAGACAGAGATTGGTTAGCAAGCACCTAAGAAAAACTTGCTGCCTAGCTCTCTTGGTGCCAGAAACAGCACTCCATTTCCACTTTTACTGTTCCCTTAAGGTTTAAAAACATTAGTTAACCAAGTGGTATGTCTCAGTAATGATATTTGTGCTGCTTTCTCCTTACTTAGGAAGTTTTATCAGTGAAGCATATAATAGTTTTTCTTTCTGTGTAAAGTTGGGGGGGGGAAATCAGTATGTTACTATTTTTTTCTGAGGTTTTGCAGCCAGAAAATAATGCATGTTGAAAAAGAGGGTGTAAATGACAAACTGTATTGTTTCCATTACCAGCAGTAGATATTTTAGGAGAGAATTTGCTTTCTGAAGAAGAACCTCACTCAGTAGTGGTAGTCTCTGTTTCAGCAAGAGGTGTTCCTTGCTTGGGAGTTGATTACTTTACACCTTCCTCACATTTTAGGATACAGCTGAGATAACATCGTGTTTATAATTCATTGCATGTAGACCTCAGGAGTTTCAAGCCTCTTGGTTTCTTGTTGCTGTTGCTACTCTTCCTTATACTTGTATCACAGTCTGTAAAAGTTGGTTTCTTTATATGATACAAATAACCAGTAAAAAGATTGTTTTAGTTATCTAGTTGAAGACGTGGAGATTCTTAGGACAAAAGGTGGAGTACTGAAGTGTGTGAATGCTGCTGTAAACTGCTACTGAGTTGTAGGCTTTCAAAGAAAAATAGGCAAGGCTCCTGTAACTTTTTGCATTTTTCCATGGAAGTGTTTGGAATATGTGATTGTTTGATCAAGCACCAGAACAAACAAAATAGACCTCTGTTCTATGGGCTGAAGGGTGTTATCAAAAATTACAATTCATTAGGTATTGATGGAAAAATTGTACATGAGCACCATCATCTTCCTAAGAAATATGAAGTAATTCCTGTTGTGCTATCTTTCTCTTTTAAATTACATGCACCCTTGTCAGAGAAGCATCTACAGCTGATCTGACAACAAGTGGTTAGCAGTTAAATGGATCCTTTGACTTCTACCGTGCTGTCAGCTGATGATAATTGGCTTGAAACAGAACAGATATTCTTGTGGTATTGTGCGATTTCTACAGCTCAGGATTGTGCAGAAGGGAAGAAAAATGCTCTTTTTCATTCTGGCGTCGTACAGTAGCTGATCAGAGCAGCATAGTCTGCTTCTGTTAGCCCACGCTCATCTCTGATACTTTAAAAAAATGTCGTTGCATCTTTCTAAGGTAGTTTCTGGATATTGTCACAGTCCTTGTCACGATTCACTTTCTTGTTGTACTGGGATAAGCTGTAAGAAAGTGCAAGGCAGGTGGCAGTGACTGTTCCAAAACAATTCCAGCAGCTTGCAGTGCTCGGTGCTGGGGGAGTTAATCTCCCATAACTGCCCTCATCCACAGCCTCACAGGAGCTGCACAAGCCGCTGCATTTTCCTTGTCATTGCTACTGTAGGAGGAACAGGAATCTCGTCTGCAGTCAGCTTAGCGGTTTGGAAAATGGTGCTTTCTCCTCTAAAATGAAAACAGATCAGTCAGACCACTAGCCCATAACTGGAATGGCAACTGATGCCCTGAAGTGTTGTGCTCCCTGGGAACCCAACCAAAGAGGTGGGACTGGGGGGAGCTCTGCAGAGCCTGGGATACCATACTGCAGTGGTGAGGAGGCTTCAGGAAGGAATAAAGAGATTTCCTCCCTGTGGAAGAAATGATTCATGTAATGAACAGTCAGCTTCTTACATTTGGTGTGTCTAGTTTCCTTACCAAACAGAAACTGTGTGAGGGGGTTATAGAAGCTCTCTTTATTATATTTAACAGTTATTTGGTAATACAGGACAAACCCCAGGTCTGCAGTATTTTGTAATATTGCCTGCTCAAAATTTCATAAACTGAACTTCAAAATGAATGTATTAAAATCCATAGGATACAGGTTATCTAGATCTTTGGTTTCCTGTTTATCAGGCAGTGGTTTGAGAGTGTGCACTGAGTCAAATATAGCCAGACTACAGACCTGCACTACTTCTCTAATCCTAACCTCTGCAAGGACAGAGGAAGAGTATTTTGTGGTGTGACTTTACTATTCCTATTTTAGATATCTTTATTACTTTGAAATCTTTCAAAGGGTAATTTTCAGGGCTTGGGATTTGGTCCTTTTAAAGGAAAAGTCCTTAAACCTTTAGTTCAGCCAGAGTACATGTTTTGCTGCAGCACCCTGTAGTTCTCAAAAAGCACAGTAGGGTTGCATAAAAATGAGGAGTTGGCAGTGTGTACCAGTGTGCTCCAGCAGACTTGCACAAATGAGCTTCTCTAGCAATTCTGGGAAAAAAATGCTGGTCTTGAATTCATGCTAGCTCTTTCATTAATCTTCAGGATATGTAGTGTGATTTGTATACGTGAGAAATTTCTATAGAAAAGTCAAAACAAGACTGAATTAAGTGAGACTAGAAGGACTTGTAAGAACCTTAGAGTGGACTATTCTAATATCCGTCTGCAGTGATAAATATTTATCATGAGAACAAAATCGTTGTGTAGTTTCAAGTTCTTGAGCTGGAGGGAATGTTACTGTTATTTTAATGTGCTAAAATAATGAAATAACAATAGTTGAAGGCAGACTCAACCCTTCTATTTCTGTCCTAGTTATTTTTGCTTTGAGGTTTAACCATCAGAGTAAATAGCATCCAGCTCCAAGACCTCTCCTTGCTTCATTAGGGATTTCTAATGCTGTTACGGATACTCACAGTGCTGTTATTTTGACTAATCTGTGGCTACTGAAGGAACAACACAGTGTTCCATGCTTCCCAGAAGTACTAGCTTTAAAGCTTCTGGGATGGGTTTTGTGATCTGGGTGAGGCTCTAAGTGGGCAGGGTTCCACTGTTTTGCAGGTGGGGTCTGTTTAAATACATACCTGTGTGAGTTCCTATTGCCTCTGTGTAGACCTAGATGAAATTTCAGGTCTGATAAGGTTGAAATTCCTTGCATGTATGTTTTCAGTTCTGCCACTTGCTTCCTTAAGCGCTGCTGGAGGAAACTTGAACAACTTGCCTTATATTTCCAAATCTTTGAAACCTCCTTTGGATTGATCCATTGGATCTGAGCCACCTGTGGGGCTTTCAATGTATTTTGTTTTCAAGTTGGGGCACAGTATTTTTAAACTGATTTTTAAACGTCCAGAAAGATGTGTGCTATAATCAAATATATAATTTCTCATGAGAATCCCTCATTTCGTTGTCTTTTTCAGGGAAATAGTGGTAGCTTACTACTGGGGGAGTGCAGTTTCACACATTTTGGTGTTAAAGCTGTCTCCAAACAGGCAGTGAGATGTAACTGTTTAACAAAATGTGGTTTTACTAATCCTAATAATTTATTATGGCTGTATGATAGGTAGTACAATGGGAGTTACTACATGAGTTAGTATTAACCAATAAATGTGGTGGTTCATAAGGATTTTTGTCATTCAAGTATGCAGAAATTATCTAAATAGGTAAAGAAAAAATTGAATAAACTGTAACTCCATGTGGAGCACTAAATACCCCTGTTTAAGCAAGCTATAGAGTGGATTTACTACAAACACTGTTTTTTATTGAGGGACAGAATTTTTCTCTTTTTTTTAAACGTTGCAGAAAAGCATCTCAGCATTTCTTGCTTAACTGAAGATACCTTAGAATAATCAGATGCTAGAACCTACTGCTAACTTAGCAATACAGGATAATATGACAAGAATTAGTTTTATTAATTCAGTCTTTGAAAGCTTGGAAAGCTCAGCAGACTTCAGGAGCTTCAGAATATGTGTCATTTGCTTATTTATATCTGTGGTCCAGCAATTTAGACTGTCAGAGTCATGTCCCAGTGATCTCCTGGCAGAGTCCCCTTCAGTCTGAGGCAAGACACCAATTGCTTAGATCCAGTTGATAACTTGACACAAATGAATGGAAAGCCTTGATATGGATAGGAGGACTGTCACAGGGTCATGCTGTGCACTGCTCAGGATGAAATACTGTACAACAGTATAATATTTTGCTTAATTCACTGCTTACCATCGTGCCATGTGTCACCCCATCCCACTCTCCTGCACTGGCTGTGGCACTGATGTGGTGCAGTGATGAGCCATCTCAGCCAGTTAACCACTGGAGGGAGAAAGAAGAATCACAGTAGCTGTTCCTGTGGCTTGGCAAGGGGAGAGGCACAAGGATGGGATGCACTAGATTGTCAGGCTCTTTGAGCTCACCATCAAAAAACTGCTTTGACGTTAGGATTCATATGAAAAGTGGTTTTCAGGAAAAGAGGAAATACCATTTTGAGGGCTTTTTGCCATTTCTTCTTACCGAGGCTTTACAATTTTTGTTGTTCAGCTTATAGAAAAGCAGCTAAATTTAATTCAGAAAGCAGCTGACTTAGCTCTTCCTTTCAGTAATGAGATCTGGGTCAGAAAAGACTGGAACAAGAATAACTGATGAACTTGCAGTGCTTTATTTACAATGCAAAATTGCCATTTTGCCCATATTCATGTTCAGTCTTTTGTTTCCCTTCCAAATGACTGTATGAAAGGCCAGGTAACCTTCTGTTGGTTTGTTTATTTTAGAAACATGCACAACTACAAAGATAGTTGGGCAGGTGATGTGCCCAGAACAACTTGTAATTCCAAAAATAGCTGGTTTAGGTTGAGCGTCATGCTGATACCCTGGGAGTCGCCTGAGTTCTGTTTTTTTGTTTCTTCTGTCCTACCACTGAATTTCTCTCTTGTTCATTTAGTTTCTTTCTACGCTGCTCTTGGCTTTTCTTCCTCTTAACCTGTCAGTATCAGTGGGTATTTCTATTAAGTGACTGTAGTTCCAATTCTGCAGCCTAGCCCTCATTCTCTTGGATATAGGGAAGACAAACACTGAGTCTGTGTGAGCTTTTTCTTTCAGTAGTTTTATGAGGCAGCTCCACAGACATCATCATAGATATTTTTGATCTACAGCCTTTGGGATAGAAAGTCGAGCAGCAGCTTATAACATGATGTCTGTGCATAATGTTTCGTGTCAGGAGACACCAGTCTGCTATGTATTGGCTGAGACACTCACTGCTGGGGTTGTGTAAAGTCAGAAACACTGAAGGTTTCTTCAGCACTGCTCATCTGTCTGAACACTGAAGGCTCCAGTCAAAGGCACTTCAAACATCTTGTCTTTAAGGTATCTGTCCTACCTTGGAGGTTCCATACAGTATCAATTTGTCTTGTAACTGAATATTGCCATCAGCATTTATTCTGTTGTGCAAACAATGGTGGCTTTTTTTCCCTTCTTTTAGATAAAAGAATTGTTTTGTTCTTTGTTTTAAAGGCTCTGACTTGTTTTATCGTGAATTCAATGTCTTGGTGTGACATTTCAGAGGGAGAGGAAGGCTACCCACAAAAAACCTGCTGTGAAATTAGTTTAATCTGTTAATGTTTTGTTTGATTACTGATGATTCAGCAGAAAATCAAGAGGTTATTTTGGTAGAGACCCTGACATGCATTTATAAATTTACCATTGAGATGAGTTCCTGTTCCTGACTGCCAAGACTGTTTGCAAGGAATCTTTCTTGTGACTAAATTTTTATGCACTTTTCATAACTGCTCACTCAACTTGAGTGTATCTGCAGCAACAGATTTGTCACACCTGGTCTAAGGCTTCTTGTAGAGCACAGTGTGAGGGAGGGGGAGAAGGAAATGAAGATGCTTGGATTTAAATGCTGCTCTGCCCAAAAGCTGGAGCTGTATCACTGGGAGGTGAATGACTACTGTGAACAGAGCATCCTCCTGGGATTGTTCTAGTCCTCTCAAAAAGCAAATCCATCCTGTAATCAGTTAATTATTTCCATTGCATATAGAAACTGTATTTATGACTTCTCTTGTTGCTGCAATCTTCTTTTTCTGATAAGGTAGATTACTGCTTTTGGAGGTTGAGTGTGTTTTGATATTTCCAGAAAAAGTGGATATTTTTAACACGAGCCTGCTTTCCAGGGTGCTATACGTCACCACATTGCTAAATGGCTCCTCACCAATGTGGCAGCAGGTTTTTGTCTCTGTGCTCTTGGGATAAAGGTGTGTTGCTTTTTTTAAGAATTATCTAAGGCTTGTCAGCTCTTTCCTAATATATAGTTAAGGACCTCCAGTTAATTAACCATTTCTCAATGCTTTGGCCATAACTAAATATTTTAATTTGGGCAGTGACTGATAAGAAGAGCATAGTTAATCCTTGAATTGCGGCTCTCTTGCTTTTTAGTAACTTAGATTTCATAACTAAAAATCTCACAAAATGAAAGTTGATGTGATTATAGGTTAAATAGCGCACCCAGGATTTAAAGTGCGATTTTAGAGTGCAATGATTTAAATTATATTTAAAGTGTTTAGGAGTCTTTCTGCAGTTGAAAATATGGGCAAATTAGTGCATGAAATAGATTTCACATGGAAATTACATATGCTAATGGTTATATACTAATCAAAAAATTAGACTCGCTCCACATGGGGTGGAAAGTCTAGCATGGTTGAGGCTTCAGAAAAGAGTAAATAATTTTTTGTGGTATGAGAGTGTTTGCTAGTAGCTCTTTCTAGTCTAGGATTTATTTTAGCTAATGACTTTTTTTTCCTTTTCCCTATCTGTACTTTTATTAAAAAGTAGTTGATAATCTGTGGCTAGTTGCAAAATACAACTTAAACTCATCAGAAAAATAATCAGGAAACATAATATATTTATTTAAAAAGAGAACCTATCTCAAAATAGTTACAATGTAAATGACTGATAATTCAGTCTTGAAGCCAGGAAAATATTTTCTGTCAATAACACTGCATATTTCATGTTGAAATGTGTTGACAAGACACATGCTTATTTATAAAAGTCTCATCAAATTAGGTTTAAGAAACCAAAACTAAGGCTTCGTATTTTTTTTCTTCCTTCCTTTTCTTCCCCCTCCTCAGCCTGCAGTGAGCATTACTGTTAGTTCAGAGCATTTGCTGAGGTCTAGTTCTTGCACAAAGGCTCACAGGCCTTCTGCTTGTTGTGTGTCTGGTTGGGTTTTTTCTCCGAGTGCCTTTGTAAATCCCTTTGCCTGTTTGCTTGTGTGTATTTATGTTCTCTGTGAGGTAAAATGTATTTTGCATAAGAGTCAGCAGTCTTTATCCTTGGTCTCCAAAAGTTGTTCATACTGCATAATAGTTCCCAGTAAGTAGACGCATTGCCAATATTTGACTAGCATAGCAGCAAAGGAATGATAAATGAAATCAATCCTCCGTGCCTCGACAGTAGCAGATGTCTAGAGCTGAACTAGTCACCCTCAACTCCACTGGGAATTAAAGCACCTCTTTGTGCACTAAGGCCGTTATATCTTGTGGCCTGTTCTAAGCACTTGACCATGGCAAGATCATTCTGGACCCAGTTTATTGTTGACTAGGTCGCCATCCTGGTAAGTTTTTAAATGCTGCTGGGCTTCATCTCCTATTATTTCCATTGTCAGTTGAAAACTGCTTAGTTAATAGTTGCAGAATTAACTACTTATAACTTAAATGAGTGTATTGAATCTTTAAACAGCCTGCAGTTAAACCTTCAATCAATGTAATTTCTATCTGGGGAAGACCAAAGTTTGTTGAAGGAGGATAGAGGAAGGAAAGTGAAGCAAGTGAGAAAGTATGTAGGTGTTTGCTGTATTTCCTGTACCTCAGGGGTTGTTAAAGGATGATTTTGGTTGGATGGGATGAAGAAGAGAGGAGGTTAAGAGGCTGTTAACAGCTCGGTACGAATACTTGAGGTGCTCTTGGTCACCATGTAGCTTTGAGCTGGTAACAGGCCCTGGCAGATTGTATCTTGGATTTATTTGATTTACACTCGTGGATGGTAAGTGTATCATAACTGAAACAGCAACCAATCTGACAGGTAAGTAGATGCCAAGTGTCTCAGGGGTTGTTTTGGGAGTGGGATGTTTGGATTTTTTTTTAGTAAAAGCATATAAGTAAACTGCTTTAGAAGTGCCTACACCTCAGCTAGTGAAGGCCAGATTTGCTTTTGGCTTTACTGCTTGCCTGAAGGCATTAATGTAAACAAAGCATTTAAGCATATTGTTAAAAGGCACTTTGTGGCCAAATTCAGCATGTTATTCAAATACATTAGTAGCACAAGGAAAGAAGGCAATCTGTAATTCTTATTAAGGTAAAAAGCAAGTTGCATAAATTTCTTTGTTGAAACAATTTACTAAATGTTTTGAATATTATGTTCTTCCTTATTGCATCAAATGTTTTCCATATACTTTTGAAGTGTTAACAATGAAGTGGATGCTTTAAGGATAAGCTATACTTGTATTTTCCCCTAGGTTCTATAAAAAAACAAATTTGCTGTAATTTGTGACCTCAGGAACATCTTTCCTTTAAGCACCCTCATCTCAAAGAATCTACTATAAAAAATATTAAAATGACTAATTGTATAAAGATGGGATAGGTGCTATTAAAGGGTCACATAAACGTTTGAATAATTTTACTGCAAATGCATTTCTTATGTCTGAGTGGACCCTTAAGTCCTCTGGATGTTTTGCTTCCTCCAGAGCACTCGGTAAAATAGAGCTGAAAGGTCTGGTGTGTGAGATGGTGTCAGGAGCTGAAGAGAGGTTATTGTAGTGATACTGGTTTCAGAAATTATTTGTTTTTTTCAAAAATAAAATGTATAGCTGGTGACAGTTTGTGAGTTAGCACTTCTGAAAGGGAAATTGTACAATAGTTGTTTTCATATCACACTCTCTCCAACATCTGCTCTATCAGAAGATTCTTTAAATAGCAAAATTCATGGTTTATAAAGCTAAAATTGTTCCTGGTTTATGTCACTGACCTTTTGTTACTTTTAGGCTGTAAGAGCTGTATATTTTACAGAAAAAACCCATGGCTTGTTCAGTACCAATAGCCAGTAGTAAAATCATCATTTAATACTAACTAATGTCCATAGCGGATTTTTATTTTGACTGTAGTTTCGAGACATCTCAACAACAATTAATGCTACCTCAGTTTGAAAGCTCTGACTTAAACATCTGCAGAGAATCATTTTTCGTGTTCAAACTTAATTAGAAATGTTGTCTATCTAGTTCTTGGAAGCACAGACTTTCCAAAATTGAACATGAGTCAGTGGGAGCTGTTTCTGTTTTGCTCTCCTGAAAACCAGGTGAGATGTACTCTGAAGTGGGCACCCAAAAATCCGTCAAAGGTTGGGTGCAAAAGACCCAGGTGCAACAGCTATCCTTTCAAAGGGAATTGGTTTCTGACAGACATAGTTGATAGACAAGAGCTGTTTTGTGTTTTCAATTTGTTTGTGAAACTACGCTCCTTCCAAAACAGCTTGCACTGATGTCTCCAGCTCACATGAGATGAAGTAAGCTATGCTGGCAGAGGTGCAATTTTTTGCTGGCATAAATTAGGCCTGCTTTTTTGTTTACTGGTGACACTGTCAAGTGCAGCACTAGCTGTAACTGCATTGCAACCTGAATAGAACTAATTATCAGATGGTAAACCAAAATGAAATATGAGAATAGCGTATGTATATATGTTTATATGTTTCATATGTATAACATATTTAATGTATATATGTTTCATGTGTACTAGCACTTCAAAGAAGTAACTGAAATGCATTCCTGGTTGGTACTAGTCATTAATTCCACCTTACTGTTGAGGAAATTGGGCAGCTTTCCTTGTGGGATTCATCTGAACTAGTTGTATTCTCTTTGACATGTTTTATTTCATTAAGAAGGCACTGAGAAACAAAACCTCTTTTTCTTCAGGCAACAATAAATTACCTTGATTGCTTGTGATACTGATACATTGGTTCCTCTAGAGCCCATTTGCACCACAGGTGATGCTCAGGAGCCCTTGTGATGGAGGACCTTTCCTCACAGGCAGTGGGCAGACATGCACAACATACTTGTGCTTGCTTTTAGATCTCTCAGCCTGGGTCTAGTAAGCATAACCACTCTGTGGTTAGAGAGATCACAGTACGACAGCATCTGTTTATCCATCATTCAGTATTTTAAGAGATTAGTACAAGGCTATTCTTAGCACTGGCAGATAGATGGTATGTTATTTTAGAATGTGTATTTATTTAGTGTATTCTTTAATGGTATCTGTGTTAGTATTTGAGGTCACTCGAACCAGCCAGGGCTGTAGGAGTCATTTTTATCCCATTGATTTTACACGTTGCAGTCCAAAACATTTTTTTAACTCTTCCTTTTTTTAAAATTTCTTAGTTCAGGTGTTTTGGGGGTTTTTTCCCCTGGATTATGTCCCTATAAAAGCAACATATTCCTGATGTTGTGCCAAGTGCAGCTCTGAAAATTGGCTTTACTTGATCTGTCTTGCCTTCTGGGCTTATCTACTACTAGACAGTAGAAGTGGAAGGGAGACAATACAGGGAGCCTGAAGACAGGAAGATGTCCTTACAGTGCTGGCAGTCTTCCTGTGTTTGAAACCTGCAAAGATGTCTTTAGTCTAAGGGAAACAGTGATGAGAATTGGAAAGATAATCTTCCTAGCCAAAAGTTCAGTAGAGCTTTTGGCTTCACTGCTGTTTGAATTCAAGTTTTAGAGTTTGTGTATAAAGTTTGTTGGCTGATAAAGAGTTTATTGACATAGCTGCTTCTGTAAGCCTAGGCAGAGATAGTGTGTCATTATTTGTTGCTTCAAACTTTAAAAAGAAAAAATTAACACTAGGTTTGTAGAACTTCAGAATCATTGCACTAAATGGTTTTTTTTTTCCTAATATCTGGTATCCAAAAAAGGATGTTTGTTTTGCATTTAACAAATGCAAGTTTTTTAAAAGTCTTCTTTTATAATGAGACAGTAAATTTACCTGGGAAAGATGTGTAAATATTGAAAACTTGTCATACAAACTTGAATTAAAAAAGGACAATAATTTAAGACAAAAAGAAACCTAATGTTTTTCTTCTAAATAATGTATACTTTTAAAGTCTTGTTGATGCTTAGGCACAGCAGTCCTTAGCCAAGAATTGAGGTTTATTCTATTTTCTTGATGACTGCTTAGCAATTGTACATTTTCTTGCTGTGAGTAGATAAAATTCTGTTTATTTGGGCATTAGAGAAATCTCATCCATTCAGGTTCCAAAAGGTAGCATTAGACAAAAAACATGTCAAACAAGGCTCTGCTTAAGTGACTCTGAGGCAGCAGACTGTAGTGAATTCTAAAGCAGAAGTTTAAATTAAGCTTAAACTGATAAGCAGCTGATTGGTATTGATATGTAACTGACTTGAATTCTGTTTTGTATTTGTATTTAATGAAGTCAGTACTATCTTAGTAGGAAGGTCCACTGCATGCCAGTTTCCTCTTAAGATTCTTGACAGGGCTGGCAGGCAAGAGTTTGTTTTTTAAGAGAGATCCTTTTTTAAATCCCCTTTGTCAAGCTCCATCTGATAAATTGCAAAGCAATGCACTAAACCAGCATTCTTTTTCCTAAGTTAAATAAAGCAGCCTTAAATATCCTGGATACACAAACTGGAAAATAAGTTAATCAAACCAAGTTTCGTACTTGACATCAAATTTCTTTTTTTAAACAAAGGAAGAATTATCTGAAGACTATAATCAGTTCAATTCACAAACACGCTTTAAGATTTCAAAACTAGATCTCATCTTCCATAACATTTCTTAATTAGGGGACCAGAAAAGGAAAACAAGTCTTTTTTTGCTTTTTTTGAGTCTCAATTGGTTTTTCAACTCTGAATGACCTATTTGTTCAACCTTGTTAGCAGAAATGAAGAAAATATTCTGTCTGCACCTGAAAAACAAGTTAGTTACCCAAAGCTAGTTTTGCAGTTCAGCAAACTTGGAGGTTTTAAATATTTAAATGTTGCCAGCAAAATCAAATATCAAAACATGCTTATGTGCAAGGAGCTTGTCATTAGTTCTGATTACAGTTATTTTTCATTTTGTCATATGTTTTACAAGGTATTGAAGTTACAATTTTATTTAAATTTTAAAGTATATTTTTGGATGAATTTTTCTTCACTTTGTAACAATTAAATCTCAGACTGCAAGCAGTGCTCCCAGCTTGAGGGGCTTTAGCTCATAGTCCAAACACTTTAAGCTAAGGAATTGCAGAAGGAAATATTTCTCTGCTGCCTCCACTTCCCTGCAGCCTCACAGTAAACAGGTTTGGCAAATCATCCAAATGAACAAAATCCTTTTTTGGCAGGTTTAGTTTGGTTTCTAGCTCTGGTTTGTCACAAAACTGACCACATAACCAGCTATGTCAGGAGGGGAAAAATTTTGGTGTAAAAGCAGAAAAAAAATGGGGCAGATCTGAAGTGTTACTTTTGCAGTGATGGTGGCAACACTGACTTGTTTGAAACATTGTATGTTTTTCTGAGAACACCTGTGTCTTACTAAGCCTGTTTTCTTCTCAAAAGCTTTCTTGTAACTAGGCAGAGCTTTCACCTACATTTCCTGTAAAGTGCCCCAGTATTAACTACACGTTTTCAGTAAATTTGTACAAAATCATAAATGCTTCCATAAATAATGGTGGGGCATCAAATAGCGGAAATAAAAGCCTGAGCTTACAAGCTTGAAGCAAATACTTTTAATCCATCCTGGGTTTTGTATGTTACCTGATGGGTTAAAAGCAATAAGCATGATCCGTAACTTGCTGCATGTGAACTTACCTCTGACTCCTTATGGCTTGGAGGGCCAGCACATCACACCTGACCTGAAAACCCTTCATTTTTTCTGCTGCTGTAGAAATTAGTAGTAGAAACCAGTGGCTGTGTTGTCATTAGTGCAGATTACTGTTAATTGTCATTTTATGATGTATTTTACAAAGTATGGCATCTTGTGGTCTCAGTCTTCCTGAGAAAAATGGCAGTGGCTTTTACTGTGAGTTTCTCTTTCAAAGAAAAAATTCAAGTATGTTTTTCAGATCTTTAAGTGAAAAATAAGGGCAGTCTTTCCTTTTTAACACTGTTTTTCAGAAAATATTTCTTAGACTGAAAATGATTGCACAGAGGAACATGTGGAGGGCATGAGGGTGCACATTGCAGGTCGCCTGGGCTGATGCAGTGATGCAAAGCAGCTGTGAGTGGAGTTAACTGGCCCTTGTGCTGTGTAGGCAGCCTGCTCCTGCCTCTGGTCCCAAAACTATTGCTTGGTTTGATACTACGTGGCTTCAACCCCTCAAAAATGTGATGTTGTGTTCACTGTGGGTGCATTATTCAGAACTACTTTTTTTTTTGCTTTGGAGAATTTGCTGTGTTCAAATTAGCATTAATAGTTGAAAATGCATGTTGGTAGCTCAGGGCTTTTTTATTAAATTATTTATGTGTATATGTAAAATATGTACATATGTATATGAAATTCTTGCTTAAGGGATAAATTAAATCATTAAATGTTTTTAATTTGGATTTCCACATATGGAATAATCAAAAATCTAGATTTTCTCTCTCATACTGTTCATTAGCAATACATAACCTGAGTCAAATGTCAGTGATGAGAGAGAGTTTCTGTGGGCTGGTTCTGCTCTCTGAGTTGTGGAAATGTGACTCCTGAGTTCAGGAGAGGAAATGAGTGGCAGCTGATCAAATACTGTCACCAACCACCTCATCGTGGGAAATGCTTTTTGGCTGGATTTGGAGCAGTGTTACCATGGCTAGCATAATAGAAACTGCTGCAGAAAACTTTGTGTCATTGCAGTTTGGTTTTGTCTTTACAGTTGAAGCGAAGTTGTTGCCATGCTAACTGAATGACAAAGAAATTTGACAATTTGTTCGATCTCCTTTCAGAAGCACAGTGGCACTGTGGCATGTTCAGATTAACAGCACTAAAACCACTGGGGTTGCTTTTTATTTATGGGCTATAAAAAGTACAAATAGAAAGCGGATTTATGTCATCTTGCCTTTTGAACGTGTCCTATTGTCCCCCTAAGCTTATGAAATCCTCTGATAGAAAAATTCTGACCTGTAAACAGAGGAAAAAGGTTGTACAATTATATCATATGTTGCTTTTAACAAATTATATTTTATTTCATGTCAAGGGATAAAGAAGATGTTCGCCTTGAGTTGTATAATTATCTCAACTCCCAATTTTGATGCACTGTGTCAGTTTTTATTTTCAGCCCTGGCCAGCTCCCGACACAGTGCTCATGGGGGGCTGCCCCTAGAAAGCCACGCAATCAGGGGTGCAGCTGTAGAGCACACAGGCTCTACTGTAGGGCTGGTGTGGCATCAAGGAATAGGACAAGAATGAGAGAGTAACCTCCTGTGTGAATTCCCAGAGGATTTATTCCAGAAGGGGACAGTGACAGAGTCTGACAAAGGTGTGCAAGGGATTTTAAGCAGGGAAGGTTTTAGGGGCGGCTATAAATGAACAACCAATTGTGTAGAGAGAGGGGAGGTGTAACAGGTGGGATTGACAATATTGTAACCAATAGGGGAACACAGGGGATGGGAACAATTCAAATAAATCAATGGAGTATCATGGTTTAGGGAACTGACTGGGAGGATACTGGAAGAAAGGGTGGAGAATACAATGAAGGGCAGTTCAGGGGAGGATACCAAATTAGGGATATGACAATTTTGGGAAAACAAGGGAGAATATGGGGATGAACCATTGACAATTAAATTATTAAGTATTAAAAGAAAAACATGCTGCAACACAATTTAGTTGGACTAGGAGGGTGACAGGACTTGGGAGACAATGAGCCCCTGGTGGCTCTGCTACACCCTCCCCTTATACCCCTCTTTTTCTGCAGGGCTGGGAAGACTTTCTGGTGTTTTGAAATAATGTGCAAAAATTTAAATACTTGGTCTTCAGCAAAATGAACGTTGCAGTTGTTATATCTGGGCAGTTAATATCTCAGAAGTAATGATAACAAATTAATGAAATTTTGTGTGTAGTATTACTGACGGAATAACTTGAGATTCTGTGAGGAAAAAGGATATCCAGAGCAGTAGCAAAATGCAGGTCATTGTAACCATACCTGGATACTGGTCTTTCCCAAACACTGAAAGAGCAGCATGTAAACTCATTGCTTCAATAGCCAGAAGCTGCAGTGTATATATCCAAATGAATTCGTATTGTAATGTCTGTGAGAAGGGGAGATTAATGCATATTTAGAAACTATATACAGGAGAAGTCAGTGACCACAAGGTGGACAGAAAAGGACTACAACAGCCTTTAAACAGTCTCACATGTCTGTTCTGAGCTTGCTACTCACCTTGGGCTCTCTTTTATTTCCTTGGGACTTAAGGTCTTTCATGTCTCCTTCCTGATGTCATGGGGTCTTGACCAGCAAGAGCTTCTGCTTTTGCTCTGAGAGTATTTTCATAAACGAAGCCCATACAGTGGCTTCATGCAGCAAAAACTGTCTGAATGGCATCCTGTTGTGAAGGAGTGTTTGAGATGGCTTAAAAAACCATCAGCAAGGGTATCAGCAAAAGCCAGATTTTATATTAAGCAACAGCATGACAAAGTTCATTGGCAAGATTCACTCTAATACTTACAGGACAGTTAAGGCACAGCAAGGAAAAACAAGCAATGACAAAACCCAACAAAATCCAGTCAATCAAAACAGAAATGTACTGAGAACTGTCGCGGGATGTGTGTGTTCAGGGACATGTGATGAAAGGGCAGTAAGGGTCAGGATAAAAAGGAATATGGCCTAAAACAGCATTTAAGAGCACTCAAACTTTACAGTACTTTAAGTTAACTTATGCCATATACCTTAAAATAAATAATTTAACAAAGGAACAACACTTACTTTATACCTAATTTAAGTTATACCTTAAACTTAATTTATGACTTAACCATGACAATTTAACAGAGGAATTACATTTAATAGCATTTAACCTAACTTAGAACTTTAAGTTATACTTAGCAACTCAGCAAAAGAAAAACACATAGCAGTATTTAAGTCTTATGTCACAAGCTTACTTACCTATCTTGCTTCAATAGCCAAGGTATTTAAACATCTAAGAAAGCAGCATTGCTCTCAGATTTGTTGTAGAATATGTGCACATGCATTCACACAGACATAAAGAGTTGGTGCAGGAAAGGCACCTGTGGAAAAATTCCTGTTGGAGGTCAGTTAAATACTTGCTTCAAATGCCCTGCATCTCCTGATGGATGAAGTTGAGCCTCAGGGAGTGGAGGTGTAAGTCCAGGACTCTTTGTTCGGTGATCCTCCAAGATCATGAGGGTTCTCTGAGAGGCCTCGCTCAGAGGGAGGTCACTGTTCACAGCCCACTGCACCCCTGAAGAGCTCAAAGGACTCATTTTGGACCTCTGTTTATAGGGTCACAAGAGAGTGGGGTTTAGTCAGAACAGTGTTTCATCCTGGCCACAGTTTGTGTCAGCAGTTTCTTTAAAAGTGTAAGAACAGGAACATCATGCCATTCAGGTAAGAAAATTTTTCTAAGACTGTTCACAAGGAAAAGAGGAACTCGTTAGCCATTCCTGGGAGCAGAGAGCGTTTCTGATAAGCTCAAGAGGAGCTGAGCCCAGGTGCTGTTCATCAAGGCTAAGGCCTAATGGACATTTCTCAGATCACTGTGCAGCCTGGAAAGGGGATGGAGGGGAATGCACCACCACAAATCCTGATAAAGGATTTAAAAACTGGAAAGCTGATAACCCTCACAGGTGACTATAGACCTGTTAGCCCAACCTCAGGCACTACTCAACTTTGAAGTAAAAGAATATATGGTAAATGCAAGAGGAATACAGTGCATCAACCAAGATGCACCAGAGAGATGAATGGAGGGAATTCTGTCAATCAAGGAAATGCAGTTCTTACCTGTTTGGACTTCTAGGACAATACTTTGCATGGTACTTACATGTAAAGTTATTGCTTCTCCTGAAGGATAAAAGATTTAGGTTGAGGCTAAAAAAGGTTCATTTAGCTGCAGGCTAAGACATGCTGGCAGAGCAAGTTCTGTCCCTTGTGCTGTCCAATTTCTCTGTTGGTCCATGTTACTGAGAGCAACTGCTGCACCACTTTACTGGGCAGGGAAATGCGGGTAGTGTGACCTTCATGTGCTTCCAGTGTCACTCCTGGTCTGTTAATTAACTTTTTAAATTAGATTTGTATAATGCAAATATATTGCTGCTGTTTGCAGTAGATTTGCCTCACAGCTCCAGCCTTCACCTAATGCATAGTCAGAAATGGCCAGAAGGAATCATGCTTTAATGTCACCTTTTCACAAGTCAACAATTTTCTAAATAATAACATATTTGTGGGGTTGGAATACATGAAAGCACATTAACCCCCCCTTCACAATTGGTCTTCTTTAATATTGTTGCTGCTACTACTAATAATAATAATAATAATGTGAAATGCATTACTTCATTATACCAGTGTAAAAATAGGCAAAAAAATTGGCATCTCTACATTTCTTATAACTTGTGAAAAATAATGAGGCCGATCTGATGCCTTAAGTTGTTGCTTTATGTCATTTGTTCTACATACTTCCCAGGTTGCTTTTTTTAGGCAGGATGCTCTTAAAGCCTTTCTCTTCATTAAGGAGCAGTGTTACAGGCAAAATGGTTCCTTAGGTTTCTTTTCCCATTATACTTTGCCTTTCTGTGTTGAAGAGAAGTTTTTTTCTATTGATTTTTCAGTTTCAGCATTCAGGTAAGGCTATAGCATCTCCTTGTTTTTTCAACTGCTTACTGGAATTTTATGTTTAATTTCATGAGCTCATTTTTCCTATTCAGAAATATTATACTTCTAGAGTCTTCTAGAATCCACAATAAAGAGATAATTTAGAAAGCTAGCAGAACATCTGTCTGTGAATTGTATATTTTACTTTGTACATAGAATTGAACTCCTTTAAACCTTTCCCTATGTAATAATAAATACCTCGTGCCTCTTACCATCTTCCTCTCTTTTGTCATTCTTTTGTGAAGCTTTTAGGAGAAAAACTTTTAGCTCACTTGGCTATCTGTTGCCAGATAAGCATTTTGGGTTTTAATTAGAAAAATGCTGACCAGATGGCTATCAGACCTTGTGACAAGTGTGTGTATTTTAAATCAGTATTCCAAACCATAATTGAGGTTGCCCATTGATATGAAAAATTATGTGAGTGCATCAACTTCCCTGCACAAATTTAAGTTTCAGGAGGACAGCTTGTTATTTTTGCTCAAAAAAATAAAACAGTCTTTTATCAGATTTGTGGCAAATTAATAGCTTGCAAATTGTTGTCTGAGCTGCATCTGTTGTCTTGGTGTCTTCTTAACAATTGCATTTGTGAACAAGGACGGGTTCATGTGCCTCACAACTCATCCAAAGTTGATTACAGTCCTTTTCAGTTTTCTTTTGGACTGAGGTAGGACTTTATTTTTGTGTGCCATTTGCTACTAGAAGTGTTTAGCTTGTCAAAAATCTCCACTATAAATAAGTCATATTTCTGTTACTCTATTTCCCATTTCATTAATGGGCATTAATGTATTTTTACATATTATGGCATTTGACCTAGCTTTTAGGAGAATGAGGGATTATCATGGCACACATTATATCTGAGCTGCATAATTTATTTTTGGCCTTTGATTATTTTGCACATTATGAAGTGTTAATTTTTGCACTCATTGAAATGTGTAAGGAGATTCATGGGAACTTTAACCAAATCTGTAGAATGTGACTTAATGCTTGTCTGACAGTATACAGCAGCTGTTCTGGATATTCTAGACTGTGCAAATGTCCAAGAGACTATAAAGACTTAAAAGCTTGCATCAAAATAATTGGGAAGGAAATGCAATTTAAGAGCTTTTTTTCTAAGTTCTTTAAACCCCTCTGTCATTCCAAACTCTGAATGGGAGCGGTAACCAAGCTATAAAACCTTTTGTCTAGATTTTTGGACCCTGATACTCCAAATTCAAAAATGAACATGAATGCTCTTTGAAAACCATTTCTTTGCTCTGTTTTAGGACTGTTTGGTATGGCACAATATCCTGTCCAGAGCTTTCTTGAGTATGTCACAATATCCTGTTTTCCACATGTATGCATGTCTGTAGACCTTCCCTGCCCAAACAGATTAGTTTCCTGTGGAAAACAGGAGCTAAGAAGTCTCATGAAAATATCTGAGGTCTGCTGTGAAATTTTTTATTTTGGTTTGGGTTTTTTTAATTCAAAGGTAGCCATAAGACTTCAGAAAGGTCTTGCTACTTTTTGATAAAATGTGAAAGCTGTAATTGAGGTGTTCATTTCTTGGTATTGCTAAATAAGATATATATTTAATACTTTCGCAGAGTATTTTCAATACTCTGTGGTTAGTACTTTAGGAAAAGAGTATGTAAAGGCAGTTTGGAATACTTTTGGTTTAGCCAGGCCTACTTTTCTAGTATTAAATTACTGAATTTTATTGAATGCCAGAAATCTAATGACAGGCATCACCTGAACTATAAAAACACAAGGCTGCTCTGGTAATTACTGGTAGATGTTTTGAGACATGTAAGACTTAGATTCTTTTATGTAGCTGCCTGTTACCTGGCAGCGAGGTGGTTTAAGGGGATTTTTGTTTGTTTGTTGGGGGCTTTTGTTTATTGGTTTGATTTTGGGGTTTGGAGGGGTTTTTTGTTTTGTGGTTTTTTGTTTGTTTGATTTTATTTATTTCTGTTCATATCCCTTAGATTGCAATGATTCTAAAGACTCAGAAAAAGTTAAATACTTTACTCTGTTTTTCTTAGTCATATAACTGCATTAATTTTGGGACTTGATTCTGAATAGGTAACTGGAAATTCCATATATAGACGTCTTCTATGCCTTCTAAAGTCTAACGCATTGCAAAATTTTTTAAAAATGCCTGGATAGTTTTTACCTTGCAGGGTAGCAGGGGGAGGTAGAGTAAGGAGATGAATTTTTGTGTGATTGAAATGATGAAAACCTCATTTAAAACAAATTAAGGAGTATTTTGCTGAACTGATTTATTTCTCTACTGCAGAACTTAGCTTAACCTTTTATTTCTTTTGCTAGAATGGGTTTGAGTGTAATTTAAACTGTCAAATGACATTTATCAAATGATGGTTTTGCCCTGTAACAGGCAAATGTCTTCCACAAAATTGATTAGCTGCTGACCTCAGTCACCCTTTTCAGACCCTTCAAGGTAGATTTCAAAGAGTTGTAAAATAATCACTTCACTTTCAGTTTATACTTCAGCACAAGGCGTTTACTGTCCTGGTAGCAATACCACAGTGTGTTCCACATCTGGGAAGGAGAGGATGTAAATGCCTGCCTATAGCTGTGCCTGTCACCACTTGGCCTGTCGTGCTTTAAGCTAAACCTCTACTCCTTACGAAATAGGAACAGCTTTGGAATGGACAATATGAGTGCAAAAAAACAGCTTTTTACAGGACAATAGAATGAATAAGATTAAGAAACTTAATCTTCTATGTGACTGTGCTGTAGTGATCAGGAAAATGCTCTGTTTGTAAGACCTGCAGGGTGTTCAGTATCAAGAAGATGCTGGAAGAACGAGAAATAATGGTCCCCTGAATGTGTAATTTTATACTCCAAAATGTTTCCTCTGTTGTGTTGTTGTTCTTCAGTCCTGTTTTGTAAGACCACTAGAAGCCCATAGGCTTGCTTTCATAAGCATTAACCTACCAGTAAATGAATTAACTGTGCCATTGAGTAAGTCTGTGGCCTGTTCAAAATGGTGACTTTGTGTCTGAAGCAAAAATATGCTGTGATATTTTTTTCTTCAGATTTCTGTGCAAGTTTCTTTGCCAACGTAGAAGCTGTGATGCAGAAAGTAAAACCCTGAACATAAAAATCTCAGAAATGCTGGTAGTGTTAAAAGTTCAGTTCTATTTTTATACCCCAATAGTTTCTTTCTTGCAAAGTCTCTTCCATTCCCACTTCTTCCAAAATCAGTGTTTAAAATACACAAATTTGTGGAAAATGTGCTTGACTTTCTCCTAGAGTAACAAATCAGTTGTCACTTATTTGTCTCAACAGATCAGACTGCTGTGAATTAGCTTTCAGTACAGAAAGAGAGCTGGGAGATAAACAGCTGAAAAGAAAGTAGCACTTCCACAACTTCTGCCACATCCAGCATCAGGAGCAGCAGGGATTTTCTTGTGTGTGAAACTGCCAAGAGCTGTAACTGCAATTGAGATGTTTTATCAGGCTGTTAGGTGTGAAAACACCTCGTTCCTCCATAGTTTCAGCGAGTCTGGCAGGCTGATATGTTAAATTTAAAGGAAGCAGTATCTATGCTCTGTATTAAAGCTGCGACGTTAAATGCAAAAACCCCATAGAGTATGAAGGCTTTAAATAGGAAGAGAATTTCAGAAGAAACCAGGCATTGCTAAGTAGTCTGAGTGTGATTTGTTGTTCTGCTTGGGATTGAATTTTGGACATTGTGCATGGCTCTTTTTTTTTTAATGGGGCTTTGTTGGTTGCTTGCTTGCTTGATTTGGGTTTTTAAATGCGTATTACCAGCTGTAATGTTTTACACAGGTTTCTTGCTGTACATTGTAACAATAGGCATCAGCTTGTATCTGTTGGAAAACAGGTTTATTGTTCTGACTGTTCTAGCTAAACATGCAGTGTATGCTGTAAATTGCCTTTATTATATGCAGTTTAAATATCTCATTGTCTGCTTTGCATACAAGCAATTTATTGCTGCTTATGTTCTGACAGAATGAAAACTAATGCTTAATTAGGCATTGCCCTAGTAATGTGGTGTTTAGGGTGAATGTATCTGAATTAAATAAGGGCCATTAATAATGCCTAACAATTTATGATATATTCATTGCTTGATTTCAAATCATATAAATTAGAGAAGCTTATTTGAAATGTCACCAATATAAGATGGCTTTGTGGGAACACCTCTCTGTGTGCTAATTTCAAAATCATTACCAGCTGAGTCTTACTATTTATTCAATGTCCAGTAGGCTTTTATTATTCCCTTATTTGCAGTTTAATTACAACCTCTCTTTTCCTGACAGTGTGAATTCAATCCTAAACCTGCAGGAGAAAAATGAGTTGCAATCAGTCGTTTTTTGCCTGAAAGCTTCTTTTTGCTTTGGCCCTCTCCCACTTCCCATGGCAGAGCCACCACTCTGAGCCACCATTTTTTAAATACATGTTTAAAGAGGCAATGCCAATCTAAGGCTTTTAACATTCTTCTGTCTTAAAGCTTATAAGTTGTTGGGCGATGTTTCCAAGTCACATAACCACCTGTGTTTATACTAATATCACAGAAGATGCTGAACTAATTACTTACAGGGAGGTTTCTGGGTCACTTGTTAATATTGTGTGTACATGAGTTTACAAATGTTATTAATACACATGAGGTATTTATACATAACACACATGGTTACTGTGCAACTAAAATTTTAGTCATTCATATTTAAAATTATATATTCTCTAAGGCTGTTTCATAGGATATGAATTCCTCAAAGATCATAGAATCACAGAATGGCTTCGTTGGAAGATCAAGTCCAGTCCATGCCCTAACACCTGAACTAGACCATGGCACCAAGTGCCACATCCAGTATTTTCTTAAACACATCCAGGGATGGTGAATCCACCACCTCCCCAGGCAGACCATTCCAGTATCTAATTATTCTCTCCATGAAAAACTTCTTCCTGATATCCAACCTGTATTTCCCTTGCTGCAGCCTGAGATACAGCAAGCATTGTCCTTTTCAAGAAATACAAACTTCAGCAAAATTTTGCACTGGCAACAATAATTCAAGGCAATTAAAGGATGTAGGTTGCAGGACTAAAAGAATTTTCCTTTTCAATATGATGCACATTCATTTATTATAGGGATGCTGCACGTGTGGATTCTCAGACATAATTGCAGTTAAATGAATGTTTGATCCTGAGCCCTCAGTCCTCTGTCCTGTGAGCTCTTTTTACTTCATTTGTGCTTTGCAATTGCCTTTTGTGGGAAATAGTTTCTTGCTTATGATTTTATTACATTCAAAAGCACTCCTTAGAGGAAAATGGGTATTTCTTATGTAATTATTACAGCTATTGTAACAGTTTCTGTGTAATTTGGAATACTGAACTTTCATCCTCACACACACATCTCATTTGCTATTGCTAGGGGAGCTGACTGTATTTAATGGGTAACATGAAGAGATGTGCATAATACTTGTCAAAGGTATCACATATATCTTAACACATTTTCTGTTGTGCTTCACTTTCAAACACAGAAAAAGCAAAATATTCATTTAAGTTGGAAGACTCAAAATGTTTTCTTTGCATTTCATATTTAGTGTCTTTCAGATGTGATTGTTTCTTTACACAGAGATGGCGAAGTAGAGAATTGATCTCTCTGACCTTTCCCTTTTCTTTTAGCTTTTCAAGAGCTGTTGGGTGGGGCGTGGGCTGTTGTTTTGGATATTGTTTCTTCTCCCTCCCCCCTACAGTGTGGTTCCAGTTTCCACCGAGATCTAATGACACGGGTATTCCTTTCTGTCTTGTGTGCATTTTCCAGTCTGGCCTCATCAAATCTATCCAAAAATGTACTACTGCACAAAGAACCGGACCTTATAGTTGAAAGGCTTAAATTAATTAATGGTCTGTGCTGCTGGGATATGCCATTACTCAGCTGGTGTGCTATACCAAAGGTCACTTCTACTGTGTGTTCATCATCTGCTTTTTTATTTTCCTATTCTGCTAGAGAGGAATACCCAAAGATATTAGACAAATTACTTTTACTTACTTCCGATTTGGATTAATCTTAAAAAAAAAAAAATCCAAAAACAACCAAAAAACCAAAGAAACCAACAAAAAACATCAATAAAACAAACAAACAAAAAAAAAGCACCCTGGAAAATTTATCCCTCCTGAAAAAAACAAAACAAAACCATCAAACCTTCTGTTACAGTGGGCATTTTTCTGCTTGGCTGAGGAGTGGGGAGAGCATATGTTCTCCTCTTGTAGGGAACATCTTAGGAAAAGTATTTGGGAATTTTTTTTCTTAAAATCAAAGAATCCCCAGCGTATGCACATGCAAAGGCTTTTTATTGCCACTGTGCAGGTGATTCTTATAAGGCCTACAGGCATAAGTAAAACTGCCATTACATAGCACGAATTTAAATATCCATAGCATGAAAGCTAATCTATAAATGTATGCAGAGAAACTTTATATCAGCAAATTAGGGAAGCAAGTACACATAAAAACTTAATCAGTGTGGTTTTGATAATCTAAAATGCAAATTTACAAGCAAACTTTGGTTTTTTTAGGTAGTTGAAGATATTTGAATTCAGCATTTTTGACAGTACTCAACAGAAGGTGTTCTTGGGATCATTTTTGGGAACATATATGTTTGTACGTTTCTGCTACTCTTTGTTCAAGTGGGAAATTGTGTGATATGATAATTCTGTAAAACAAATTGAGAATTTCATATCTCTGTGTAATATATCTACATGTCCCTAGTTTTATTTGTACAGCAGTTAGACTGGTTCTACTGACTCGGGTACTGCCTTGTGGCTTTAGGGTGAGATTTGATGTACAGCAGTATCAGCTTCAGTAAAGAGCATGTATGCTGGATGCAGTGATTTTTCAATCAGGATTTTGTTATTTTGTGGTGTATTTAATGAGGTGTCATCATGATTTATTAGGCTTGTACAGCTGTGTTTTCAAAAATTCATTGAGTTTCTTCTTTCTCTCCCTTTGGAATGGGGAAAGAGTGTTCTCCCTACAACTCCAAGGAGTGGAGCACTTTGAGCTCACCCCAGACATCTTTCTCTTTCCTTTCTCTGCTCTGCTTCTAGCCATGCTTCTATCTAGAACTTTTCAGGTCTTTCCAAGGAAGCATTCAGTAAAATTCAACAGCAGTTATGTGAGCTGCAAGGATCTGAAGGATAAAAATGAGGCATAGCAGGGAACATTACTGGGGCTTTAAAGTATTGAAAGGTAAGGAGACTGCCTGACCTGACTGCACGTGTTGGTTTCTTTCTACTGCTTAGGACTAGAAGACTCTTCACTCTTTTCCTTATTTTGTTTAACTTCAATCTTTCTAAAGGTCATACTTGCAGGAAGTGCATTTTTTTTTCCTCCAGTATTTTTAACCTATGGCTACTTCAGCAAAGTTTTCTCCAAAAGCATCTCTTAAGCAGGCAATTAACATCTTCCTAGTTGGAAAACACTGGTGGATAAGCAGTGCTAGGGAGCAGAGGAGCACACCTGTGTTGCTACATCCAGCCCCAGTGTACATTTGCATTCTTATAGTGGGGCTTCCCTCTAAACCCTGTAAAAAACTGCTGAGAAAAAACATGCTCTGTATGAGCAGAAAGATTTGACTGGGTAAATTGAGATGCATGACCAGGATGTCAAGTGCTGTAAAAACAGGATAAAACTTATGTCATGGGTATTTGGTGATTGTTGTTGTAATGGGTATCTCATTCCTGGTTTGGAAGGACTATTGCAAGCTTAACAATTCTGTCTTGTATTTATCATGTTGTAGTTAAACTTAAGTAAAGTAAGGGTAGATTAATATATGCAATACTAAAAACATGCCTATAAACCAGGTCATGGTGAAGTTGTCTACATTTTACAATAGAGATGTGGTCAGAAGTAAATTACAAATATAAGTGGAAAAATCCTAATCTGGAGAATACTGTTAATGTGCATTTCAAAGCATTTATGTAGTGGTCCACATAAATGTAAGAAAATGAGGAGAACCTTAGGACTTACATGCACCTCTATTTCTAAGCAAAAATTTATGTATTTAAATGGTTTGTCCAATGTGAACACTCAAAGAAATGTCTGAATAGTGGGACTTGAAAAAGCTCCTCTGAGTTTTGCACTAGTGTAAAAAACAAGCTTCTGCTTATTGAACTGCAAGTACGTGCTTTCATATGGATGCAAAATTTCACTTTGTTTTTTATAAGCAGCTCATGACACAGGTATGTAAGATTACTTTGTAAGCTGCAGGGGTAAATAGTCATTTTTTGATGAATTATCAGGAAGCGGAATTATCTTTGGAAAACATAGCTTGACTGACAAAACAATGTGTTGGTTTAGGAGACCCTTTTGCTGGCATTGTCATTGGCCTTCCATAAAAAGTACACTCTAGGTGTGCTTTAAAGCACTTTTTTATTTCTGAAACAAGTCTAAATGTGGAATGCTGTTTCTTCTCTTCAAAGGTGGCACTCTTGAGATTGCATTTGATCTGGAAAGAATAACACTGTTTTTACACTCTTCTGTTACCTGCATTCGCTGCTGAGATATATACACAGGAAATAGTAGACTTTCAGAATTAAGATATATATGTAGCATCTTTGCAGAGACAGCAGCAACTAAATATATTCTGTTTTCTTTAGATCAATGAACTGAGCCATGTTCAAATCCCTGTTATGTTGATGCCTGATGATTTCAAAGCATACTCAAAGATAAAGGTGGACAATCACCTTTTCAACAAGTAAGTACAAGTAACAATTTTGTGTAGAAGGGAATAGTGGCAATGATATTTTTATGAAGTACTGTGAACTCTGTTATTTTTCAGTGCATGGGACTGAAGTTTTGATGATTAAGTTAATCCTGAGATAAACATAACCATCTGTGCTCTTCTAAAAAGCAACAGCAAAGGCTGCTGGGTAGAATTTTTCCTCCATATGGTTTATTATTGCCTTATGAGTATCTTAGATATTGAAGGTGATTCTTTCTTGGTGTGATTATTAATGGCTGATATAAGCATTTATTTGTGTATTTCTAAAAGTATAACTTAATAATACACTTAATAAAAGTTTTATTAAGTGTAATATTTGAATAAGAATGAGAATCTGAAGCTTATGTCAAATGTGAATAATGTTCAGCTTTTTATGTTCCATAATACAAGATCATACCAATCATACAGAAGCTTCAAAAGTATTATGGCAATTTCATGTAATATCTGTTGTCTCTTAAAAATAAGATGCCCCATGAGCAAGTATGTACAGACATACAAAACTGTGAATGTTGGTTTGTGTATAACCTGAGTTTTATTCAGGAATATATGTAGAAAAGTTCTGCTACTTTGGGTCTTTTGCTCTGTGACAAAGGTCAAAATAAATTTTCTCTTGTATAAGTCAAAAATGAACACTGATATTAAAACTTACTGAATAGCCAAATTTTCTTGACATTTTGACACTATTGGTACTTTTTGATGTCTCAGTATAATAAATATAGTTTGTGTTCATTTCATTATTGTTGTAGTTCCTCAGCTATGACATAGCAATGTTATAGCAAGCTAATAAACATTTGTTAAACATTGTGAAGAAAAGCAAAGTAACCCAATTTAGCTGAAAAAAAGGAAAGCATTAGAAGAGAAATTGTAAGAGTATTGTTACCATCAGCTTTCTATAAACAGCTTTGAGACAAAATTCTCTAGAGTTACTTATTACATATGCACAGTAATGAAGTTGAATTGGTTTTACCTTCTTTCAGAGAGAACATGCCAAGTCATTTCAAATTTAAAGAATATTGTCCAATGGTTTTCCGTAATCTAAGAGAGAGATTTGGAATTGATGATCAAGACTTTCAGGTAAGTTCACTTTGAAAAAGCCTAGACTGGTGAAATGCACATTTGTTTTACCTTTTGGCCTGCCCCAGCTGTCTTCTGGTTCCTGCCCTTCTGCCTTCTTTAGTCCTCTGTGTTTCCCATTAGAATGCCTCCATATAAGCCACATTTATTGAAGCTGCAGGGTAATACCTCTTGCTATAAGGAGGAAAGATAATGGCTGGACACTTCCAGCAAGAGATTCTCAGCTGAGTCGCTTAGATAGTCGCTTAGATAACAGTTGCTCCAGTGTTCTGTCTGTATGAGATGTGGTTTCTGAAATGACCACAGTTGCTTTTTTTTCTTTTCCCTCATGCTCTTTTTGATTAGAAGAGAGTGACCTGTGGCCTGCCAGCTTCATCCTGCTTCATCATGTCTCATTTTCCCATTGTTAAGAGGATCTGGAAACAAATTGCTGGTGTAAAGCAGATACAGCAATCCAAGAAGTTGCTCTAGATTTGGCAGGGTTGTTTCATGTAGTCAGTTTATTTCTGCCTTTGCAAAAGAAAGTCCTTGAACTCTGCTTCAGCCTGATTTGCCAGTTCTCACTGACAGTTCCCTTTTCCGTTACCAGTTCCTAATGCACAGCATTTCAGTCACAGGGATAATTCCTTCTGCAGTTACACTGCAGGATGTCATGTCCTAAAGGATGCTTGCTGTGTAACCCAGTACTGCTTCCTCTCATGCTCTTTGGCTTTTAAAAATTATTTTGATGTGAGCTGCAATTATATTTATAATGTCACTAAGACATAGTAGAAGAATTTTTAAGAAATCATTTTAAGTAGCTAAACAAATGGTACAAAATGCATTTGTACAATAACACTCCCATTCTTGCCAATGGAGCACACTGAATGTTGCAGCTAAAATTTAAATTTGAGTCCTTCAACAATCCTTTATGTCAGTTTACCCCTTTTCAGGATCAAACAATGTGTCAGAAATGCATAGGTGGGTTAAAATATGCAGGGGTGTAGATGGAGATTAGGTTATGAATCTCAGTATACAGCCACTGTAACCTTGCTAAGACACTGCCAGTCAGTGGAGAAGAGGATTGTTGGTTTATTTTGGCAGAGCTGTCATGATCATGTTCCATGATTTTTCATTATCCTATTTATGAAGAACTGTTTAAAAGGAAATGCACCGAGACTGAGGCCAGCAGTTTAAACAGATATATCAAATTGCATTCCTGGTTCAGTTCTGCTAATGGACCAAGGAGGATCCTATTGTTTGAGAAGCTATTTGATCCCTTTATACGAAGATTTCCTTTTTCTTGACAAAAGAAGAGGATGAGTGTCAAAGAGGGAAGATGTAATTGCTCTTAAAATTGTGATGTCACCTCATGCTTGCTGTCTTCAGAACATGGGCTTCTGATATTACTAGACAATGGAAGGTAGAGTTCAGTAAATGTTAGACTTAAGACGCTATAGTGAGTTAAAACTGGCAAACTTGGCATCATCAAAAATGCTGCATTCCACAGGGCTGTGGAATGTTTCCATCTGCACTGCTGTTCTGTAACAGAAATTCCTCTTGTAACTATGTTATACTGCTGTTTGGATTAATTAATGATAACAATGGTAAAGCAGCATTAAGGAGCTGTCATTGGATAAACTGTCTGTATTTTCAGATTAAAACCAAAAGTACTTCTTTGTAACCATGTGTTTTGGTAATGTAACCAATCAACAGTCCAAAATAGGAACATGTAACTACATCCTGGTTTGTGATAAAACAAAATTATGTAGTAGAAAAAGAATCTCATGTTTTTTAGTGTTTGAAGCGTACTTAGTGAAATACAGAAGATAGTTAATGTTAATTTTACCCTAGGGGAAGACAATCTCTGCTTTCACTCTTGCTTTTTTTTCTCAGCCCAAGAAATTTATCACTGTGAATTCTTTTTCTACTGCACTAATCTGATTAAAAAGAAAAGAAATTAAATCTCAAAGTATTGATGTATTGTGGACTCACTGTCAAAACTATTTTTATTTTCAAAACAGAACTAAACATAAAGAAAATTTGTCTCCCCGTGTATAAGATGGGGATTATCCCTATAAAAAGTAGAAGTTGATTTCATTTTAATGTTACAGTCTCTGTGATTTAAAAAGGTACTATCTAATTTGATAAAGGAGTTTCACTATATATTCTTCTTTTCAGATAACCTTTGTCTTGAAGGATGCTATTTCAATTATTATTGGTTAAAATGATTGACTTACACTCAGAATCAAACCTGAAATAGAAAAAAATATTTGCAGTTTAGAAGTAAGGGGAAGCTTATGGAAGAAATATCAAGTTACTTTCTCTGATAGTTGTTCTTATATAGTGATTTTCAGGAAGGGAGTCCTAGTCAACTGTGAACAATGTCATTCCCATTATTAAGCCAGAAAGGATTGGTTTAGATAAATAAATCCAATTACCTTGTTCATTAGTCAGACACATCAGTCACAGTCTCAAAGAACATTCATTTTAAATGCCTTTGTTTTCAGAATGTTCTGCTGATATCCTTGATGAGTTGTTCCAGAGGGCAAATAGTCTTTCCTTTTGAGTAAGCACTAAAAAAACAAAACCTACCTCATGAAAAAAATTGATAGCATATGCTCTAAGTAGTGGGCTATGCTAATTTTAATTCTTTGCATTGTGTTTCTCATTTTGTAGTAATTTTGTGGACTGCTTAACACATGGACTTAGTTCACGTGAGGAATAATTAATATATGTAACTTGTCTTGTGGAGATCTTCTTTTGTCTCTGAAGAGAGATTTAAATCTAAGTACATGTGGTTTCTTCCTACAAGTAGTCTTGACTTAGGAGTCAGAGGAATTCCTTAAATTATGTGTGGTTCATGCCTTACAGGAAGCCATTTCTAGTAATGGCAGTTACAGTTCCTGGAATTAACTCCTTTCCTTCACATGACACAAACCAACTCCCTTTTTTGGTAATCTGTCCTGCATCTGTCTATATTTCATAGCTAGTTGGGCATCTCCAAGAGATATTTAGTACTGAACTGGGATTGAAATTTTGTGGAGATACGTGTGTGGTTGCTAATAGCGAGTGTCAACTTTTTCGTGATTCATGCTTTATAATGGATAGCAGTGTAGCAAATATAGTGTGAAGTTAGTGAAACTGAGTTTCAGTCAAGGATTGGCTATACAAAGTTGCTAAATGAAGTCTCTAATCTAGCTTTGAAACTTTGTTCTTGTAGTAGAAAAATTTTAAAACTGTTACTGCATTGAATTAAAACCTGGTCTGGCTGCTTTTTCTTAAAAGGGGGAACACAAGTGATGATCAGTCACTGAATCCAAATTGCGTTTGAATGAACTTTAAAACTGTTTCAACCACTTACGAAGACTATAAATTATCAAAGTGCAAGAGACTATTGTTTTTCTTTGTACTGTTGGATGTTACAAGAAAGTACATATGGATCTCTGATTGAAGATTACTTTTTAAAGTGTCAAAATAATTCCAAAAGCCAGAGCATTAATTAATGACAGATTTTGCCTTGATAGAGTAAATTATGTATTTTTGTTAGTGTTTTCTTGTTTAATTGAAAAAGAATCCTTCTAATACACACAGGAGAATACTTGAGGGCATTAACTGTTTCTAGAAAGCAAAGAATTTATTATAAAACAGATAAAGTTTTATATTAATTATTATATATTTATTTATTTTCATTAAAGTCCCTCACTAAGCACTAAGTTAATTTTAATTTCTGTATTTCCCCCTCAGCTTTAGACACTGTAAAGTTTATGCTACAGAAAGATTTGTACCCTCTCTACCCACCCCCAACTCCCCCACCCAATTAATGGGATAGCTGTTTTTCTTTAGGATTTCTTCTCAAGTCAGTTGACATAGTTTGTTATCTTAGAAAATCCAAGACTAGAGTTCTGCTAGAAGAATTCAAGGGTGGCTTCTGTAAACTGCAAAATTATGAGAGATGAACAGGCAGGCAGCTCGCCTAATACCCCCCCCAACAATCTGTAGAAAAATGGGATCTACTACTGTTACAAATGCTTCTGCTGCTATTGCTCTGGGATGGGAAACTTTTTTTTACTATGCTCCAACACATCTGTTCTTGCTTAAAGTTATTGCTGAGTCCTACATCTGGATTCTGCTAGGCAAAAGAGAAAGACTGGGTTCTTGCCCAATAAAGTACAATTGCTCATACCAGAGGGCACCAGTGTCCCAGTGTACCTAACGAGCCTTCTGCTGGGGATGAGGGAGAGCACAGCTGACTTCCCTGGAGATTTTAGTACTCAGTGTAATAGGAGACAGACTCAGATCTGACTTTTCCTGTCTGCAGGAGCAGTTTGTAGAGATTCTCTGTATGGGACAAAGAATTCATAAGGAACTTTTTGCAGATAGGTCTGTAAGTTCTTTTTAATTTACCTATGCTTGATATTCTCTAAGCATTTTTCCATATAAAAGATGGAAATCTAAAATAATTAATGAGAATTTTTGCATTTAAGCAATTTCCCCAATAACAAACCATATGAACTCAGTGTCTTTAACTTCTGATAAGGCTGTTAATGAGACTTTTCAATATCTCCCAGAGCTTTCTATGCAGAAAGATTTGTAATCCAGACTCAAAACAAGGCATCAGGAAAACAATACAAATTCTAGGCTTGCTTTTTAGATGTCAGCCTTCAATGTCATTTTCTTTTGAGGTTTCTGAACTTCAGATCATCAACTTTCTTATCAATCTCTAAATATGTTTATTTGTTTTACATGACTTACCAAGTTCTAAGACATGTTCTTAAGAACTTTAAAAGTACTTGGCAATCCAAGATGGTATGTTTCTTCAGACAAACCAGTGCTAATCAGAACTCTCAGCTGGTACTTCTGCACTAAAATTCATGCTTTTATTTCTTGGCCCTTGTTTTGGGAAAGAGTAAGCCACATCTAGCATCAAACTACAGACAGCAAGGTCAGCAACAACTATGTTAGGAGTTGGAGCTTATTCCTAAGACAATTCTTAATTAATCTTCAATTAATTCCAGAAAGTGCATTAAAAATCGTCAAAGCAAGAACTGTCTTGTAAAGAAAATACCAGTGCTAGTCATTTTATTTTAGCATGATAAATCTGTCAGTGCATGAAAAGTCCCTGGCCTCATCTGTCAGATGAGATTCCTGTAGCACAGTGTCCAGTTTGTGGATCCCAACTGGACTTTGACACCAAGATGTTCAGAACTGCCGACATTTTCTTTGACATGAGTATAGGCAGTGGTGGTAGTAAAGTGTTGAACCAGCTGTAGTAACAAAAACTGTGCTGTTTGTGGTCTTTCCAGCATGTAAAAATGAAGTAAAAAATCTAATGTTTTAAGATCTAGTGCCTGAAGTATCAGCCCAAATTTTAGTGATGGTGGGATTTAACCTTAGTACATACATAGGGCATCAGAAATTCTAACTTGGGGTTTCTCTGTTTTCCCTAGAAAACATTTAATTTGCCTTCATTTCAGCTGTTCCTTGCCTAAACTATCATTCACAACTGGGTGAATCATTCACAACTGGGCACTCAAACTGGAAAATAGTAATTTAGCATGTGCTGGCAACATCAAAAGAACAAACTGATAGGTACTCCATGAGTTCTTACAGACACAGCTATTGAAAGGAAGGCATCAAGCCAAGCTTTGCTGGGCTAAAGGAAAAAGGCTCCCAGAAAAAGAACTCTAACTCTTTCCAAAGCAAGTGCATGTCTTAAGCATGCATTTGACAGCTCCAAATCCAGATCTACAGTCTCAATAGGATAACTTGATTTAGGAAGGACCTTCATGTTTTATTCATTAACTCTAAATCACCAAAGTTAAGGAATCCATAGCCTTTTTCCTGGAAGGATAGCTCAATGCAAAAAAAGAAAAATTTTGTGTTTCACTCTCAAAGTTTTTCACATCTTTCACCATAATAATTGCTGCCTGGATACAATTTTTTAATGAATGTTCATAGGTGTTTGGAGTGTGTACATCAACATTTTAAGATCATAGAAGGAGCTCTGTATTTGTGATGGATGCAGCACAGGACCAGTGGTGTCCTGTTTCCATCTTTTGGAGGTCCCAAGACTTTCACTGTAGGCATTTTGAGAGCCATGCTTATGAGCTGACAAGAAATCATCCTGCAAAATAGTCCATATATCTGGCAAAGGCAGGGGAGGTTACACCCCTGAATGTGCTTGTAGCATATGTTACTGGTAGGTCAGGTATGCTTTTCTCCATGTCACACTCCAGTGTCAGAGATCAGTGTTGCCTGGTAATGCTTCTGCAGCAGGATTTCCAGAGAAGCACCTGCTTAATGGCAAGAATGCACAGTGTCACCATACAAAATATACCCAAAAGTTGTCTTACCAGTCCCTGTATGACAACCCAGATAGCTCTGTTTGGTGCTTCTGTTGTTTAAAAAACATCAGTGCTTTGCCTTTCTTCCCTCTACAAGTCACTGGCAAAAAACTGTCCTGAAAATAATTTCAGAAGTGGGCTACTTGTTTCAAATCACAGCAGATAGCCTTGGAGCATCTATGTCAGTTGTATGAAACTGTCTTGGTGATGTTATTAATCAGTAATCCTGGTCTAATTTCTAATCCATGATTCCTGAGGTCTTGTAAAAAAAAAAAAAAAAAAAGAAAAAAAAGGTTGGGGGAAGCTCCAGGTTTGTCTTGTTGGGAAGCTGTGCCTGTGCCAGAGAGCAGCACTGTGACTTCTGCTGCAGAAGAACAAGCCAGACCGCGAGTACATCATCCTCCAACAGCCAGGAGCCACTGTCAGGCTTTTCCACTGATCTGTGATTTCAGTCATCACAGAGCATCATCAGTGCACTTGTTTTTGCCTACTTGTTCATGCAAAGCTTGCCCAGAGGCACTCTTAAATAGTCTGGGATATGATCTGATTTGTCTTAAGGGTACGTGGAGCTTGTGAAGCTCATTTTAATTTTCCACAGCTTTTGGATGAGATCACAGCACCAGAAACCGTTGTTTGCCTTTGTCCAGACGTCATGAAATGGGGAAGATTTAAATCAATGAGAAGCTGTTAAGCCAGTCAGTTTGAAAGATTACTGTTCTTCTAAAGCTCTCTATGCTTTACCGCCAGAATTTTCCTATTGCCCTTTTTCTCTTTCTTAGGCAAAGCTGACTCAATGGTAATTTTTATTAGGCTCCCTTTTTAAATTAGTTACACGGAGTATTTGTATTACATCCAGCACATAGTTCATGTGTTCAAAGTTTCTAAAATACAATCTTGTCTGCTAAAGTAGCAGTTAGAAAACAATGACATTTACATTAGGCGTGTGAGAGATTAGAATGAGCTAATTAAATTGACCTTTAAATCTCTCCACCCTCTTGGAGACTGGGGCTAATCCTTGGCCTCCCACTGTGGAGATGAAAATTCATGCTGTGAACATTTTAAGCAAAGTGGGCAGAGGAAGAAGAGCCTCACCAGCAGTTTGTCTTTGAAGAGGGGGGCAATACTTTGCCAGTTATAAATATAGCTTGCAGTTATGGTGTGAGATGGGGGACAAGTTCTCCCTGTACTTCATTGGCTTTGCTCCATGTGTTTTCTTCTCAAAAATAGTTTCAATTAGATAAAATTGCTCCAAACAAGCTTAACTTGTTACTCTTAGAAATAATCAAGCCTTTCTGGAAATTAGCTTAGTTTTTTTGATATCTGCTATTGATATAACTGACATTGAGTCATATCATTGTTATTTAATTACAATACGTTGCTATTTCTATTGACCAATGCACAAGGTAAAAATAGACTTCGGAAGGATAACGTATTAGGTACAGTTTTAGCTGGCTTCTAAGGACTCTTCTTACAATGTATTTGCCTTGATATTCTGTGTCTTGGATTTTTAAAATGCTAATTATTGCAGAGCTTTATAATAAAACCCCCCAAAATTATATAAATAATGGATAATTAAATGACAACAGTCAAAATTTAATTGTCAATGAGCAATTGACATTTCATGTAGTGAAATCTTGCAGAGGATGCAGAATCCATTCAAATGTTGAAGCAGAATAAAGTCGAAGATTTTGTACAAAACCCACTCTGATCACCTGGCATTCTGAGCCTATCCAAATGAGATAGGCTTTTAATACAGTGAAATGAGTACTTATATGATTAAAAACGGAGTGCAGAACTACAGAGATAAGGGCTGCTCAGGGAGGTGGTAGCTCTGACAAAGGAACAAGAGGTCAAAAAAGGACAAGAATTTAGCACTAGGGTGACCTTCAGACTAGGAGTA
This sequence comes from Certhia americana, assembly GCA_018697195.1. NCBI lineage: Eukaryota > Metazoa > Chordata > Aves > Passeriformes > Certhiidae > Certhia > Certhia americana. Next base: position 17,561,887 of record CM031858.1, read on the forward strand.
ACTGCACTCTAGGGTGGATAAATTAGAAGGCATAAAAATAAGATCAGAAAGAATTCTAAGTTCTTTTTGAATTTTAATACCTGAAACTAATACGATATATAGTTTTGATGTTATTAGTTTTTAAGAAAAGGAAGTTGAAATTTGGATGTAGAAAAAGTACTCTGAAAAGTGTCAAAGGAATTTAAGGACATAGAGAATGGCATTTGATTGGGAATGACACAGTCTGACCTGCTGTACTTGCAAAAATTAGAGTAAAGAAGTAAGTAGTATGTGAGTATCTTTGCAGAAAAAGAATACTGGATACTTCATGAATAAAATAAATATGAATGACCAAAGAAGGAAAGAATTAAAATTCAAAATTAGACTCACCTTTCCAGCAACACAAATGGCTAGATACTAATAAAACTGCAGTGGTGATCCTTGGTCTTTTGAAGACAGAAAAAATCAGGACTGCCTTTCTGGAATTTTCCTATCCAAATGTAGAGATTGGAGTTCAGTTTAGGAAGTGCTGGGTGAAATTGCTTCTGATGGGAAGCAGTTCTGTTGGATTCTAGTTCATGAAATTTTGTTGAAATCTCCAGAAGCTCCTGTGAATGTCAAAGAATTGTGGATTGGGTCCTAAAAGCACCTATTGAAAAAATCCTGTTTTCTTACCTGATACATATTTACTGTAGGAAATAAAACTCTGTGCAGATTGCTGAGAGTTTAGAAGAGAGGAGAGAGAATGTGTCTGTAGTCAAATCAGAGGTAATTTTGCAAAAGAATATGCTGTTCTTGGGTGAAATTGAGATATAATTTAAGTGTGCTGATTAACTTTTTTTTTCTCGAGAACTCTGTGGGAAGTTAAGTACTAGTAGATGGTGTAGCTTTTAGTAATTTATATTTAAAGTGGTTTTTTTAACCATTGTTATTTTATCAGAAATTAATTCTGCGTATGGGGCAAATTCTTTGTGATTTGTAGCTTCTCAGCACTGAAAATCAAATTAATATTTCTAGTTGCCTGCTAGTCAGTGAAGTATGGGTGATATTTTTTTATTATTCATTTATGTAAGGGCACTTAAGCTTCCAGCCAGCGACTTGTCAGAGGGAAACTATTTGGGAAAGAGGGGAATGTATGGAGAAATATATCTAGTAGAGGTGTCTGTGAGCTTGGCATGTTAAATGTCTTCAGTTGTATAAGTAATTACACAAGTAATTTAGCGTAGTCTTTAAGTGACCTCATGAAAGTATTCACACTTTAAAAGTACAAAACCTTTTCTTTCTCCTGAGACCAAAAAACCAGCAGGCACAAGATTAAAATTTCACAAATGAGAAGCGAATGGGGAATTGGAAGAACACGCACACTCAGAGCAGGAGACTTGCAGTGAGTTGCTAAGTGAAGCTGTTAAGTTGAACAGGGTATGCCCGGCTGACAGATGTTTTAATTGTGCCAGAGATCCAAAGCACACCGTGGAAGAGTTGGAAAAGGCTGGGAAAATCTGAAGAGGATGGAGGCAGTCTGACCCTTACTTCTTTGAATTTTGAGCTCATTAATGCTATTGTATAAGCAGCTGATTTTTATTAACTTAATGGGGCTAATACCTCCAGCGTTGTACAGCTAGAGACACGCTCTGCTGGCTCTGGCATGGTAGGGAAGAGCTGTGTCCTAGCAGCAAGTGATGGTTCAAGGGTTGTTAGAGCTTCAAACCTGTATCTCTTGGAGGGTAGGAGCTGAGCATTTTTCATCTCCATCTGAAGGATATCCTCCCTGATCTGGTTTTGTGGCTCAGAGATCTGTATGTGCTAAGTGAGGAGTGGCTCATTTCCCATCTGTTCATATTCCACTTAGTCTTCCCCCAATTAAGAAGCAGAGCCAGAGGGAATTCAATCTGGTATTTGCCATGATCTCTCTCTGTGTCTGTCCCTTCCCCCTCCCCCAACCCCATTTATATTTTCCTTTTGGAAAAGGGAGTTGCTTAAGTTTCATTATTTATTTCTTCCCTAGTCCACTAGAGACGCCTCACTTAAGAAGGAGATACTGCTGCCAGGGACCCCAGTGGGTCTCTCTTAACTGAGTTTACTGCTGGATTCAAACAGAGGAAAAGCCTTACACTATTCTCTTTAGACAGGTTCAATCAGCTTTGCTTCCAAGGAATTTGTGCACAGATGTCTACAGTGCAACTTACCTTTTCTTCCTTTTGTACAAATCATCACTGAAATTTATCTGTGTTCTGGCAAAAGCTGTATGGATCCAGAAGCTGCCATTTATATCTCAAAATTGCATTCAACAGTAAGAGCAATGTGACCAATAGCTGTCTGAACAACAGGGCAGTAAAATTCAATAAGTGCGTAATTTTAGTCTGTCTAATGAACACAACTTTAATGTAAAGACTAACTTAAAAGTGGTATTCGATGCCACATATGGTGTTTCTGGTATTTCTTACTAGCTAGAGGTTTTCTAATGTCTACTTCAGAATGGCTTAAGTGCAGAACCTTCAAGTAAGTTAGATTCACCTACATCAAAAGGGAAGAATCATAGTGGATTTTAAAAGCTATATAGTTTCCTCTTTGAAGCCCCTAAAATCTCCCATTTTAATCCTTTCAGTGATGCTGTTTCTTGATCTGATGGTTGTTAATGATGATTTGCCAGGGCAAGCCAATTCTTGTCATCTCTCTAAGATTTGTTGTTGTCATCACCAGGCAACAGTAGATGTATTTTACTGAAGACTGATTTCTATGTATATACAAGTATAACTAGTGTAGTTGAGAGACATGGTATTTTGAAAGGTATCTAGAAGTTTTAGTTTAGAAGGAATTTGCACTTTTCTCTGTTTACAGAAATGAGAATTAACCATTACAAATAAAGTCATTTATATACAAAACTCAGCTATGAATTTATCAATGCAAGAAAGTGGCAATTACCAGTAATCTGCACAATGACATAATTAGATTTATTTTTTCTGCTTTTTAAACCATGCTTGTTTAACAAACTTGAGCAAGTATCAAAAGAAAACAAAGAAAATAGTAATATTAAATGTCTTCCATGTTCCACATGCTTTTGAAGTTCAAAGTAACTACATCCTGTACCTGAAAAGTGCATTGTATAGAGAGAGCTATCACAAGAGTGGGGAGTTAGTAAAAATCAATTGTCAAAGAGGTTGTTTAATTAGAGGTTGTTTTTTTATTTAAACATGTTTAATGTTTAAACATCTGATCTTAATTTATTACTAGAGTTGAAGAATTGTAGAGAGGGCACTTGGGTTATCTGTGCATGTATGGAAAGATGCTGCTTAGCATAAAGTTGGTTGGTTTATTCTGACAATTTAATATGCATGTGGTAAAATGATAGCTATATGCATTCTTAATTAATCTTGATATAGATAACTACTAATAAAATAGCCATCTACTAAAAAATAAATGCATCGCTATTTGTAACCCATTAAAACATTAAGAAAAAAGTAAAGTGCAGCTAAATCATTACCCAGAGATATATTATATTCTCTTGTTAGCAACATTTTTGGCATGATAGTTGTATTTGCAAATTGATTTTCATTATAGTTAACAATCAAGCAGAATAAATTTTCATTAGGGGAAAAAAAAGCTACTGATGGAAAAATAGGGATCTGTTTAGACAAAGGCAACTTAAGACCATTTACTCTTGGCCTTTTGCATGTTACCTGGGAAAAGAGACTAACTCCCACTTGCCTGCAGCCTTCATTCAGGTAGATGTAGAGTGTGATAAGGTTTCCCCTGAGCCTCCTTTTCTCCAGGCTAAACATCCCCAGCTCCCTCAGCTGCTCCTCATCAGACTTGTGCTCCAGAGCCTTCCCCAGCTCCATTGCCCTTCTCTGGGCATTCTCCAGCACTCCAATGTCCTTCCTGAACTGAAGAGCCCAGAACTGAACCCAGGATTTGAGGTGTGGCCTCAGCAGTGCCCAGTGCAGGGGGATGGTCACTGCCCTGGTCCTGCTGGCCACGCTGTTGCTGATCCAGGCCAGGATCCATTGGCCTCTTGGCCCCCTGGGCACTCGCTGGCTCATGTTCAGCTGCTGTTGAGCAGCACCCCCAAGTCCTTTTCCAACTTGCCTCTTTCCAGCCCCTGTGCCCCAGCCTGTAGCACTGCAGGGGTTGTTGTGCCCCAAGGGCAGGAGCAGGCTCAGGTCCTTGGCCTTGTTGAACCCCAGAGCTCTGGCCTGTCCCATCAATGCAGCCTGTCCAGATGCCCCTGCAGAGCCTTCCTGCCCTCCAGCAGATCAGCACTGCCACCCAACTCAGTGTGTCTGCAAACTGACTGAGGGTGTCCTGGATGCCCTGCTGTGGATCATTGATAAAGAGATTGAACAGAACTGGTGCCAGCACTGAGGCCTGGGGAACACCACTGGATGTAATTCCATTCACCAACACCCTCTGGGCCCGGCCATCCCCACAGTTCTCTACACATCCAACAGAGCACCTGGCCAAGCCATGAGCAGCCAGTTCCTGCAGGAGATGCTGTGGGCAGTGGGGTCAGAGGCTTTCCTGAAGTCCATGGGCACATCCACAGCCTTTCACTCACCCACCAAGTGGATTATTATTACCTTGTCACAGTAGAGGAGATCAGGTCAGTCAATCAGGACCTGCCTTTCACCAACCCATGCTGGTTGGGCCTGATCCCCTGGTTATCCTGCACATGTGATGACTCTCAAGAGGATCTGCTCCAGGGCCTTCCCTGGCACTGAGGTCAGACTGACAGACCTGTAGTTCCCTGCATCTTCCTTCTAGATCATCTTTTAGATGGGCATAGCATTTTCTGATATTCAGTCAATTAGCATCTCTTTCATAGCCAGTACAGCCCAGGCCTGTATTTCACTCAAATATGAAAATATATTCTCAAAGGATATTAAAATACACCTTAAGAGTACTTGAAACTTAGAGTTCATGTCCTTCACATTTTCTTCCTTCTCTTTCAGATGTTCAGTGGCTGACTAGCCCATACCCTCTTTTGTAGCTTTTTATAGCTAAACAACTTAAGTCTCCTGCCAGGTTAATTGCTTTCAAGGTTTATATTTTATAGATTACAGTCTGAAGACTAGAGTTCTGGGGAAAATACATTCAGAATACTGTGGTTACTGCTTTATTGCAATAGTTAACCTCAGAATAATGTACTCTTTTCTGCTGGGAACAATAACAAGTAATTACTCAGTAGCCTTTTATTATTACTAACTGAATTATAGCCTAATAACTTAGCAGTAGTTTAATTCACTTCATACACTAATGGTTACCCATACATTCACTTTTTTTTAAATTAAAAATAATTATTGCATGACATCACATTTTCAATTTCTGATGAAAGCAATTGAATTTGTGTCTGTTGGTTTGTTGGGTTTTTTTTTTTTTTATTTTATTTTAACGTCTATTATCAGTTCTTCATCTTGAACTATTAAGTATAGGCCAGGAAACAAAACTAAGTTCTGACTTAGAGCACAAGAGGTTTCTACCACTACCTCCACAATTCAGTTTGAAAATAAATGGAGTACTGGTATCAAGTATAGCATTAAGAAAATTTAATCAGTTTATAATACTTGCTTCCTTGAATAGACTTCAGTGCACAAAAATGTTTCAATGGTGGAGGATAGGAAATAAATTTCAACAGAAGTCTGAAAACAGGCAAAAAACTGCTGTAGTACTTGAATTCTCTACTACCTTCAATACTGTGTGAGGTGATGGTGTATCAGGACTTGTATTTGTTAAAATTAACTGTCCAAAGGCCAGTGCAGAGAAGGAACTGCAATGTCTGCAGTGGTGTCCTTAAAGCTCTCTTCTGATCAGACTAGAAAAAATGTTGATTTAGAAACCTTAGAGAAGCACCCACATCTTTTCTTTCATTATTAAGTAGAGACGATAATAGAGAAAGATGTCACTTTTTATTGTAGACGTCAGTAATTATTCTGGTTCATTGTACAAGCCTAGCAATATACAGAAAGAAGTGCAAAAGATTTATTTCTCCTACATGTCATAATTAAGGTTTTCATTCTAATAAGCCCTAGTAGAGCTGTGTGCTTTTTAGGTGATTTACTATTATTCCTGCTACTCCTGAGTATTTCTGTTGAACTAAGTAACCTTGTGGGAAAATTATTTTATTTCATGTTAAATTGATTTCAGAAAGCACCCCACAGCTGGGATAAATTAAACAATGCTTGAAGGCCTATTGAAATCAATGGATCTCCAAAATATAGAGACATAATTGTATGCGTTCAAGTGTCGTCTTGAATTGGGGGCTATAGTTACCCTAATTTTTTGGTTGAGATAATAATTATAATAATAATTACTGACCTTCTGTCGCAGGAGTTGAATCTGCATGTCCAGTTCCTGCTGAAGTATACAGAGCATGTGAACAGATTTTACAATGGTTAAAACCTCCAAATAAAATACAGGTCCCACAAAAATCAAATTGTGTGGGTTTGGTACCTGAGTGTGGTAGATGAAGTGTATTGGTAATTACTCTCTCAAAGCATCACTGTTCTTCTAGTGCACACTTGGTTTGTGACTTAGTTCATGGTGCCTTACCACACCACACAAATGCTTATTCTGTAACTGTTGGAGCTGAACTTTTGCTGTTTAGGAATCTGCAACATTTGCATTTATATATAGCATTTTATTAAAATTGTCTTTAAAAGTAAAATCGCTTTTTACCTAGCAGGGGGAACATTATGCTGTGTGAATGTGGAAAGAGGGAAGGTATGTTTCAATTTAACAAGAGCTGTTTGTGCAGCATGGTGCAATGAGGAAGGCTAGCAGGAGCTGGAGTTTTCTGCTACAAGTAGGGATGATATACCAGATGGTTACTGCAAGTTTGTTTCATAAACATAGAAGTGTTCCAGTAGTCTATAATTAACTTGTTTAACCTTTTCAGGGTATGTCTGTATTTACAGAAATACACAAGGGGTCCAAAACATTGTTGTTTTCTCATGGCTGTGTTGCTGCTGTTACTATTTTTTTAAGTGCAATTCAAGTATATAACAATTGGCAAAAGTTCTTACTGGTAAAGAAAGATGTTTCCAGGCAAAAAGAAGTTGTCATACTTAGTCTAATTTTTTGTTGTTTTTATAAATATAAAGAAATCTAACCTGACTACTACTTATTCTCTGAAAAAAAGCAGAGAGCTTCTCTTGTTTCTGTTGAAGCTCCAGTAATTTTGAACTTCACTCTAAAAATAGTCCTTCATCTCTCTTCTAAATGCTATTGAGTCATTAACTAGTTTTCTCCTCTTGAGACAGTATGAAGGTAGGCTTATTTTATGAAAGGAGGTATTGTACAATATTATTTTCTTAACTCCAGATAAGAAATCATTAGGATAGCTCTGGTACCAAAACTCAGAAGTGTTACTGTGATTTTGCTTATGTACCAGATCACACCGTCTCAAGAGCAAATCCTGCTAAAGTGAAACTATAACTATGGATGAATCCTGTTTATAATTATTGTGGTGTAATGCAGTGTTCCTTCTGGATTTTTAATTGCTGTATGGGTTTTGGTTTTTTTTTCCAAAGCTGAGTATATATATGTATCAATGTCCAATAAATTCTCATTAGATGTTGAGAATGAGTTTTGAACACTGATGAGCAATGCCTTCCTCCTCATGCTTTTCTCCTCCAGAATATTTTTGAGGTGTTTCTTCAAGATAATGTAGTTTTCAGAATTCAGCTTGGTGCAGATGTATTGAAAAACATTTTAAAATAAATGGAAATTGTTTATATTTGCTCTAAATAAAAGTTATATACTTTTGTCTGATTTGATGCTTTTTTTTTTTAAATCAATTGACAGAATTCATTGACAAGAAGTGCACCCCTTGCCAATGATTCCCAAGCACGCAGTGGTGCCCGCTTTCATACATCTTACGACAGAAGATATATCATCAAAACTATAACAAGTGAAGATGTAGCAGAAATGCACAACATACTGAAGAAGTATCATCAGGTAATAAATGAACTCTACCAAGGTGTGGGACGTCTTCTGAAATGTTATAATGCCAATCTTCTTTAGAGTCATAGAAGTTTTAAATTAATAATTATGGGAAAATAGTCACTTCAGACTTTCTCCCTTTTGCATCAGGAATTTACTGTATATCTGTATGGACAAGGATGGACTTTTCTAAATATCTGCACTAGTATTTCATAAAAAGATATGTCTGCATGATAGAGGTAACTTGGAGGCCATAAGGTCCTTTGCCTTGCTAAGAAGGTGGTCTTCCTTTTGGCTAGTGTACTCCCAGGCTTGAAGGTATTTTATTCTGGGCTTGCTTGGAGGTGTCTGTGTACATATGTATGAACACTGTAGGTGACCTTCTCGTTCTTATCTGGTCAGTGAATGTTCTGTGTTTCACAACAGATTTCAAAGATTTAAAATTGTATTATATAAGAAATTAAAACCAGATATGATTAATGTAAAAATCCTACTATTAAAAAATTTGGTTTTGATAATGTGAATTTCCATACACAACAGTAAAGTTAAAAGTAAACAGTGGAGATCCCTCAAATCAGCCTTGATAGCTGCCATACTGTGCTGGTGCTTAATTTGTGTGGCTGGCAAAGAGGGGAGCAGAACCTGGGAATTACAAAAAGCCTTAATAAAATCAATGCTAGTTTTCTTAGCCCTGCATCTGTTTGAATAAGTTCTAAAGCTGCAGAAGTAAGAAAAGCCTCTAAAAAACCACCTAAAATATGCTCTGTAATAGGAAGGGGTTTTTTTTCCTCTTTCCATCTTCCTTCTTTCTGTGGGTTGGAATTCCAGGTAAAGACTTAAGGACGTTTGGGATTGGGCTTTTTTAATGTTGTTCAAGTGGTTCATTTTTTGTTGTGCAATGTTCTTATTTGTAGCATGTTTTTTTTTTTTTTTAATACATTACTTTTGTAAAACCAGTTTTAACTTCTGAGGTGGGAGATCAAATCATTCTTTCAGGATACTTGGAACTGAAGGTATTGCCTGTTATCTTTGTAAATCTTGAAGGGAGATCTCTGAAGGCCTTCCAAGTCCAGAATAACTTGGGAAGCCTTTAGGGTGTTAAATGTGAACTTTTTTATCTCTTCCTGTGGTGTTCCTCTGTTTAAATAACATGTAGGACCATCGTATGTTTGTTTTAATGTGAATAAATATTACCATCAGAAATATTCTTAAGACATCTCCTAATGCCAGTTTTACCAAAGAAAATGTTAAACCTGATTTGAATCTATTGTATTTTGGGGGTTATTTTTATGTGAGTTTTCAAACTTGCAATTTTAGTTTTGCTCTGAAAGGTTTTGATCTGTGAAGCTGTACAGCAGAATTAAAGTTTTAGTCTGTTTCATATTTGGCATTAGAAGCTAGTATTAATGATACAGATTTTGAGACTTAATCCAGCTAAATAGTCATTTTGCTTTTCAAAACAGTAATCTTTCAAGAGTATCAATGAAGACAGTGTTAGCATGAATGAATTTAATAATTTGGAATCTTTTTCATTAATGCTTTCCAACATCAGGGTTCATATTAAGCTAGGTTAGAAGGAATTATGATCTGAAATTTATCTCTACCAGGCACCTAATTTCACTTTATACTGGAAAATCTTTCATATAAGATAGCTCTCACTGGTGCCTCCAAGAGATTCACAAAGATACAACTTGTACTACTTTTTGTCTCAGAGCTTGAAAGCACTGTACAAAAATACAGAAGCACTCAAGTACAAAGATAGTTTAATAACTGGACTTTTTTATTTAAATAAATTCATTTCAGTATCTTCAGCAATATATTGCACAAGATCTAAATTAAATCCACTAGCTCTAATTACAGCTGACACAGTGTCCTCTGTGCTGCTACTGGGAATTGAATGCTTGGGATCACTAGGTGCAGCATCTTGTCCTCCCATTTCTCTAGATGTTTTTCAGGCATGCAAAGCTTATCTTCACTTGCTTTTCAGAGTCTAGCAAACCCATTGTCCTGGTGGGAAGGTATTAATAATTCCCTTGACCCACACAGATTGCCCTTCTGCCTGCAAACAGTGCAATGCCAGATACCGTCCACTGCCACTTGAGCTCATTAATGGTCCCTGCTGTGGTTTTGATTTGGGCCAGCTTACTGTCTCCCAAATAATTCTGGGCAAGAATAAAGGTGTTAATTAAGATGAGTTAATATTCCTGCTTAGCAGTTTGAATATAAGCATCCTTTTTTTCAGATGGGAGTTTAATAACTTAGATGTGAGTTATTCCATTCCAGCAGGAACTAATGCCTGAGGATAGTCCAAGACCTGTCCATTTCACTAGTGTGGATGTAACTTTCTGGTTCTGTAGGATGGCATAGTTGCAGTAGTATAAGACTTTTAAGATGCTTCCCTGGTACTCCTGTAGAAATCTTTGTCAATAAAACAAGTTCTCAAGAGTTCAGTTTTATTTTGGCGTACTCTCATCTGCCAATAGAGGAATTGTCAAGTTCCCTCTATTGACTTTCATACCTTACTGTCCAGTATCTTTCTTGATTGTTAATATTTGTATGCTAGAGTGCCAAATATGGGATTTTTTTTTATGGAGAAGTCTGCTTGTTATTTTTTCTCCAGTTTCAGTTCACTGATTGTCAGCAGCACTCACCATATACAATTGAAAATTGCTGGCTGAGCTGTGTTTCACAGCCCGAGTGTGATTGGGAATGGTTTGGAACTTCTGGAGGCATTCCCTGTAGCATACCCTGTGCCAGTCTGCTCTGAAAGCAGAGCTGTGTTTGAAATGTTCAGCTCTCTGAGGAAGGGAGCTTGCAGACCCAGCTAGGTAGTGCAGGGATCATCATTTTTCAGGTACATGAAAAGGGCAGCCTTTTTCAGGTACATGAAATCTAGGGAGGTGATTCGTTGTGGATATTAGGCTTTCTCTCCCTTGTTCCCCTAAAGGAGCTGAAGTTAGGTCATCTGTCCATTAAGAACAGCATCTTGTAAACCATTATCTTGCACCCTCTTTCAGGTGCCCAAGAAGGCAGTAATTATCTTCCATTATTTCTGACATGAGTGAAATTCATGCCATTTATGACAGATTATCTCTTTCAGGTTTTGTTTTTTCCCCTCTGTGAATTCATTCCAGGTTCCTTTCCCAGTTTGAAACTCTGAATGAGTTTCATTTAAATCATAATATTTACTCACCTGTTTCCTTATTAACGCTAATAGCACAAGGGTGATAGAATCATTCTAGACCTTGAAAGCACCTCTGCCCTTGCTTAGGGAACAAACAAGCCTTGTCAATATTTTTTAAGACTGCTTGAACTGCTTAACAATAAATACCAGAGGAAACATCTATCTTGAAACAAAGAATGCTGGAGAGGGAACCATCACAAGGAGAAGGGTGAGACTCGATGTATCCTTCATTCACTAAGACAGTTTTCATCCTGACATTTGCAAAAAAACTGTTGTTTTCCTTGCACCTTTTTGAACTACAGAGCTACCAATGAGGCATCTGGGAGTTTGTGTGGTTGGCAGAGAAATGTAGCACAGCAGCTTTTCCCATGAACCTCCAAAATCTAATTCCAAGTATTAGGGGTTTTTTTTGGGAAGTCACCAAATGGTTAAATAGAGACATGTATATTGCCAGTGGCAAGTAGAAATGAAAGTTATTTTGTCAGTAACTGGACATCATGTAAATGTGTAGTTCACAAGCCCATGCAGTTCCCTTAGTCCGAAGGGGTAACAGCCTGTCTGCTCTTTGAAGCTCAGAGGAACTGAGGTTGTAATTACACAGTCTGTATATGCAGGAGTTCACAAAAGGAGCAGGAATAGTTCATAGCCTGTAGAAGCTTGTAAGTTTAAAAATCCCAAATCTAGATTGGTGTTTTTAAATCATCAAAGATGATCTGACCAAAGAAATTCCAAGCCCAAGGCTGCATGCTAGAAATGTGAGTAACTGGAAGTGAACTGGGCTTGAAGGAGTGTCAGGAGAAGTTATAGAAACAGCATATATGTGTGTATATATAGTGATTCCAACTTAAAATTGTTGAATTTTAAATAATTGCCTTGACAATTGTAAATTACACTTGCTATCCAAAATCACGAATTTTCAAAAACCATGTGTTCTCAAAACCATTTACCCTGTGATGCCTTTTTTTTAGTGGCAGTCAGGCCCACAACCTCAGACAGATGGTGAATACTACAGTCTAAACACTGACACTTTCTGTCAACTCATGAGATGTCTGACACTTTTAGTATTGAGTAGAAATACTAGAGATAATTCTTTTCCAAAGTTTAAAGAAAAAAAACAACCACAAAAACACTGAGCAAAGCAAACCATGAAGCAAACAGGAGGAATAATACCTTTCTCCATGTTTAAAGCAGCAAAGCATCCTGTGTTTATGAGTAAACTATTAAAGACCATTGCACAAATCAGCCTTCTATCTACATTTGAAAGACTAAATGGCCTAGGTTTTGAAGGGTTAGGGTAAACACAAATACATATATGACATGCTAGGTTCTCATGCTGTGACTCTCCATTCTAGCCAGTTTTCAGCTACAGCAATGGTTTTTGGTACATAGTTTGAAATACTGCTTTTTAGTCATATTTATTGATAATTGCAATCAGTTTGGGCTACTTGTATTATTGGTATATTGTCAGTTATGAGTGGAACTCTTCTCACCACCCTTCAGTGTTACTCAGCTGAATGTCATTTACTTACCAAATGCAATAGAACCATTGGCATGCTCAAATGGATCAGATGTTCAAATATTAGGAAAGCTACTGATGTATGGGCTCACAGATGTAGTTGGACCATTTAAAATTGTGCAAGTTGATCAAGAATGTTTATATTAAATAGTATTTGAGAGCAAAATCAAATATTCATCGGAAATACCTCCAAATCCAGTGCAATTGTGTTTTAAACCAAGGCTCCTGACCCCAAGAACCAGAAAAATGGAGTTAAAACGTCCTGATGCCTTTGGCATTGTTAAGGGAGAGCTCAGCATAGTCATCTGTGATAAGTGTTTTGTCAGAATTTTACCCTGTGTTTAAGGAATGGGTAATACCTGCTTCCTCCTAAGAGAAAACTTTCTATTTCATTATATATTCAAGTTATGTTTATATGTTTTCCCGTGCAAAGAGTTTATTAGTTTATATAAAATATGTATTGTAGATATTACTGTATTTGTAGATATTTTCCAAAGTGCAAATGTTATTTTCAAGGGCAGAAATCATTAACAGTTGAGAAAAATTCTGAAGACAGATTTTATAGTATCTGAAATGTCAGAATCAAGATATCCTGCCCTTTCCAGGGACATTAACTTGCTTTAAATCTTAAATTGGTGTAAAAGAGGAGTCCTTTGCTCTTTGAGAGCAGATGATGGGTAGGGTAGAAATTTTAAAAAATAAATTAAAGCAATTTTAGTGTCTCGGATAAACCAACACCTTTTAAACCCTTTCTTTCTTTTTCGTTAAAATGACTTCAAAAGAAATGACACATTCCTCACTGCTGACACCCAAGTAACTTTAGTAAAGAAAAGAGAAGCCATCTCAAAGCAGGTGAGGAGAGAGAATTGTTAGTGTACAAACCTTCCAGCATAAAGCTCCTCATGAGTGCAGGTCCCCTTTAGGTTTTCTGTAGTCAGCTGTCGCTGTTGATGGCACAGTTCTCTTCCCTAGGCAGGTAATTGTATGCAGAACTGACACCTATTGCATTGCCTGTTTGTCTCCCTGGCAACCAGCAGAAATAGTGAATAGTGGTAAAGGAGAGGGACTGCCCGTTTACCAGAGGCAGCAAACAGTGGAGTGATGGGGAAGTGAATGGGAAGAAAGGAAAGAATAGAATGAGCAAAAGAGGGGAAGTGGCAGATATAAATAGACAGAAATGAAAGACAAAGCAAAAGCAGAAAAATATGACCTTACTTGCTGGAGGGGAAAAAAATATGAAAGAAACAGGAAAGCAAATTAAAGGGGAGAAGATGTAGGCAATAAGGTGAAAATGGGAGAAATTGCACCAATAACAGAGTTCAGGGCTATGCAGGAATCCAGGAACAGCAGCAGATTGATGTGCAGAGCATAGGAGAAAAAATAAAGTCATAAATAGATAAATATTGAAATAGAGACATATTATAGTAGGCTAAAAACAATTTTGTCAAAGAATTGATGACAGCACAGGCTGGAGAATATCCCAGAAAAGAAATGTGGGACTAGGAGCCTAGAAATTTGCACTGGCATGGGTGGGTTTGTCAGGCTGTTACGTTGCTGAAGCAGAGCTACATTAAAGTTTGTATCATCCCCTCCATGTCAGTACTTGCACAGGTTATCAGTGGCTTCCTCCTGACCCCCATCTCTGCTTTTGCAGAGATGCATGAGTTGCATTCATATGTATCACAAAAAAGATAAAAAGGCAGAGCATGGCAGTATAATGTAATGTTATTTAAACATAAATGTGAATGAAGAAGTGTGTAATGGTGACCCTGATTCTATATGTCCTGAAATAGTAAGAGGTGAAGGTTTCTGAGGGGTTTGCAAAGAAATGCAGTGAAAAAAGCCTTTCAGCAGTTCCATGTTAGAATCAAGAGGCAGCACAGAACACAGCTTTTACCCTGTGCTAAGATAACCAACTTGTAAAGCAGCTTTGATCTGAAAAAAGCAGAAATGGAAAAAGGAGAAATGAGAATGTACGTGTTCTCATCCAAACAGTCTGCATTTCACCTGCATCCAACAGGCCCACTCTTCTTATAGAAGAGGCAACCCAAAAAATGGGAAACTCACTAGTGTGGTTGTCAGATGGAATTGCAGAGAGCCAATATTCAAAGGGACCACACAGACTGGAACTGTAACCAAAAAAAACCCACATTGAAAGTCTTCCCTGCAAGATGTGACATTTCAAAGGTAAATAACTGCACAGAAGGGCAGAATGGTCTTGGCTGCACTGGCTCTGTTGAGGCCTGGGTTTCAGCAGCAGGTGTTTTCTGTATATTTGTTGGTTTTTATATGTATCTTTAAGGTATTGATGTTGTGCACAGCATATTTCAGAAGAGCTCAATTCACACACTGAGTCAGTTGTAGCAATATGATGTTCCTGGTAACAGATCTGCAGCCTAGATAATCACTGTGGTGGTAACATTGAGATCACACTGCACTTAGAAGTAAAAATAACTAGCCGTGTCTGAAACAATGTGAAGTGTAAGGCTGTGAATCACAAGGCTTGTATATAAAAACCTGTACATTTATTGATTACTTCTTTAAATGAAGTCACTTTCTTACATGGCTTATTTGAAGAAAACAGTTTTATATGCCTTGAAAATCTGTAACTTTCTGGTGTGTGCTGTAGTTTGGCTAATTAATCCTTGCAATGTATCACATAAGTATCCAATGCATAATATTCTGTGAAATTATTAGGGTACGGAAAATGGCAGTAAGTGGAATATTTATAACTCTGAACAAGTTCTTGGTCTTTTTTGGGGGGAGTGATTCCACATGTTAATGCTTGTGCACAAAATACACTGGTGAAGGATATTTCTGACTGCAGACAAGAGGATATGAAAGAAAAAGTTTAACACAAAAATGACCATCAATGTCTAGTCCTGCACAATGTCCAAAATGGTTTTAAATAAATACATAACTTGCTCTTCAGTTTCTTTAATGGAAATATCCTGGTGAATGTATAGACTTGTCACGTAACTGCTTGAATTATCAAATGCTTGCCTTAATCATGATATCAAAACTTGTGAAAATAATATATAAATGGGTAACAGAGTGAGCATGTTGTGTATTTCTGAATTCATGTTTGCAAAATAGGGCTGTGAGAAATAGGAATGCTGACTTTTCACATAGAACGAAGATAGATAAAATTCAGGATTTAATCTGTACCGTTGTCAGATCATTCCACAGATGATCTCCAAGAGGAGGAGGAGGAATGATAGAAACAGAAATTTTACTCTGTGCCTTTCCAAAAAGAGCCAAAAGTAATATAACTTCTTTGCCAATAAATGGTATGCATTATGTTATCTTTTTATGTATCTGATACCTTACTAGCATTGCCATAGGGAAGCAAGAAGCTAATTAGATAGATAAAGTTTTATTCTTACTAAGGAATCTTGAAGCTCTATTTATTCAAAAATTAATAAGAAAATAGGATCATAAAGAATTTCTTACTAATTTTTGACTTGAAGCATGAGGTTCAAGAGAGCTCAGAAATTTCCTTATTTGAAATCTGTGCTGCACAGCTGATAAAACGTGTCAATATGCTGATGCTACTTTACTGTGTTAATAATAATATTGTCTTCATGCTGTGCACAAACATAGTTGTCTGAATTAACAAAAAAACTGATGAGGTGTTTATTACAACACTCATTTTAAAAAAAGATGGATTTTGTTATTGCATATAAAAACTTGTAAATGTTTTAGCTGAGTATTACAGTTTTATTTAGCAAGTCTGCTTAGTAGAATTGTTTTAATGTTCTTTTTAGAAAAAAATTAAGGGAGTGAAGGTCTTTTTCTTCCACTGAAATTTAGCAGTCCTGTTAAGCATGTACTGGCTTATTTTCTAGGCTCACTTTTTTTCCAGCTGTGAGTGGGAAACTTCAGGAAATCATTCCTAAAAAGTACCTTGAGGTGACTAAATTGCTACTTCCTTTATATCAAGATGGACAAATTGAAAATCTGCCAACCACAGTCACCAGTGCAAGTCCTGCTGGACTCCCACCCAAACAGATGACACGTTTTGCCTCCTCTGTGATGCAGATATGGGGGATTGATAGTTTCAAAGGTAGGAAGTTCTAGACCAACCTTGTAGATGCTGAAAGCAAGTGGCATTCCTCCCTCTTCCTTTGTCTCCCCATCAGTATAAGAAATAGTCTCATAGGAACCACTGAAATAATTTTAGAGGGTTTCTTTCTATTGCCATGGCATCAGTGTCCACAGTCAGCAGCAAATAGGAAGCAACTGTGCGGTACCTGGTCTGCTTTGAGAGGGTCTCTTAGAAGTCTGCAAGAGCTTGGCCATGTCCCTTTTTATCAAGAGGAGCAATACTAGCAGAGCTTCTCATGTCTTGTGTTGCATGCTGGTAATGCTGCCCTTTCGGACGTCTTTGTTTCCACATTAAGATAATGAAACAACAGTGCTAGCAAGTGGCAAGCGCTAACTTGCAAACAGGACTGAAGCAACTCTCAGTATATATATATATCAGGCCTTTTTATCCTCATTACATAATACAGGACAGTTTGGGAGGAGGTTGTATGCTGCAAACCAAATAATTTATTTTATAATCTTACAGTGGGTATGGTGCTCATGTTCTATAGTGGCATTGCTGTTTTACAGATGGGAACATTCGGGACCAGAACAGTTAAAATCTGAGAGTTAGCAGTAGCCAGGGTTGAAGAGATAGTTTAAGTGTCAGTATTCTGTGGCAGTCACAGCTGAGAGGAAAGGCAGGAGATTACTAGTCTGGTAGTCAAGATGCCTAGCTGGCATTCCTTCTCATGGCACAAACTCTCTGTATTTCAGATAAAGGTTCGGCATCTCAGATGCCCATATGGAAAATTGGAACAATAGTACATATGGCTTTTAACTACAGAATTTGAATTAAAATAAGATTAGAAATTGTTGGATCCATTAAAGAGTTGCGTAGCTAGGAATTGTGACACTAAACTCTTATTGGAAGCTAGATTCATTTTCGTCTTGTAGAACATAATCATCTTAAAATAGAAATCACTTAGTAAATGTTTTTATAGGAACAACCCTTCTTACTTTTAATAAAGCTTTAAAAGATTGTTTACCTTTAGGATATATGCCAAGTACTTGATGCTTATAAAAAAATAATTATTTTTGCTAGTATGGATTAGTACTTTTATGATAGGTTCTTTAACAGAAATGGTGGTCAAAACAGGTTGTGTATCCTGTAATGTGTTATAACTGCTTTGTGATGTTATTAACAGCCCTATGACTGAAAATCCTCCAAATTGAGAACTTCAACTTAACAGTTCTTTATCTTTGAAATACAGAAATCCTCTCAGGTGCAAGCTGATCAGTCTTCGTACACTGCTCACGACTGACCTTGCTTTTGTGGCCTTTTGCTGCCAAACTTCTGTTTGTGTTTTGGGGCATACAATCGTACTCCTTTCCTAAGATTCTGATTTGCATTCACTGAGTCTCTGCAGCATCTTAAGATATTTTGCCCATTCATAGGCAGTTTGAACTTAAAAGTGCTTTGCTGTGAAGTGGCACAACTACATATGTCTTTGTTCTGTGCTTCAGGGCTTGAACCCCCAGTGCAGCTCTAGGGCAGACAGTAAGGAGAATTACAGCACAAAATGTGCCAGCAAGATTCAACAGGGCTCATGTGTCAGTCAAAATTTGATTCAATTGACAGTCAACTATTTCTATATTTGTTCTTGTTTTCCTTTGTTTCTTGGTGGACAGGATTGTTTTCGGGAGTGATATGTCTATTTTCATTTTGCCAGTTAAAAGGTCTGTCTATGATATGTGCAGATTCCAGTATAAAGTTAAAGAGAAGAATTCCTTAAAATTAGCAGAGGAGCCCAAAATTACAGAATCTCCAGGATTTCAAGAGCTTTGTTACAATATTTTTTACTAAATACTACCTGCCTTTGTTAAACAATTGAGGTGGCTTGCTCAGTTAAGTTGTTCTAAATTCTTCTAAAATCAGTGTTTCTAATAACTGGGTCACTTTGGCACAAAGGAACATCAGCTTCGGTATGCAATTAATATTTAAAAGCTGACTGTTGATTAGATTTCATGTTCCCTATTTGGGCCTTGAGTTTTTATATTTTCTCCAAGTTTCTCTGTTTGAGACTTGGTACTAACAGAAAGGGGAAAGCTGGTGAGTCCTTTCTGGTTTGCATCATTGTGGCTTAACTTTTCCTTGGTTACACAAAATATATATATGAATGATTTTGAATAGGATTAATATAGTTGGGCATTTTTATTCTGGGAATAAAAAAATCATCCTTCAGTAGTTCTCATCGTCAATGTGTGTCTACTTTTTCTGCTTCCTCCAGTGGTCTTTCAAAGGGAACAATGACTTGTAAGGCAAGTGTTTAGAAAAAAAAAAAGACAGGTTGCAGGTGGCAAATTTTTTCAAGGTTAATAGTTCATTTTTAATGGAATATAGTGACCTTAAGGAAATATAAGGATTCATAAATAAAAAAAAAACCAAGGAATTTGCACTTCATTGCTCAGCTCTATTGACTCCAAAATGGAACCACCACATAGGAACTAGCAAAAAGTTGGTGATAATAAGTAATACCCCTTGCTGGTGGCAATACCATGAATGTTCAGCATAATAAGCAAATACTGAGAATGGAGAAACATACAATTTAAATATTGTCTGGTGCAACACAGTACAGATTACAGCAGTGTGATGTTCAAAACAATACTTGTGTTTTAACATAACTACCAAATCTATGCTATCTCTTTCTGTGAGATTCTGTGGAAGTCACGAGTTATAAGTTAAGCAGTTCAAGATTTTACTTTTTAAACACTGGCCTAAAAAGTAGAATAACTTCCTGATGCAGGGGTTTGCTTTTGCGTTATTTTTGAAGGTTTGTCACCACACAAATATTCAGCAAATAAATGTGTTGGTTCTTGGTCTTTTATATATAAAATCTAAATATATATTTATACAATATATGTCAATCCTCATTTCTGTTTTTCCTTTTCATTCTGCAGTTTATTGTGGAGTGTCATGGGAATACACTTCTTCCCCAGTTTTTGGGCATGTACCGGCTTACTGTCGATGGAGTTGAAGTATATATGGTTGTTACAAGAAATGTGTTCAGCCATCGTTTATCTGTTTATAGAAAATATGATTTAAAGGTGAGAAATAACTGCTGATTAAATCTGACAAAGTAGCTGAAAAACTTTACTATAAATGTTAGATTATGCTGATGCTTGAATATTGCTCAGGATTTTAATTGACTTAAAATTGTGTCATGCAAGAGCCTGCATAACTGATTTAATCCTACATCTAGGTTTAGCAAAACTAAAGGATGGTTTTATAAACATTATACATATTTATCTGTTTTGTGCTTTTTTAAGTGCAGCAGTCTAGCCAGGTATGTTGGCTAAATGTTGCTAGTGGTTAAAGGTAAACCCCTTCACAAGAGTACAATAATAATTCTGCTTCTTACAGGTTTTTGTCAACGTTATGGAAAGCCACAGTTAATTCTGCAGAGAGCTTTTATTAATATTTATTTTATTAATATAAAATAATTAAATGACATCATTTTAAACCGATAAATGCTTCTAACAAAATACATCGCTATTGCAGAAGCTTAATCATTTATCCAATATTTTAAAAATAATTAAATGGAAAAGAAGAGTCTTTAAAAAACCGAAACATCAACTTTTATCGTAAGATCTATTTTAGTTTTGTTTCAGAAGCTTTATCTGCTCATTGTAATTTTGGCAGTAGTTAATATACAGTGCTTACAACAAACACCCAGAACGTAGTCTTGGTCTTTCTACCCAAGGGATGGTATTTTAATTTCCTCTGTAAAGTATCTCCTTAGAAACCTACTTCTTTCTAATATATTTAATTTCTATGTGCCGAACCACTAAGTGCATCTGGAAGCTTGTTTTAAGATGGTCATTTATCATTCTGTATTAAGAAATTTGTAATGCTATGTCGTGCCCCATCCTTTCCTATTGTCAAGTCTCCTTAGCAATTGCTTAGATAGTTGACTAAACTTGATTTATAAGAACTGATTTCCAGATTCGGCAATTTACTTTCTGATATTCAATATTATTGGGAGCAATTGTTATCAGAGAAAGTTATTTTTTTAATTTGAGAGAACTGTGATTTAGAGCATCATATTGTCCAGATGCATTAAAAAGGGCACGAAAGCACAACAGAAAGAAACAGTTATTATATAAAATGTGTTCTTAACATTGGTGTCAACAACTCTTTGTTATTTACCTCTATGAATGCTTCTGTAGTCTATTCAGTTTGTCCAGCTGGACAACATTACTTTAACTTCTCATGCAATTCAAATTTAACATCGCTACCATATTCCTCAAAACAAACTCCTTCACTGAACAGATTTATAGTGATACTGCATTTATTTTAAATTAGTTTATCTTGATATTCTTTGCTATGGCACCTACAGTTGTAGATTCAGATTCAGTTTTTGTGCATGAATATTTTTGACACCAGCTTAGAACTCACTCTGTAGCACAAGTCTCCACCTCTGTAGATACAGGAAAAAAAGACCACAGATCAGCATAGGATTGCAAGGGTATTTTTTTGGCCATGGAAGAATTTTCTTAAAATTATTTCAATGTCTTTTTTTTTACCAAATGTCAAATTTGACATACTCCCTAATTTTTGCTGCTATAAATCTTCTTTTCCTTCAGTTTGATTTTTAGTTGATCTTTTTTCTGGCCTAATAGTCTGCTGGAGCACAGAATACAATATAAAACGTGTCTCCTGAGTAATCTAAAATGTTCAGCTTTTACCAGGCTTTATTATCAGTTAAGAATAATTCAGTGAAATCCCTGCTTGCTGAAATCCCTGCTTCGTACGTAATAACTAAGAGATACTGTCCCATAGATCTTTTCTCTCCATCACTTCTGAGTTTCTGTAAACAGAATAAAACATGCTATAAAAGGGTGTGGTTGGGGATCCTTATATTCTTTAAACTAGTAGGACTCCACTCCAGCACTTCTTTACACAATACACACCCTTTAACAAAGAGCAGAACTAATTTACCCATCTTTCAGTGTCCAGTTACCATATTTGTAACTATTTCTTGCAGTGCTGTTACATGATGAACAAAAGCTGGGTATTTAAAGGTGTAGTCCTGCTCCAAGAAATTTTTAAGGAAATATATACAGTCTTTTTTTGTTGTTGTTGTTAGCTCCAGGTTATTCAGAAAGCACCATATTGCCCACTAATTTTAATCTAAAAAAAAAATTTTTTTAAGAAAATCCCAAATGTCTTTGGCAAGCACTGTAAATCTTGTGAATCCACAGTTGGTCTCTTCTCTTCTTTTTACTCCATGTTTATTCCATTGTTCTTGTTTGTATTTTATGATCTTTTAAATACTTTTTGTGTTTATATTGTGTGACATCCTTTTCAAATGTGTATTATGAATGTCCAAACAGTTATACAGAATAGGCTATTCCATGTCCATACAGCTAAATTGGCACAAAAAGATGAGAAGGCTGCCAAGCAAACTGAACTTCCAGCATGATACACTCAAAATGAGGATGAGACATAAGGAAAAGCTCCAGGAATTGGGAGGACAATAGAAGTAGAGCATTTAAAGGTTTAATCCATCTTTCCTCTCTCATGACGCATCTTCTTCACATGATTGCAGCAGTTCAGCAGTTGGACATTCTACCTACTGTATCACCTTTCTTTGAAACATTTCTCAAGTTCAAAAGGATACAGTTCATCCGCTTTTTGACCTGCTGTCGTAACATTTTCAAATTAGTTTCTGACATATGCACATTTTTAGATCCATTTTTTCTGTTTCAGGGCTCTACTGTGGCTCGAGAAGCCAGTGACAAAGAAAAGGTATGGTGCATTTCTGTTTCTTTTTCAATTAATTAACCTTCTAGCTAGACTCAGAACATAGCCAGTGCTGTTCTGACTCTGTCCCTTTTTTTCTGCCATATTATTCCCTCTTGAGTTCCACCTTATCCCTCCTTTATCTGTCCTCTATTTCCTGCAGACCTTTGAATATTGGTTTGCAAAGGTGTTGAAATTTCAGAGGTAAGTGAGCCAATCCTCTACCTCCTCCTTTTCCTTTTCTCTTCTCTTAGTTTCTTCAGGGCCTGCCCTGTGCTAGAAAAACATCAGAACTTTGTTCCCTTCTCTCCTGCTTCATCTTCTTTCTCTTCCTCTTTTAATATTGTGATTTATGAATACTCCATGTCAGTTAGTGGAATTATGTGATGGGACATAATTTCTAAACTAAGTGTAAAGGATGAACCAAACCTTCAATTATGAGAACCCTTGCATATGTAAAGCTCTTGCAAATGAGCGAATGACTGACAGACGTAGATGTACATATAGCTATAATGAAAGACAGTCTCCCTCAAATTCTAGGCTGAAACTTCCCTCTAAATGGAAATAGACTGCTTTGTTTTTCTTCACCTCCAACTTCAGTTCTTTTGGAAAATTTAATGTTCTCAGTTTTTCTTTGTGGTTATAGTGAAATAGCCAGATGGCATTATAGGAAAGGTTTCTCTGGAGATTCTACAGATAGTTGGAAGTGGAACATAGTCTCCATCATCTAAGATTTCTTATCTCTCAAATTTGGGAAAGCTCTAACAACCCATGGCCCTCGTTTTCTTAATTTGTCCAAGCAAATTCCTCCTGAATTAGCATGAAACTGTTCAACAGTTAATTTAAGAGATTTTATTTTATGTTGTCCTCAAATTCCGTTCAGATCATATGTTTTTCTCCTAAGCAGTGGTTGTACCATACCTGCCTCTGAGTCTTCCACAGATCACACAACTGCACTAAAGGACTAAGGGACCTGGAGTAGCTGTCAGTTCTCACTGAATGAAAAACTCTGTGCCAGGGTTTTCCACCTTCCCTAAGGCATGATAAATGCTTAAAATTTTTCTTCCAGTATTTGGCAATACCACAGCCCCACATATGTGCTGCAGTTACGATTGCCAGCATTAGCTCTCTTTTGCTGTACCAGGCCCTCGAGATCATGTCTTAAATGGTCTCTGTTCTTTCCTTTGTCGTCTGTTTTTGTTCTTGTTTACTGGCAACTGTAGTATTTTTAAAGTGCAGGGAGTAGCCCTTCAGCGTCTTACAAACAGTATCTTATGTCATTGAAAACCTCTGCTGTACTATTAAAATAATCTGATAGAAAGGCTGGGGACATTATTTGGATGGGACTGCTTCAGGTTGCAACATTAATGCTTGGATTAGTAACATAAAATTTTTAAATATTATGTATAGTCAGCTGTACAGGAGCTGGTACTATACAGATGCTTAGCAAAGTAGTTTTGAGCAATTTTAGGAATATACCTCAAAATAATAAATAGATTAATAATAGTATACTTATATTGTAGTTAATACATTGAGTGAGAAACTCAAAGCAACAGTGCCTTAATTTTACTCCTGTGTAAGTTCATGGCAAAATTACTATTGAACTTGCTTATAGATAAATTGAAACAAAATTGTGTAGTTTTATATAACTGCATACAATTATTCTGTAAATTTAATGTGAAATCATAACTTCCATAAGGCAGATAACAGAAATTCTTATCAACTTTACAACTTGAACCTTCCCTTTGATTTTGAGTACTCTGAAAAAAATGCATAAGGGTCTCATCCCCCTAATTCTTATTCTGCTATTTTAATGGTTTGATTTCGTGGGGATGGAACTGCACAAAGCTTATTGTTGTTGTAAGCTGACAGTCTGAGGCTTTCAGAACAGCTTTCTGTCACTTATCATTCCCCTCAAGCCCCAGTGCAATGCAGCAGGGAAGCGACAAGCTTGCATTCAGAAAAAAGATTTCTAAGAAAGGGAATTATTGGGTAGGTTTCTACATTCATAGAGGAAACAACATTTTACACTTTGAGACTTCAGGATTCAAGCAAGGGAAAATTAGTGTTTTGCTTATTACATGGGTTTTGTTTAAGTTTTGGAGTCTGCTGTTTGATTTGAAAAGGCCAGAATACATTTTGCCTGTGGATTGCAGATGTTCAGATGATTTGTCATCAATATGATCTGAATCTCCTGCAGTAGGCATGAGAGCAGATTTACCCACTTAAACTACTCAAATGTTTCTAACACAGCTTTTAGGTTTAAATAAATTGTATATTTGTATGAATAGACGAGGCAAGTTTGGTTCTGAAACTGAGCAGTGCTAAAGAGCTGCTGTCATGGGAGGTATCTCTGCACATGTGCCACTGATTTTAGGACCTGAGGACTCTGTTGACCTGAATATGTAAATGGTCCATTATTCCTGAGTGCCAAGTGGAGCCCTGTTGCATGTTTTTTTACTTCCATTTTCTTGTAAGTAGATGTCAGTATTTGAAACTTTTTGTAGTCATTTGTGAGAATCTCAGATCAATCAAGATTTGAAAACAACTGGAAAGATTTGACTTGAAAGGGTCAGGGAGGAAATGTGTTTTCGCAAATTCTCTGAAGAGATTTTGGTGTCTCCTATCACAGAAGAAATTGCCCTGAGGGATTAAAGAAAACCAGACAATCTGAAAATCTGAGCTGGTGTAGTAAATTATTAGCTCATTTTTCGCAACGTGCAAGCTAAATCATCAATTTATTAATATTATCTTGACATGACATTAATATTAATAAATTTCAATTAATGGCAGTATAATTACTTATTGTAACTGTATGCCTATTCACATGTGAGAGTAATAAAGCTTTTGGTACTAAAAGGTATGGCTAAATTGTCTGCTAATGACTAGTTTTTAAACGGGCTTTTAAGTAATTCATACTGAGTTTCAAATGACAACATTCAGGTAATCAAATGGGTTTCAGAATATCAAAAATAATATGTTTAGTTCTCTTAAGGCTGCAGAAGTCAGAATACAAGAGCAAGTCTTTTCAGTCACATTCTAATGCAGACTAAATTTTAGATGAGTTACTTTGTAAAGGCAAATTTGATGAAATTTATGTTCTTGAATCTTCTTCCGATCAAACTAAAACTTATTTACTCAGTTAATGAAGAAGAGACAAATATTGGAAAAGATTTAATGGATAAGAAATCAGAAAATAGTATAATTCTACTTCAGTTTGGAAGTGTAAAGTAGGTATTAGTATTCAGATGTTTTTTAAAATCAGTTTTTAGGATGAAAAGTTGTCTGATTGGGAATGGTACTTTTCCATCCTGTTTGCAGTTTATCTCCTGTTTGACTGTCTTCAGCTGTTTAATATCCTAACATATGGACAAGCAGCTCCAAAACTGTCATTTCAATATTTTGTGATAATCGATGCAGAAACAAGGACCATTCCCTTAAATTTCACCTTAAGGCACAATGCCTTTCATTTGTGTTACAAATGATACTTTTAATAATGAAGGTATCACTTTCTTGGCAACATGTGTTATAACATACACTTAGGGATGCCTTGGATTTTAAAAGGACAGTATGCTTCAACAGTTGTCAAATTCTGACAGCTGCTCCTTTTTATTTTTTGGGCTTTACTACTCTTTTTTAAAAATTTATTATTTTAACAGTGGGCATTTTGTATTCATTCTTTGGACAATTTTGCCCTCTTAAGTGAAATGAGGATAATGCAGAACTCCCTTGTGGTCTAGCTGCTCATAATTATGCCATACTTGCAGTATAGCAGCAAATTGACAGTAACAGCTGAGTCTACTTCTACTGATAAAATAATCTAAGCTGTTGCTTGTGAGTGAGCAGTTCAGAAAGAAATTTGAAGAAGAAAAATTCTAATTGAACTGATGCTCACCACATTTCATTTTTCTCAAGCAATTTCAGAGATTATTAATGTTTTTAAATCAATCTAAAACTGGTTGCATGGCCACCTCTCTAGTATGTGTGGTTTCATAAATCACCATTCACAAATGCAGAAAAATTATACTAAATACAGTCGAATAAAGGATTTTCCATTCAAGTTTCTTTTGGGAAAAAGATTGCCACAGTTTACAGCTATATTGCATCTTAATTAAATTGTACGCAAAATACGTAGCTGTGATAACTAGATTGGAAGTTGTCACTAGACATTACCCTTGTGTTTTACTTTATATATTACAACATACAGTAATTAACTGATTTCTGAGAGGAAAGTATAACCTAAGGAGGAAGGGCTTTAATAGAGGAGCATAGCAACAAGATCACTTAGTCTTGACTCAGGTTTTTTTTTTTACTTTTGGTGCCACTATGTAAAACTTTATCCAAGATCTCTCAGATTCTTCCAAAATCTGAGCTATGTTTTCCTGCTGGTTTAGAATTGCTAATTTGAGAACATTTTTGTTCTTATCTTACTAGTGATTGCAGTCTACTTCATGTGCTGATCTCACATAAGAGACTTGTGAAGTATCTTAGATTTATCTGTGAAATAAATCTAAATGTTGCAATGTACAGAGGTTATAACTTCCAAAGCATCACACTCCAAAGATAGGGAGAGACAATGAAGGTTTTTATTTCAGCCTTTAGCCTTCTCCTGACACCAACCCCATTACAATTTTTCAAAACAAATCTCTAGTTTGCCTTTGGTTGGCTTTTGAGGCGTGGGGATTTTTTGTTTCCTTTTTGTTTAGAAGTCTGCTTTCCATATGTTTAAAGAATTTAAGAAATAACAGGGGAATTATCTGTTGCATTTTATATGTTGCTAGTTCATTTGGCAGCAGGAAGACATTAATACTAGGGATAATTCTGGATGCAGTTCTTCCATCTTGTAGATCTAGTGACTCCAGAGTTTTGATTCAATTCAAAATCACCTGTTCCAAATTATTGCAAACTATATTTAGTATTATAGCTTTTTTTTTTCCAAACGCTGCCTTCCGTACATACTGATGAGCCCAGTACTTAAAAAAATTAAGGTGTATGTGGGCCATTTGCTGTTTTAAAAAGTCAAGGGTGTGAACCTTCGCTCTTGGCAGATGTTTTATGTAATTTTCAAAAGCTATAAATTGTAAGCCAAATTTTTCCATGATTAGCTGTGTGAATAATATGACCTGTGGCTAGTTCCAGAAAAAAAATATAAGACTGCTGTGCAACATTTCCACTAAAACCTAAACCTTGTCTGTTAGATGAGAATTGCTGCCAGGTCATGAGGACAATTAGTCTTTTTCCTTTTTCAGTCATTTATTTGAGAACTCACCTGGCCTACAGCTATTTTAGCAAGCTGTTTCCAAAATGCCAGCATTAATGTTAGCTGTGACCATTATTTTTGATGTCATGATGCATACAAAATCCCTTTGGGGGAAACAAAGTTGCTCTAGTATTCATTTCAACTCATTAGGATGGGATGCTGAATTGAGATGTACTAGGAAATATACAAAAACTATTTCCATGTTCATCTGGAAATAAAACTTCACCTGATTCTTACATTCTGAGATTTTTTTTTTTTTAACTCAAAGCAGTATCAGCTCTTACACTATATTTTTATTTTCAATGAGGCTTTACACATTCTTAGTTACTAAGAAATCTTTATTGATTTTCAGCCTTTTCAAAGGCAGTGAAATCTTCCTGCCATTAAAATTCTCTGTGACCATGGCAAACTTTGGAATGCAAACCTGATGTGTGCCAATAACATGTTTTTTTAATAAATATTTTATATTTGTAAAATCTGTTGTGCCTTTCTTGCATCTTTAAGTAGGAGATTAAAAACAGTGGAGGTGGTTCAGAAAGAAAATCTATTATTAATTTAGTGGAAGTAGTTAGATGCTCATCTCCTGTGCAGCTCTTAAAATATTTAGTTCTTTAATGACGGTAATATGTTCATTATAATGAATTACATTCTAGGAGAATCATTTTCCAACAAGGATTTTGCTTCATTAGAAATATTTGAGACATCATAAAAAATTAACCATATCAATTATTTCATTAAAGCAAAGTCTCAATTTTTTTCATTCAGATAATGTTCTGAACTGCCACAACGTGGTTCTATTTGTGTTTATTTCAGCATGTAAGAAATGAACACAGTGGGATTTTTCAACATGAATGAATGTATTATTAATTCTGCATAACTACACGAACCCCTCCTAGTTGAATATTTCATAGGTTTTGATTCTTAAATTCACCAATCAATTTTAAGACAAATTTCAGTTAAAGTAGCACTAGAATCACTTCTGCTTGTGTCAGAAGTAATATCTGGGACTACAACAGTATCCTCGGACTATTCAGCTTTAAATAAATAGGGACAGTAATAGTGCCTAGTACACACACAAAAAAAAAAAAAAAAGCTTCGTCTAGTAACACCTGGAAAGAGGGAAGAATAGGCTGGGAGGCATCATGCAAATAATGTAGTGAGGGCAACCATTGGCACAAAGCTTTTTAGCTTCAGTTGTTTAGATGGGACCCACTGCTTTTACTTTGTCCTTTTTCTTCACTTGCTTCAGAACTGGCTTTTAACTTATGTGGTTCTACACTTGCCAAATCTTTACAACTATGGGTATTTGGGTGGATAAAAATTACCTCAGATAAAAATTGTCAGAGGGTTAATCGTGGTTTGGGGGAACCTAAATACAAGGCAGTGAAGAGTCTGGCTTTTTGGGAGTGCTGACTCACTGCCCGGAACGTCCTTGGGAGTACCCCTTGGGTCTGGTGATGGCAAGAACTGCAGCACTGTCAGCTTTTCTAGCTCACTTTTATTAAAAATAGATCAGAGACAAGGTTATAGTGAAGTATGGCACCTGCACAACTGGCTTAACAGCCCTAGCATCTTCCAGAAAAGGCACTGCTGGTAATTTCAGTTCATTTTTTCTACCGTAGGACTGTCCTCAGTGGCGAGGCAGCTTCCCCTCACACCCCCGCCGGTGTGACTGGGGCTGTGCCCTGCGGGAAGCCTGCGGCAGAGCCTAGAGGCAGACAAACATCTCAGCATCTTAACCACAAGCACATCCTCCCTCTGTGCTCACCCCCCAGCTTTAAACAGCACTGGTGGGAGAGAGTTCTGTGTTAATGGGTTTGTTTCACTTTAACCTCTGCCTAATTTAATCAATAACTTTGATATGTTAGGTGGAAAAATAAGCTGGGGAATTTTTTTTTAAGGTAAAAATTTGAGGCTAAAAATGAAGCAAGCTTGGTTTCCGGCATTCTTTTCATTATTGCTTCATCTTAAATTATTTCATCCAAATCTCCTCTCCATTCTTAAGCATCCCACGCACTGGATTCCATCCTCCAGTGTTGGCAACATCCCTGGATTCGCAGTCCCGCCTCTGCAGAATTAGCCCTGTCTGTGGGACACTGTGCTCAATTGAGTATGGTACCCTCTACAGCTGTTAGCCTGGAATGCTTATCTGATGTAACCCTTGCTCATTTGTGTCCTAAACCTCTTACTGAGTAGGCCAGAAAGAAAATCAATGCATACTGTGCAGTCATACTGTGGTAAACAATTCATAGTGAGCTTCAAAAAGGGTCCAGCATTGGTTTTGAGTAAAGCAGGAGGGCACTGCTGAACAACTCCTCCGTGGAAGTGGAGTCTGGGACAGATGAATGGTTATAGCTCCATCTTAGCTGCTTGGGTGTTTGTTTTCCTTTTTTTTTTTTTTTTTTTTTTTTTTTTTTTTTTTTTTTTTAAAATATATATAGGTGATCGCTATTTGAGGGTATTTTAATGTATCAGAATGCTCTAGATGCAAGACAATAATAATTCAGAGCAGCTAGACTAGTATCTTATTTTTTTTACAAACTTCATAGATATCAGGATGCCATGGATTTAATAATGGATTTGTAACTATTGCAATGTTACTAATTTCTTAAGTGTTTTTGAGCAGTTATTGGACGAAAAGGATTGTTTTTCTAAACAAAAGTAGCATTGTGGGATATCAAGCAATTCACAAATTCTAGGTCCAAAAAATTAATTCAGACAGTTGAGTAACTGAGTATATTGGCCATCTCACTACACATAACCCAACAGCAAAAAGAACTTTTGGCCATTATGAAGATCTATAAGAGTCTTTTGGAGTCTGCTGTGGTGTTCACATTTTAATGCTGTGCTTTCCAAGATATGTATATTGGAGCAGAGGAAAGAAATTCTCAGATGCTTTTCCTTGCTGTGTTATAGGAAGAAAATAAACTATGAAAAATACCATCTCCAGCAAGATTATAAGCAATGTCTGACTAGTTAAACTTATGGAGGATGTTCCCATAGGCTGATGTTAGCTGCCTTTTATTCCTAGCAGAAGGACTTCCAGATTAAGGGGAAATTATTTTATTCAGGGTACTCACTAGTTCTTGGCCACTCACAGTTCATAGGAATTGCAGCACTGGTTGTTCTGTAGCATTTTCTTTCTAAAGGAGACCTGTTCTTCTGTACTATTGATTGAAGGTAGGGCAGGGAGAAAGGCTGTTCATTGCTCTTAATGGGCCAATTTTTTTAAAGCTCTGATTGCAGGAGTTACTATTACTTCTAGCTTGCTTGACCAAATGTCTTGAAGAAGCTGCTCTCCTGTTTGTCGATTTGCTGGGGTTTTTTGAGTAAACTTCCAGTCACTGCCCATTAAAAACAGAGCCTATTTGAGGTGTTGCAAATCACTTCATGGAGAGTTGAAGATAATCAAGTTGCTCCAGCATCAAGAATATTTAATTACATGTTGAAGAGGCAGTGGTCTTCTCTGGCGTTTACTACATTTAAGCAGATTTTCATAATTCGTGTTCATTTGACACTTTCCAATAATTATTCACAGTAGTTGTGCAAAATGCATTCCAGTCTGATTTCCTCTGTAAGATCTGACACAGACCCATAATTATGAGGTATAGATTGTGTTTTGACTTCACTTATTGCCAGCCGCTTTGACAAATGACATCTTGGAGAAGCTCAATGCGAATCAGTGTTCAATGCAAATCCGGTATTGATTGGAGATTTTGTCCTAGCTGCATTTGCTGCCCAGTTAGCACATACCTTCTAGGCTGTTTACAGAGGGCTGAGCTAAGGAAAGAGCCCCATGGGTGCAGTTCTGGAGAGCTGCATATTGTGGAGGACAGGCAGCTCAGGGGTGCCTCCTCGGGCACAGGAGCTGCACCAGACCAGCAGCTTCACCACATTTCTCTTTGCAATCCTGCTCTTACAGGAATTTTGGTTTGTTTTAGGCCAAAGAGCTGCCGACATTCAAAGACAATGATTTTATTAATGATGGCCAAAAGATTCATATTGATGAGAATAACAAAAAGATGTTCCTTGAGAAACTCAAAAAGGATGTTGAGGTAAGTATGTGCCTGTTCAGTTACGTGTGATTAAAATGTGTGGCAAATGATGGAAATCTCAGGGAATCATACCTGTAATTCATTAATAAAAGCTCTTTTTTGTAAAACTGTAAAAACTGACTGTTTTAAATTAAACACAATTTAAACTTTCAGGAATTGATCACTGCTTTGCTGATGTGATAAATGTCTTGCTGCCATAGCTGGTTGCCATACATTGTTCCTGCCTTTATGACGTGATGTTAAAATGATGGTACTGCTTAGTACTTTAATGCTTTACAAGCCTAGTACTTCCAAATGCCCCTGAGAGAGAGGTGAGTCTTGTTGGTTGTATTTTACTGGTGGAGAACCACCAGAGCTAAGGCCAAATACAGACTAGTCCGTAACAGAGGAGGGGCATCTCCTTTGCTCACAGCTGTGCATGCTCTTTTTGTTTTATATTAGTAATCCAGCTTTAAATCATTCTTAATATCACACCAGTAGAGTGCTTCAGTGATCTAAATACAGCAATTGGATTCTCGTTGTCTTAATGCAGTCTTTCATATAAATTTGTAATTTATTTGGCTGAATATAGTAAATACTTGAAAGAAAAGTGTTAATGTATGAATTTAATGAAATAATTTTACTGATTTTGTTCAGCTAATAAAATAAATATCAGACTAACTTGTTCATACAACTTGCCTTTAGTTTGCATGATTTAAAATATTTTTCCTAAACACAGTATTTTGCAGCTTTATACTCAAAAGACTAAAATCTGTTTTCAAGTAAAAAGGCAGATTTGGAAGAAACTTGGTCGCAAAATGTGACTAAATAAGACTTTCAGCTCTTTATAGCAAAAGAGCTCTGTGAGTTGACTTTTGGAATTCCTTAGATCTGGATCTCATTAGCTGAAAAACAAAACAAAGTACTGTTACTTTAGAATTTACCCAATAATTTGCTTCTCAGGAAATCTAATTTCCCATCATAGTAACAATGGGAAATTTATGATGGTGAGGATGATGAAAATATAAATAGTATGTGAAATATCAATGTGTGTTTATTTTATATTTAAAATAATGTGCTCTACTTATGTCACAGCTCTAGAGATAAGTTTATTTGGGTTAAAACTTTGTGCTCTTTTAACATGTACTGCTGTTACTGACTACTGCTTTTGTAGTTAGTAGGTAGCAGATAATATCTTGTGTGGAAGGAATGTGGAAGATACTTTCTTACCATGAAAAGTAGATTATGTATGATCTATATCATTTACCAGACTGCGAATATAATGGCAGATTCCAGATTATGACTTGAGAGGCTGTTTTTATGGGTTTGAAGTTTATACAGAGAATTGTTTAATATCCATGTAAACCACTAGTGTGAAGTGATCTGGCTCCTTATTTTGACAATGTCAAGCTATCCTTTAACCTTGTTTTTCTTTTGTTGGTTCTTTTGCCCTTATTAGATAACTGATAGACACACTTTGTAACCAATGTGTAAAAGCTCACATTTCACAATGAAAAGAAATGCACAACACTTAGTATATGATTATCTTATCAGACAGTATTTATAGTTAAACATATCATGGGTTACTATTATGAGCTATATATATATGTTTATATCTGTTCTTATTTTTCATTAAGCTTTGTTTCTGTATTTCTCTCCCAATCAAGTCATATGTCCCCTTCCTCTGTTCAAATACATTATTACTGCTGTTTTGATGTCTCCTGGTCTATTTTCCCATCTCCTTATTGCATTGCAGGTGTCCTGAGAAAAACTGCATATTTTTTCCATTTAAAATGAGATTTTTTTTTCCCTTGTACTGATCTCCCTAAGTCTTTTTGTTGTTAGAAGCAGCACACTTTTTCCAAGAGCCATTCTCTTCCAATTTGTAGCTCACTGTTTTTTCCCAAGAGTCCATTCTCTTTCATGCTGTTCTGTTTTGGTAGATTTTTTTTTCTCCTGTATTTACCAAGTAGTGAATAATATGTCTGGAGTTCTTCCACCCCATTGCCTTTGGCCAGTCTCATTTGTTTGTCTTTTATGTTGTTGTGCATCATCTCTTCAAACTTAAGTCCCTGCCAGTCTTGTGAAGAGTCCATTGTTTTATTATATTGAAATAAATGATACTGAAGTCATTAAAAAACAGTTTCTTGTTAAAACCTCCTCTCAATCTCACAATACTTCTTCTAGCATTTGAATTTACAGTTATCTTCAGCTCATCTCTTTTCTCAGAATCAGATTTTGACAAACTGGAGTTTCTCATTACCTAGTTTTTCATCTTTTTCATCACCATCACTATCTCTGTGCCAAAGTCTAGCTCAAATACCTTCTTCCCTGGTCTGCTCTAACTTCCTTTATATAAACATTTAGAGTTTATAAAAACTGAAGTAATTTTTATTTTCAGCCACTTTCCCTACGTACCACAAGCATGGGCTTCACAAATTTGGAGTCACAGTACTGCTTCTAAGCTGCAACACATCTCTGTCCTGCCTATCCCTCATCCCATTGTGCTGTTTATCCCATTTTCCTGCTTTTATACCTTCCTTATTTCCATCCTCCTCTTTCTGCCTTATCCTGTTCTCCTCAACGAAAGTAACTTTTTTTGTACTTAGGGTATATTCATCTTTCAATTTCTTAAAATCTCCCATCCTTATTCTTTATTCCAAACCCACCCTTTCATTCACATACATGTTTTGCTTTCGTGGTGTAAATCACAAGCCTGTCACTGTGAAGAGAATACGACACCGTTTTGTGTCTTCAGGGTGTAAAACTTCACGGCTTTCCACTGCAAGAATATTTGAACACTTTTTCATGATTCTTTAATAACACTTAGAAGGGATTGAGAGGGTGGGTTCAGCATCAGAGATCATTGCACACTCTACACCTGATGGCACAGAGGCTACTTTGGGCACTGAGCAGTGACAGAGCAGTCCCCACCTGAAGTGCTGTGTGTGGTCTTCGGCATCACAACATAAGGAAGATGTAAAGCTGTCCAAAGGAGGGCAGAGAGGATGGTGCCACAGTACCAAGCCTGACAGAGTTCAAGAAGCATTTGGTCAATATTCTCAGGCACATGATGTGACTCTTGGGGATGTTTCTGTACAGCAGGGCCAAGACTTGGACTTGATGATCCTTGGAGGTCACTTCCAACCCAGGATTTCTATATATCTGTAATTTAGCTGAAACACGAGACAGGAATAAACAGTTGTCAGCTTGCAAGCATGCTGGTCTTCACTACTCACAGATTTTTTTCCCTGAGGCTTTTGGAAGGGTGGGCTGCAATATAAGTTTCAAGTAATTTGTGTGCTGCTACATTTCAGTAAAATCATGTCACTCTTTGCCAGCTTTATCACTAAATCTTTCCTTTTGCTCTCTCTCTCAGAAGTGCCTTAGAAGTTTTTTTCAACTGCTGACACCTTTGTGTAACTTCTGTTTGTAAGTGGAGCTTATGTTTATCAGCAATTGATAGACTGCTTATTATCACTTTCTAGTTCCTTGCTCAGTTAAAACTCATGGACTACAGCTTGCTGGTTGGAATTCATGATGTTGAAAGAGCTGAACAGGAAGAAATAGAGTGTGAAGAGAATGATGGAGAAGAGGAAGGTGAAAGTGATGGGACCCACCCCATTGGAACCCCTCCAGACAGTCCAGGAAATACACTGAACAGCTCACTGCCTTTGGCTCCAGGGGAATTCGATCCAGCTATTGATGTTTATGGAATAAAATCCCATGAAAGTAAGCAGTAAAAGATTCTTGCCTCAGAATCCTAAAGTCCTCACAACCGTGTAAAGGCAAATGTAAACTGAAAAACAGAAGTTTACTCTGTGGAAAAGGAAGTTTGCTCTTTGGTGCAGCAGAAAGGAAAAGATTTCCATAGTGCTTAGCTATTCTGGTTCACAAGTTCTTCGGCAGTTTTCACAAGGTTTTCATCCCTTCCAGGAAGTCTAGTATCTATAATTGGTCTTATTCTGGCAGATAACACCATTAAACACAGTCTAAAAAGAATGAGAAAAGAAGCTTTCCAAGTTGTATTTAATTTTTTTGGTTGCTCTTTGCAAATTTGTGCACTCATACCCAATTCTGAGTTGCAGCTAAGAAAGTCATCATAAGGAGTGTGCAAGAAGCCTGAAACTGAGTTTTATGTTAGTGTGTAAAATTAAGTATAACTAGTTACCTGTAGCTGTTCAAGACAGGAAAGTTATCTTTTCTTTTTGTTTATAAGTGTTGACATGGATAAATACATGGTTTTATTTATAAAGAAAATGTGATCTTAAGCTGCACCAAGGGAAGTTTAAGTTAGATGTCAGGAAAAAATTCTTCACTGAAAGAGTGATCGGGCATTGGAATCATCTGCTCAGGGACATGGTGGAGTCACCATCTCTGGACATCTTTAAAAAAAGACCAGATGTGGCATTCAGTGCCATGTTTTAGTTGATGAAGAGGTGTTAGGTCATAGGTTGGACTTGATGATCTCAAAGGTTTGTTCCAGCCTAGTTCATTCTGTGGTTCTGTTTGTTGACGCACAAACATTACCTTTCATGTAAAGCTTCATAGTTTTTCCACAAAGATGAAATCCACATTACTTTAACTGGGCAATAATTCCTATTTCTGTTGCTAGTTTTTTATTTTACACTCATGTAGTGGATTTTGCATTCTATGAGTGCAGTTAAACTCTAAATTAAGGACAGCTTGAGCTTGTGGGTTTTATGCATCTTGATTATGACTGACATTGACCTGTCTTAGCCGCTGATTGAGTCTTACCAAGTCTCCTTTGTTAGAAGGAGGACTAATTGTTAAGATGTTTCAGAAGTCCTTCTTACTGCCCTGTGTTTGCTGTTGGCAGATGCACCCAGGAAGGAAGTGTATTTCATGGCCATTATTGACATTCTTACTCATTATGATGCAAAAAAGAAAGCTGCTCATGCTGCAAAAACGGTAAAGCATGGGGTAAGTATCTGGGTTGATTTTTTCCTCTTACTCCATTTATATTCATGCATTTTTGTTTAGTGCCTGATACAGGACAGTTCAGTAAATCTAGGGAAAGGGGAAATAAATCAGATTTTTTTTCAGTTTTTTTCCAAGTTTAATGTGCAATAAAAATATACAGAGTAACTGCTACACATTACATACTGAGGGTGGAAGTCCTTTTTCAGCTGTGTGCACAGCTTTCTCACCCACAAAGAGCTCTAGTTAGATGCTTTTTAAGACTTCAGGACTTTGTCCTAAATTTGTGAGCTGCACCTTATTCTTGCAAACAAAGCTGTTCAGCACTCTATGAAAGCTGTCATGAATCGACTTTCAGATGGTTTCATTATTTGGTACAGCCTGCTGGAAGTTTGTTCTTCTGCATACAACATGGCTTACTCTAGAAGATTCCAGAAAAAGAAGTTCAGTTTACAAAATCAGGCATAAAAATATAATTTACATGTTAAATACTCAGAGACGGTTCAGTGAAGGCTTCCTTGACTGCCATTATTTAATTTTGACTGAAATTGCTGCTTAGTAGCAGACACCAAAGAAATGTGGTGAAACAGCTCAGTCTTCCAGATATGATTTAAATCTACCATTATCACTCCTGTGGTGATTTAGCGTTCAAATTTCATAAACTTCTTAAAAAGAGCATATTCATTCATGAGGCTAAAATCCCTCCTGTGTCTAAGTATCTAAAGGGTCAGGGCATTGTGGGAAATTTTAGGCAAAGGGCTCTGGGCTTTTTAGTTATGGTAGAGAATGATGTGACCTGCAAAGGCCTGTAGGAGGTATTTTTTTGTCTCTCTAAAGCAATGCTCTCATTACTCTCTGCTTTCTGGGCAGCTGAAAGTTGATGCAGACCATATGCAGCCGTTATCTGGCAATTATTAGTGAACTTTGAAAGTAGCAGACTTTAAAAACTCACACTTCTGGCTTAAATAACAGATAGAAATACATTGTGAGTAACAGCTATGATTATTGAAGCTGATTGTAATTAGAATTTATTACAGACTTTGCTTTCATGCATCTGTTTTGTTTATTTCTTTGTTTATTTCTGCCATCCTGAGGCACATGACACTGAAGTTCATTGATTAATTGCATGCTTGCAACTTTCTTCTTTTGTAAAACAGGAAAAATATAAATAAAAATGTGGGTAATGCTCTGAAAAACTCAAGTAAAAGTATGAATGAAATCATGACTTTATTGAAATAACAATTGTATGGCTTATTCAGTGAGTCCAGATTTAAATGCATAAATGTTGAAAAAGTGTTACTGCTTATTTCAAACTAGGCTATGTAGCATTCAGATAGCAGTATGTTGCACAACTGTTGACATGCCAGATGTAAGTATGACAATTCAGTCCTCTCTGTATGAAGGCAGTGCTGCTCAAGAGACCAGAATCTGCTAGTGAATCAGTGGGTAGCATGGGTATTGTGCTGTAAAAATTCATATAGAAGACTGAAGTACAATGAAAGTAAAGAGAAGCATGGAAAGTAAAGAGGAAATTTTTCAGAAATGGAAGATAGCTGTTATCAGGAGTGACTACTGACCGCCTGTGAAGCTTAAAAAGGCACCAGTAAGATACTACTTGAGGGCCTATTACAATTTGTATTTCTAGTGTCTGGTTCTGAAGCTGCACATGAAATTTATTAACATCCTAAATGACAAAAGCATCAAATAAAACACTGGTTCTTCCTTCTTTCTTCTCCCAATTCTCTGTATAGGCTGGTGCAGAAATTTCAACTGTTAATCCAGAACAGTATTCAAAGCGCTTCTTGGACTTTATTGCCAACATCTTGACGTAACCTATCATGTTACATAGGACAGACACAAGACCTGGGGACAGCAGCAGTGGCTACAAGTGTAGGGAAAAAGAGGAACTCAGAGAAGCACTCATCTTACAGAAAGCAACCCCTTTGTTTACATCTGCTGGCAAAGATGACTGAAGTGGGGTGGAGTACTTGCTTTAACAGCTGCCTGATATTCCCAGCATAGTTCTAGCTATTTCTGACTCTTTTGTGTGTGCAAAAAAAAAAAAAAAAAAAAACTTAATTTAAATAAAACAGCTTACTCAGAGTGCACTGTGACAGTAATACTCTGATGCTACCAGCTGAAATGGAATAAATGAGCAAAGAGGTGTGGGGTGGGGGTGGGGAAGAGTAAATGCATGTTAAATCTACAATATTGATATCAAATTGTAAACTGTGGATCAGTTTATTTTTTGAAAAAAGATAGATGACAGTATTCTTCATGGTGATGATGACGATGGCGATAATAATGAAGACCTTTCTGCGAATGTTACACTTACACCCTGCACTCTGGCACTCCTTAAAAACGCAGCTGCAACAGCCCTTGGTGCCAGAGGCTTTTCCCATTTAGTTCCTAGCAGTTGGGTTTTTTCTTTCCTCCCTCTCACGATTTTTGTCTTCTTTCTCAGCACATTGTGTCAGGAAGCTCAGCCTCTCAGACATCTGAGAGCTGGCATCTCTTACCTTAAAAAGAGCTAACATAATTGATGCTATGTGTACATTTTTGCTGTAGTAAACTTACGTTAAGGGAAAACTTTGCTTATTTCTTTTTGTTACCTGAAGTTTTCATTTGTTTTATATTCTTGCCATATAGGAACTAATAATGTTACAAGTGTAAAAAGAGCTTATCTGAAGGAGTGCATAGTTTTGGGCAATAGTAGCTCCATCTTCTACCCATCCTGAAAGATGTGCACACTGATAGAAAATCCATTCCCTTGTAATTTACTGGGAATTTGAAGTTTAAATGCTTACATTGTACTGTTGAAATAGCGGTATTTTGTTATAGATTATCCCTTGAAAAATGAACCCTGAATTTTACTGTTTACATTATTAGGAAAGCAGGGATATTTCTGAATTTCAGAGCCGTGTACAATATAAGACTTTTGCGTTTACATGTAAAGTTATTTTGCAGTACAAATGAAGTAATGTTTGTCATCTTCCAAGAGGTAATGTGCAGTAATGTACTAAAGTGAATGTCTCACTCACCTCCATGATAGACTCTTTTACAATAAAATGCGAAAGGATATTTCAGAGGGATTTTTCCCAAGGTTGTCTTTCAGCATCAAAATGACCTGTCCTACCATTTACTCAGTTTTGATTGTATAGAACATTGCCTGAAACTGTGCTGATCATGTTTAATTTGTTTAAAATTTTTAAACAACATTGTATTCTTGCTCCTCTTGTATTTTTCCCTGAAAGACTCCATGCTTGAAAGAGACAAATTTACATATGCTTAAAAGTTTTATCTACTTATACACTGTGCTAAAGCTGTGCCTTTAAAATTTCTTTATTGAAATTGTTAGATTTTGTAGGCAACATAAGAGAAGTCAAACCTCCCTCTCATCATTTCTAACTGGGATCAGGAGTGCCAGCATGCCTTCTCCATAACTAATGTCAGTGCTGCTCAGCCTGCAACTGCATAACCTATGTTGTGGTTCACTTCAGAGGAGCCCCTACAACAGCAACCCCTTAATTACACTCTCTTCAGCAGCCAAAGGCAATATTATCCCTTTTGCTGTGTACTAATTTTTCTTTCTTTCCCCAACCTTTCCCACAGGGTTTTTTTGTTACGTTTGACTTAGTGATGTCTGCAGCA
The DNA here is from genome assembly GCA_018697195.1 of Certhia americana. Lineage (NCBI taxonomy): Eukaryota > Metazoa > Chordata > Aves > Passeriformes > Certhiidae > Certhia > Certhia americana. The sequence goes on from CM031858.1 coordinate 17,602,222, forward strand.
CTGTAATGTATGTGTATACTTTTGTATTGTATGTATTTAAATAAGTTGGTACTGTGGCTTGATTTTTTTTTTTTTTGTCCTCTCCCTTAACCCCCTGGTTGTCTTCATTCTCGCCCAAGTTTCGTTTTCTGAAGCTTCTGAAGGTATGAGGCCACAGGGAGACCTTGGAGTAACAATAAGGTACTCGGAGTACATATTTAATTGCGGCCAACGAGTGTACATTTTTAGACCATTTTAGACATTTACAGCAAAGCATTCTTTTTGTCTGTGTAGCATTTTTGTCACTCACTCTTGTTGATAAACTGTTTATTTGGACAGGGCAAGGAAGACTCATTATTGTGTATGTTAGTGCTTAGATTACACTCCAAACATGAGCAAGGCTTTATAAAATAAAGCACTTTGATGACTCACTAGGCAAATCCTTTGTTCTTGTGTTTCACCTGTGATTTTGATTGCTTACAGATGAGTTTTGGATATTAAATGCCTGTATCACAAAGGAAAAAAAGTATGACAAAATTTAAACTTGAAGTTTTTCTCTAGATTTTAACATGCTTCTTCCATGCTTACTTTAAGGGGCTTGAAACATTTAGTCTCTGGGGGTTTGGGCTGAGACAGGCTCTGAGAGCAAATACTGAGGTTTGTAATTGGCAAATCTGTGACTAAATCGTAGTATTAATAACAAAACAGGAAGATCATCCACAATAGTTAATTGATAGGAGGATTGGCAGAACTTTGCTAGCTGTGATCTTATGCTAAACCAATTATTTTAGAAGTATTTGGGAATAAGTCTGAACTTTAATGGGAAGGAGGGAGGGATTTCTGTTCTAGAATTTCAAGACTGATTGTTGAGGCTTGCAGTGCATGATACAGTCTGTGCTACACATTGTGGGCAAATGGCAGAAGAATGTCTTTTTGTCTTTGTTTTGACTTAACTTTTAATTCTTTTAATACATTTATCACTTTCTGTTTGGTTTTTTCAGTTTATAGCACAGATGTAGCAAAACAATATTTTCAGCAGTATTACCTGTAAAATACGTGACTGAATTAATGATAAAGTACGTATACCCCAAAGACAAGGTGGCTGAGGAGCTATTCTATTAAAAGTAGGTGAAATGATAGAGACTGGAGAGATTCAGCTTCTTAATTACTCACTTAATGATGTCTCTAGTAATCTAAGGTTGTGCTTCATGCAGCTGCTCCAGCTGCTGAGAGTTTAGTGTGAGCATGGTGCTCCAGGAATGCTGCTCAGATTACGTGCACCATTAGCCACGGTGGGCAGCAAGCAGCTGCAGGACCCTATCTTCAGCAGAAGTATGTATATAGCAATGTGTAAGAAAAGGTTATCTTTCCTGAAGGCAGTGATGATATTCCACCTAGGAGATCCAGCTGGCTTGTTAATGCAAGGACTGCAACAAAAGAAATAATTAATTTTAAAATTCTTGGAAACAATAATTTTCTATGTCAACTATATAACCTCAATGTATAATCTGAATTTCCAGCTCCCTCCTTTGTGCGTGCTTCTTTTCCAAAGTAATAGTAGGTAGCAAGTCCCTGCATCAAGTGCTACCGTCGCATTCTGATGGTCTCAAAGCCTGCCTTGTTGCAGGTGTCTGCTCTCTGTATGTGTTGTCTGTTTGATTTCTCTAAAACTCACATATTTAATGGGGGGAAAACATACAAAAATAGAGAGCAGTTAACTTCAAGGAGAAATCTGTTTCATCTCTGTCTGTCCTGATTTCTCTATGGCAGGAATTGTTTCTGGCAGTCAGCATATCCCTTACAATGCCAAGTGACAAAGGCCTTGTGTGTGAGATGAAATCATTAACAATTGCTGTATTAAAACTGTTAAAAAACAAGTCTGTCCCAGAGCAGTTCAGCTGTAAATAAACATTGGTGAAAATTGGGTTGATTTTATTCAGGGAGGGTAGTTCCATGACTTCTCTGTGCTATCTCTTCCCATGCCTCACTAGCTCTACCATTATAAAGATTTTTTTTTCTAACATCTTACCTGACTATATTATTACACTTTAAGCTCATTAATATTTGTTCTATCTACAGTGGACTCTAAGAACAGTTTATTCTCTTCCTCTTCCAGTTTCTCTTAATGTGATCCTGCCTCTGTGTACTGAACAATGTAAATATTAGCTTTTGCACATATTAAATTGAATATTCCCTCTCTTATTTAACGAAATTATCAGAATGGTTTGAGCAAGGCAGAATGGCCTATTCCATTTTCTGTAATGCCTAATTTAAAAAGAAAAAAAAAAGTTAAAATGGAGCTTCTTGAATTTCTGTTTTGAGAATTTCATAGCCATTCACTTACCATCTACTAAAAACAATTGTCATAATTGCTGAAGTGCAGCTCCACAAGGAGCACAGCTAATCCTTGGCTGTAGTTGTTGCTATAACTGCAATAAAATACTGCCTTCCTCTTTTTCCCAAACTAAATAATACCATGATCTTAGCTTTTCTCATCATATTGTCTTTTCACAGCTTCCTGTGTCATCTCCATTAGTGATAATCAAATAAAATAATTATTTGGCCGTAAGTATTAAGATACAAAAAATACTTCTTGCAAGGTGGCATGAATTAATTTCTTACCCAGTACTCTGAATATTGTCAGCATTTTAGTTATTGCTCAATATGCTTTGAGCTTCTAAAAAGCTTCTACTTTGTTCCAACTCGATCTGATTCATTCATAGTGACTCATTTTATTTAGCAATGTGTGTCCTATTGGAATAAATGGTGTTTGAGTAAGAACCTTGTGTTTTGAAGAGGTTTAGCACTTCCACATAAGCCTGGAAGGTAATTTAACTCATTACATTTCTGGTATTTCACTTTCCCCAAGGCCAAAGCAATGTACTTTCTTTTCCATTTTATGTATTTTTAAGCGTATGCTTAAAGCTATTTTGGTATGAGAATGTCTCAGGCACTCTAATGTCTCTAGAATGCATGTGTCATACCAAGGCAGAGAGAAGAGTTACCTCCAGTGGCTGGGCTGACAACAATTCTTGTTTGTCTTCCATCACCTGAGGATAACAGGGTCATGTTTGATTCTGGTTAAGGGGAAGTCCTGTGTTCCCGAGATGTGCCTGTTTATCCCAATGCCTTGGATTAAAGTGATGCAAAAGAATCCCTTCTACCAAGCAGGTCTGATTAATTAGGGCCTACTTTAACCAGGCACATAATGCTAAATTGAACTTTACACTCTAGGTCAGGGCCCTGTCTTCTTTCACCCTGTGGAATTGCATAACAAAACAAAACATTTTCTGCCTTGAAAGTCTTCACTCTTTTCTCTTAGTTCAGAAGTAAGTCTTAGACAGAAATTTATTTGTACATCTACTGCACCAAAGACTTTGTATTGGAGGTGTTAAAATACCAAATTGTATTGTGCAGTGATGATCATCTCTTCATAGGGCAGAATGGAAAGAATCTGGTTTTAGTTAAGCAGTGATACGCATGCTCACCTGCTTGGTACTGCTCTGCTGCTTCAGTCAGCAAGGATCTGTGTGGAAGGAGTTACAGTGCTTGATCTGATTATGCTGCAAAGTGCTCTGGAGCAGAAGTTTGTGAGCTGTGTTTCACGTGCCACAGGCTGCAGCATCTCTGTGCTGGGCTGCTCCTGCACCCCAGGATGCAGGAGAGTGGGATGGCACTGAGTTAGTTGAAAGAGAAAGCTGAGTGCGTTTGTGGCCTTGAAACTGGACCCAGCAGTACCATGGTGCTTTTGGAGGTCCTGGTCTGGAGGGAAAAAAATGTGCTTTCTGTACAACACAGTCACTGGGCACAGCCAGCACTACTTCATGTAAGGGAAGTCCTGCTCATTAAACCTGATGGTAACCTGACTGGTTGATCAAGGGGAGCCAGTTGATGTAATGAGATTTTTGGGTTTCATTGAAGCTCTCAATGCTGTCTCTCACAGTGTCCTTGTGCACAAGATGTCCAGCTCACAGCTGGATAAACACATCATGTGATGGTGAGCAGCTGGCTCACAGGTCAGGCACAAAGGGTTACAGTGAATGGAGTGACCTCAGACTGGGGACCTGTCACTTGTGGGGTTCCACAGAGTGCAGTTACAAAGATTTAGGGTACGAGGAGAACACAAACCAGAAAACCTCTGAAGTGTCAAGAAAGAGAGAGTAATGGGGCCAGTAAAGAAAGATGAGAACAAGAAACAAAATACAGAGAAGCAACACAGAACATACTCCCTGGGTTTGGCATTATCTGCATCTGCTCTGGGGTCAGGGAGGACAATCCCACAGGGGAGCAGAGAAAAATCTGAGACCATGAAGATTATGATGCAAAAGGAAAAGCATAAATTACTACATTGACTACACCATAAAAGCGTTTTATGATAATTACCTTCTCACCTGAAATAATGGGAACAGTACTATGGTGTAAGATTGGAAGTAGAGCAGTAGAGTGAATCAGAGAGAACTGATCAGCCTGGAGAGCAGATGATAGCAACCCTAAAAAAAACACCTAAACCCACAGCATATTTAAAAGCAATGCAGTAAAAGGTTCAAGGAGATACCCCTGTGAAACATAATTAAATTGCAGAACTTGGGTCACATGATAGCATGCTGATAGAGAAAAGACTGAGCAGGAAGAAGGCTACATGGAACATTTCTGTCATCAAAATGAGCTCTTTCTGTGACCCAGACTGCTCTGTGGAAACCCTTTGTTTTGTTTGGATGGGATATTCTTCAGACAGAAGTGTTTCCTCATGCTCTGCGTAGCCTGTATCTCCCACCATTTTAACTCAGCCTCTTCATCTGACACAATTGTTTTCATGGGCACATCTGGGCAAGGGAGAGCTGACAGAGGAACAGTGTCTTTGGATGAGATGGGTGTGAAAAGACTGTCATTCCCTTGAGGTCCACTGTGAAGCAGCTCTTCCTTCTCAAGTGCTGGGAGTTAGCTTTGAACCCTCAGTTCAGCATTTAGGTTAGCAACCGGTGCTTGAACTTGCCTTCTTGGGGAAGTTGCATCATGTGTCTCATCCATTCATTGGATGATGCTGCAGTGGAAAAGCAGATCACAGCTCATGCCCTAGAAGTCACCTAGTCTGATATATACATAGCAGTTGAAGGCTCATGCTTTAAATATATGGTTATTCTGAAGAATTAGAATGCAAATATTTTAAATAAAAAATGCTCTCCCAAAATGGGGTTCTGTACTTGAAAACATCCAGAGAAGAGCTGCTGTCATGTATTTTCTTGTGCTGGTGAACAGGGCTTATTATCCAGACCCTCTCCAAAGGCACAGTGCCCTACATGACCACTGAGCAACTGTACATTTACTACTAAGATTATTACTGAAACAGCATTTGTGGATTCTTGACAAACATGGCTTCACAGAAGAGAAAGCATTTACAGAGCTGTTGTTATTAGTCAAATTCCATTACATACTAAAACTAAAAAATAAGCTTTTTCAAACAGGTGAGAAACAAAGCAGGTTGCACCCTAATAAGGATAAGTATACATCCCTAATTTAGAGCGAGAGGGTGGGAAACATTACACAGTGAACCATTGCCAACCACAGATACCCAGAAGGCTGAATATGATCTTCAAACAGCCAAGACTTATGCTGTTAAATGCTTTATAGATCAAAATTATCAGCTTAAATTAATCCATGCTTTATAGGCAGACAGTGTGAAAAATGCAGCTGGGACATAATAGGATCAGAGTAACTGAAGTCATGGAGTAAATGAGTTGCACAAGCTGTGAGTAGAACAGAAACCCTGCTGCGACCCTGCTCAGAGAGAATTGTGCTTGCTGGACCTTGTGGGCACCAGGGCAGATGTAGCTTTTGCAAGGCAGCCACAACCCACATAAACACAGAGTGTCTGGGAGAAAGGAGTGGTTGGAAAGAAAGTCCATGTACTCAAACTTGTGATGTTTCCAAGCATGCATTCTGTCATTACATAGGGCAACTAAAGAATAGAGTTTGCCTGAGAGAGTTAGGGGCCTTGCCAGCTCCTGGAAACAGGATTTCACAGCCAAGCATAACCAGAGGGCTACATTTCACAGTTTCTCCTGAAGATAAAAGGTGGAAAAGTTCAGATAGTTAAAAAAAAAACCCAAAAAAAACCCAAAAAAAACCAAAACAGGCAAGGATCACATACTAATATATTTCCAGACTTTTTCAGGGTTATTTTACCAATGTTTGGGTTTAGGTCTTTCATATAATACAGATATTGCCATGAAGTCTCAGCTAGGAAATTAGTTTTAGATGTTAACAGCCAAACTGCTTCTAATTCTAATTGTTGCTTTTTGCTAAACAAAGTAATTTTAAACAGACCTCCTATGTAGCTTAATGTGGTTTTTAAGCAAGCTGCTCACAAAAACTGCTTTAGCCCCTTCTTGTTTATTCCACAAATCAAAATGTTGCCTTCCAGACTAATTCACAGCCTGGAGTGCACTGCTCTGTTTTTTAATCAGAATAATAGAAAATGGTCTCATCAACTTCCTTTGCACTGCCCCCTGTGCAGTCACAATCAGGTCTGGCTTTAGCTATGAGTTTCCTATAACAAAGGTTTACTGTGGTAAAAAGCAAGTTGTACTATTTCTGAAGTTCACTCTGTCAAGCACATGTTATTCCTTCAAACCATTATTCACTTTGGAACACATTCAACACATCAAAAGAAATCTAGAGGCATTTGAAATATTTTCTAACTTACAAATAACTTAAGTTGGAAATTATAACTTGATCCAAAGCCCAGGAAAGTCTCCATCTAAATTCAATGGTTATTGAACCAGGTTCTTCAAGCATAACCTTTTCATCATCCACGACTCACACAAATTAGTCTCTGTGAAACTAAAAGGTGTTGCTGTTTTAACAGTGCCAGCATAAACTCGTATTTCCAGTCTTTCTTACCACGGAGCTAGACACATCTAGGTAAAAGTACTTATGTTGTTAGCCCATATCCCAGTATTTCCTTATGATGCTTACTGAAGTTATTCTGCTTTGTACCAGCCTAAGGTGTATGACTGTTGTTGTACTAAAAGCTTTACAGCAAAACTGCAGCTTTAAAAGGAGACTCTTTCCTTCTCTTTTTTCCTTTTGGACTTCTCACCAAAAGGTTTACTGAGTATAACCATATTAAGTATAATGAGTTAGCAAGACAGATGTTTGAGCAGACCTTCTCCTGAACAGCATCTTCAGTCCCCTTTGCCTAATGCTCCTGTAGTACTTAACAGCCAGCTCAAACATCCTTTCAACTGTCAAATAAATTCCCGCAGACCAGATGAGAGCAGAACAAATCCTGCTCCAGCACACACACAGAGTATGTGCCAGTTTTCCTACAGTGTAATTAGTACCATGCAGCTTCTCTATGCAACAGGAGAACTCTCTGCCCTAACCAAGGGAAGGGAAAGCAAGCTGTCTCTATTAGGCCTTCTCAGTTCCAAAAGATGCTTAAATACATAATTTGAAACACAAGCATGACCATTTCAACTCTGAGTTGACTGAAACGGTGCAGTAAGATGATGCTCATTAGCTTTAGTTGCTACAAAACCTTCCATGAGGAGTAAGACATGACAAAAGCATGGTTTATAGCCAGAGACGAACACTTTAATAAAATAAAAACATGGAAACAATATTTCTTTCACAAATATATAATATTAACCTATTTTTCTCAAAACTTTTTCAATACTACTCAGTTTTGATTGAGAAAGAAACACCACAAAATCAAATCAAAATAGTTTTATTGGAAAAAAACATTGGAGAGCAATTGAAGTCCTAACAATGCACGTCAGCTTGTTGCACCTCTGAAGAACCTACTCCTTTAATAAGTATCTTCTCTGCAATGTAGACCTTTGTCAAAGCACTCCTCCTCCAAGTTCCAATACTGCAAGATATGGAAGAACCTGTCCAGAAAGTTCTGCTGACTTTCCTGCTGTCTTGCTCTGGTAAAGATGGAAAGAGTACCAGCAGACTAATGATTACAATTACATTTATGAAAATAAGCTGGAACAAGAGTCTCAACAATTGTAAGCATCAAACTGTTTCATGCAAATGAACAAAGAAGTGGAAGGTGAGCAGAAGAGAAATGAAGAGTGACAGCTGTTAATGTACTTGGATGTTACACACCAATGGATGTTGTTGTAGAGCAGAATGGTGTCCGTTCCCATTTTTGCAGCTATGGCACACCCCTTTATTCATGCAACACATGATACACAGTTATCCTGCAAAGGTTATGGAAGTCAGCTATCCCTTTCATCTCATTCACACCAATTAGAAAAATATGCCAAGATTCAGTGAGATTGATTTATTTTTTACTTTTTATGGCAGTTAAGGGACTGATCCTTGACTCCAGAAGTTCATAGCCTACTATCATGTCCTCAGGGCAAGGGTGGGGGCTGCAAGCAGGAAGAAATATGCAGCTGTTCTGGTAAAAAAGTGAAAAAAATAGTTACCTTTGGTGTATGTGCCAAGGAAAGATTATTAAAGATGCCCCAGAAGTCACTCTAGAGAGAAACAGCAAGGGCTGTTAAAGAAAAAGGCCTGATTTGATTTTAAGGCAGCAATTCCACCACCCACAACCATTTGTTTATAGGGCAGAAGCACCAGTTGTGCTGGTTCTGGGACAGAAAAAATCCATCTGCAGAAACAGTATTAGCTGTGAGTGCATATTTCCCAATGTGGTGACATTCCTTCTGCCCTCTGGCTTTTGTTTGGGCTTTAACCTTGTTAAATAAATTTGCAGTGCAAATCTATTTGCACCAATGCAACACACAGATTCAGCTGGAAGCTGTTGTGCAGCAGGAAAACTGTGACATGTTTGCTGTGGCAGAAGCGTGGTGGGATGGCTCACACAACTGAAGAGCTGCAGTGGATGGGTATAAACCCTTCAGAATGGATATGCAAGGAAGGAGAGAAGGTGGGGAAGCCCTCTACATAAGGGGCAGTTTTGATTGTCTGGAGCTCAATGATGGTACCAGTGAGATTGAATTTTAATGGTTAAGAACCTGGCAGATACCATGATGGGAGTCTGTTACAGACCTTCCAGCCAGGATGAAGGGGCAGATGAAAAAATCTATAAGCAATTTGGAGAAGTCCTGCAGTTGCTATTCATGGTTCTCCTGGGGTACTTCTGCTTAAAATGTGGGAGTTGGTCTCTATTCCCATGTAACAAGTGACAGGACAAGAGGAAACATCCTGAAGTTGCAGCAGGGGAGATTTAAGTATTGGCTAACAGGAAGAAAATCTTCACCAAGAGGGTTATCAAACACTGGAACAGGCTGGTCTTGTTACAACCCCTGTAGAAGGTGAGGGTAACCCAGGTTCTTGTTACTAGATCCCTCGGGGCAGGTTAGAGTGAAACAACATGGAAGGCTTGGTGTTGGTGGACACTCATATGTAGGGAACAATTTGGTTGCAAAGGAAACCAGGTATGTAACCATTTTAGTTATTAATATCTGCAGTAATAGAACAGCATTAAAGCATTGTAATATGGAAGTACAACATCATCCAAGGACATGCACAAGGGAAAAGAGAGAAAGGACAAGAACTCAAAGCACAAAAAAAAGAAAGAGTGAGAGAAGAGACCAGAGAGAAGATCTCACCACCCACTGGTCCTGCAACAAGAGTTAGCTGCTTGTGGGTTTGGTCACAGACTGGGTCCATTGGGTGGAGGAGTAAGTCCTGAAGAAGTGGTCAGGAAATATCTCTGGAATACACCAACTCTGGGGTTTATATCCACTCAGGTTCAGGTGGGAACACCCAGGGACTTCCCCTGGGCTGGGAAGATGGATGCAATAGTGTCCATCATGGGACACTTGGGAGCCCTTGACACCTTCTAAGAGCACAGCTGCCCATCACATCAGCGCAGTTGTGTGGATCACAGCTCATCAGCAGAGATCAACACCCTCAGGCCACAGTCGGTGTCGGTACTTCCCAACAGGAGAAGGGGTGGCCCCACAACCCTGTGGTGTGTGCCAGGGAGGACAATTTAGCATGATGAGAGAGAGGCACAATCCTTCTCCACAAGATTGTCTCCTGTCTTACTCATAGTCCCTCATTCTTTCACTCTGTCTTATCAGGTCAGAGGTTTAGCCATTATTGCTTAACAGTTCCATCTTTCACAGCTCCCCATCCCTGGAGGTGACACTAAGAGATGGTTTAGTGGTGGACTTAGCAGTGTAGGGTTAATGGTTGGACTCAATGATATAAAAGGTCTTTTCCAACTTAAACAATTCTAAGATTAGATGATGATTTTCTTCATTTTTTTATTAGGAGTCTATCCTCAAATCCCTTCCTGTCCTGTGCTGGGCAGCTTTCCCTAGCTTCTTCTCTAAGATGCTTTTTGTGCAGTATGTGTATTTCTACTTATATAGCAACATTCTGGGTATACATAAGCAGCTGGAGGACTGCATGGGATCCAAGCATTTCTTTGGCATGTAAGTTGTAGTGTAATGTTCAAAGCCATAAATACACGTGCATAAAAGTGAACTATTTTGGATCTATAAAGTTAACAATTTCTTTTCAAGCTTCCTTCTTGTATTGCTAGGCTTGACTGTAAAACAGTCCCTGAATGAAAACATTCTGTATTAGATCCTCCTGTGCCATTTTAGGTTATCACCTCATCAAGAGAGAAATCCTCTTAAAATTAAAAATAGCCTCCAGGTTCAAGACCAGTCAACAAAATTATTCTCAACGAAAAAAAAAAAAAAATCCATTCTTCATTGAAAGAGGCATATCACATTTTCCTTTCTTGGATGCATACCTGTACTTGTTTCGCTGAAATGCTTTGTCTTCAGGAGCTCCACATTCTCCACTCCATCACTCATACACAGCTTATGGGAAGACAGTGCAAAGCCATAATGAAAAAAAAACACTTCTTTATTTTTTCTGGCTTTACACACCCCTCTTAAAGGAACAACAAACCTAAGACAAGGCTGAAGTCTCCCTGTTTGTCAGAAGGCACTGACCAGCTCTGCAGCAATCTGCACTGGACTGCCTTAGTCCAGATGTTCCCAAACAAGGTCCCTTTTCCAGCTACTTGTCATTTGGAAGTGAAATGCATTTCCTGAAGATTTGTTCAGATCAGCTGTGATGGGGATGGGGGTGATGGCTTTAATCTAAAGAGGGGATGTTTGGATTAGGAATCAAAAATAAATTTTTTACAATGAGGGAGGTGAACATACCATCTCAAGAGGCTGAGGGTGTCCCATCCCTGGAAATGTTCAAAGCCAGGCCAGAGGGGACTCTGAGCAGCCTGGTCTAGTAAAAGGTGACCCTGCCCATGACAGCAGGGTTGTACTGGCTGGTCTTCAAAGGTCCCTCCCAAGCCAAGCCACCTGTGATTCTGACTGCACATTCACACACCATAGGTCTGACACTGCCTGGAATCTTCAGATCTGCCATTAACAGCCTGCACAACTGATTCACACATTCACAGTCAGCCCAAAATACTTCCCCAGTGCTAAATTTATTGCACATTTACAGTGAATTCAACACTTCCCAGAAGCTTCTCATTGCATGGGCTGAGCACAGTAGAAGTATAGCAGTTTCTGCCTGGAGCACCCCAGCACACGGGACTGGGGTGGCACAGCAGCCTTTGCTCCATGGTTTAAATGAACTCAGCACGGCTGCTGCATTGCTCATGGTGCTGAGCCTGAGAGACACAAGGACACTAAGAAAAAAAACAGTTCCACAGTGTAATATGAAGCAAATCCAGGAAGAACTCCTCCCTCCACTCCTCTAGATGCTGTACAGGAAGGTGCACCGACTGAAATCACTTACCGCTCGCAGCTGCAGTTTGACTTCAAGCAGCAAAGAATCACAGAACCTGCTGAGTTGGAAGGGACCCATCAGGATCATCGAGTCCAACTCCTGGCTCTGCACAGCACCGTCCCCAAAAGTCACACCATGTGCCTCAGAGTGTTGTCCAAATGCTTCTTGAACTCTGTCAGGCTTGGTGCTCTGCCCACTTCCCAACCACCTCCAGTGGAAGAACCTTTTCCTGATGTCCAGCTGAAACTTCTCCTGACATACCTTCATGCCATTAATCCATGGGTTAAAGTCCACTGACCTGCATCATGCTTCTGTTGGTATTCTGGATGCCTTTCCAGGGGAAAGATTCTTTCTGGCTGGCATAGAACCATCAACATTATGTACAGTGGTTTAATTATAGGTGTTTCTTCCACTTGGTTATCAAGAATTAGATCCTACCATGATAAAAGCAATTATCTATGTGATAATTGGCAATGAGATGTCAGCAAACAATTGAAGTTTTGCTGACATTTGTTATTATCCATGCAAGAAGTTCACCACACAAGACTAAGCTTCTTCAATTACTAAAACTACCTCTCAGCTTTCCACTTCTGCAGTTACACAAAATCCATTTTTAAAGCATACTTTTAAGAGTGTCATGATAAATAGAGCATGTTAATGAAGCAGCTTACAATTTCAGCTGAAAACAAATACAAATATAGCAAGAAGTTTCTTTGCCAAACAGAGGCTGAAATTCCTAACATCTGGAAAATTATAAGACTCAATGATTAGGCTACAAAGTCTCAGGAATTACTAAATCTAGATATTCAATACTGTGCTGCATTTCTAAAGCTTCAGTGTAGTAGTTTATGGCTCATGTTCTTTCCCCTCTTTGTATATAAAATATTTCAGGTAGCATATGGACTGATGATATCTCTTTGAATTGTTTTCAAAAAGGTATGTTTCAATATATCACTTGCAACAGTAAATAGATTTTGAAGCTGTCTGGCAATTACTTTTCTTAAAGCCTTGGTTTTGTGAAAATTGATCAAAACTGGTGTAAAAGCTGAACTATGACCCAAGATTGCACTGCTTGTTCTGTAAGAAAATAATTTGCAACCTACATCATCTAAAGAAATGCCTTTCAGACTATCATAGTGTTTCATTTTTTTTCTCAGAATTTCTGTTATTGGGGAAAAATAGAATACAGAGGCAAAAATGTTTTCATTGACTCCCACAAGTCTTTTATTAGACTCAAGAGGAAAAGAAAACATGTAACACCTGGAAGTCTGATGGTAAGAGGAAACAGGAATTATTTTTATCTCTTTCCCCTCTACACCTCCACTACATTTCTTCAGCCCCTCATTAAGTCGTATGTCATCTGGGGAAGACACTCTTTTTCCCTCCAAACTCCCTCTGACAATGTATTAATTCTCCAGCTCATTTCTGCAGCACAGTGTTTTTCTTTCACGCTTAACCTTTTTAGAGAAGGATTTCACCTTTTTGCCCAGAGTAATATGTTCACACACACACACACCCCTTTGGTTTTTAATTCATCATTAAAATGGTATTCTGTGCTTCAAACAGGTTAATCTCAAGTGTGCACCACAGACATTACCTCATCTGTGCAGCATATGCAGCTCAGTACATGCAGTCTCCTTTTTGTGACAATCTCTTCAAGATTGCAAATTATCATTTCCCTATCAGAAACATGAAAGCATTTTTCACAATATGAAGAGAATCATGGCACATAAAGGCACCATCAAAACTTGCATTTCATTAGAAGACAATAAACGTGGGGTAAAAACAACCTACGTGTTCCTGTTCACAGAGTCAACAATGCTGTCATTTGGTTTTATAAAGAAATCAATTTTTTTTTTTTAAGTATGCAGTTTATTTTTAATTCTGTAAAATGTTAAAGGCTGCAAACTTTTCTGTGTCCTAGCTATAGAGACTTTATTATACCAGAAGGGGTAACAGCAATTTAAAATAAATTAGGCAGCCTATGCACACAGCAGTTATGCAGTTGTGCAAACTTAGCTGCTCTGTCCAATACTAGAACGGACAAACTTGCATTGAAGAAACATTTTTAGTGCTTTTTGTGCATTTTGGCACAGATTATTTATGACCCAGGATAGACAGAAAATGATTTCCATAAGCAGCTTGCTTTTCTTCTTTCTTTTCATCATTTTTCCTCTAAATGCTGAAGCTCACCATAACCCATATGTACACTCCTTTACAAGTTCTGCTAGTGATATTTTCATTACTGTATGTAATTTGTGGCTAGCTAAATTGCATGCATTTAGCTCTGATAATTTTAAGCATTCAGCATTCAATCCTATTCATGTTGATAATATTCTACTGGATTTCCAAAAAGAACAGAACAACTCCCTCAAAAACAAGTATTGTGTAGCCTGCCTAGAGCTGAATACTCTCCTACATGTTATATTATTTAAAGGAAGCTACATAAAGGGTACATTTTCTTTTCTATCTTTGAGAAATAAAAACCCTGATACACGTGCAACACTCATACATGATTTAGTTATCTAGAAAACAGACACACACTAAATAAAAATATCTCCAAACCCACTTACATAATGCTACAAAATCTTCTGATCTGACCAAAGAGTTTGCATTTGGAGTCCACATCTCCACTAACACCACAGTTGCATCTGGGCCATTATGTTTAACAGCCCTCAGTGGACCCACCCCTCCCTGAACCCTTTAATGCCTTTGGCCTCCGCAAGTGTTGCATTCGTTCTCATACTTTTCTCTCACTGCAACCCTAGGAGCCTGAATTAGCTGCACTGGCAGAAATATCCAGGAGGCTTGAATATTGTGTTTAGAGGATTAAAGTGGTCAATACCCCAGAGTGGAGTAAAATATTCCTCCAACAAAAAAAAAAAAGAAAGAAAGAAAATGGAAGTAGGAACTACCTCCAAAAAAATTTTAAAAAGGATTTCTGTCTTTAGAATTTGTTTTTTGATAAGTTTAAATATAAATTAGAAAAAAATCTGCAGAAAAAAAACCCTGTATTTCCTCATTACAGTGATTCTACTTTTTTCCTTCACTCTGTTCCCAAAAAACTCCAAAGACAACAAAGAACCAACCCTAAGATTGGTTTCCATCAAATGTCTTCTATGATGCTTTTAAGTTTGACTAGATTTAGAAAGCATATAATATACAGCACCAAACCTTAAGGAAAGGAAGAAATTTCTACATTAAACACAGATAATGGCTATATTACTTATTAGGAGACATGAACTACATCCCCGATAGTACAAGATAAATCACTCTGTATTTGCAGGGCTATGCATTAACAAAGTCAGTGGAAGGGTACAAAATACAAAAATGTTTGTTTAAATAATAAAATTAGCTGATAAAAGAGACTGGCTATGTATAAGCCTTAGAATTCATTAAATCTCACATTTCACTGAGGACAAAGAGTGGTTGAGGGAGAGAACGTACCAGGCTGTGGTGATGTTAAAGAAACACTTCTCCCAACAAATACCAGGGAGTGAAAATAACATTGCACCACTACATTTTCAACATAAAACTGCTCTGAACTCTCTATTCCTCAGCTTGAGAGAAGATGAATAACACAAGAATATTCTGTCAAGCCTGTTCAGATGCACAGATACCATCTGCACAAACTCAGCAAACAGACACAAGCACAACAGAAACAGGCGAGTAATTGTAACCAAGACACAAATTCTGCACAGTATAAAATATTTATCATCGCCACAGGTGGTGTAACAGTTTGTTGTGCACATGCTCACAAGCCTGTCTATTAAACCTATGAAAGGAGCAGGTTTGCCAGCTTTACCTGGACTCAGAGCAGTGACTGAAACACAAAACCCTTAGGTAGAGTCCCCAGAATCTTTTCCCTTTGGCAGATTGTCCTTTGCCAATGTTTTCATAAAACAGACAACTGTTTGTGGACGCCAGTGTTAGCAGAAGGTTGATAAGATCTGAAAGGGATCTAAAACTTGTGGCTGTGAATATTGCAACTGGAGTTGGCATCAAAGTAATTCCTCTGTCTGTCCTTTCTCCAGAGCCTCAAACTCACACAGTGCATAGTCCCATACCCAGTACAAAGTCAGGTATGCTGGGGAATACTTCAGAGCACCTACTTAAAGCAGAAAGACCAGATCTGATTGCAAAGACCCCAGAGTACTAAATCAACCAACAACCAGAGCTCCAGTCCAGACTCAAGTCTCCAGATGCTCTTCCTCTTTTCATTTCCTCTCTGAATTGCTCTCTAACATCTGTGTTTCCTTTTAAATACCATGCTACAATCCAAACCATTTGTAAAATATGTCAGTTTATACCAGAGTAGAGTGCTACTAGATAAATACAGGGGTTATATGGAAGTATACACAGAAAATATGGCAGAGCAAATGTCCAGAATGAAGCATCTCCTGTCCATGGCCTCTCCAGGCAGCTCTCATACGCATACACATCTCTAGTCACTGTCTGCCTCAATTGTTGCAGTTTCTTATTTTCCCCCCCTCAGTGGTAAGGCAGCCCAGAAAGCAATACACGTGCTGAGGAAAAACATTTCAAAAACCATTCAGTTAGGCCGTTTTCTTCAAATCAAATCTCCTCACCTTCAAATTCATTCTCAGAGCAAATGAGTTTTCAATTGCATGTTTACATAGTGCTGAGCCCTTGGAAGGCAGAACTGACTGGAAGGACAGCTACCAGGAGCTGTCTTGACCACAAAACAGTTTTAAAACCCAGGCAGAGACAAGAAAAGTCATGGAGGACCAGCACAAAAGCCTGCCGTTCCTGCCTATAGCAATATCTGCTCCTACTCCCACCTCATTAATTGCTAGTTTTCCTGATTATGGAAACAGCTTTTTCTGCTGCTGAAATGTATGGCGCTGTGCCATTTGCATATGCAAACTGACAAACGAACAATGAACCAGTTGCACAGTTCCTTAGAGAGCAACAATGTGGAGGATTTACGACATGTATAAGGCAACAGGCAGGGAGGGAGTGTGGGGAGACGGACACACAAAAACCACTCGCCATGTTCTTTATATTTCTGATAAATAATCTTTCAGGCAGTCTATTGAAATAAAATATTTAACACTTTAATGGATTTCTGACACTGGATTTGGAAAAATAATAGAACTAAAGATCTGTGCAACTTTGATTTGCTTCCAGATGCATGTCTGTTTATCAGATTTTAATATATGATCTTTGATTACATGATTGCACACGGCTCAGCCACAAGGTCTTTATGTTATTCCATGCAGAGAAGACAGTGTTAATTTAACAAACAGAAGCCTGGCATTCTGCTTTCTTCCAGTTATTCAAGGTATAATCCAAGACTTTATTTGTACATGCTACTGAAACTCTACTATCCTTAAAGAATTACTCATTTCTTTATGGACATTAATCACTGCATCAAATATATTATTTCTCTAATTTTGTATTATTTTTCTCCTACATTAGATATGAGACATCATAATTACTCCCATTTTACAGACCAGGAACTGGGGACAGATTGGGGGGGGGAAATAATTTTGTGATGCCTGTAACCTATTTTATAAGCACTGGACATTATATAGGACTTCATAGATTCAAAGCACAGTTCTCATCATGCCAACTCCACCTCAGAGTGTCTTGCATTCCCACAGGTCTTATTTCACAAACATGAAAACAGTAATTGCCTGGAAAAGATTTGGCCTAAATAATAATCTGACCAGGACCAATGTAGAGCCCTGCAGCAGTGGAAAGGATAGGCCACAGTTCTCCAGACCATCATTTGTCTCCTTAATCATTGAACGATGGTTATACCACCTCTATGGCAAATGAAGAAATTTCACTGAAGGCAAGCCCCCCCTGCAAGAAGCATCAATTGTATCCGGTGGCAGCAGGGGCAGGTTGCTACACCTGCATGGACCAGCACTGGAAGGGAACAAGAGGAGAACTCTCAGTTATTTTGTGACTGGAAAAAAAAGGCAAGATTTAGAAACCATAGATCCCATCCCTGCTTTAATAATCAACAGACTTCTGGTCTTCCTCCTCAGGATTGTCCCCTTTCTGCCCCATCCTCCACTCTGCATTTCAGACCCACCCATAGCCCTTGTACCTACATCAAGCTCCTCAGCTCAAACTATGCCTGGTTCCCTTAAAAGTACAGAAAATGCCAAATTGTTCCTCCTTACTTTAAAACATGGAAAAATGGCCACTCAGAAGTTATGGGCCATTTTGCCTGACATCAGTGGACAGCTGAGTAGAAAGAAGAGGGAGGCTGTGCCAGTACAGCTGGGTCTCTTCCAGGTGTCTGCCTTGGAACCACACAACAGGTGATACTTCATATGAAGATAATAGGGCACATATAGATTAAAAACTATCTTAATATAGAATATCAAAATGTAAGAAGTCATTTAATGAGAAAATATCTGAAAGGGCCCCTCACTCAGTAGTAGTGTAGTCTTTTTATCTATTCATTGATGGTCTACTCAATCTCATAAAAGCTTGGTCAGTAGAGCTTGTGCATGGCATGGCACTAAAACCAAGGTCTGCAGAAAGAACTGAACACATTATTCTTACATGCTCTGACAAATGGACACAGCCCCACAGGACATTTCAGGAAAATCTAATGGAAATCAGAAATGCAAGGGATGCTGGAAGGACAGATGACTACTTTGAAAATCAGTTTCTCAGAGGGAAGCTGAAAAGGCCATCCAGAACACAGGCCTGTGGCATAAGGTGCGAATGGAAATATTGAGTGAAAAGAATTGATTTTGCTTCAGTACAATTCACTCCCAAGACCACTACTACATGCAATCCTGATGCCCACTTTTCTAAATCTCTCAGCTTCCTTATAGACAGCTGTACAAAGGTGATAAAAATTTGGAAAACAAGTCATTAAAGAGTGAGCCAAGGAACAACTGCATGCCTAAGTTGGGCTGGATAGCTGTTGTCCTTCCTGACCCTGAAACTAGTTTTCCACCCAACTCTTTTATGGACACTGGCCAGACCTGTAAGCTTTGTAGCCTCCCATGAAGCCAGCTATTATTTTCTTCAAGTATCACATTTGAGCTTTCTGCTATTAAGTACAGGAGTCACAAAGGAAGGATTTCGCCATGGACACAGATGTATTAATTTGGCTTCTGATCTTAGGAAAAATACGGATGTCTTTTTTAACTTAGTTTCCTAAGGAAACTGAGATGCAAAGGCACCATGTGTCTCTGTATGTGTCTGATTCAGTTCTCATCCAGATTCTCTGCTGCTCTGCTGAGAACAGCTTTAACCAAATGTAACAGGGAGATACAGATTACTTTGAGCCACCAAGCTCCTATACATCTTCAGAGAAACAGAAATTTGGGTAGAAAAGGGGGACTAAGCACCCTGCACAAGGAAAAGTGGAAGTACAGTCCCCAAGATAATAGTCACTAACTGAAACACCATGTGAATATTTACAAATAGCAAAGTTCCGTTAGGAACTCAGGATCAATCACAAAACACAAATCTGTAGGAAGTGCTAGAAGGGGTGAAGGCAGATGGGCAGAATTATTTCTTCTGGTTCCCCTCAGAAATAGCGGAGCTTAACCCCAGATGCTGAAAGTGGTGACAGACCAGAAGTCAAGAGAGGGGAAGAAAGGTGCCCCTCAGAGATGTGCCTGGCACAACTGCTCCAGGACAGCCAGGGCAGATCAGGCCAGGTTAGGGCAAGGTGGTGCTGCTACATCAGAGGGGAGAAGCCATGGGGAAGGCTCATCTTCCCTGCAGCTGAGCCACGCCTCACCTGCAGGAATCCCCTGCCCATATCGTCTCTGATCAGTTCCCTTTCATCACAGGAACCTGCTGAGCTGAAAAACGGATTATAAGTAACTCCGTGTATGAAAAGTACTCAGCAGATTCTTCTCCATTGGACTCCTTTCCTAATTCCATCTGTGAAAGTAGCTAGATGATTCTTCTCTGCTTGATTCCTTTACTAGCTAAAAATGCAGTCGCCTTAATATAGGTGAAACCTCTACCAACTTAAATGAATCCTTCTGCTGTTAAATATATGCAGAAGTACGAGATACATTATTTTTTTAACTAGGAGAATATATGGTCCAACTCACTGTACTGTTATGAACACTATTTTGGATAAGGTTTAATAAACTTCCTTAATAAACTAGCTTAACAGTAGTGAAGTACCTGAATAAATCCTAATGCTCTATTTGACTGGTAATCAGCAAATAACACTGGTATAGATAAAAACAAAACAAGGAAACTACTAAAATCAGTAATTACTAATTAGTCTATAATTATTATTAAATAATATTAGTACTTTAGTTTAAATTCTATTAATTACTACAACAAATTCTAATAAACTGTAAACAGTGCTTCCTGGAAGCTCAGGAAACACCATTTCCCCAATAATTTTCTATTTTCCTCTGTTTTCACAGAGATTGAGTTTACATAAGAGTAAACGATCCTTATTTTGTTTTTAGATTTGCTAGTAGTTTTCTCTTATTTAGCTGTCATTTTTCTGGAAATTATTTGAAAAAAAGAGGGTGTAGTTTTTGTTCTGATCCCTTGAGGCAAGTATCAGAGGGGGAAAGTTTACAAAATCTAACACTATCCAAAGTGTATTGGAAGAGCAAGTGCTCAAGCAATATCAAACTCCATATGTACCCAGCTATATTTCACAAAGATGACACACAGAAAAAAAAAATGTTTCCAGAGCTACTTTATCAGTTCTAAGACCACAAACTAGTCACTTTATGTATATGTATTTAATATGAGAGGATGTTTTTATATAAATAAAATAAATGTTCTTGCTTAGACAGCTGCAACATTTTCAGCTGGTAAAGAGCTCTGTATCTACGGGCAAAGCCTTTTGGGTTTGAATTGTAGGAAAACAATTACTAAATCTATGAACTTTAACAGTACTATAATCTGACAGTATTTCTAAAAAAGACCTATGTCACAGCAAGAATATATTCCTTTAAATACCTTAGGTGGAAAAATCCTCCAGGGAAATAACTAGGACAAACATGTTTATGATTATTCAGCACTGTAGATTGCTGAACCGGTGATGTCAGCTACACAAAGCATTTCTGCAGGGGAAAAAAAAAGCCACAAGATACCGTTTGAATGGCCCTATCTATGTCTCCACGTTGAAAGCAAATGCTTCATCCTGCTGACCCAGAACAGGTGAGAGGGATCTGTGCCTCACAGCTGCTTGTAAGAAAAATACACTAAAAGTAACAGTGAATGTATTCGGCTTCCAAACTAATACATTTCAAAGATAAAACAATTTATGTTAGCTGAAAGCATGCTGTTAACAAGAATTCTTTTATGTTCAGTGCTTTCAAACATTTTTGAAAAGGTGAGGCAAACCTATTCCCTTTAATTTTCAGTGCTGGGTGTTTGGCACATCCTCCTGAACCGGGTGCGTTTTGCTGCGGGCAGGAGCGAGCGCTGCGGTACCGGGGGACACGGGCCGTGTCCCCGATGTGACATGGGGCTTCTTGTCGGCCTGGCTGCTGCTGGGCAGCCGTGACAAGGAGCTGCCTGTGTCCTGGGCTGGCTTGGCATCACACCGCGGCCCCTGAACAGGGGTGGGTGAGCAGAGCCGGGACTTGATTTTCTGCCGCTCGCAGCCCCATCGCAGCTCGTCGTCAGAAAAGGCAAGTTAACAGCATCTAATTATCCCGGCCCTCTAGTAATGACACTGTGCCCCCTGCAGTTTCCATGGGATACGGTCCCTCTCCCGCCTTCCTCTCCTGAGCTGCGGGGCACAAGGCTTGCTTCCCAAAACTGTCTCTTTCGGCACAAAGAAAATCTGGGTTGAGACTATGTTAGCACAGCTAGCAAGGGCTGGATCCTGGCAAGGAGTGCACCGTGAGAGCTTGGGCAAAGAGAAAGAGGAGCTCTGCATCTCATTAACCGCTTTTCTTCGCTGCAAAGGTACTCAGCGGAAATTCTTCATCAGCACAAAAATATATTTTCCGGAAGAGCATCCTCTTTCCTCTGGAAGCTCACGCTCATATCCTCCTCCATTACCAAGCAGGCCAGAGACATCTGAGTGCCATTTCCATGCTGTCAGACCGACTTCAGGCCCCGTAGAGCCACCACCACCCCTCTGGGACCCCTCCTGCTGCTCTGTGTGCCCCTCAGGGTGGGATGCTGCCCCCGGGCAAAGCTCAGACCCAGGGCAAGGACAGTTATTCCTGCATGGTGGGCTTTCCAACTCAAGCTGCTAATTAATAACTGCAAATTCACAGGTGTGTTGCTGGCCCCATGAGTACCACCCCAAGTCATTTTCCTGCACACAGTTCAGCACAAGTTCACAGAAATCCTGTTATTAATATTGCAAACAATGTTATTAACACTGTTGCAAATAATAGACAAAACAAATAAAATACACTACAGATGTTAACTCTGCAGAATTACTGAGAACTAATAATAACACAAGCTTCACTGACTATACCTGTTTCTAAAGGCCTATGATTTAATCTAAAACTCCCCTTCTAAACAAACTATGGTTTCTGTTACATAAATAAAGCACTTCTCTGGCTCAAGCCCAGGCAGCATGTTGACCCATTTACACCATCTTGGTTTCCTGCTTATAGGTGGTAATTATCACATCTGTGTTTGTTTCTAAAATTGGAACTTAAAACACAACTCAGTTTACCTCAAACAAGGGCAGTATCTGCAGGCTCAAGGAAAGAGCTTTCTATAACAATTAGGAGTCACCAAATCTGCACTGACCTGGGCTGAATTTAAGGAGGCAAAAGAATGCAAATTTTTTTGCCCCATGGGAAATACTAGCACTCATGAGTCACAGGGAAATTCCCATTGACTTCAACAGGGCCAGAACAGGGTCACCTCTGCCACTGCACACCACTTCAGCAAGCAAAATTTGGGGAGGAGGCAAGTAACAGAACACAGACCGAAAAATATCACAGTGTAACATTATTTTCAGATTTACAGAGCAGCTAACATGTCTAGTGACTTTCAAAGGACTTCATAGTTTTTAAGCAATTTAGCTGCTCAGGACAACAACAAGGAGTGAAATGAGAAGCACTAAGTCCTTCACTCCCATGTGGTTGCCTTAAGATGGGAGCTGCTGTAGCTGTGTTCCAGTGGGGACTCTCCAGCCTCTCACTTTGCCACCAGTTTCTCTGTGGGGCTTTCTCTGGCCTTCCCACCTCAGCAGCATATTTTGTTAGAAATACTAATGTATTTGCACTACATCACTGTGAGGCAAGGTGGCATTATTCTCTTAGTTGTATATGCAAGACATAAAATGAAAGAAAAAAATTAAAGCTGAAACATCAGAACTCTTGAAGGGTTTTCTTTAGGGAGCAGTAAGGGCTGGCTGCTCTCTTAGGGCCAGCAGGGCTGGGACAGGGACTGACAGCCACAGACTGGGCTGGCACAGGGCCCTGGGCCATGGGCAGTCAGGGAGGCCCCAGGTGAGGCTGGGCAGGCAGAGTGAGACAAGTCAGTGCCTCAAGCTTTGGATTTTCA
The DNA here is from genome assembly GCA_018697195.1 of Certhia americana. NCBI lineage: Eukaryota > Metazoa > Chordata > Aves > Passeriformes > Certhiidae > Certhia > Certhia americana. The sequence continues at coordinate 17,625,427 of CM031858.1, forward strand.
AACTGGAAACCCTTGGAGCTGAGTCTAGTGATACCTTCATGTTTTGTAGCACTTCATAGATTCACAGCATAGCTCATAAGAACTTGAACAGAAGCTCTTTCCAGATCAGGTCCCCTTCAGCTCAGGTCTCAGCTGCTCTCTGAGGACCAGAACAAGGCACAGCACAGAACAGCCATGTCAGAAAATTTTGTGGCAGGGGCCAGCCCAGGTGACAGATGATCTGTCATATCTGAGGCAAAGCTGCTGCCTGGGGGGTTTCCCCTCAGGAAAAGCATTTCCTGCTCCTGCTGCCCACCCAACACTGCAGCCTGTGCCAGGGAAGGACAAAAACACAATCTGGACTCACTTGCAGGGCAGGAGGCATCCTCTGCATTAAATGAGAGAGTCTTGCAGCAAAGATAAGGTAAAATCTCAAAATCTAAATGGACCAAAAGCCATTATTTGTAGTAAGGCCACATTAATTTGCAGGGAAAAGCTTCATCCTGTCATTTCCTATTTTTGAGTGCTCCATTCTATGCATTTTTTTTTTTTTATGGTATTCTATTCTGTGAATTTCTTACTCAGAAAAAACCTTCCACTAAGAACACTATACATTACAAAAAGTAAACTTTTCGCTGAATATAATTCCATCTATCCCATGTGGCTTGGGAAATCAGAAGCTGCAGGTGAGTCCTGTGTGACTTGTGCTAATGAAGGCCCAGTGTAGGGATGTGCCTAGGAAAGGGAGGTGCACAATTTCCCTGTAGAATTCCGAGTTATTAGAATTGGGGGGAAATAAAAAGTAGCTATAACAATTCTTCAGTCTTCATCACTCACAGCCACACAAACAGCTCTACAAGTCCAGCACAGCAGGCAGCACATGCACAGGAATGAATAAACTGGAGATAAGAGGGGCAGAGCTCCTTACACAGCCCTGCCACACCAAACGTGAGATCACAACCAGAACCTGCAGCATCTCCTGTCTGGGTAGCAACACGTTGAGCTTACACAGCTCTGGTGCAGTGCTAGATAATTTCCCGAGCACCAATTTTAAAACTTGTGGTTTCAAGCAGTTTTCTGAAAGCTTGATGCCATGTTTCCATACAAATTATTTGTTCACACTCCTTCAGCTCGGAAGGCAGAATTTAAGGCTCACAAACAGTAGCGCTAACAAACCACGTGCAAGAGGACAAGTCCAGCGTCTGACATAAAGGCTGCTTATGTATTTTGTATGAGAATTACAAATGAAGTGCATAAATCTCACAGTGGACAGAGACCCAGGCTCCCTTCATCCTCAGAAGGTCCTCAGCATGGGCTTTGGGCTCCCTTCTTGTTGTCTGTCTTGCTGGCCCAACAAACCTGGTATTCCTTTTGACACACCACCCCAGCTTCACACAGAATGACACATTGTCCTTGGTCAGGAATAATGTCCTCAGCTACCATCCTGCTCAGGAAAAAGACAAAGCTTATCTCATGAGCCTGAAGAAGGCCCCAGACCCCGGGTGCCCTGGGAAGGGCTGCAGGCCGCAGGAGTAGCGCTCTGCCCATTGCTCAGGGGCTGGTGGAGTGAGAGAGGTGGCTGGAGCACTGGATGGCTGGAACATTGTATCCGCACACCTTGGCACTGCCCTGTGCCCTCCGGTAGCCTCACCTCCGGCTCCACGTCACGGTACCAGGCCACTCAAGGGATCAGTGCTGGAGGCCGACTCGTTCTGTCACACCCCAAAGACGACGGGAACAGACAGGGCAGCACTGCAGACGGCAGCCCCCACACCGGAGCTGGAAGCTGGTTCAACACCCAGCTGAGGAACTGGCGCTCCCCCAGCCTGTCCTGCCCGGCTCGGAGACCCCACCCCAGGCCCCTCCGGCCCCGGAACAAGGGCCGGGGCGAGCAGGGGGAGCGGCTCGGTTCTCCGAAGGGGGATTCCGCGGCGGCAGCGGGGGACGCGACGCCGGTGCCGAAATGGGGAGGCAGCAGCGGGTGCCGGTGCGGAGCATCGCCCCCTCATCGCCCGCCGGGCTGGACGGCGCTGCCGCGGCCGGCAGACCCCGCGGGGCTCCCCGAGGGCAGCTCCGCTCCTCCCGGACCCCTGCCTGGAGCCGAGCCGTTCCCCGGGAGCGGGGACGGGGGCGGCTTCTCCCGGCGGTGGGTTTCCAGAGCAGTGGCACGGCATATGGTTTACATGTTGCACTACTGCATACAAGGACTAACGTTCAGCCCAGGGATTCACTTGACATAAAAAAAAGCCCTAATTACAATAATTTAGAGGTGCCTGAATGACAGCAGGCTCAATTTTTGGTTGAATTTGCAATTAAGGGGAGATAATTATGCCTCGCACTAGCGCAGAGTATTAATATTTATGGTAGGAGCCAGAGGCTCCTGTGGCTGAGAGGATGCGGCGGAGCAAAGGTTGGAGCCCCGCGGTACCGGCGAAGGGAAAGTTCGGAGCCCCATAAACTAGGGAGACGGCTGCCTCCATCGCGCCGATGGAATCCAGACCCCGCCAGAGCAGGCAAAGATTTATACACATCCTTTTATATATATTTATATCTCCTGAGATACGGATACTTCCCCTATAAAGCTTTTATCTTTCAGCAGGCATCTCCTTCACCTACTTCGGTTTTACTCCCGACTATCGATCCCGGGGGCTTTCCATGCCTCATTAACAGATTGGTGACTAAATGAGTAGAATTAATTTTTAAAACCCTTTAATTTACTTTATTAATTACACACATGCGTCCTTGCCTACCCTGCGTGTCCGGCTCACTCGGCACTCAATGTGTCGGGGAACCGGACACGCGCGGGGTGAGAGGGGATTAACTGGGGAGAGAAAGGTGTCCGAAACCTCTCCAAAGCGTCTCTTGTGTCCCTTTGGCCGCCTCCCCCGCCCCCGCCGCGGCTCGTCAGGGACCGGGCATCGCCCGCCAGCGCCTTTTAAAGACAGTTTACCATTCATTTAGCGGCGCCTTCGCCGGTGCCGGACTCAGCACAACAAAGGCGAGAGCCCTGGCGCGGGGGCGGGGGCGCTTCTCCGGCGATTTCGGCCGCCCGATTTCGGGGAGAGGAAAAGGAGAAGGCTGTTAAAATTAGCGGGAGCGCCCTGGAGCCCCCTCCCCCTTCCCGCAAGCCGGCGGCTCCGGGAGGGCGGCGGGTGCCGGGAGCGGAGCGGAGCCGCGGCGGCGGAGCGGCGGCCCCGGGGCGGCCGGCGCCGGTCCCATGGCAACCGGGCGGCCGAGCCCGCAGCGGGCGGGAGGGCTCCCGCAGCCCCCGCACCGAGCTCACCGAGCCTGCCGACGGGCGAGGGCCACGCACGGAACCACCCCCGGGATGCGGGGGAGCGCCCCTGGAAGCGCGGGGGTGGTCCCGCATCCCGAGCCGGGGCTCGGAGCCCGGCGGGCCCGGTTCCGCTGCCGCGGGCACGTCGGCGGGAGCGGCACCGGGGGGCACACCGGCCTCCTCCCTGCGCGAACGTCTCCTGCGGGTGCGTGAAAGACTCAAACGCAAATGGGCCCCTGTATTTATATATGTCAAATTCCTGTTGCCGCCGGGAAAGGCTCATGTATCTTTCTCCAGGACAACCCCCACCAATTAAAGTGGAATATTGGGAGTCAGCAGCCATAATTTGTTTGGTTTTCCGTCTCTGAGGACTGCCACTTGCTCGCAGTACAGCCTTCAAACAGCTACATTCGCAGCCCTCAGTTCTCATGACAGTAAATGAAACCATCTTTATTCATGTTTATTCTTTTAAAAATTCTTTTAAAATCCCGGCAGATTTTTTAACTATGCTGAAATTCTGTCTGTGTTTTATTTTCATGAACTAGAAATAGGAAAGCATAGAGAGAAGTACAGCTCTGAATAGTTACACCACTTACAATGAAAGTCAGAGGTGTATTATACCATTCACCATTGACTTTATACAGCTAGTATCCCTTTGTATGCCTCGTTATTTACTGACTAAGCTGCTGTCTTCAACGAGGAGGGAAAAAAGAAATGAAAACCTGGATCAGGTTTTTTGGGGTTGAAAGATGAGCGTATAGAAAGATATACTTTTGTATACACACACTACCATGCAAATACATTGTCTTGCTAGTAGAGCTGGCTGTGCCATTCAAACTGTTTATGGCAATAGGATGATTTATTAATGGAGTTTGCATGACATTTCCCTGCACTGCCTGCAGAAAGGCACCACAGCATCATTGTAAACTCATCAGCGCTGCATGGAGAAAACAAGAAGATGGTGAAACTGCAACTCGATGGAAGAGAGGAATGTGACTGGAGAGACTTAAAGAATCTTCCAGTGAGGACAAATCTGCCCCCAGATTTCCACAGTTTTAAGCACTCTGGTCCAAAGGACTAATAAGAAACCTTTGCAGCTTTTAAGCCAGAGACTCTGTGGGATTTAAGTGATTCAGTGACTTTGTACCTGTCTTTCTACACAGAATTTAGGATGAATTTTATCCATGGCTAATCCCATTGACTTCAAAGGGGATGCCTGCATAAGTGAAGTGGTTGATGTTAAATATTAAGTGAAATCTTAAATATGTTTTTAAAAATGAAACAATTTTGCCATTTAGTTTCTGAAGTTACTGCTGCTTTGATTCTCTTTCACAGAGAGAAAGTTCAGCTTTTAATTTCTCTGTAACTGAGTATTTCTCAACAAGTCCTCAATTTTTTGTGCAAGCAGAAAGGCTTGTTATTGTTCAGAACCCAGTAAAAAGTGATATATGGTGTAATCTATTCCAATCCTAACTCAATCAGGGAGACCAATGAACAAATCATATGTTGCTTGTTTTGGCTTTTAAAAGCACAAGTTAAATGTGGAGAAAATAGCATGGTAAAATTTTAATCAGTGCAATAATGTTTGAGATCATGGAAAGAGAAGATGTGTAAATTTGTTCTTGTCTGGTTTTCCTTTTCACTTACAATTTCAGGGAAATCTCTAATTGTAACTTCATCCTCGACTTATCCAAATGCTGCTTGAGAAAATTTCTTCTACAGTAATTCAGATTGCCACTCCTGGTAGCTGGATTAAGTCAAGTCTTTGATGTCTTTTCTCTTCTGATAAGTTCAAAGTTTCCTTTTTTTCCAAGGTCCTCACATGTTAGTTGATTTGTTTATTATTGGTGTTTCATTGCAGTGTCATTCTCATCACCCCCAGTCAGCACCTTTTTCCAACATAGCTACGAATTTCAAAAAGTTAAGCCTGTCACCTTGTTGAAACCAAATAGCAACCAAGTCAGTGACCAAGAGGGCTGTCCACTGAGTAAAATAGTCTCCAGGATTGCCCATAGGTAAATAGATTGTGTAGGGATGTAACATCCTTTGGAATAACAGCCTGGAAACTCTAAAGGTTCCTAAGTGCAAGAGACAAAAATCTGGTGCCATTATGTTAAAATTTAAGTAAAATACACAAATCTACAGGTCAGGAAAAAAAAAAAAAAAAAGAAAAAAAAAAAACCAACAAAAAAGCACCCTTACACCAAAAACCTCTTTCCCTCTAGAGAGGAACATCTTTCACCATCTATGGATTACCATTTTTTTGAGACAAGTGGGCAAAAAGATGAATCAAGCTGCAGCGTTTATCTGATGAATGCTGTCTTCATATGAGGACCTGTTTGGTCTTTATCTTTTAAGCAGAGAGTGACTTCAATTGCAGTTAATATAAAGATTTATTAACTTGAGAAGTAAATATTGACCAAGGTGAAGCCAAGGTCAATGTTTACCTAGAGGACTAATAAATCTTTGCATTAACTTAAGTATGGAAGCTTATGGGCTATATTTTGCACTCAAATCAGTATCTACCCTAAATTAGCCCTACTAAGGTGCCTTTGTGTTTGCACAAAATGTGTTTAGTTTATGAATTGTTGTAAAATACATTCAGTGTGAATTTATCCAAATTAGGAAAATTAGACTTTTTTCTTACAGGAAAACTGACTATTTCTTCACATCTGAAAATCTGACAAATACATAACAATAGACAAGTAGAACTATTTTTTTTTTTGTTTGAAGGTGAACAATGATTTAAGTGAATATAGGATCAGGCGAGGGTTTTGGTTTTATTTTACGCTCTGGTAAATATAATAAATTATCATTGAGATAAAAGGATACTGATTTGACATGACCAACTTCAAGAAATCACAGCTTTTTATCTTATTTATATCAATACTAGTGTCAGCTCCTTATTTTGGATGTGGAAGTTGCCTGTTCTAGGTAAAACAAGTAAAATATTCATCAAATCTCCGGGCCTGCCTTTCTACAGAGCCTCTTGAAATAACTTCAGTATTACAGAGGTTAAGTGCTTTTGTCTTTATGACATTTAATTTCTAAGCCACACAGCTCTGCTGTTTTGTAGACCCTCACAAATGTATCATTTTAGCTTACTTCTAAGAATTACTGGGCCTTTAACTTGTAAAGAAATCACCAATCCTTTGGACCTACCGCAAATATTCTACTATAGCTGTCTCTACATGCCTTGGAAGAATATCACCTTTATCAGCTGCTCAGGATGCTTCATGAGTTTTGACAGAATTAGTGTAAGTGCTTTTCTCCTTTGTTATCTCTTTAATAGATTTTTTTTTTCCTGGGTTCTCTGTCTCAGTTGTCTGGTTGAAATGCTGCTTTCTCTGTTCTCAGGAACAAAGAAATGGCTCCTGTTTAACTTAATCAAATACTCTGGTCTCTTTCTGATAGAAAGAATAGTGGACAATTTACCTCTAGCACTATTAAGTCCCCAACAGTTTTCCTGTGTTTGATTTTTGTATGTGCTTTCAGTACAGCCTTTTTTTTCCCCTACCCATTTTCCTTTGTTTCCCTCTCTTTAGGAAGACTGACACAAAAGAATAGCTTACCCATAACATATTCTCTTAGCAAAATCTAGTATTATTTCATTAATTTATTTCTTGACATTTATTTGCAATTAAATTAATTCTACCTTCTGCACACACGAGGTTTTAGTAAATGAAAGCATTACTGCTTCAAGCACCAGATCTTTCTTCTTTGCTTTGCTTAGTCTTTGTGCAGCAGAAATCCTGTTGGCTGTAATGGAAAAGCAAAGTATTACTGACTTTAACAGTCCTGCCTGTGTGAGAAATGAGTCTTGAGTTTTGTCTGTTAGTAAATGTGTTCTGGATCATATTTCACAATCAGACTTTCATACGCTCACTGCTAACATTAGATTTCTAGGCTCAATTTTTTAGTTGCACTTCCCATTCATCACACAGAATAACTGATCCTATAAAATGAATCTGTGTTGGACGAAACAATAAAAGGAGCATCCAGTCTCTGCTGCTCACTTTTCTCATGCAAGTGGACCCTTTGAAATCAATAGAATCATTCAGGGGAGTCAGACAAGCAAGAGCTAACTCAAAACAGGTACTCCGTGCTGCCCAGAAACAAACTGCTTCTGTCCTCCCTGCCTCTATGAAATAAAGGTGCTTCAGGTTGTACCAAATTATGAAAGGAAAGTAATTTTTAGAAGAATTGTAGGGGGAAGCCTGTTTAAACGCTGATGGCTGGCTTTTGTATGCAAAGGACACATTTTAGGAGATGAATAAAAATGCTGTGTTCAGGAAATGTTAAATGACTACATTTTAAAAGAAATTTTACAACTATAAGTAATGCACATTTAAAGCTTTTCTGACTTGTTTGGAACAGCAAATGCAACATCTAAATTGGTATTTTCTTAAATGGTGAGTGTTAAGGCAGAAGGCTGAGAATGCCTTTAGAATGTTACTGCAAAACAGTTCTGCTGTTTAATTAATTTGTTTTCAGTTTGTTTACATTCCTTTTGTATCCAGTGTTTTCAAATGTGCTACAGAGGGACAAAATACTGTCCAATTTTAGTGAGACTGTCACTGATACAGTCATTTTTAACCGAAAGTGAGAAAATCTTCACAGAAAAGGAATCTGGAATTTACTACACACATAGTGGAAATACAGATTTCCAGGGCTGTGTTTCATGGCAAGAAACATTCCTCAAGGTTCAGTCAAAATACCTCAGATGTCTACGTGCTTCTCAAAAACTCATGAAGATATAAACTAATATTTACTTGATTATATATTTTAAAATAACAAATATGTTCAGATATCTCAATATGTATTTGTGGTTGAAATTCAAACCGGAGAAGAGATAAATTTTGTTTATATAAATTATGGAATACAAATCATGTTTGTGGGATTGGTAGAATACAAGTCGTACTACACAACAGATTTCTGTGGAAATGAAAATCTGGTCAGACTGATGGTGTTTTATCTCCTAAGACCTGAATCTGCAGTTATTTGATGTGTTTTTTTAGGCACAGACTGCTCCCCTAAGTAAAGCTGTATACATGTTCAGGCTGCTCTGGTTTTACTGTATTAATCACACTGATCTAAACATTTACAAATTGCCTTCTAATTTCTACTATATCATGATAATTAGAATCTTTACAAATACTACTCTGAAGTCGAAAGCCTGGCTAAAACATCAATTAAAACCTTAAGTTATGTTACTGCCAATAAGTGGTCATTAAGGGCATGTGAGGGCAACCATCATTGTTGTAGAATCACATTCTTAGGGGTTGGTCTCTAAAGCAGATGTTTTTAATTTTTATTTCTTTTTTAAATGACTTATGAAATCTTAAGACAACTGTAAGGATAGTAAAGGTTTTTTTTTTTTTCTATCAACAATTCATTATAAATGCAGAAATAAGATTTTAAACACAAAACAATATTGATGAGAGAGAAATAGTACCTGTGGAGAGAGAAGCATTGCGGTAATATTGATGGTTTAGGAGAATGCTCACAACATTGTGATGGAGAGAAGAGGAATTAGTAGCTCTCTCTAGTGTGACAATTTTCCAGAAACATGAGGAAGGAATTCCTTCAGATATAATAAAAGAGCAGAATGCAATTTCTTAATATATAACAGTTCTTCCTACTTACTGGGAGGATACTACTCATTTTCAATACCTGCAAAAGGTAGGTTTTTAAACCTGTTCAATAGGATTTCTTTTTTCTTTTAGTATGTCATGCATAGCCAAAATGGAAATATTATCAGCTTTCTGATGATCTTGTGTTTTCCTGCATGACCTGTGAAGTGTACTATATTCCCAAAAATAGGTATTACTGTTAAAATACTGTCCCAGACCACCACTTCCAAATGAAAATAGTTAATTAAATAAATCTCGGAGTAGGTCAAAACTGTTAATTTCATTCACCTCCTTATTCCCGTATCACACTGCCATCCTAATTAATTTCATCTTCACTGAAAATGAAGTATAAACTCTTGTTTGGGAAGTAATAATCACAGCATGTAACAGGCTGAAATACCATTCTTAGTCAGCACCATCTGTTTGGCTTGAGGTAGTTTGTGGTGTTGAAAAAGCATTTAAATTGTACAGCAGCAGTGGACTTTTAATGGAATATCTGTTTCCACTAAGTAGAAACCTCTCTGTTGAATCTAAAGATGAAACAGAGAAAAAGACTCACTCTCACATCTTTTTAATTTTTTTTAATCAAATTTCAGCATGAAATAGATCAAAGTATAGGGAATAAATCACAATAATGCAAGTTAAAAATAATGCCCTTCCTGCACATGCAATAAACGGGATTCTGAACTCAATTACTTTGTAAGGTAAACCATGTAATAAACAGAACTTAGTAGCAGGCTAATGCCCAACAAAGTAACAGGGCAATTTAACAGGCCTTGTGATATCCTCAGTGTACAGCAGAGAATATTTCCTCTCTCCAGCTATTTTCATCTCAACTCAAAAAGTGCAGAGTTAATGGAATGGAAAATGCAGGCAACCCCATGCTCCTGATTTATGCATGACAAGAGAAACACTTCCTGTACATTTCTATGATAAAACACTCTCTTTTTATTACGATCAAGTTCTTTGCAGTCTGTTTGCTTTTCATGGGCACGGATGTTACCCGTCACAAGTTAGACAGGACACAAGTACTTTTGAGATACTCCAGAGTTCTGCTGGCATAGGCATGTAGGTCATGGTGGCTAATCCCCTAACATAAATGCAGTTTTAGTAGCCTAATTTTGCTTTTTTTTTGGTCACAGTACCTAATCCCTTAACATAGATTCAATTTTACTAGCCTAATTTTGGGGAGTTTTAACCTCTAAATTCTGTGGAAAGCAATCCTGTGGTTGTATGGTGGGCATTCACAGCTGTAGGACTGTACTGGTACGTCACACCACTCTCCCTATTTTGGTAGCATCTTCCTAGTATAGTCAAGACAAAAATATCCACCCTACCACTGCCAATGCAAGTGCAAGCAGCTCGAGTATAAGTCAGGCGTCGTGTGGAACTATTTGTTCATGCAAACCCTGACCTGCAGTGTTATTTGCAGCCCTCCACCAGATATCTACATTTGACCCTTCAATGTCAACAGAAATGTCTGACTACCAGAACCTGGTTGTCATCTCCTTTCATTATCACAGGATTTTCTTGGGCCTTTTTTCTGTTCTTCATATTCACAATGCTAAGCTTCCATATTAATTAAATGTCAACATTCACTAGTCCGAGACTATGTTATCCAATAAATACCTGCCTGAAGCCAACTACAGGAAGGGTGGAACTCACACGATTTTTAATACAAATTATTTGTTCACAATGTTTGATCAAATTAATCAGTAGCAGAATAAATGGGAGCTGCAACCATGTCTGAAAAGGATGTTAAAAAAAAGTATTAATGCTGCTGTTGTAGCTCGTCTCTCCACTTTGCCTCCAACAGCCCTCATTTTGTGGATCTTCACCTTCCTCTGGGCCAGAGCTGCATTGTTGTCAGTATGCATAACAGAATAAGATAGTATGAAGCCTCACACAAACAGAGTCTTATTTAGATTGCATGGGGTTCTTTTTCTTTTCCAGGTGTCTCATTTTCAATCCACATAGGTTTTTTTTTACCAATAAAAGGGGGTGGTGTGTGGGTGGAAATCTTGATGGGAAACCTAAGAAGGCACGGCCCTTTTCTCTCGATTGGTTTGTCAATTTTGGCCACTGGCTGTAAGTGATGAAGCTCTCACGGGCAGATATTATTCTCCAGATTCCCGAGGTAAGGAAGCTGAGCCAGGGGAGGGGAGGGGCTGCCTGGCCCCCCCAGCCCCGCGGAGAGGCTGCGGGGGAGCCCCGCGCTCGGGCTGCCCTTAATCTGCAGAGATAAGCGGCGCTTTCGGGCAGGTCAGAAATAGCGCGGGGTGACACAGACCCGCCGGGAGCCCCAGGCCCGCTCACCGCAGCACCTTCTTCCAGGCAAAGGCATGGACTCTGCCCCATGCCGGATCACTCTCCCGCAGCTGGGAATTAATGGCTTCCGCGCAGGAGGAATGATACTTTCCTCATCAGTGCTGCAGGTGGAGCTCCAAGCAGCAGCCAAGGCAGGGGACTGCCACCTCCTCCTGACCGGAGGCAGATCGAAGCGAGTGCCCTTCGCTCGGCAGCGGTTTCTCCAGCCTGTGTGCCATCCAGCCGCACTGCCAGCGCCCGGCTGTCTCAGCAGACATCCAGGTGATGGGAGGGATGGTAAGCCCAGGCTGTGCTGCACGGCTGGAGCTCTCACCTCCTTGTCAGGCTCTTTGGGATTTCCTGCCCTCTACCTGCTGGATGCCTTCCTTTGGATGGGGTTTGCTGGGACTCCCGGGAGAAGCAGCCTCAACAGCCGCCTGCTGCCCCTGCAGCCCCCAAGGCACGAAGCGAGCTGCTAACACGGTGGGAGCTTGCAGCCCTGAGCCTCCGCCGCAACCCCGCTGGGAGAAACTCATGAAATTGTTGGTTGTTGTCTTTTCTTCGGGTGAAGACAAGGCAGCTCCGAGGCAGAGTCCTGTATGTGAGCTCAGTGGTGTCCGTGAGTCCGGCTGACGCCTCCCTTGTCCCCTGCTCCGTCCCCACCCTGCCACCCCGCTGCCGTGCTCTCAGCTGTGGCGGGGCTGAAAGCGCGGGGTGGCAGCGCCTCGTACACGGTGCTCCAAAAACCCTCGGAAAGGACCTGGGGTTCCAAAAACAAAATGCTACCGCTGCCAGCGCCTCAGCATCCTCATTACAATTCCGCAATATTTGTATCACAAATTTTAATGACAAAGCACTGCGATGGCGCCAAGTATTTTTAAAACTAATAAAACCTCTGCAGAATATTTCCACGGAATGTATTAGGATCCAATTTCTGCATTCATTAGTAATATCAACCAGAATGTGGTGGATGGTTATTAGGAAAAACTGCATTCGATGTAAATTGATTCTGTATTCTCAGGAATAATGTGGAGAGAGTCTTTTCCAGCTTCTTGAAGCTTCAGCCATTCCACTGCCTGCTGCAGTTTATGCCCTAATCTTGTGAGATTTACATAGCATTTTAATTTTCAGTCTTGCCTGCATTTGCCAGCTGAGGGATTCTTATTATACTTCAAATTAATTCCAAATTCACACCACAACAATAGCAAAAAAATTGAGTACTGGCAAAGCAAGAGGCCAAACATGACTCAATTAAAATAATATGTATCACTATTAATCACCTCTGCCTGTCCCTCTACATTCCCGTGGTGGTGCCTCCCTCTGCAGCAGCAGCATCTGTGAGTAAAGCCAGCTCTCATCCATCCCACTGCTCCTCCCTCCTCCCGCCGCCTTCCTGAGGGATGACGCGGAGCCCGGGAGAGAGGGAAGGAGCACAAGGGGCAGTGCTGGGAGAAGCCCGGGCTGAAGAGGAGCCAGGCCAGCACTGAACCCTGTGCTGCCATATGCTGGGCTGACCTCCCCGCCTTCCCTGCTGCCTTGTCCGGACGTCAGGAAGCGTCCGGTCCTGTCGGTCGCCAAACCGAGCGCTCCGTGTGCCCGGCCGCCCGCCAGGGCAGCGAGCAGCCTTGTGCCAGCCGCCGTGTTGTCCTCGGATTTGCGCAGAGCTCAGCTGGTTGCCAAAGCTTAATGCTTCACATTATTATTAACAGTTAATGCACATAAAAATAAGGCAGGACTGACGACAAAGAACAAAAGCAGAGCAGCAATAACCACGCTCCGCAAAACAAACCCCCCTGGCTAAGCGAGCCAAAGAGGGCAGGGCTCCCGCACAATTTGCCACCAGCCTGCCATCAGGTTAATCTGAGACCAAGCAGGGGCTGGCAGTGACAAAGGGGACATCGGAGGCTGAGGCAGGAGGGCTGGCCCTGGCTGTCACCTCCCTCAGTCGCTGCCGTGGTCCATCGTGCAGCAGGTGAGCTGAAGTGCAGAAACAGGGTGAGCTCTGGGGTAAGGGGCTCACAGGGCATAGGGCCAGGGCAGCTGCTGGCAGCTGGAAAACAGGGCAGTGAATTGGGGGCTGTTCACCTTGGAAGGTGACTGATGAGCCCCAAATCTGCCCAGTCCAAAGCCCCACCTGGCCCTGATGGTCTTGGAGGCCAGGTTTAACACAGACCACTTGAATCAGTCTCTCCCCTTTTCTGTGCTTTATGCAGTCACTGGCATTTGCTCCAGATGGGAACGTATGACTGCTGGCTCTGGCCAGGAGAGCCCTGTGCCTGCATGGGTGGTGGGAGCCCTGCTGCAAGGGGCAGCCCAAGGCCAGCAGTGGTGAGCAGGGCCAGCATGTCTCTATGTGACAGAAGAACAGAGCCATGTACACTGCAGACTTGCACTAATGTGATTTTGAAAGTCGTAATAGCAGGCTGGCATTGCAGTGCCTGTCCATGAAATAATGGGGTTTTAGAACAATCTTATTGCTCTCCTGCATTTGTCTAGCCAGCAGCAGGTTCTGTTGCTCCCAAAATCCTTTAAATGTGACCCAAGGAGCTTCCCCTGGAAAGAGCTTCAGCAAGGTCTCAACATTTGATAGAAACGGCCAGGACTGTGTGTGCAGGAAGTGATGCTGTCTTGTTCTCCCCCCTCTTTTTCCAGATAAGTCCTCTATGTGTCAGCATTAGCCAGAGCCTACAGCACAGAGACAGCAGTCACCAGAAACCACAGACAGCTTGGTTCAAAGGACAGCAAGGAAAACCACGCACCAGTTTACAGCAAGCATACGTGTTTGATCTGGCTGTGCTAGCTGCTCACAAAGCGCCCAGCCCAGTGCGTATGGGCTCCATTTCATTTGAATAAAAACACTTCGGGTAGCCATGGAGGAAAAGAAACAACTTGCAAGAAGCACTTGCTAGTTTCACAGGAGTAATCACTCATCTGAAACTGGTAACAAAAAATGGCCCTGTAGCCAAGCACATCAAACTTCAGCTTGACTAATTTGTGACTGGTTATCTCTTTGTGAACAGTATGTTGAATCTAATCTGGGGAAAAGTGGGTAATTAATGAATCAGTCAATGACACCAGCTCAGTTAGGGACAAAGCTCAATATCTCTTCTAGCCTGGGACTGTCATTTGTTGCAAATGATCAAACACCTAAAGAAAGAACATATTTGCTGAAATATGTACTGAGCCAGGCAGATCCAGAAGCATTTGCAACACAGCTGGGCTTGGCTGCTTCCCTGGGTTACTGCTGTACCACAGCTTTCCTCTACTGAAACAGCAACACAAGATGATACATCAGGCAGGTTAGTACTGAAAGAAATTATTTTTCTCTTCATTCTCATTGCTGAAACTGCTGGGAGAGGCATTTCCGATTTCATTCTGCAGTAGCAACTCTGGCCATCATGTAGTTTATCTGACCTTTGGCTACGCCACACCATGAAATCAGACACCGCCAGGAGGGGGGCCAGAACAAAGCCTGGAGAGATTAATAAGAGCATTATTTGTGATGTGGCACAGGGCCATGAGTCACCGTGCAGCCAGGCTGCTGCACCTTCTGGCTACAGCAACAGCCCAAGATCTGCATCAAGCTTTCTGCTTACAAAAAAACCCCAACAAAACAACAACAACAACTATTACAACAACAACAACAACAACAACAACAACAAAAAAAACAAAACAAAAAAAAAAAAAAAACAAAAAAAAAAAAACAAAAACAAAAATAAAAATATTTTACAAAAAAACCTGGTTAAATGAATGAATGGGAAAAGGAAAAAAAAAAACCCTCAATGGATGTGGGAGAAAATATAGAACATAATGTGTGACTTTCATTCAAAAGAGTCTATTCTTTTCATGATTGTTTGGGGCTTTGGGATGTTAACCAATAAAGTAAAAAATTCTGCTTGTTCAGCCTGATGTTAATGTTGGTGCAGTACTTTCAGTAGCACAAAGATTTGCTCACATGCCCCTCTAATACCTTCCACCTTCACAGCTGTACCGTTCTAGGGGGCAAATTCAGTTCTCTATAGCAAACAGAACTTCATTTTCTGATGTCATCATGTGCAGATGGCTTGACTTGGAGAACACTAAATTCTGTGCAGGTCAGGTTCAAAGAGTTTGAGGATAAAGAAATGTATGTAATTATTATTATTATTATTGCAGTTCTATACCTGGCCCAGATAATAAGAAAAGGAATTAAATTTGAATGCATTTTACTGTAAGGTTAGAGATCAGTGACATCTTGATTAGGAAACAAGAATGATATGAATCAAAAGATTCAAAATTAATCCAGAAGACTGAATCACAGTGAATCAAACATGAATAATATGAGTTGTGCTCTGGGTTAAGGAGTCCTCTGACTGTAACAACTTCCAGCAGAAAAGCTGAGACTGGAAGGAACCTCTGGGTGAGGAGCAGAGGAGACAAATCTGCTGGAAACAGGGCAGCATCTCACAGCATGTCCGGCTAGGAGGAGCCTGTGAACAGAGCCTCCCACAGAAAACTGGCAGAAGCATCCTTCTAGTCTCTGATTCTTATAGAGCATTTCAAACCAGGCATCTGCTGGAAGGGTAACACAGCAATGACCAGGCAATCCAGGAGCTCCTTATACAGCACAAGTGATAATTCCATCATGTGAATGCTGGAGGGGACAGCTAGGGTTTACACTTGACTTCCAGTGGTGAACACGGTCACAGTATCAGCCTGGATTTATCTTCACCATTATTAAATTCAGGATCCAGAACAAGGCTGGGAAGGTAAAATACAGAATAATGACTCTGGATTTCAGAAGAAGAAACTTCAGTTTGCTCACAGAGTTGCTAAATAAAATCTGTTGAGATGCAACCATGAAGTGAAAATGTGCCCAGAAGTTCTGAATGATTTTTAAAGACAACTTACTGAGTAGCTCAGCAAAAAATGATCCCGTTGTGCAGGAAGAAGGAATTACAGCAGAATATTTTATTGGCTACAGAAACGTCCTCCTGATGAAACCAGATGCAAAAAAGGGAACATACAAGAGATGGACATGAGGTACAGTACCCATTTCCTGAAAGAACTGGCTAGTGGGATTGTAACACTGCTGTCTGTGCCAGCTGTCTAGACTGTGGAACTCCCCAATGTCTGGAAAAATGTTAACATCTCATCTATCTTTAGAAAGGCAAGAAAGGAAACTGGGGAACTACCTGCTGATCACCATCATCTCGGTCACTAGAAGATCAGGGAGTGTGTCCCTCTGGGGGTCCACTTCTAAGGCCGTAAAGGACAAAAACTTATTTGGGAACAAGTAGTATAGACTTACTGATGGTAAACCAAATTTGACTAACCAGCCTGCTTTCTAAGATGAAATTACTGAACGCGTGAAGATGAAAGTGCTGGCTGTAACACGCCCTGTAAGGTTCTGACACCATTCCACATAATATCATCATTTGGAAGCTTAGAGGGTGTGGGCTAAAAAAACAGGTTGAAAGAGGGACCGAAAACTGTCTGGTTATGCCTGACAGATCACCAGCAACCAGAGGTGAAACCAAGGGATCAGTACCAAAATCCACACTGTTCAGTATCTTCATCAGATACCTTGATGGTGACAGTCAGATTTGTTGATGACCTAAGCTGTCTGCACTGACAAACAGCAAAGCTTCCATGCAGAGGCTCCTTTATATACTTAAGATCCAGGCCAGCGGACACCTCATGATGTTCAACAAGGAAACATGATCTGTTCCAGGCTGGAAGCACCTCACTGAGGAGCCATCCTGGTTAAAAGGAGTTGGGGATTACAGAGGGCATAAGGCCAAATGTGTCAATTTGGAAAGGGTCCAGTAAAGCGCTGCTGAGATCATCAGAGGCCTGGAGCAACATGAGAGTTGCTGAGGGAGCTGAGCCTGCTTAATCTGTTCAAAGGAAGGCTGCTGGAACAGGGTGGCTACAGAGAAGAGAGTCAAACTTGTCCTCTTAGTGCTAAAGGCTATATCAGTGGACACATTCCGAGGTCTGGACAGGATATATTCACTGGAAGGGCAGGGTAACCCTGAAACAGGTTGCCCAGAGAGGCTGTGGTACTTCTGCTCCTGAAGGTGTTTCGAGATTTAGCTGTAGTGTGGCTTATCCCATCCACTATTGGTCACAGCTCCATTTCAAGCAGGATGTTGACCTAGATGAACTCCTTGATTCTAGAAGTAACTAAATAAAATTAAAGGAGTATGGAATAATAGAAAAATGTTATTATTAATAAGATTAAGTGAATTACTTTCCAATTTGCAAGAAGGTAGCTGAAATGTGCATGATTTCATATTTTTGCACTGCACAAAATATGTAATATGGTGATTCCTGAGTTATATTTTTTTAAACTCCCAAATCAATGCAACAGTATGTAACAAGGAGGAAAGATTGTAACCCAAAGATTGTAACCCAAAGATTGTAACCCAAAGAGTCAACTTGATCATTTGCATGGGCACACTGAAACCATAAGCTTTCCAATGCAGCCAAAAGCAAGCTCAGACACATAGAAGGATTAAAGACTCACAGCAGAAAAGAACCCATGATGTTGAGAAGAAGCTAGGGAAAAGACATGGGTATAGGCCAAGTCTGATGCAGTAAATTTATGTCATCTCTGACATGGGCCTTCATGGGCTTTTCTGTTCAGGCCACCTCCTGAGTAGGACACAACTGGAGAGTCCTAGAGGCTACAAAACACCTTATAGTGAGAGATGGAAACATTTCAGTTTGGTATCTTCCCAAAGGTGAACACAGTGGAGACTGCTGTACTAGTCTGAGGAGACAATCCCACATTTCTCAATGACACAGGGGCAAAACTGAGTTTTGGAGCTTCTTAGTTAAAAAGAAAGAGCTTTCATGGGCACTTTGATGTGTTTTCCTCCATCTCCTCCCTGCAAGACCATGTCAAGCTCACCAAGCCTGTGCCAAGCCCTGCAAACCCCTGTTCCCACTTCTGCCTCAGCACTGAGTAGCAAACTCAGTGGACTGTGGGCACGAGCAGCAGGGACATTGTTTTACCTCTGCAGAACTCTTTTCCTACTTCCAGTAATTTGCTTTCCTGGGGGCATCTGCCTGTTTTACCCTCACCAAACACAGTTTGGTCTCCACATACTTAGACAAGGAACACAGACTCAGCATCTCTTGAAGCTTTCCCATAGGTTGGAAGTTGAAACTAGATCAGCTGAAACAGGAAACAAGCCACGGTTATGTACACAACATATATATGAAATAAATAATGGCAGTTAACGTTTGAATCAGTGGTCATTGGTGAGTAAATGCTATTAAAATGAGTGTATGTTTGTCCCAAAAGCTGGTGTTTTCTGCAGCAATTAGGCTTGAAACATGACTTACCTCTGGATTGGCTAGGTGGGAGGTCAGGTGGATGAGCACTCTGGGTCTTTCCAACCTCAAATTCTGTGGCTCTGTGGAAATTATGTGTCAGAGGGTTTTTCTCTTCGTAGCCAGACTGAGAGCTTGAAATCCACATGGTTACTGACAACTCCCAACTGTCAGTAAAGCTGTTTTACAGAAAGTGTTACATGACTGATGTCTCTACAACTGCACTTTTCCAAACAGATGGGGGGAAAAAAAAGGCACTGGTCTCAAATCAAATTAGTCTTGATGGATTACGCAAAAAAAAACTTAACACATGCTCCACATTTTGAGAAACTTCTAAATATAACATCTCCATTGAAAACACAGTGTATGACAGTGCTAAAAATACATAAATACACATCTATACAATTATTTTCACATTACAGAATGAGGATCTCTACAAGGGGATAGAAAAATTACATTTTCTTGATGAAGGAGCCCCATGTCTGGGTTGCTACACCTTGTTTAACCTCACAGATAAGCTCATTTTTGAAAGCTTACTGTTTGACTTCTCAAGGTTTGTCTCTCTGGGACACCGGGCAAAGATAAAAATGTTCCCTTTGTAACTGATGTTGTAATTTCATTCAGAAATAATAAATCCGTGACATTATGGGAAAAAATTAAAATAACCCACAAGAGAAAAGATGGTATTTAAATTCTGTTGCAGCTGGAAATGTACTGTAATAAAGAATTAACAGGTGAGTCTTGGTCAACACCCTGGGTATTTTCATTATAATTAGACTAGGTATAATTTTATTTTACCAAGTATTTATACTGGCAAAACATTTACTGTATATGCAATTTTACTCACATAGAGATATGATGCATCACCATTTCAGGAAAGAGATACAGCAATGTATGAATTACACACTAGTAGACCTATGTACCTCCAAGTAATTGTACTGGTTTAAATGGAGACATGCAGTCAAGGGAACATGCTGTGTACATTCAAATAGGTTTTTGAAAAGTTAGAGTTTGCAATTACTTGTAGATATTAATAAAAAAAGCAGTCTCAGAAACTCAGGATTGGCAGAATAAAAAATGAAGGGTCGATACTTACACAAACAAAAAAGTCAGGGATTTCTTCTGAATAATTTCAAATTACACCAATAAAACAGGCCCTGAAATGTATAGCAAGAAGGGCCTGTATAAGAGAGGAATTATTTTTCCAGGAAAATTACATTTTGAATTCATTTGTAACCATTTTGGTACTCCAAGGTGATAAAAAGTAAATCACATCTCTAGGTTCTTTATTCCATGTAGAACCTGCTTTGAAAAAATGAACAATGACAGCTTTCTAATTACTATTTTGAAAGCAATTCTTAAAATAAAAAAAGAATCTCCCAAGTAATTATAAAAAAAAAAATCATATCGTTTCAGGAACGACAGCAAGAAGATTTTGACTGTAGCCTCCTCCCTGGGGCCAGGGAGCTTTCTTTGGTGAGACTGTGTCAGCCAGAAGAGACATAAAAGCCATTGCAGCAGTAAATGTTAAGAATGCTAGCACTAGGGGCAATTCTGATCCTCTTGTCAGTGAACACATGCCAGGCCATCTTACTTGGCTCAGCAAAGACCAGTGCAGCTCTGTGAGAGTGGCAGAAGAATGTCCATTTCTCCATTGGGAATACCCAGAATTACCACTGCAGGGAAAGGCACCTGCGGTTCTTGCAACAACAGAATGGTTACTGGGGGCACTGAAATATTAACTAGTGCCTAAGTAGGGTTTTTTTTGTCTTCAGTATGTTTTATAAACATTAATTTGATTCAGCACTGGCTCATGGCAGCTTGCAGCAGCAGCCAGATGGGGCTGGCTGCCCCACCAGGCACCTGCACGACTTTGCAGGGACGGTGGGAGGTGCTGCCTGGGAGAGGACCTTGTTCAGGCATGTGCTGAGTCAATGTGTTTCTCTGGCAGCCTGTACTGGCAGAACAATTATAGTGGCCAAAGAGTTATTTATAACTGTCCTCCTGCAACAGGATTCTTGAGGGAGGATGTTGGCATGAGCACTGCTATTCCATGTACACACACTTCTACACACACCGCAGCTATGTCACTATTCAATGCATGCAGAACACTCCTCTGACATAACTCTTGGGGTTTATTTTCCAAGGAGGTCACTTACACAGGGGGAAGAAAGAATGCAGTTCCAACCACAGTCAGTCCACACCTCATGCAAAAGCCTGGAGGCCTCCCCACAAATTGCCACAACTTCTTCATGAACTCATCAGGACTGACAGCATGGTTAAGCCTCTGACCATACAAACAAACCCTAATGCTAATGTGGCTTCACTCACTTTGGCTTGCTTTAGACTCACCTCCTCTCAGAAAACAGCCACCATGCAGCTTCTGAAGCCCATAGAGGTATGGGAGAAGGAAACTTTTTCTTGAAAAACTCAGGGCTCAAACTTGTCACCCTGCAGGAAAGCCACCCCCATCAGATGAAGTCAAGCCTCACTCCCTACTGGCTGCAGCCCCTTCAATTGCTCATGTGGAACGACTTACAAAATCAGACCAGTGCTTAACCAGTTTAACTAGTAATCGACCACTGATGAAGATTTACTTCCACAGTATTCTTATTTTCTTGTACTCTAGAATATGGATGAACCAGGAAGGAAAATGAAAGGATCTGAAACTGCAATGGCAAATGCCCCATCTGCAAAACATGGTGACATGTATGGGGCCTCCCACAGCAGCATGCTTTCGTTATTGTCCAGGCTGGGAGCAGGTTGGCAGGAAGAGAAATAGTCCTTAGGCACTCCAGAATGTGTGCATGTGAGCTTCTCTTCTTTATTTTTCCGTTTCCAATGTGAGAGTGCAGCCTGCCTGTCTGCTTTGAGAAAGCTCTGCAGAGGAGGAGATGCCACTTCTTGCAATGAGGTTTTGAACATTTTCTTCTCCTAGCATTTCCCTGTGCAGGGGGAAAATGTGCATTTTGCTCTTTGTGCACAGAAAATATAAAGAAACTGGAAAACATGATAGGGCTTTTTACTAACTCTCTCAACAAGACAACATAATGGTAAAGAAAGACCAAAAGCAAGATCTCCATGAGACAGAAAACAAAGCCTGTCTCTCTTCTGTCTTGAATCTCAGGGTCCTGCCAGGGAGGCATGACGCTTCACACATTTAAAGATGCAAAGCACATAATAGGAGCTATATCATAGGGGAAATAAATATGTCTGCATGCATTTCAAAGAAGCGAGGCCAAGCACAAGCCTTTCTCCATCGTTCTTCAATACACAAATCTGGTTTTTTATGAACTACCACAACAGTAGAAGGAGGAGCTGCAAAAGGGAAACTTGTGACTGATTCAAAAATTTGGATTCAAAACCTCTTTCAAACAGACTAGAGATGTAATCTTCTGTATTGATTGCACCAAATTCAGAATGTTTCATTTATGGTGAGTCTCTATTTCAGCTACGCAAACACTGGTTTGATTTGGGGGTTCAGAGAAGCTGGAAAGATTTCATAACTCCACTCTGTCAGAGTTTGATAGCTGGTTTTCATTCCAAATAATATAAGTGATGTACTGCAGCTACCAAGATGCCAGTACCAAAGAACCAGCAGAGATGTTGCCCTTCAAAATTATTTTTATTCTAAGATTTATGTGCTTTGTTATATTTTCTTTTTAAAAAAATGAAATAAGAGGGGGGGAAATCCCTATCCTTAGTGGCACTAAAATTAGCAATGACTAGAATAGATACCAAAATTTTCTTCTTTCCCATTTATTTTGCTCAGATGAGAATGACGCTGCATCAAGTACAGAAAAGAAGCATATTAGCCTCATTCTACTGGAAAAACAAGCACATTACATTGCTGAGATGTCAAATTTCCACC
Source organism: Certhia americana (assembly GCA_018697195.1). Classification (NCBI taxonomy): domain Eukaryota; kingdom Metazoa; phylum Chordata; class Aves; order Passeriformes; family Certhiidae; genus Certhia; species Certhia americana. The sequence continues at coordinate 17,647,817 of CM031858.1, forward strand.
ATGCGTTTGATAATAGACTATGTGCTCAGTTTCTTGCATCCATTGTAGCAGCTCACTGAAGATATGCTCTGTCCCTGCCAGCAGTAGTTGCCCTTTGGACTGAACTACTTTGGCCAACCGGGGCTTTACCAGTCACCCTTTCAGGTGAGGCCTGGCCTGGCCTGTCAGATGGTTGGGTATTTAAAAAATAGTTAATACTTCTTTTAACAACAGAATTCTACACCTGACTGATCTTTTTTTTATTTTATTATCCCTCAGTTTTCCACCATGCATTCTTCCCACAAAGATTTTTGGTGAAAGGTCACACCTGGACATCATCCATCAGGGCAGCATTTTCTCTGCACTGTGATTGCATGGGTGGCTGTGGTAAGCAGGTAGGAACAACTCCAGTGAGAAGGGCTGTACAGTCAGAAGGGCCAATGCAGGTCGCCAGATGACTTCCATCACAATTTTAAGGTTCTGTATGTCATGAAATGCCCTGACATTAAGTTTCAGTCTGTTTCAAATTATACCAAATGCACATAAATCTCATTTGAAGTGGTCCTCTCAGACACAGGCTATGACAAGCTCAGAGTGAGGAGAGCTACATAACTAGGAAAGATTGTTATATCCTAGTTACTATTTGAAAAGGAAAAAGGAGAAACATACCTAGAGTACCTTTCTTCAACTCGCTTACTAAAGACCAAGACTGGAAATTATCAGTGGTCATAGACATCTTCTCTGAAAACTCTGGAGAGGAACTGGCTTCTAGAAATACTTTCCCTTAAGCTGCCTTGTGAAACCTGTTTGTCCTCAAAATCTTACAGCAGTAGTTGAACTGTCAAGCTGTGCTGTCAGCTGCCTGGGTTTAGACACACTGCTGCTGCAGGCTAGAAAATAAACGTGGGGTCAGTACCCGAGGGATGAGTGTGTAAGAGGAGAGGAAGGAACCTGTATCTATGAGAAGTGACCCGTTTAAAGAGCCACAGTTGCTGCCTGTTTCTCTTTTCCCACCTTGCCCCCTCCCCAAGCAGTGTGGGATGCCACATTGCACAGAAAAATCAGTGAAGGAGGAAGACTAACACACCTTCAGGCACTAGAAAGTAGTCAGTGTCTCCAGGAACAGGAGGGCTTAAAGCAGTAGTGAGCACAGAGATGTTACCAGCTTGATGGAGGAAAGAAGCACAATAAGAAAACAAGAAGGGAAAGTGGATAAATTAGCTGAATAAATTTCCTGATGAAAACAGCTGGATGAGCATCTCTGGAGACTAAGAAAAACTAGAAACAGAATGGAGAGATCATCATCATCTGTCCATGTTTATAATGATGACAGATATGACAACTCATCCAATGCAAGCATTCCCATCCTGCTCTGGCACTCTCTCTTTCCAGAACAAAGCTCCTTGGCAGTCGCATCGAGGACAACAAAAAATTGACATTTCACTTCTGCCTCCTGTGTTTTTATTTACTATTTGCTATATCATGTTTGCTTTTGCATTTTCATTTCTTCCTGTTTTGGTGATGATCAGCAAAGAGCATTACCTGCAAAACTGCATTGTTGCCTTACAGTCTCTTTCACAAGCTGGATCCTCTCTGAGGCTTCATAGTAGCATTTGTCCCTCATTAGGTGTTACACAAGACACCTGCTTTGGTACTTGAGCCAAAAACTTTTTATTGTGATGTTTCTGTAGCCCAAAGGGTTTGTATTTAGCTATATTAATCAGTTTTGTGCTCATGCCTTCTGTTAAATCCTGATCTAGATGATTTGAGAGTATAGTCTCTCCCTTCCCCCTTCACTCCCGTACACTGGCAATACAGATATTTCCATCACACTGTAGGGAATATCCCAGCAAGTACCAATTATATATCAATAGCAGGTATGAGACCCATGACTGAAGTTTTATTCCACCTAATCTCTACATATCTCTGTATTTTGCTGACCATTGTACGAGGAGCCATATAAAATGCCTTGTCCTGCTGAAAGGAAAAGAGGGAGAAATAACTGGCACATAAGTACTCCCTTCAGAAGTTTAGCAAATGCGTTTTGATGTTAAAATAAATTAGTCACTGACACTTCTCTGGATGGTGGTTTCCACTCCTGAGTAGAGCTCCACTTTGTCCCTGACTACCATTCATCCACACCCCTCAGTCTCAGGCTGCATGGGATGGGGAGGGTAGCCCAGGCTGACAGTGGGCTGGCAACCTGCCATTGCAACTCACAGCCAATAAAAGGACTTCAGAAGGGGCCCTGGGAATTGCAGGCCAGGAAGTTGGCCATCCATCCTTACTAATGGCAGTAGAGTCTGAAAAAATAAAGTCACTGTAGACAAGGATAAACATGGTCACTTGGGAACAAGGCAGTGTGGTTTCTGCAGAGAGAAACCCTGACTCACTGACTCACCACAGCCCTCAGAGTGCACCAAAAAAGACAGAGAACTGTCCAATTCTGAAAAAAACTTTTGAATAGGTTCTATAGCAAAGCTTATCAGAGAAACTAACTACATAATGAGAAGACTCTTTACAGATGGAATATTGGAGACAGGACATGAAACAAAAGATAAGGTTTAAAAGCCACTTTTCAGGGTGGAAAACAAGCATCTACAAGACCGCCACACTGTGGGATTGATGGTGGAATTTGCTTTACTTGACATTTTCAGTGACTACCTGAACAGGGAGTGTACAGTGAAGCCCTTAAGCTTGTATGTCACAAAGTCCTTTCAGACAAGTAACTCTAAAAGGACTTCATAAATTGAGTGAGCTGGCAATGGCGCTATAAGCAGACACTGGAAGGTTTAGGCAGTGATGAGCCTCTAACATCCAAACCCAGCCACTGGGGGTGCTGGGAGAGTGCAGAGAGGACAGCCTCATCTGCTCTTTCTAGGCAGCACTGTCAGACTCAGGTCTGGATGGACCACTGATCTGATGCAGCAGTGGATGTCTTACATTCCTAAAAGTGTTTCTGCACACCATTCCTACACACTTTCCAGTTTTAGTGCACACTGTGATGGAGCAAATTCCCAGCTTGGCACTAAGGTTGAGATGTAAAAACCCCTGCAGTCCAGTTGCTGCAGTCCCCAAAGCTAGTACTGCCTATTCCATCCATGTCTTCCTAGTAGCTGCCCAGCTGGCAGGCTGACCTGCCAGGCACACTAAATATACACCCCTTCAAGGATCACAGAACGGTTACAGAGAGAAGGAAACAGATCTTGCAGATGTGCTTTCGCACACGTGCATTCTCTCACTTCCTCCTTCCCCATTATCAGACCTTGCAGAGTAAAGGTCTTTTCAAAACCGGCTAACACTTGACTGGAGATCCCGGCTTTCAGCTCCTCACCGTTCTCCGGATTTCTCTGGGTTTTAGTGAACATATTTTTCAGGTCCAGGATCACTCACCACCCCATTTTCCCTCTTCAGCCTGCCGGTGCAGGAGTGCCCGTCCCTGGGCTGGGGAAGGGCGGTGCTTTTCGTGGGCAGAGGCTGCCGAGGCTCTGCCTGCTCCTCCACAGCCCGGCCGCGGAGCCGGTAGGAGTCAGTGGCTCAACTAATACACAGCCACATTTTTGGCAGCCAAACTCAATTCCAAAGCCCAGTCTGCCTTCTACCACGCCAGTGGCTCTGACCCCACGCAGCAGGTGCCTGTCCGAAACACCTCTAAGGAAAGGAGCCGAACCGCGGGGCAGCCGCGCTCCGGCTGCGCGCTGAGCTCCGCGCCCGCCGCGGAACCCGGGGCTGGGAAAGCGATATCAGGGAAGCAAGATGTAGCAGCTTGTGTGCTCTGCTAGCCCTCCGTGCTGTGTGCTTCCTGCACAGATAGGTAAAGGGTGAATTCTCCGCCTCTCGCCGTTCCTCCCTCTTGCCCCGTTGTTTGGGCTGTACTCCGAAGTCTTGCGTCCCCTTTTCCAATGCCCAGTTCCATGACCTAGGAGATTCTTAAGCTCACTTTATCGAGGCAGGACTGATGAGCCCAGCCCGAAGAGAGATCTCTGCTACCACTTAGAGGAGCTGCATCCCAGCTCCCCTCCCCCAGGCCCTTCAACACCACCCACACAGCAATCCATCAGCATCACCCTTGGAGCATCTGGGGGCAACATGTAATTAGGAATGATGCTGTCTGCCATTTATAGACATACTACTGCAAGGAAAGGCTGGTGAAAGTAATACCCACCGACAGATATACCTTAGAGCATGCATTGAACATTAGTGGGGAAATGTAATGGAAAGGTGGAGGAAAGACACAGAGAGGAGAGAGAAGGATGAAAGCAGCAGTGTACTCCCCACAGCTTTAAACCAAAGCAGTCATTAAAATATCCTCTCAGTGTGGCTGTGACGTAGTTGTCTGATAAAAGTTTATTTGAAGAAATATATCAATTCTGTAAAATAGTAACATCCTCTCTTACTGGGTAAGTAGAGCTGCATTTGTTCTGTGATCCCTTTACTCAGATACAATCCAGCAGAAACTGTGCAAGTATCCACACACTGCATTGCCTATGCACAGGACATCATGGGGCCCACAGTGTTTTTCTCTCAAAGTCTTTTACTGCAAGAGATCTTAAATTTGAGATTTACCTGACAGCTGATACTGTCTGACTCATCTGAAGCACGCTTGCTCCTCAGTTTGGGATTGTTTCTTTTCAATTATTTCCTATTTTGAATTTTCCATCTTAATTTTTTTTTAAAGTATTTAAAAATTCAGTTGTGCTTGTCATGATGCTGTAAGTATTTAATATGCAGGCTGTGTGTTTGCTCTGGAGCATACATCAGCCTATTGTCACAGCAAAAAACAGCTGTTTGTGAGATGCTGTAACAATTCTGCCAGCACTCAGTAACTAGCTTTGGATAAAGCAAAGTCAAACAAAAGGAGTGTGAACTACGACAAGCAATGTGTGGAGTGGTAATTCAGAAGGGCTGAAGGAGATGTGAAGAGTAATTAGCCAAATAAACAAATCCAGGAGATAAATTATTTAAGTGCATCATGACTTGAAATTAAGGAACAGAGGGAGTACGCAAGGACTGGGAAAACATTGGAGGGAGCTAAAGTTGAGATTCCTGTGTTTGCCCCCCCAGAAAAAAAAAAATCATGTAGGAGATATGTTCATCAGTGAATTTCAGTTAAAGAAATAAAAGGGATAAAAATAGAGAAGAGGTGAAGGAAATCCAGAAGACAGTGACTGAACCACTATTTTGCTCAGCTGCCCACTTAGGGCACAGCAACATGGCAATACACGACAGCAAAGACATGAGTCCTGTGCTTTTGGGACTATGGCAAATGCTCTTCTAACAGAAAGTTTTTCAATTTCAGTATGAAGCCAGATCAATTCCCTCCATTTCTTTGTTCTTTCATTTGGTTTGCTCATCTGCAGCAGTAGAACTGGTGGCAGTTAAACAGAATGGAATTTATATCAGGCTTAGAAATTGTACTTGCTGCCTATGGTTTCCCTGCAGAACAGCTGCAAATTACACCACACTTGTGTGAAGTTGCAGAGTTTTGTCATCTAACCATCCCACCAGTCCAGAGCACATCATGGGAGCTGCACCATTGTCATCTGACTGCCATATGCCCCAGCCAGGAACGTTCCCTCAGTGCACAGTCACACTCAGATCAACAAAAGCTTTTGCCTGGCTGAGGGTTTTCAGGACCAGCTCCCCAGACAAGTAGGATGGCCTGTCTGCACCATTAGCTAACTAACAACCATCTTTTATCTATTCTTCACGTGTCTATCACCACAGGATTCCAACACCACTAGCACCACATTTCATTCATCTGCTACAGATTGGAATGAACATTCAGCTGAAGTTTTCAATTACTTGTGGATTTTCATGAATTACCTTTTAGTTTTGTGAATTTTTGGAGTTCCTTCAATAGCTATTGCTTAAGGGTTTTCACACTATGATCCTGACAGGTGGCTTAACTTTGTGTAAAATATGACTAACTCTGTTCATTTGGACTGCTCACATTGAGCAGATGGAAGAGGTATATCCTTCTTTCAAGATTCAAATAATATTCATTGAGATTACAGAAAATTACTTGTGGTATCGGAGAAGAAAGAAAAATCCAGATTTTAGATTGCTTTTATAGTTCCGTGTGCTTCCTTTAGGTGTGCAATGATGTAGCTCAGTCTATTTTCACACAGAAGGAATCCAGCTGAGAGCATGCTTTATTATAACTCCAGATGATGTTCAAGGGCATGAAAAACTCATTTTTCTCAGGTGGCCAGAGAACAATTCCCAGTAAACTGACATTCTTTCCTCTAATCTGAATTCTGCAGAGGAATTCAAGTTGTTTATAAGACATTTGAAAGATGTTTAAAAAATAAAAAAAGGATGGTCCTGGACTTTTTTACATTTTCAATTACTTTTCAATCTCTTAAGAACAGCCATTTAGGTCAGAGTAGTTAAATTGCTATAAAACAGCTGCTAAAGCAGTCCTCTATTGTAAATTAAATGGCAATTTTACCAAACATATACATTGCAAGACTACATTAGAATAAACACAAATCTGGACTTTAAAAAACACTTAGGAGGGGAAGGGCTAGGACTAAAGTAGTGATTCATGGCCTTGTGATAATTTCATGGCAAAAATTTTAACAGATTTTGTTACTAGTAGGTCATGTCCGATATTAAAAAAAAAAATACAAAAATAAGGGGAGGTGGTCCAAACTGGAGCTCCACACTTCAGTGGGAAAGCCAAGTTTCTGCTCCTGCTGTTGGTCAGGGCGATACATTATAGACATAGGTATAGCTTCTGAAATGGCAGCGTCTTAAAACATTGTCATCAGAACAGTTCATTTTCTTCAGTTTAACCAAGGGAATTATCGCAGGAAAATGAATTATAGTCAGCTACACATTGATGGCACTGATGAACAGCAACAGCACGTAGAACTCATAGCAGTTTTCAACTTCAAAGCATTATGAACATCACCCCTGGGACATCCTGAGGAGGTGGAAGTCCTCACTGTGCCATAGCCAGCGAGGTAAGGTTGGTGCACTCATGCCAAGTGGACATGGGATGGAGACAGAGAGAGGAATCTGTAATCTCTCAACTCTGTAGGCATATGCTCTGTCCAAGGTAGGGTGGGGTCTTGACCCATGCAATTAAGGACAGACCAACTTCAGTTCCACCTGCTAGCCATGACAGCAGCACCAGCACAAGGCCCACTCTCCCTGAACCCTCTTCAGCCTCCCACTGCCAAATTTCCCTGTCTATTGTGTGCTCCAAGACCTCGTAGCCTTCATAGATAAGCTGGTATATGATTTGCTCTGGACTGACTGAAAGCAAGAAAGTTTCATATTGTTAAACTGCTTATAAATCACTTAAATTATCTTCCTTTCCATTTCCATAGAACAAAAATATCTGTAGGAATCACGATCCAATGCTTGGCTGGCATGAGCAGCACTGCCACAGTGTCACTGATGCAATCACCTGTCCCCAGAGCAGGAGGCAGAGCCCCATGACCAAACTCAGGGACAGCCAACAGCAAGGAGGTGTCACCCATGAAAGGAGATGGGAAACTTGAAGCTTCCTTAACATCTATTTCCCAAAGCAGGTAAGAGCTGCAACAACAGCATGCTACTGCTTCTTCAAACCTCCCTTTCTATCTCATGCTCTGCATAGCTGCAGGTTATGTATCCAACACAGAGCATGAGCCATTCCCCAATTCTAGAAAGATTTTCCTACCATTCCCTCATTTGAAGCACTGTTGGAGAAGAAAGCAGGGAAGTCATTTTCTTGCTTCTGCTTTGCTATGCTTGGAGCAGAGGTGATGCAGATCTAGTGCCCGATTCTCACTGCAATGGAAATCAGATGTGTGCTGCTGGCCCTGATCAAAATTAGTACCATAAAGCTGGCATTAGTGAGCAGAGGAGCTGGTCATAACCTGTTCTCCACTAGCCCCTACAGATGCTTTACAGAGGCAAGTCTTGTGAAAGCAGACAGAAATAATTTTGATTTCATTTTGGTTGACTATGCTTGCAAGCATGTACATATGTGTACACAGGGAGGAGTTACATAAAGACCAGGGCAGACTACAAATGGGAGCTGTTCTTTCCAAACTTTACACATTACTTGAGTCACAAAATATTAACTGCACCCAACCCAGTGAACTCCCTTTCCTCTTTGTTCATATTCACTCTAGTATATCCATCATTTTTGATTCTCTGCTGATTTCCATTGTTGGGGCTTATTTTCTGTGACTTGAGAACCTGAAATTACACCATATATCATTGTAGTTCATTGAACTAACCAGCATTTACTTTCATTTAGTAAGGAAACATTTGGCTGGGTGTGACCAAATAAATACTGTCTAAACCAACACAAATATGGTTTGCACAAGGCTATAAACCTGTCTCAGAGCTCTAATGATATTGCAAGTCAATGAAGCTTCTGTGTTCTCATTAACATGATTCCATCAGACCTCTATGTTGCATATTATTAATTTTTAACAATAGACTGTAATATAATTTATAGCACTGTGGGGCAACAATGGCTGGATTCTGACAGTAATCCAACCTTTTAGGTTGATAATGGCTTTAACACTGACCTAATATTGAAAGGTGAATGTGTTCAGAGGGCATCAGACCTAATTATAAATAGGACAACAGGGATAAAACACATCACTAGTCTGCATCAGTGAAGACAAAACTTTCCTTGAGAGCAAAGGGCACAGATCTTGCCATAAGATTATGAAGTTTTGCTGTTAAATTTGACACAAAAAAGTAATCAAAAGCTTTGTTTTAAAGAAATACATTAACACACTTATCTCACCTCTTGAAGTTTAATTTTTGTTACAAAAGGAATAAAATAGAGAACAGCTAATGTTAATCTGGGTACCTATAATTTAACTCACTTTGGAACAAGCATATATCTATGAAGAAAAAGCAAGCCTTCAAAATCTCCTTGGAAATATTCTAAATGGATGACATTAGTAGCCTTGCATTGTTCCTCTCCATGGCTTGCTGATGCATGAGAGTGAACACAAGCGGTTTCTGCTATGGACAGCAGCTCCCAGTCCCTCAGCACCTCATCGAGCACTCAGAGCCTTGTGATCCAATCTCCGGGAGTGAGGGACACAGCCAGGAAACATGTTTAACCCAAGCAGGAGTAACTTCTCATGAAAGGCAGCACAAAACCATTTCCTGGTTTAAAAGGCATTCTCATCATCAAAATGTGTGTTAGTATTGCTTATACATATTTTCTAACTCAGTCTTTTGTGCCGTATCTAGAAATACAGTACAGAGGTAATAATGTAATTAGTATTTTCACTAGCTAAATTACAGAGCTGGCTGCAGAATAAAGCACAGTAGCATCAATATTATCAGGTAAGTATTATACAAAAATAACATCAATAGTTTCAGTATAGTCACAAGATAAAATAATTTCCTCTTTCTTTGTGATCCCCTTAAATTGTGTCAGATGAGGAAACTCACAAAATCCACTGACACTTAGATCAACTCCAATTCTAAAAATCAGAGATTTTTAGGTAAATTTTTGTAGGTTCTTGAACAATATTTCTTTCTGAATATGGTATTAGTTATAAAGAACTTACGTTCTGCTGCATCAATGTCTCATATGAATTTAATTTTCCCAGCACTTCTGTAAGTTAACAAAGGAGTAGAACAGATACTTTACAGATGAAGATGATGAATCATAGGGATTTGTAATAATTATCCAAGACCATAAAAGCAATCCTATGTCAGTGTTAGAAGCGGAACCACTGGCTTTGCAATCCAGTCCTATTCCATATTTCCTTCCCCCACCCCGGTCACAAAGGAAGATCTAAAATTCCAACAAGCAAGTTACTGGAAACCAAGCAGCTATTAAGGAAGAAATTGAAGCAAGCATGCTTTCACAGATTTCTCACATGGTGAGACAATTGCCTGCCACCCCTACATACCCAGAAATCAGAGGACTCCAATTTCTAACAAAGTTGAAAGTATCCCATGGCATTTTCCAAGCTTAAAAGTCCCCTTTGGCCAGGCTAATTCACAACCCCCGAGACCAAATCAAGAACACTTGAAGATCTACTCCCACTCGATCCACTTCCTAATTACAGTAACTTTATGCTTTACTTCACAAAAATGAGATTTATTTCCTCCACTAGTTCCATTCAACTCCTTCAACATTTTGTTCATTTGTTTGTTAAGATGCGGATCTCCAGCAGCTTGATCACTTCAGATGAGACAAAGCAATCCCTTGGTAAATCCCTCAGGACATGCAGAACATATTATATGCACAAGAGTTGAACTCCTTGAATTTCCCCTTTTCAGATCCTTTAGGTTTCCAGTCATTCAGATAAAGAAAGGAGCTTTTGTAGGCCAGTTAATCCATTCGCTGAATGAAATATGGCAGAAGTTCTACACATCCACATGTCCTGTCAAGGCCCTAGTTTACATCTGTAGATGTAATAATAACTGTAGTAATGCAGACAAAAATCAGGCCCCCAGAGAAGATCTTTAGAGACTTGAGTTGAAAAGTCCTAATGCTGCAGTCAAAGGAACAGGCAAAATGATTTAAGGGCTTACATTTATTTCTGCCAAAGCACTGGTTTAATTTTCTTTGTGTGTCTTAATAAGCCACCTCTGTGAGAGGGACTCTCACTTGAAATGCCTGTATGTCCTAAGCTCCAAAGTAGGCACCATTGAGTGGTAAGCTGAGACAAACATCCAAAGGCAATGTAAGGACCAAGCTGCAAAATGAGCCTGTTGTTCATCTTCTCTAGCATCACAGTCACACTCTTGCATGAAAACAACATTTGAATGAATTAAAATGTAAATCTACATTTTATTATATGAAATTGAGACAAATAATACACACTTGAAGCCTGCCAGAGTAGCTATAACAAACATTAATACAGTTATAGACTTAAACCAAATGAGAGGATGGAATAGAAACACAGAAGAAACACCTTGTGAAACCTTACAGCAAAAAGGCAACTCTTGCCATAGCTCCTTAGTAAAATACAAATTAGCAATAATTGTGCTGTAAGGGGCTAGATCTGTCTCATGTAGACACGTGCCTCCAGGGAAGCCTCCAGCCACAAGGTGCTTGTGCAAGGTAGAAGAGCAGCCTGCCAGTAAAAAACAACTGCAGGAGTCTCAAACTACGTGGGAGAGGACTTTGCACTGCCACAGCCTAATGGGATGTGGCATCGTCCAGGAATCCTGCAACAAGAGGCCAAACAGCTACTGGCCTAGGCCAGAGCTGCCCAGCGGATGTAAAGATGTATTTATGCTAGGTCTGATTTAGATTGTGCTCTACACAATCAGATCGCTTTGAAGGTTTGCCTTGTGCAATCATTTCCTTTGTCAGGAATCAGAAAAAGACTGTGAAAAGACTGTGAACAAATTGTTTAGGCATTGAAATTTAACCCTGTGGAATCCTTACAGTGTAGCACAGTGTGACACAGCAGGAGCACATTTGTCAGGGGACTGAAGCCTCTTTGCTCTCTCTGCACAAAACATATACATTAGCATTGTGTGGGGTGGGGGTGCTCCTGAGCACACGAGGCAGCTATGGGGACACACAGCTCCATGCTTCTGCTTCCCATCTGCACGCAGCCCTCTGCACCACTTCTGCTCTCTTAGGGAAAATAGAGGCTTCAGATCCTTCAAGACTGTTTTGAAGCCCTTCCATTGCATATTGTTTCAGAGATTGTACAAGATTGGATTTTTAAATATCCATAATGCACATGAGAAAATTATTGAGTACTACTCTGTACAACAATCTTAAGAGTCTCAAAGTTTTTCCACTAGCATTAATAGTGCTAGAATATCCTAGCATTCCTGTCAAAATATAAACAATAAAACCAAAAAGGCATTTGGTAGAAGTTAGTCAGTTCCAAGGCTTTTCACTTAGCTGTGGGCTAAGGAAAGAACTCATCTGGTGGGGATTCTATACCAACATTCATGACACCAACAGTTTCTGTGTCAGTCTCTATACGGTAAGGTACTGTGCATCCCTTGCTCCCCCTGAAAAGCAGAGTCTGAGAGCACCAAGTACCTCATAGCAGGAGCACAGCCCTCTAAGATATAAATTCTAACACAGGATAGCCCACCAATATTTCTGTGAACTGCTGAAAAATATGCTGACGAGAATACAAAACAGTCATTTAGAATGTGTCAAAGAAAAGCCACTCTAAATAATTTCCAACTGCAATCAGTCTTTGCTCCTGCTTTATGTGTAATAGATGAGACTATCCTTCTTTTATAAACACATTCAGTTATATGTTTAAGAAAGTAGATAAGTTTCTCTCCAGTGGAGGTTTTCAAATATTGTCCTTCCTTGTGGCTGCCAGTATTTCAATATCCCATTCCAGAAACACCGTTTAGTAGTCTTTGAGAAAAATAAATTTAATTAAAAAAAAAACCAAACAAAAAAAAAAAAAAAACAAAACAAAAAAACCAAAAAACAACCCCAAACCCCAACCCACACACCCCAAATTGCTGCAAATGAGAAAAAGAAATACGGTTAGAACAAAAAATGGTAAAAGACAGTTACATATTAGGGAAGACTAGAGAGTTGTTTGCTGTGTGATACATCAGAGGAGTAAACAGAATGTAAAAAGAAGGTAAAATTAGTTTCAGGATGTTCTACAGATAAGAAAGAGCTTATACCTCTATGTCGATGTGATCTGCAGCTTCAAGACCTAAGTTCCAAATGTATTTTAACTCAACTCTTCAGTTATTTCAGCTCTTGAAGAATAAATCCTAAGCCACCTTAGTCCCATCAGTCCAATCAGTGTGACCTAAGTGTTCTCAGATTTCCTCTGAATGTGCTCAGAACTACACTAACAGTGTCCCGCAAGCCAAGCAAATCTCCACTCTTCTGAGCCACACTAATGTGCTGCTGACCCCTGCAGAATCAAAGCTCTTGGAAGTTCTGTGCCCATGGAAGTTCTGAGTTCCCTCTGTCCTTCTCAAGATGAACAACAATGCACAGGCCAAACAGCGTATTGCTCTTTTCCTCCACAGCAAATCCTGCCTTAACTGGGAGGAGGACTTTTGCTGAAGGTGTATTATCTACCAGGCCAAGATCACCATAATATCATATCATGCAGAATTCAGCCTTTGTATCATCTTCAGATCTGACTATTTCTTTGTTTAGCTGCTACTTAACATGTTTGGAGATGTAAAATCACAACACTTTACTTCCTCAAAGGTAGCAGTAGGAGATACCTCAGTGCAGAAAGAATTCCATAATTAGAAAGAGCACAGGGGACAGCTTTTTTTCATCAAGCTTGAGAAGCTTTAAACAATATACAAAGGCAAAAGGGGAAAATGCTAATAGTATTGAGAAGGCTAAAATTTGAATGAGGTAACACACCTTTCTTGTAGAAGGAAAAGGCAATGACTGATTCTATAAAAGCTTCTGTGTAAATCATTACCCCTGTATGAAATTCCATTCATATATGTGGCAATATCTCGTAGTAATGTTAAAGAAAAACAAAAAACCCCCAAAAACTTAGCAACAAACAAGCTTATAAAGAACAAAATACAGCTTGCTAGAATTGCTGAGCTTTTCCAGTGGTTCAAACAGTAGAAGCAGATTTGAGAATCAAGCAAGTCTTTCAACAGCTGCATTTGTATTACAGTCATAAAGGCATAAATGTGAAATGCAGTTCTAATAAAACACTGAAGTTTATAAAACTGGTTGGTAATTTTCCACCCTTTCCAGAAGTATCTCAGAATATCCAGGGGAATAATACCTGAAAGAGAAACATTTTGTTTGTGTGTTAGACTACAAGGCATATTATGTGCAAAGTAACAAAACACTATGCATATTTCCACTGATCAGGAAAAAATCCTAGTATTAATCACTGGTCAAGGAATTCTACAGTTATTCCCCTGCAATGTTTTAATCTGCTTTTCAACTTACATTATCATTTGTACTTGGAAGTCAGGGTTTTTAAAATATATTTAGCTTCTTTTAGGGCATGTAGGAAAGTGTCTACATTTTAGATAGGTTCAGCTTCAGCTGCCACAAGCAGTCTTCACTAAGAAATGTATGGCCTCTTTTGAAATTATGGCCTTTAATAAAAAAGCATGAGTTTACACAAAACTGCAAATGACAATAGTCTGCTGCTGTTTGTCAGACATAAGCACACACCCTGAAATTCACATGAAGTCTACATCAATGAGAGGGACACTGGTTCTGAAACAAAAAAAAAAAATTGTTGCAGTGACCTTCTCTTTCTATTGCCACTCAAGGATGGACATTATCCTGTAGGTTTTCATTAGAGTAGGACTCTATGGTGCCTATTATTGTCCTGCTGTCATTAAACTGGTTTTCCACAATGGACCAACTACATGCATCCAATATGCAAGCATCAAAGTTGCATTTAATTCTTGTTTTCCAGGTTAAGAGTATCTGAAATGTAATACTGAATTATTCTAAAAACATACATCTCAGTATATTTCTAGTTCTGCAGGCATATGAATTGCCACCTCTGAGCACTGAAAGCTTCAACTATAAAGAGAGAGGAACACATATCCATGTAAAGTAGGCCTAAAATATGCTAAAAAAATTCCCCAGTGCTTTCCCTTAAAGGAAAACCTATTTACCTCATTAATTTTCATTTTTGGGATAATTTCTGCATAATTTAACTCTCTTTTTTCAACATATTATTTCTGTGATTGTAAAGCTAACTTTCCATGCATTACTGTATTCAGTCTGCAAACAGCCTAAAATAACAGGTCTCCAGGAAAAACCCAGAGCTGGATTCTATCACAGCTGCTGTGCCTCAGGCAGCACAACCAACATCAGGCAGTAGCACAGTCAGGCAAGCAGGAGATACTCGAAAAAGCCTTTATTACATCCCAGGCTAGATGAGTAACCTTTTTTCATTTACAAGGGGAAAAAATAGCTATAACAAAGAAACATTATTAATATCCAGAAAAGCATAAACAAATTCCTCTTTCACACTGAAGTACTAGCTGCAGAACAAAATTTCTTTATGACTTTGCTTTTACCCATTTGACAGCCACTGGCTTTTCTTTGTGGAGACAAACAGGGCTTCATTTTGTGAGACTTAGTTTCTAGCTTCTATTAGCTGAAGAACTCTGCTGCTATAATTAAAATTGATGATGCAGATATTCAGAGCCTGTAGAGGGAGTACATGAGTACATCCTTCTGATGTGTTGATGGAGTGAAGGACTGGTAAATGGATATCTAGCATCTAGGAGGGCATTTCTCTCATTATTACAATTTAGGATGGTGACATTTTGACTATAAGCTATTTAATAGTGTTTCTATATTCATTAAGGGCAAAGTTCAACTTGGTGCAGACAGCTGGTGTATGGTCCTTTTATATAACACTTAAGCCTCGTGATGAGGCTCAGGGAGGAAGTGCAGCTGTGGGCAGACCAATTGTGCAGGAGAGCCTCTGGACCCTCTGTACATCAGAGGAAGTTTCAAAGCAGCCTCTGAATACACTAATGCAGAAACACTATTATAAAAAGTCAAGGATGCAATGGAAGATTCACCAATACCTGTATTTTGGAGCCTAAGTATTACCAAATAATTACCACCTAATTACCAAAATAAATTTCCCACAGACATTCATAAATATGAGTGGTTGTACTGAAGACTCAGAGTCCATCTGGCCAGTGCAGGACTGGCTTTTCATCACACTTTCCTGCAAGAGCCTGACTATTTGAGCTTTGTTATTGGACAGGCAAAGAAATTTGATTCCAAATACAGAAGGAGAAAACATTTTAATGTATGTGTCCAGAGGTTGTGTCACTGCTGGCGCAATTAATCAAATGTTACGCTTTGGTTTTGTTAAAACCAAAATTCACATAGGAGTTAAATTACTATTTTAAATCCTTCCTTTGTGTTGTTCCTGTGAAAAACATCGAACAATGTTACAAGTATGACTTCTTTAAATTTCATTTACCCTACCTTACAATTTCCTCTGGATAACAATTGTTAATAGTGTTGATATATTCCTGAAGAAGTGACCCAGGTTCTGCTTTTATTTCTTGAACCTTTTTAAGTCCACCAGTTGTTACAAAGAGACGACGTGCTTTACTGTCATGTGGTAACACCTACACATAGAATAGTACAGTAAAAAAAAATTCTTTTGAATTAATCTGTATGCCACTAGGCTCACATACTGCTCATTTGTTTTTAATTCAGAGGACAGATAAAATGGAATATCAGAGAAACAACATCTGTAATGACTACTGTATTATAACACCTAGTTGTATAGGGAAAAAACCCCGTAAACCAGCCCTTTATGATTACAACATAATTTATCATGTACTTTATATATTCATGTACATAACATATATAAAATAATGAATTTAATATTTATCCTTACTGAAATAATATTTCTTGAATTATTCCTACAGAGACAGTAAGATTGTGGAGAATAAATAGATAATAAAAACAGAACACTTAACATGGAATAACAACAGCATCTGTTCCACTTAAACCAAGTTATTCAGGTCTTTTATGTCAATTCCCACAGTTTAATTGTAGAGCTGAATTTTATATCATTATAATGATCTAGTATAGATTAGTGCATGAAAACAATACTGAGAATTGTTGCAAGTGAACAATACAGCCTTAAAGCATTACATGCTACTATTAAATTCCTAGAAATTAAAATCCTTTAACACACTGTGTAGCCATGGAAGCCTTTTACAAACACACACACAAAGCAAAAACGTGAAGTTTCTGCAGCCAAAGGGGATGAGAAGCAGAAATGATCAGACAATAACATTCTGTGCTCCCTGAGTGACGCCAATATGCAGCTCTGTCCAGAGGACGGCAAGGAGGGAGGAAGGGAGGGAGGGAGAGAGGGAGGAATGAAGGGAGGGAGGTGGGGGCTGGGCCAGGCGAGGAAGAATGACAGCATGTAGTCCATAGGCCCATAGGGCTGCAATATTATTAAAAAAAATAGAGAGAGAGAAAAAGACAGAAGGATAATGCAAGATGTCAGCTGCATCTTCAGCAAAACCAGATGCATTTAAAACCAATTCAGAGTTACAGATTATGAGGGCAAAAGCATTTTGTAAGCTTCCACACTGGTCAGACATTAAGTCATAAATTTGATTGCATTTCAGTGTAAAACAAGAGCCTCAAATGAGGAAGGGAATGCCTAAAAGGATGAAGAAAAAGAACAAGATTTCTTCCATGCATACAGGCAAACAACCTTCATTTATGTGGTTCCTCTAGGCTGTACAAAATCAATAGACAGGTAAAGAAAAAGCAGGAGAGCACAGAGAGTTCTCTCTATTATATGCTCCACAGAAGTGCCAGGAACAACTGTGATTTTTTCGTTGTGGGAACTGAACAGACGTCTGTTTTCACATATCTCCCACAACAAGAACTGCCAAGGAGGAACTAGCAAGGAGACAGGATATGGCCCTTTCCCTGCCTTCCTCCTCCACACTGTGACTTCCAGGCTGGATAAGACAGCAGAAAACTCTCTTGGAAGGGGGCCCTAAAGAGAGGAAGCACCTCTGAGACAAAGTCCCTTCCCCCAGTCCAACCTGAGACAGCACAGAGTTGCACAAACCCTGAAAACACTAATGCTAAAGTGCACAATCCAGCACAAAAAACAAATAGCACCTCATTTTGAAGCTTGGAAATAAGGCTTTTACTTTGCCATAAATAAGCCCACAGAAGTAAGAGACCACAGCTCTAAGAATAAGAAATTCCCAAGCTATGGTACAGGAGAGAAAAACGTTTTTACTACAGAGAACTTAATTTTAAGAGTATACTTCAGAAGAGCAAATGCCAGACAAGTATAGTTTAATAACATACAGGCAAAGGATAAAAATTAAACAAAACAAAATATCAGCTGATATGAAGGGCACAAAACCATTTCAATAACAAGCAACATTCAAATATACAGTGGATAGCCAATTGCTATGCACTTGGCTCATTAATAGCTCCAGTCAGAATGGAGAAGCAAAAGGGACTGGATTCTGTGCAAATCTCCAGTCTTTGAACAGTATTAGCAAGAAGACAGGCTAAATTAAGCTGTGGCAACGTAATCAGGAATCTGCACTACCAACAGCAGGGCTTGAAGATCTGTCATAATCAGAACTGAGTATCAAGAGTGCTTTACTTAGCCATTTCCAGAAAGAACATCTCACCAGCAGAGCTTGGTATATCCTGCTAACAGGTTACACTGCAGAGTATAGCACAAAACATAGTCTATAGGTGAATAGGATTCCCAACACAAGCTGAGCATGACAGACACTGCCAGCCTCCCAATTATTTAGCAATTACTTAAAATTTTTAAATATTTTGAATAAACTGTTGAGAATTGAATACATGTTGCATTCAAATTAACACTGTATTTAACAACTGACTTTGAAAATTTCGAGAGGGATGAGAAAAGATTTGGAGTTTTTACACCTATTTGAGACTGAAAATTAATCAGGATAAAAGGAGTGAAGCCTTTATATTCATTGTAAAATATCTGACTTAAGTCACTCCTGTACAGACAGCTTGTAGTTTATCTAAAACAGATGTGACTGGGATTTATGTGATACATTGGCTCAGCGAAAATATTTGCACGTGAGTTAATATTCCACTTAATCTCAAGAGGCAAGGAAGACAAAAAAAACCACCTTGCTTATAAGAAACTGTTTTCCCAGTCTCAGGATGAATTATGGCAGATTCCAAATGAAACAGTATCCAGCTGTATCAGACAAAAGAACAGGATCCAAACTGTTTTTGAAGGGGATGCTTGAGGATCATGAGAATACAATGACACCTTTAGAGTGACTTCTTCTTTGGAAAGACAGCTTCCTTGCTAAATGGGAAACAATTAGCAATTAACATATTACTCACCATGCAGAGCCTTTTCTTACCTTACTAAACTGCCCAATGATATGCTTCATAATACTGGGAGGGGCCTCATGAAGCAGTGGTTCAAGTGCTGGAAGATACGTGCATTTCTGAAGAATGTTCTTTAAGGCTTTCTTAGTCTATTGAAATGCAAAATAAACTTTCTCTAGTAAGATATCAATGAAAACAACAAGAATTCATATATATCACTGAAGTCTGATCAAAAAAGCAAATTGATCAGAATTTTCAATAAGCAATTTCTGAATAGAAACTATGATATCTATCAGGTCACTTAATGAAGAATCAATTCTCTACTTAGATTTATTAAACCTCAAAACCTACAGTGCATCATATGATTATGTTATCTATGGTCAAAGTAGTGGCAATTTTCCTTTGACTATAATGAAAGCTGGACTAGACCCTTTAGGTAAATTGAAGTACTCTAATATAATAAGAAAGTTAAATCAAAACACATTTTAAAAGATTGCATTTTAGAAGTGGCTTACTAGGAGAGGCTGCTGGTCTGGGATAGCAAAGTGCAGTACTGTCCAGGCAGGGGGGGAAAGAGAGAGTGAAACAATTGTGCATTGGTGTATATTCCTGAAAACAAACTCAATGTTGACTGATATAGGCAGCATTGAACTTCTTGGGCAGGATTACAGGTACAGCTAAAATGGCTTCAATATTTTTGGGACCACTGTTACTTTACAGATTTGGAATGTGGTGTTTCAGTGAAACGTACAGAAGCACAGTGCAACATGGGAGATCATATCATGTCCTACTACATTCTCACTGTTGCTCAGAAACACACCTTACAAAACTGCAACTCTACTAGCTCCCACACAAGGAAAGGCCCTAAACATGGGCAGTTGCATGTTTTAAAGTGCAGAGCCTTGATTAGCTGTTACAGTTTTATTATAATAATAAAAATGCAGGCAAAACTATTACAAGGACTGTAATATTTTCTACAAGCGCTTATACTTGCAAAAAAAGAACTGGATAATTAGAAAGGAGTCACAAGAAATTACAGCACTTATGGGTCTATTTAACTCTGATTTAAACTGGGAAAAAAATAAGGGATTAGACTGTGGTGGCTGTAGCATATGATTTGGTATACACCATATGCACATGCATTAGGAGCAGCCAGTCCCCTAATAAATGACACGGCCCTCAGACACTCTGCACCCAGGAAAGCTGTGACTCAGTGAGCATCAATAAAAACACATATAATTTAGTAGTTTTTAAGCACCTAAACCTCTTGATAACAATTAATATACCATACTGCAAATACTACAAATCTACTTGCTTTCATTTTAAGATCTTCTGAGCTGCGTGTGTCCACAAAGATATCGAGCAGTGTGGGCAGCACGTTTGCTACTGCAACATGACGTGCATGCTCAGCAGTATGTCTTCCAATCTGTCCCAAGGCCCAAGCAGCTGCTGCCTTAATATGATCTTCATGTTCTTCCATCAAGCAGACACACAGTGGTGGTATTCCCTGTAGCATTAATCAAAAGCACAACCTTTACAAATGTAGACCAGGGAATGACAATGCAAAACAGATACAGATAGTTAGGAAGTGTTTCTCTATTTACACTCTTCTAAAAAAAGCTGCAAGAGAATGCATGCTAGTGTCATATTTTTACAGTATCATGATTAGCAAGAATTTTTAATAAATCTTAATATATATAGTTAAAAAGAAACAGATTCAATGTTCTAAGTCAGAAAGCTGTTTGAACAAACATGCAAATTTAAGGTATAAAAAGAATACACAACGTAATTCAGAATGTACTGGGTAAGGGTGGCAGTTTTTCTCATACTGAAAATAAAAGAATTCAAGTGCTTATGATTCTATGAAATCAGTTTAAGACCAGAAAGCCTCAATCTCAGTCTTTTTCACTATCCACAGCATTAAATTTCAACTTATCAACCTCTTCTTGAGTCTAGTAGTTCATGCTTGACTCACCCAATCACTTCAAGAACGGTTTCAACTCTTGATTTGCAGACATAAAGAGATGGAGATCTCACATCTAGCTGTTACTAAAGTTGTTCTAGTTCAGGGTCACAACTACTTAGTAGTTGGTATTTTGTGCCAAAACACTCCAACAGGAAACCTTTCACGCTACTTTAGGTAAGGCAAGGCTAGTAAACCTCTATCCCAAAAGCCTTGCTCTCCATCCCATAAATCCGTCTTTACTCTTTTCTTCACAGTTTTCTGCTTTGTTGTTCCGTGTTTTTTCCCCAAGATACTTTTCAAATGCAGACAGTGGAACTATATATATCACTACAACAAATAGATTAACTTGTCTCTTCCAATAACGCTTCATCTTCTACTCTTTCATACCACAAAGGACTAAATTGTGGGGGGTTTTGCCACTGCATTACAGCAGAAGACCACAATGAAATGTTTGTCCAGTATGATCCCAAAACTCATTGTTCAAAATTCATCCTTTCCAGGTTAGAGTACCATGGAATGGAACTACCACTTTACATCATAACATCATCAGTGTCTAAGTGCATATGGTTATGCCACAGTGCATTTCTTTCAAATGGTTCCAGTTTACCAAGCCCCATCCTCAGCACTATGTACCACTCCACAAGCTTAATTTCCCCTGAAGCAGTTTTGGGTTTTTTAATGAGTTTTGGGCTTATTCAGGTTTATTATTTCTTTTGTGGATCATTCATTAACATATTTAATTTCCTCAAAGTTTGCCCAGATCCGTACAAAAGCTCTCACAGCAGTTCCATTCAGTTATGATAGGAATCATTATTATTCTTCAAAAATCTAACTTAGGGGCTTCCTCCAGAACTTAATCCTGGTTTCATCCCACTTAATGTCAAGCACTCAACAGCAGGAGCATATGTGCTCTAGGTATCCCTGAAAGTGGAAAGACAGACACATCTAGAGAAGAAGGGCCTCCAGAGATAGCAAGCAAAAAGCATCTATCTCTTTAGTTTTAAAATACAAAAGAGCATTTTTTTTTGCTCCTACTTTCCCTGCGTACTATATTATGTTGTAGCAACTTCCATTTTTCAACTTGCATTTCTTCTAGAAGACATTTCTGTTCCTTTGTTTATGTTGTTTTCTTGCTCTACTCATACATGACTGACACAAATGTGAATGACTGACATAGTGTGAAAATGGGTCCAAAATGTTAGTGAAATTGTTTTCTTCCTTCTGTCATTAGTTAGCATTATTCACATCAGACTACTAAGCCAGGCACTAATTTTGCACCTATTGCAAACATTGCAAATTCTCCTGCTTCTATATCATTGCCCAGCAGAATTTATCTGAACCTGAAAATGTATAACTTTACTCACTTGAAATGTCACTTGCACAACTGAATCAAACCACACTACATTAGAAACAGAGGTCTGTTCAAGTCTGAAGATTGTTGTTGCAAGATACTCTAGCAGTACTAGCAGAGTCACGCTAGTACAATGAAGAACACACCATTAAACACAGTTGTTTCAAAGAAGCTTTCAATTCAGCCACAAATATACATTTTGAGAGGAAGCAGACTACAGAAATTCAGTGACTTATTTTCTGTACCCATGCAAATGCACCATTACATGTATGTAATACCAACTAATCCCCGACATTTTGTAAAAGGTTCAACACCATAAAGATACCCTTTTATCAGGTCACCACATAATTTCAGTCACAGAAAGCAGCAATACTAGGAGAAAGTGCATTCATTGAGAGCAAGCATACAATCCTGCCACAAAATACATGCTCTGCCTATGTTAATTTGTATCTGTACCAAAGACTACTGCTGAAGAACTACTGGAAGACAACAAAGTGATAGCTAACCTTGGAGACAATCACTGCCATTGACAGGTTCTCCGAATGAGCCGCCACATAACCAAGTGCCATGATGCCAGGCAGTCTGACAGTCCCTCTGCAGCTGCCAATACAATCAATCACAGCAGCAACTCCGCCTGAATTTACTATAAGCTGTGAAAGCTGAAAAGATAAACAAAAGAGATTAGATACTGTGAAGTATCAACACGCATAAAGAACCACATCAGAGATGCCTTTTAATGTATTGCTCCTGTTTTACAAAATAAAGCTGGAATAAGAGTGATGTATCATACAGATTGTTGGGAACTAAGTGCAGCATCAAGTTTTCAGGAATGAGGCTAATTTGCTATTGTGTTTTTGATTGACTTTACTGCAAGGAAATCAAGGTTCTGAAACCTTGATGCTGTATAGCATGGAACGACATATTCCCAACTCCATCATCACACATCAGAGAAATGTGCAAATGACAGTCTATCATATGACTGATCTCAAAGATGCACCTACTGAGTCAGATACTGTTTCATCCTGGTGCCTCTTCATTCCCAAACAAACATCCTATGTTCTGTGCAGTGACAGAGGAAAAGGCCCATTCCTCCTCTCACCTGCATTCTAAATTACATCTGAGGCATAAAATCCTTTGTGGATCCTCACACCAAGGCATGAAGCCAAGGACAACTCTTCTGGACATGAAAAACTGACTTGGGCTGCACCATTCTGCCATGCTAGCATGCTCTGAGGGAAGCGTCCAGGGAACACACTTAATGGGTAATGGAGTCTGCCCCAGAATACCAAATTTCATAGCCTTGCTTATAAATAACAATCAAGCTATGCAACATGGGTTTCTACTTCTCACATCACTTGGGAGACAGCAGTAGAATATGTATGATATCAGTAATGCATAGAAATTTAAATTATTTCGTATTTTTATTATCTTCTTCCATGTTTGTCGGTATATCCCATTCTCCCTACAGATTCCAAAGCAAAAGGAACATGTTCTTAAAAGCCAAAATTAAATGAACAAAATTGAGGCACATGAATTCCCAATCTAGTTGATTTCTATAAATATGAAATCCACCTTTGTCTTAGAGCCTTTAGAAGGGGATTGTTTTCTTCATGAAACAGCCAGATGAAATTTTCGGATAGTCCTTAGGAAAATCTGTTCACATGCTTGTGAATTACAGCCAGTGGCAACCAAGCCCTATGTCTGGACACAGCCATGTGCACCTGGATGTGCAGAGCTCCTGCCTTGCCCCTCAGCCCTCACTCTAAGTTGCTCTGCTGCTGACCTTCACATGAATTTTACTGCATATGCAGATAGAGAGCTGAGATCCAAAAGCCATGAGTCTCAAATGACACATCCAAGTCCTCTAGAAATACCACTTGCCAGCCTGCCTCCGCTGCAACATGTGTCACTTGAATAGGGTTCCCAGAGCTGAACAGTCATTTCTGTCACTCTGAAGTCAGACATGGGTTATGACTTCCCATTGGGAGTCACCAAGATACTTCCTACTGCTCCTTTGGAGAGCTGTTAGCATGGCCAGGTCCTCTTGCATGGAGGATCTGGTGCCAGCAGCTCTTCCGACTTCACGTGTAATCCTGAGTTTGGTCTCCTGGCTTCTAACTCTAGGGCCCCCTTTTGATAATGATAATTTCTTTACTTTTTTGAAGAAGCGAAGTTGCATTGCCCATGAGGTACAGAGAAAAAGCAGGAAATGTGCCAAGACTGTAAACTTTTATCACCAGTTTAAAGACTGGCAGGCTGAAGAAACTGTACAACATTTATGTTTAAACACTTCTCAGTTGTTGAGTTAGTATCATGATTTTGAAATTACTATGCTCAGCATTAGTGTGTTCCACAAATACATGGCTTATATTTTATTCCAAAATCATATTTAGAGTCTTTTAATTATCTCTGTGGTCTGGCAGATTAACATAGTTATAATTATATGGTTTCCTATTTATTTTGTATTGACCTTGCCAAACATCCCCCCCTTCCTATGGGCAAAAACACTGTAAATGTTCAAACTCAAATTACAAACTCAAGTTACCATCAGTTTAATAATAAATAAGAGAATTTTTGACCTCCACTGTCATTGGAAAAATAATTAAAATGGGATCCTAGCACCCCTGAAGATTTTAAAAAGACACACACCATCTATTATTGTTAAAGGATGATCTTGCAATTTATTAGCTGGTATCATGACTTCTGTGAGGCTTTTCTCATATTTTTAATATCTAGGACTGACAGTACTGTCAGCTAAGAACTCCCTCTCTGTGCTGATATCTCACAGAATGAAGTAGCTAGGTATACATTTTATGATTCCCAGTTTCCTAACCCAATTCATATTCAATACACATCTCATAATATCAGCAAGAATTTCCATATTTTCCAATGAACATGCCAAACAGCCACTTGCCCTCCCTTTCGAAAAGCAAATGACAGAATAATCCTGTATTTTATTTAAAGTGTAAAATCTAATGATATGACCTTGTATTTGCATTTTCAAGGTTTTACCTCAGGCGTATGCTTTGCTATCTCTCTAATTAAAGTTGCACCATTTTTCTTGACATATTCATCTGAGTCCTTCAGGCATGTGAGCACAACTGGGAAAATTTCTGCTTCAACCACCAACTCTGCAAGATCCACTGAATGCTTTGCTATTTGGCTTAGAGCTGACAGCACCTGACGCTAGTAAATAAAAATTGTTATAAAATCAATAGTATACAAATATCCCACAACACACACTCCCCCTGCACACAAAAATCTATTGCATCAAGGAAAACAAAGCAGGATAGGGAAAACAATTACAGCTATTTTACAATTCACTGAGTCAATTCAAGCACAAATATAATGGCACAGAACATTCTCTGGTTCCTGAATAAAAGTTTATCTTTTGTTTTATCCCATTCAAGCTTGTATGTATTTAAAAAAAAAAAAAAATCTCACACCATGTAAAACTGTAATTTAAAATTTAGTAAAATCTATAGAAAGCATTTTTATTTACATAAATTGGATCAGTCAGCTCTTATATTAAGAAATTTTTGTGGCATTTTTATGTTGTCTTCTGTTTGGTAGAGTAAGACAGAAAATTTATAGTAAGAAATATTTTTTTTCAATTAAACGCTAGCGATTAAACCTTTGACAGCAGCTATTCACATCGGTACATTCTAAAATACAGTAAGTTCACTATTAACTGGCTTATTGTATAATATTAGTATGCAAAATCTTTTTTGTAACTGAAATGTGCTAATTTTATCTATTAAAAATATCTGTTGCATTCTTCATATACTATCTATTTCTAAAAAAAAACATGCTACTCACTTTAAAGATTAGTTTAGCTGTCCCTCACAGAGCTGCAGTTTATATCCAGTAGCTAAATTTGTAAACATGTTCAGAATTCTTTGTCACTAACTACATAGTTACATTTTGTTAACACCCAAACCAAGAGCTTCTAAATAAATACGCAGATCCATGTCTTTGATTCAATCTTAAGTAATGACTGGTATAATGGAGATTAAAAAAAAAATTAAATGTACCTTCAGTTTAGCATCAGGGTTCAGGATCATCTGAGCTAAGTGAGCGATAGCTCCTGCATCCACTACTGTCTGTGCTAACTCTGGAGAATGCTTTGAAATATCACTGAGAGTTGAAGCAGCAATCCTTTTCAAAGCAATTTCTGGCTCCTGGATACAGAGCACTAAAAGAGGAACAGCGCCTGCATCCACCACAGCTTGTGACAGTTCTGTAGGTCCAAGGAAAGTAATTAAGTGAGTATGGGTGACTGACCCTTGTGCAAGCCATTTTTCACCCTGACAGATACAGCAAAGGAAAAAGGGGAGGGTGTAGTTCACTGTCTCGACATCTGCATTTCAAATCAGCCCTCCTGGTTTCATAAACCGTGTGGACCAATCCACAACTGAAAAGAATGCAGGTCAATAGATGGACCCCCATTTACATGCACACATTTGAGGTAGATTAGGCTGAAATGGTTTGTTATTCTGTTTTCTTTTTCTTTTTTTAAAGTAAGCAGATGTCAGCTGTTTAAACCCTGGCTATTCTACACTGATCAATAGGAAAGCATTTTATGCATGGCTAACAACAACACAGAAAGCCAAAGTACCAAAATTTTATCAACCAGCTAATTAGAGAGCATTTTACCCTCTTTAAATGATAAGCAGATATTAGCATAGATCAAATGCCAAAAACAAAAATCCAAAAAACATACATAAAAGATTTATCTTACATAAAAGATTGCAAAAATGGAACTTGCTGATCAAAACTAATCTTTGCTACCATACATGGAATGAGACAGAATTTATACTTTAATGACCAGAAAATGTTATCATACACAATTAGACAAATGAGAAATATCATCAGTGATATTGTGAGTCTGAATTAGCACAATATCCTTAACTAACTGCACCTTAAACAAAAAACAAAACAAAAAAAAAAAAAATCTGAGCATGTGATTAGCTGACATGGACAAAAATTACACTATTAGAAATTCATTAGCTCTCTCTGTGTATGCAGTATTAATCACAGTCCTAAAATGAGAATTACTGGATATCAGAAGCAAAATTTATATTATAACCAAGCTGTGCTATTTTAAAACAGTGTAGTGGTACAAACCATAGGGAATTCAATAATCTATTAGGTTCTTCGTTCAGTTTTGCTACACCTTATTATGCATATCCATTATTATCTTTAACATTTATCTTGACTTACAGTACCATGGCAACATATGGCTGTTGTATTTCAAGACTCTAACTTAGCTTTTGATTTATAGTCCATCCATAAAGAGATTTTCATACTAAGAAAAATACAGCATACTTCATTAAATATACATAGACTAATATAGTTTTTCATGAAATCTGTAAGTCATGTCATCATTATGTTGTTAATATCCAAATAATGTTCCAAACCAGCTTTGTTTTCAATTAGTGAGTTATAGCCACACACTGTAATACATGTGATAAGTCAAATATTTACACTGTACGTTATTTTATGATACAATACTTTAAAGAAAATATAAATATTATATAAAAAATTAAATTAAGTCATGCAGTAATTTTTAAAGTAATACAATACCCTGAAATTAGCTTTGTTGGCTAGAGCATAGTGCTAACAGCAAAGTTGTGGGTTCAACCCCTGTACAGGCCATTTACTTAAGAGTTGAACTTGATGATCCTTGTGGGTCCCTTCCAATTCAGAACATTCTATGTATGTGCAAAATTAACTCTCATTTCATTTTCCAAATAAATATTTGACTGAAAATATAGTGCATACATCCTCAAAATACACAAATCGTAAGGTTTCAACAAAACTTAAATGCTGTATCTTCAGTTTTAAAAATCCAAAGTGAATGGAC
Source organism: Certhia americana (assembly GCA_018697195.1). NCBI lineage: Eukaryota > Metazoa > Chordata > Aves > Passeriformes > Certhiidae > Certhia > Certhia americana. Next base: position 17,675,772 of record CM031858.1, read on the forward strand.
CTTCAGCTTTAAAAATCCAAAGTGAAATGTATGTAAAAACAAACCTGAAAAGGATCTAATCAATACATGTGGTATAAGCGACAGTCAGCTTTTTGTGGAAAAAGCCATGCTCAGTTTCTTCAGATCACGTTTTGCTGCTGTACACTGACCAAGTGGAATACATGGTGATCTCCTGACCGACAGCCCAGATTAACCCCTCCAACTGTGCCTCAGAACTTCAGACCAACCAGCTCCATTGGCCACAGTCTGCTGGGAAATGCTAAAATCAAGAATCTGATGTCAAGAGGGACACAGATATAGAAGAATGGGCTTCTTTGATGTCTTATGAGCTAAAATCCTGAAGTTCAAGCAGGGAGAGAAGGAGCAATACTTTCAGGTCACAGCTACACTCGGGCATGCAAAAGTAACTATAAAAGTTATTTTAAAAGAGCAAACTAAATCTGATTCAATTTAGATCAGCTCTTGCTGTTAGAAGTCTGATATCATTTAAATACTGATGGTTATTGTTGGTCATGGGTAATTAAATGGTTTTGCTTCCAGTGGTGTTTATAAGGTTCATGCCTAATAACTTACCACATGGAGGGCTGGACCATGTGTCAAGACAGACAAGTCGTAAATGGACTGTCAGAAAGACAGAAAAGCTGAGGCAGGGAAGAATGGAAATACAGTATTGCCCATCATGTCTCCCTGCAAATTCTGTCCAAAATTACAATTGTAAGTATTAATGATTCCATTATAAATTGTAATTTTTTTTTCCTCAAGAAAAGGCTCAATTAATCTTCCTACTTGTAGAACATCTTTAATGCACATTATCCACCTAAGGATTCAGGAAACTTGGCCATCCAATTAGAAATACAGACAGAGGCGGGAAAAAAATTTAGATTGAGAAGGAGCTAGAGGCAAAAACAAACTTGACAATAAGAAATTTTTAAAACCAAATATTCAGTCAGAAAAAATTAAAATAACTGAAACAAATTACAAAACTACTCTTCCAAATACTATGCCAAGGCTGTATTATAAAGGCAAGGACAAGACACATAGCTGCAGAGGAGAAAGAAAGCAGAGAAAAGCTAATGTATGAACTGCATTTAATTCCACAGAAGGTTATGAAAACCACAGGCTTGGATTTCACACTGGGGTACAACTTAAGGAACTTGTCCAAGTACCTGATGATAAAGGTGAACTTCTCTCTATGTGAGTGGAAGTAGGAAATTGAACTCTGTATGTTCAGACACAAGAGAACTGACCAAAAATTAATTGCTTTCACTCAGATCTACATGAGGAAGATTTTACCGAGTGGAGACACTGCAGACAAGACTCAAATGGATATGGACGAAAGACTAATAAAGACACATTTTGGAGTCTGAGATGCCACAAGTTCCAATATAACCAAAAGTTGTACTAGAGTTGTGCTGATTTGTCTCAATACAAAAGTACTCATCAGAGGTGCAGAAATTAATTCAATGTAAGTTGAAGACTTGTCATGAGTTTATGTGAAGAAAGGGGAAAGCCAACGAAGTGGAGTCAAGATCCTACCTATATACCACTGAAAACAACGTGAAGTCTTAGAGGATTATTCTGAACTAGTTTAGGGTGTTAAAAAAAAACCAACAAAAAAACACACTAATATTAACACATTGGCAATAATTGTATGGATTAAAAAACCCAGATGAGGATAAAAAAGATGAAGGTGAGAAAGTGAATGTCCAGGTTGTCCCCAGGGGAAGAAAATCAGCTCAATATTATATTGATAATATACAATATTCTATCCCCATAGCAGAGCAGCAGCAAAACCCCTGGTTGGAAGGAAATGCAAGTTTCAGTTCAGATCAGGACTCTCAAATAGACCTTGCTGTGGTAGCAGGTGCATCCACAGGAAACAATAGGTTTTGACCAAAACAACTACCAATACTGTATTTTTCTGAGGACTGTGTGATCATGTTATGGCCACATAAAAAGACTCTAATTCCCACAAGTAGCCCAAAGGCTGCACTTCAAAATCAGAGGTTTATACAGGCCACTACAACCACAGATCTAAAGATTCCACTGGAACCAGCGGGAAAACCTTTCATCAGGAGGATGGAGGTTAGACCCCAATCACTGAAGAGCTGAGGAACCAGTTTTTGTAGCTGATGCTGCTTTGAGCAGGAAGCTGGACTAGAGATCTCCCAAGGTCCCTTCTAAGCTGAGCTGTGATCCACGGTATGACAGAAAATGAGCAAGAATCTGCTCTTAGCAATACACTTCAGTATAAACAGTGTTGTTTATTTTTGTTTTCCTACCAATTTAGAAGATACTGAAGCAGGTATGAGACAATTAATAAATCACACCTTTAATGCAGACAAAGGAAATGGAAAGCCAAATTATTTGCATACTTCAAAGAAAACAATTTTGCACTTTAACTGAATACAGTATAAGTAAAATGTTACAAAATATTTTTCATGGATCTGATGGCATTTGAAACACTTTACACTTCTTTTTAACTCAAGTAGTAGAAATAAAGAATGGCAAAATCACAGCACATGGATTTGTACACTTTGGAGTAAGATCAAAATCTGAAATTAAGCTCAAAGAGAAAGAAAGAGCAGAACTGCAAGAGCAGAGCAGTTTCTAAATTTTGGAATCTGACCTGGCAAGATTTCTAGCATCTTGAAACCTCATGAGACATTTGTCTTTACCTAAAATTTCACAGGCCTTCTGGAGACATCTGTTCACAGAAGAACTGCATTTTAAAATATTTTTGTAAGAAGTCAGTACAGAACTTGCTAAGCAGAGAGTGTTTTCATCAGGGCAGGCAGGGGGAAGCCTCATTTTCACAAAATGGAAGTCTTATCATGGGAACATACACTGCAGTTCTTAGTAGCTTTACTGGGTAAAGGATGTAATTTCTGATTAAAAGCAGAGAGACCCTCACCATTGCAAACAGTTATCATTGAATACCAGGAGCCTTTGACTGCACTCACAAAGACAGAGGTTTACATCCCGCCTAAAACAGATTAGGACTTTAATCCCAGAGATATGCCCTAATTATTGAATTTATCTTGCTGGGGCAAACAAATCTCCATACCCCTCAATCTTCAGGAGAGAAAAAGTCTTGTCTTAATATTGTCCCAGTTCAGAACTGTAACAGTTTTTGAAACTAGAAAACCTTTTGTGGCTGGGGGAAACTATTTCACACCCAGCTCTATTTTGAAAGTTAAAGCTGCATATAACGTGTCCACAGACAGTCAATGACAGAAAACCATTACCACCAAATTTTGTCAACAGGAGTATGTCAGTCTAATCCAGAGCTTCTTGAACACTAAACACCAGCTATTGATAAGAAAAGGTCTCTGTATCCCATTTCTCTCTGTATCCCATCTCCAACAATATCATGTTGCAAAGGCTTGTAGCAGCATAAGGAACATATGATGCACAGAGTGATCTTTTTTCAGTATAACTCCTCTACTTTGAATAATCATTTTAGAGACATCCTGTGACTGTGATATAGAGGCAGATAAATCCCCTAATTTGCTGTAGCTGGGCAATTTTTTCAGGGATCTTTTGGTGGGCTTTTGTTGGCATTTGGGGTTTTTTACTGATTACAACTAGTGATCTGTCTACATCCTGATGCTTGCAGCTTGGTAGCACTCACAATTTCAACCTAATTTCTGAGGATGCTGTTCTTATTGTCGTTGTAAATTGACATAAGGTATGCAGCCATTCACCATCAGCAAATAAATTATTCATAACCATGAAATAAAAATTTGTTCAATGAATTTGATGTCTTCAATACCCCTACATCACTTCCATCTTTGCAGACAATGCTGTCACAGAGTGAACTGGATCACCCTAAAGCTCAGTCAGCATTCATGCAGTGAATAGCATGAAGGGCAATTGAAGTGAGTCAATATTGATTTAGTGACATAACAAAACTGCAGAAATGTTTATGTTAAGAGTAACACAGACACATACACACACACACACACTACACACATTTCTACAAATGAATGCTTCTGTTATTTAAATAAATAACTTTCAGATGGAAGGAACAATTATTTTCCACCAAGGGTGGAATTCAATCCTGATGACCAAACGATAAAAGATCATTACCAGAGAGGTGTCCCAAGAATTAATTTATTTCCCAGAAAGTGCAATCTGTTAGAAAGGCACTAACAACTTTGGAGACTGTCCCAGTAAGCTAACCCTCTAAGTGGGAAGGGGGAATCACCCATGCCTTTTGCAGTCCAACATTCTGTATTGATTAAAAAAAAAAAAAAAAAAAAAAAAAAAAAGAAAATTGCTTTCAAAATCAGTCTATGTACATTTTAGAGTCAAAACCAAATATAAAACGATGAGTTAATGTTATGATCCTTAAAATGGTTTAACTTTGAACAATATGAACACTAACCATTTCTCCTACTCCTTCCAGCTAGCAGTCTCTTCCCTCAGTTCTTTCATTCACAGTCTAAACTTTTACTTGAACTATATAAATAGCTGGTAAAAGAACTATCAGCCACGTGGATTAGCTTTTAAATAGAAACATGACACCACCAGTGAGTTATACAACTGCCTGTGAGACAGCAATGAATTGCACAATATTGGATTCCTAGGATCTATTCCTGACTCTCAGAGAGTAGTGTGGTCCACTGGCTAATAATAACATATAGTGCAATAAATTTGGCCTATTTATCCTGCAAACACTACTGTAAGCTGAATGAAACTTGCTTCTCCCTAGGCTTCAACTGTGTATATAAAAGAAGAACTAATGTAAAGCAAAGAAACCTGGTTCTGCAGTAACACCTACATTAGATATAAAGGTTCAGAAATCTCTTCATGAAGAAGAATAAAGCAGAGTGTCCTTTTCCAGCCACAGGCCCAACACATCTCTTAAAGCACCTCTCATAACTGGGCACTGCTGGTGTCAAGTATGCCAGTTTCTTCCAAAAAGGTACAGCATTGTTGTAATGGTACAGTTACACTCAATTTTTATCCCAAATTTAAAATTTTGTAACAGTAGAGAAGAAAAAGCATCTGGTTTTATTTATCAAAATAACACAATTTATTATTATTATTATTATCACATGACATTAAGCTAAAAGAAAACACACATGAAACTTGTTACCTGGACTGTGTCGGGCAATATACCCAAATGCCCAAGATGCACCTTCCTTGACTCCAGGGTCAAAATCTTCCAAGCAAATCACCAGCATTTCCAGTGCTCCACACTGAATTACTGCCTGAGCTAGTTGTGGAGAATGTTTAGCAATTGCTCTTAGCACAAATGCAGCTGTTTTCTTGTAGTAACGCTAGACAAATCAGAAACAAACACTCACTAACATTAAGAAGTTTAAAGCATAGTATAGTACAGACATGCCTAAATAAGACTTTTTAGTAGCAGCAATATCTCATATAGGTCCAAATCAGGACCACTAGACATCACACAAAAAATGAACCTACAGTTCTTTGGAACAGCTCATTATATAAAATCTGTAGCAAGCACATTAACAGAAAAAATGGGAGAGCTAAGAGGATATGGGAAAAAGATAGTCTACGTAAGTCTGTTTGTTTAAGTGAGTAGTGAGCAATAAGAGCTGCAAAAACAATAACTCTTAACATATTTAACCAGATTACACAGGTTATGCAGGGCAAGCCCTTAAAATAATTCTATCCATCTGTAACACTTGCAAGGCCTTACACTTTCTAAAATAGATACCCTCACAACATCTCTGTGAGAAAACACTGCTTACATTTGCAAATAGGAAACCAAGACAGAAAGAATTAGATCCAATAAAGGAGTTTGGGATCTGAATCTTGAAATGCCTAACTACTGCCTAAAACCCACAGCTAGGATACTGAAAACCTAACCCACCAACACCCAATATTGAATAACCTTCCATTTTGACCAAGCAGCCTGCAATTTTATGCCTGCCTGTGTCCAGAAGCTCACTTTGAACAGGACTAAGCACCCTGGCCCTTTTGTCATAAGAGCACATGAAGTCTAACCTCTTGTCTCAATTCTGCCCATCTCCCCCAGTGCTGGACCAAATGATGTTTTCAGTATGTGCATATAATACATGACACTGCACACAGCATGGGGCTCCCACATAAACTGAAGTGGTTATTTCTTCTAAACGTGCAGTCTTCCCTCAAAAATTCACATTTGTCTCCTCCTACAGCTTTATAACTGCCATTAGGATATGAAAGCTGAAGATTTTCTTCTACTGCCTGACATTTTCAAAATTCAGAGCCCAGTTAAAGCACTCTGGCCAGAGAAAACCACGTTGTGAGAAAGACAGTTCCCCTCCCTTGTAAAGGGCAAGATTCATGGGAACACAAATAACCTGCTGCTATGTCTATGTGCCTGGAGTATGCCCTCCAGCCTGGGCATTGACAGATGATCCCTATGGACAAGCTCTAGAGGGCTCTCTCTCCGTATACCAGCTGCCTGATTCTCCCCTGCTCTGCAAAGGGAGTCTGGGCACCTTACAGTGCTAGTCCTACTGTCAAGGTTCCCAAAATTTAAACAATGCAAAGCCCACATCCCTTCTGGATCAAGCCTAGAAAAACAAAGAAAACACGTGAGTGCTTTTGTGCATCATGTAAGGTATCAAACACCTTCAAAAGCATGATCTAAAGCACTAAGATATGGCAACAGAACAGTATCTGCAATAACACCCCAGGAAATTATATGTACTCAAGCCCACTCCCTGGCCCTAAGGGAAGGTGACACAGCATAACGCATCTGTCCATCTGAACTCCTCTTTCCTAAAGCACAATGGCCTCATCTATGCTACTGGAAACTGTTCCTGCCTGGTGCTATCCCTTAAACCATGTCCAAGCATTGTTGAGTAGTTTGGTGACTGGCATTGGCTAAAACCACATCAGAGAGCATGCTACTGACTAACAAGCACAGCCATCTTTCAGTGCTCCAACACATGCCCCTACCTTCCTTAGTTTACCCGTACCGATATAATTTCTTTATGTCAAAAATCCAGTTTTCTAAGGTTTACAAGCAAAGCATCAAAGCTCATTTAGGGGAAACAGAAGTTAAGGGAAACAGTACAGACAAATGGTCAAATCCCTAGATAATGTAAGTTACTGTAAGTTTTGCTGAACTTGATGGAGCCATATTTGTTTATGTAAGTCTATGTCTGTACAAAGATGGGAGTGTTGTTTCTGTTAAGTAATTATACTCCTGGCAAAGAAAAACACTTCTTTGTTTTATTATTCAAAACACATTTTTACCAAAAAATGTATGCATAGGCATTGCAAAACTGAATTTTGCTCCATTTAATTGATAAAGCATTGATCTGGGATGTTACCCTGTGACTGTTCCCCATAAATCAGCAGAAATAGTATTTAATTTGTGCTCAAAGAATCTCATCCTTAAATACAGATGTTGATACACTAAAAGTGAGTGGAAAGGAAAAGGGTTGTTTGCCTGTGGGAAGTGACAAACTGCTTGCTAAACTCTGCATGAACTGGATGAGTTTCCTTCCCTTGCCCTCAGTCACCAAGGCGTAGCAGGCTTTCCATAATTTCACACAAGTCTTACTGTTGCTTCCCCTAATTATCTCAGGGTACTCGAGCTAAGAGTTGTAGCAGAGGGTAGTTTCCAAACCAACACTGGGTAGTTTTGTTCTGCATCTTCCCTTAAAAATAGAAGTAAATAACCAAAATGCTTATAATCTTGTCTAATTAAAATCCTTACTTTCTTTTCATACTATACCAGTATCTTGCCATCAAAGCTTTTCTTTAGCTTTTCTTTTTCAATTTTAATTGTATAGGCAATTATTCTACATGTGCAAAAAGTATGCAATGAATACATTTACATCTGTTTTCCTCAAAAGACTGAAAATGAAAATATATGGTTTTCCAAATTCTATTTCCATTGAAAACCTACTTTTCCTAAATCAAAGCTGCAACATAAGTATGGTTGTGGTATCAGTACACTTAATCCTTTAGCTGTCAGTTTTCTAGCAGTTAGGAACCTTACTTGAAAGTACTTCTGTTCATCTAGGTTAGCATAATTCAAAAAAATCAAAGCTGAAAGAGACACAGAGCTTGAAGAAAAATGTGAGGAAGGCAATGACAGATTTATTTGCATTGCAATTGTGACTGCACTTTGTTTGGATTTCACAAATATGAAGACAAAAACCTTTCCGTATATTTTCCTGTATCAGAGATTCGTTATTTCTCATGTTACAGATTTCCAAAGGTCTTCGTTTGGAGATACAAAGTATTTCATTACAGAAGTTCAGGGATTTTATATGTATTTTACACGTGTCTGGTGTTAGGGACAAAACCTAGTCAATTATCACCACAGCTTCCAAACTGTCTCCTTTTTGAAGAGGGACCTTTTACAAAACATCACTCAACATTTTAAAAACGTTACAGTGCAATGAATGTATTTCCTATAGTGCATTAAACGGTAATACAATATTGTAAAGTCAAGCTTATTTGAAGTCAGACTTAGGCATACAGTACACAGTGATCTCTCAGGGGTTCAAACATACATGCTGCTCTGACTTCAATACATTTAATGTCCTATTAGAATAACAGCAGATGCTGATACAGAAAGATTTCCCTTTCTTTGTATAACGGTTAAAAAATACTTTACTTAAAAGAACAATCATGCCTTACATTCTCCTCAGGCAATGAATATATGAGCTGTGGAAGGATGCCTGCCTTCACGACTGCCTCTGCCAGCTCCACGTCATAATCAGCAAGTCTCCCAAGAGCCAAGGCAGAGGTCTGTCGAATACTTGGGACGACATCCAGCAAAAGAGATCTCAGCAGACACACTACACCTAAGTTGCAGCAGGAAGACAAAAGCCAATTTCGTAAGCAGAAGTTTTTCTAAACATTTGCCTTTTCTCATAAAAACCTATTAAATTACTCTTCCAAGTAATAAGAAGATGTAGGAAATCCGGATGTTCCGCTGAAATGAAGTTGGCACTTGGATAGCACTGATGACGTATAGCAATATTTCTGCCCACTTTTCATAGGTACAAAACAACTCTGAAATATAAAAAAAGTCACATGTAGAAATAAGGGGTATTCAAACATCTATAAAATACATCTTAAAGTTTACACAAGAAACTAAGTTATATTCAAACATACGTAAAATGCATGTGTTACAGTGTGCACAGGAAACTCCATCTGGAGATCCTGGTGAGAAGACATTGGCATGTCCCTCATTCATCATGCCAGCAGAACCTCCACATTGAATTACACTAAATTACATTTCATCTGTTATAAGCAATGACTGATTTGAAGACCAATATCCATAATACATTACATTCCAGATAGAAGAGTTGTAGATTTTCTTATCATGTTATTATTTATGATGTGCTTTCACTCATGAGTTCAGTGTGTCAGCTAAGCATAAAAAATGTGAAAGTAGCAGCAAGGGAAACTATAAGAAACTACAGACTGAATGACTGGATAACAAAGTGGCCAGTGAAATAGAGCTCATGCAGGAACCCAACTCCAACTTCACATATGAAGTGATGGACCCCAAACAGATTACTACCAACCAGGAGAAAAATCTTGATGTTAGAACAGACAGTTCCATAGAGATCCCAGCTCTTGCTCAGTAGTGTATGTGGAAAGTTCTGTATGTGGAAGCTCAGTTCTGTATGCGGAGGCTCTTCCTGTTAAACTAAGACTCTTCAGTAGAGAGAGAAATGAGATTCAAATGGTTATATAAACAATGTCATTCGTAAGGTCTGGGAAAGGAAAATTACTTGTATTGTGATCCTTCAAATGTGCTGTCCCTGTAGCAGCCAGCTCCATGAATTAACATTTTGGAGCTTTATACCTTAACCAGAAAGCAGACGTCTCCGAAAATGGAGATGTGTTACAACAGAACAACAAACACCCAGAGCTGCAGGTATCTTCACTTAACTCTCTCAGTCCTTTCCACTAATTTTTTTAGCAAATATAAAGATCTAGTTGAGCAACAGTAAAAGAAAGCAAGACTTGCTTTCTCAAGGGCTTGTATGGTTACTAGCACTGAAAAAAGCCGTTTTGGTGTGACAATGCCACAACAGGTGGATCAATGCTTAATGGCAAGCAGCAAGCACAAACAAAGGTGTTCAACAGGTACTCCATGATAAGGAAAAGCTGAGGACCTCAGAGCAAGGAATAGTCCAAAGGGATGGAGGCTATAACAAGTTACACCTGTAGCATGCTTCTTTCCCTACAAGAAAAAAAAGTAAGTAGAGCAGCAGTAAAATTCTCACCTTTATTTTACACCAAAACCAAATTGCTCCCAGTAAAAAGAAAATAGCAGAATCATCTATGCATGGCTCTGAAGGGGCTGAGAAGGAGGACACAAAAAACTAACCATTGAGACCATGTTATCCACTAACAAATTTGTAGAAAGGTCAATACTCCAGATAAAAGCTGCACTGTGATGAGAGGTACAGCCCCCCAGCATGTCCACAAGACAAAATAACAAAGGTTTCAGGGGGACACATGACAAAAGCAGGAAAGTAAACTGAACCTATGGAAACAGGTCTGTAATATAGCTGGGGCTTGCTCACCCTTTTGTTAAAGCACTGGGAGCTGAAAGAGGCCTCCTGTGTACCAAATGACAAAAGATAGATCCTCCAGTATTGTAAGATCAATGTGAATTCTTTCAGCACTTTGCAGAAATCAGTACTTCAGAATGTGGTCATCATACTGACATCTTCTCATGAACTCTCCATGGCAGGTATAGTGTCATTAGCAAGTTATGCTTCATATCAAAAACCACTAAATACTCTATATGACAAATTAGAAGTAAAAACAAACATATGAGTTGGGGCCAATGCCATGTATCATCTGTTATCTTCTAGCCAGTCATCTACACTCTCTGTGGGAGGGTAATTTCTTGTCCTTCCCTCTAACATCAGCTGCACGGCCAAACAGCTGCTGAAATTCCTAAGGGAACCTCCTACTGTTCTTACTATCTACATTGAAGGTATTTCAGTGAAGCAGGAACAGGTAGAAGTAAGTAGTTCACTTGTATTTACTGTACAGATATTACATTTGAACCTTTGACTCAAGATAATATGAAAACAAGATTATTTAATTAATAGGGAAAAAAAGAAAGGGGAACAATCATTTTACTGATATAAAAGAGCCTGTCAGAAGTGGTTCGGGGAGAGGGAAAGGGACACTTCAGCATGCAGTGTCCTGGTCCTAAGAAAGGCAAGAGCCTGATGGCTGGGACATTAAACCAGGATGTGTCAGACAGTTCAATTCTGATGATCTCCAATCCAGTGAAATGAAACAGACTAGAATCACTTTACCCAGGAGCTAGGTCCAGGCCACGTGACACATTTCTGACCTTTATGATATACCTAGGCACAGCAAAATGTAAACCACATTTAACAAGGTTTACATACGTATGTGCTTTGAATTGTTCCAAAAGTAAGATTGATATATTTTGTATTTTCAAGATTAGCTGATCCAGCTTTCACTTATGGAACAGACTAAAAAGCCTTCAATCCAAAAATCCTTCAAAGCAGATTGCTACCCCATGACCAAAGCCTTTCATTCCATGACAGTATAAACCATGTAAAGTTTGGTGATGACATTTAAACATCAGCACAAAATGTTCTACTGCAAATTACTTTAGCTAGTACAACTTATAGTGAGGAAAGAGACGAAAAATGAAATGGGAGTTACTATTTGAAGAAAGGACACAAAACATTACAAGAGGGTTAGGAAAAAATAAACAGGTTTAAAAATAATAGCAACTGTGCTGGTCCTCAAGGAGACTGTACTTTCTTAAAGACATATTTCAATGTAAGAAGACACAGTGGACAAATAATTTTAATGGAACAAGTTTTGGAGAAAAAAGACAAAGAAAAAAAAAAAAGATTCCTGATGCTGTACAAGCTTTATATTCACATCAAATTAACTAAGAATTGAGAGAAGTATATATAGGCCTAGACCATGTCTGTGCATTGAACATAATTAAAAGCTTCTACCTCTACTTTCCATCTTCTCTTAAAACCACTTTCTTTCTATGTGTCAAGATGCTTTCCATCACCCCCAATTATTCTGCAAGACCACCTGCTTGAGGAGCTTTCACCATTGTCATCATTTTTCTATCTTCAGCAAACCTAGAATTTCTCTCTTCACAGCACTTTAAAAAAAAAAAAAAAAAAAAAAAACCTAATTCTGAGAGTGTGGAAACAATTACACAGAGATTCTACAATCTCCACTAAAACACCTATAAGAAAGCAAAGATATCCAACCTTTTCTATGACTTTTGAACGTAGTGCTGTAAAGGACAGATGTGCCTGACACAGGATGAGGCTTTCCAACCCAGTTCTTTGTTCCAGAGACAGCTGTATTTGGTGACCTCCTCTATTTGATCTTTTCCTTTCATCTATCCTGTTTACAGCAAAGTCTACTCCTCAAAGAGGTCCAAGCCAGAGGATTCCTATCAGCATTTTTAATTAAATTCAAATGTATTTAACATTACTTTGAGCAGGAAAATAGACAAGAACCTTCCAACTACTTCCTTTTATCTTGACCATTCATTCAAGTGAACAGGGCTATACAGATCGTGGAGTAGCAGTGTCTTGTTGCTGAAAACTTTAGAACTCTTTGGTCTTCTTCTAAATAAGTCTGTTGTGACAGCAGTAGGAAATTCATTAACTCTAATTCAAAAGCAACCACACAGAAAGTAAACTACAAAATAAGGCATTTAGACGACTGGACTAAATTTATGTTGGAAGAGTTCCCACTAGCACTCAGAAACTGAGTAACAGAGAATTACTGCCAAATATTCTCTCTTGCATCACAGAACCTTGACTGACACTGGGCAAGGAATGATTCCCCTTTCTATCCTCAGTTTCCCACTCAAATTTGTTTCAAAGAATGACACACTTTAGAAGCTGAATCACTCTTAACACACACTTCTCAAGTGGAGCTGTTACATACAGGCTTGATGCACTTTCTTTTAGCAAGAAAGTGCTGGCTGCTGCCTATCTAGAAACCAAACAAAAAAAAAAAAGCAGAAGCAGGTTCCAATTTTTTTCATTCTAAGTTTCTGTAGGAAACAAACGGTGTCTCTTCTGGAGGTAACAATCTTTGCTTGGCCATTTCGATTTTTTGGGGAAAACAACGTGGAATTCATGCAAAATACTTCTACCCTTCTCCCATCCCCATCAAATCCTTGTCAAACTTGACTAGTCACAAAACAGAGAAACATCACTACACTGGAAATTCTCTCCATTTCTGTATCTGAAGATGACTACTACTACCACCTTATCCTCATTCCTAAAAGGAAAAATAATTTCTCTTTCAAAATGTGGGGGAAAAAAGTCATTCTACACTACACTCTTGTCTTGAAGATGCTGTCCTTCTCATTTATGCTTTGGACCAAGATAACCTCTTCTCACTTTTGTGTGCTACCTGTCAAATTTAGAACATTCACAGAGCTAACATTAGCACTCAAACATTCATCATATCAGCTTGATTTTTCAGAGCTCTATAAGTCAAATTCAGCTGACTTAACAAGGAAATAAAATGGAAATTTATTTCTGCCTCACCCCAACACCCTATCTTCAACTACTCTTTTCTAGGAGCTGCATAGCAGTAGGTTTTAAATCACCTACTTAGAACAAATTTTCCAGATGAGCAATGAGAGAGAATTTTCACACTCACTTGTCTTGACACAGCCTCTTCCAGAGACAACAGAGTATGAAGGTCTCAAGTACATACTCCTCACGTGTGACTCATCACGAGAAAGGACTCCTCACTGCCACAGTTCCCTGCCCAGCACAACTACCATCCTCCAGAGATCAAAGGGAGCATAAATACAGTTTGGTACCAGAGACTCTGGCTGATCAAGCAATGTGTACAGCAACTACCCAGATGATGTGGGACATAATGCAGATTCAGTTTGACAGTATCGCTGAAGACTCCTGAAGGATCAAGGAACAGTAAGTTTCTCCTCCTTAGATGCCAGACCCTGTTTCTGTATTAATGAAGCAGAACTAATCCTGTTAGAAAAGGACAAATTTCTGAAAATACCTACCTCTTATAGGGCTGTTAGTGGCCACCATGCAATTGTGCGCAGACACACTAAAATCAAGGTCATCACAATGAGCTACTTCTTTTTAATGTACACTTGTTAAGATGAGATTGAAGTTTCAAAAAAATTCTGGTCTTGACATCCAGACAGGCCAGGAGACTGAGAAGAGAAGGTATCCTGAAACAGCTGAGCTTTCACTTGACTGAGTTATAGAAAAAGTTAATCCTTCAGCTGCATGTATTTTCTCCTTCTCTGTCATCTCTCTTGTACTTTCCTTAAAATAGCCTCCTTCTTCCCTTCATCAGGCACCACAATGTCATCAGGCCTTTGGGAAAGCCACTCTCCACATCTGACCTACTAGAACTGCAAAGACAACCTTTTGTCTTTTATGCCACATTGCATAATCCTCTTCCTCTTCTCCTGCTGATAAAGTTCAGTAAAGCTTTTAATTCAAAATAGAAATAGTTTTTAGAAAACACAAACCCAAACCAAACAAACAACATCAACAAAACAAACAACTCCAAAAAACCCCCAAACATAAAATAAAGCTGTGTGCATCCCTTACAAAAGAGGGTACGTAAACTCCAGTATTCAAACTGCCTACTTGAGGTCACTGGAGTCTGCCCATGCATCCACTTGCAAGATGCAAATTCTCCCAAGCTTTCTACTAAGCACAGTGCTATCAAATCATATTCTTTCATATTATATAAAATATGGAACTATATCCTAAAATTCCATCCTAGGGTCTGGTTCTGATTACACAGGGCCAAGTGTCCAACTCTCACATTCAAAAATGGTACATTTAAAATACATCAGAATGAAAACTTGAAAAAAGCATAGGCAAAAAGAGTCAACGTAATTGGAGGAGGGAAATTAATTTGAACAGTGTTTTCTTAAAAATAAAAGATCCTAAAACAAATCCAGAGATTCAGAAATATAGTTTTTAAAACCTGTCACCAGTGGAATAGGTCTGGAGACAAAAAAGAACTAACACTGATGACATCACCCTTCACCTGCAGAAAAACAGACCACGAAGTAGGGGAAAGAAATTCTGCCATGCCACAAGAGCGGGTGGTGAAGCCCTAGTCTGACTCAGATAAGCCCAGCCTCCACCCTTTAGCCTCTTGGCAACATGGGTTGTGTGGAACAGGAGAAAAATCCCAGACAGAGGTAA
Organism: Certhia americana; assembly: GCA_018697195.1. Taxonomy (NCBI): domain Eukaryota; kingdom Metazoa; phylum Chordata; class Aves; order Passeriformes; family Certhiidae; genus Certhia; species Certhia americana. The sequence goes on from CM031858.1 coordinate 17,690,969, forward strand.
AAGCAGAGGAGATGGCTCAGGACTGGAGTATAAGGCCTGAGAAGCAGCTGGATGCCAAGCATAAAGGAAGGGAGACCTGGGCTCAGGGCTGTGAGCTGACGGAGTGCGAGAACAGTTGGAAGTGATTCACTGGGAGAAGATCTTCATTTACAGTGACATTTGGGAACTTTCCTGGAACCCTGCACACTGGCTAGCAAGCCAGCAAGGCAGAAGAAGAGCAGTTGAAGTTATCTGCCCGAGATGATACAAATACCCCAGCAGCAATGTGAAAGGAAGCCAGGTTTGGAGCACACAAGCTGATGCACCACATGGATCTCTTTCTCCATGTTCCATGCTCAGCTTTCCCCATGACTTCTGCAGCCATTACACTTAAGAATGTGATTAGCCCCTAGAAAGGGGTTAAAGAGTTGATCTTGTAATATCTTTAAAGTCAAAGTAGTAAGACCAAACTGTTTCTCAATCACAATGACAGCCTTAAATAACTCACATATTAAAAGCAACATTCTCATCACCATATGTTCTAACACAATATAAATAAAAAATAATCAAATAATCAATCAAAAGCCAATACTCAGAAGTAATTATTCTGATACATGTATTAATCTTGAATGGTAAATGCCTCCCAAAAAAAAAAAAATCAAAACAAAACGGAGTTTCAAAGGGGTTGTTTATTTACAGAGCACTGCACTTCACAGGGGAAAAAATGAAGAATTAGACTCTCAGTCTAAATACCACTGTTGTAAACATACTAGAAGCACTTCAGATTTTCACCTAGCTCTTCTAAAAGATAGACAGCTGCCTAAATCTCAGTGCAAGAATGAGAGCTCAAGTTCATCTGCCATTATAACTGAAAATAGAGTGTTTCTGAGATTTTAAGTTTTGGAAGAGTGAGGGGGTGTGGAGCTGAATAATGCATTCCAGTACCAAACTTCATAAGCAGTAGCTGCCAAATGAATAAATTTATTTTTAAAGAGTATATTTAAAGTAGTTACTATCAAAGTAGCTTCATCCATTAGTCAGCAGCCCTCAAGAAACAAGATTTGAAAAAATATTTGATAAATAAAATCCTTCCACAGCTTATTTGTCATGTTTCACATGTATATACTAAATGGGAAAGGTTTAGGAGCTTTGGAGCAGACTATCAACTAATTAAACAATCAAATGACAAATCCTGCAATTATTTATGGTATTATTTAATCATAAGGAACAACTTTATCAAAGCAAGTCAGAGAGCTGGAAAACACACAGGAATGAGTTCTAACAAAAGAAACTCTCTGATCATTCCTTGTACTTTCTTGCCACCAGAAAGCTGTTAAGCTTCCAGGCACTAACCCCCCAGGACATTCTTGACCGGGAAAGAGCCAGTGCCATGCAAATGTGTCGAAGCCCAGGGCCAGATTCCAGTTCCCTGGTTACAACATCTTTAAGATTTCTGCCCAGTGGGAAAAGCAGCTCCAGAACTTGATGTGATACAGAAGCTTCAGAAGACAGATGCCCTAAGAAAAGGTGGGCTTCCCGTTGGCCCTCTCTGATCTTCTTTTCAGCTTCCCACCAGTTTTCCCTACAGGTCATACATAGGAGTCTCCACAATAATGGTACCATAAGGTTTCTCAACAATCAAGCCAGCATAAGGAACTCAGCCTCTGATCCTGGCTGCTTGCTCCCCTCCAGGATACAGGCTCCAAATGTGCAACAACACCACTGCTTGTACCTGGTTTAATACCAGAGAAGCAGGGCTTAGAGGGTAATAAAGAATTACTATTTCAACACTTCCATCTTTCATGATGTTAGCATGGTGTCCAGAGACACCTCCACAAAGAATAAGGTCCCAAGCCACTATTTATTTCCCTTATAAGATGTAAAGTATTTATCAAAAGGACTTCTAAAATAGGATTAGATGCTTTATTCCTTGAGCACTCATCTTTCATTCTTATTCTGGGAATATAAACTGAGGCCATCAATACAAGAGTACATGACAGTACATTTTAAGGATTTAATTTTGTTCAAATGCAAGTCACTGTAATCTTGCCTTCTGCTTTTGCCAGAAAGATACCAAACCCTGACAACTTTTGAGATCCAACAAAAGAACCCTGCAAGATGCCCCTGACTCCTATAGGTAATGTAAAATGACAGTGGGCAAAGACTTTTCTCATCTTAAAACAGCAATCTCCATAAGGGATGGCTAGAATTCTTACTCACCACAATGAGAAACTAGCTCCAAACCCTTTTAAATACAGATTTATATTTATAGACAGGCATCTTACTTGAATCATTGCTCCAGCACTCACTAGATTAAGATCATAAAAGGCACACCAGTAACCTGCTAGACAGAAATATCCCAAAATATTTTTTTTAACTAAAGGACCAATTTTATTTGGTGGGAGGTTTTAAAGAAAAATACTTAATCACATATAATTCAGGAGCAGGTTTTAAAACCTGTATCTAGCACATCCAGAAAAGGCCAAAATAAACAGCTCTCATTGCAATGATATAACTACAAAGTATTTTTAAAGACACAGGTGGGAAAGATGGTAAAATATTTGTGGGCCATCCAAATAAATTGTAACAGCCATATTTGCAGACACTCTCCTCTTGTTCAGCATCTGAAAAACTATAGCTTGTGGAAAAGCAGCTCATAACCAGAAACAGCCGAGTAGGATAATCTACACAAATGCACATTTCCACATTACTACCCAGAGCCTGATCCTTGCAAATTCAACCTTCAGACCAACACCAGTTGTCTGCAGAAGAAAGTTTCAGGCCTCTGAACTGATTATTTGTTCTGCACAAGCAACAAATCAGTTCTGAGATAAAGTTACCACCCAGATTACATCAAAAATAGTTATTTTAAAAAGAAAAATACAATCCTATTAAAGTTAGCTTGGCACTTTGATTGCTTTCCTAAAGCAGAAACTTTCTGCATTTTTAAAATGCTGAGCTGTGAAAAGCCTGCCTATATGGGATCTCTCTCTGGGAGCTGCTAAAACCAGGACTGTAAAAGGACACAGAGGGACTTCTTCCTACAAATAAAGCATAAATTATTCCTATAGCCAAGATGTGCCTTTAGCAAACAGAGATCACTTGTATAAACTATGGCAGTGGCATTAACTCACCAAAAGATGCAAAACAAAACAAAACAAAACAAAACAAAACAAAACAAAAAAAAAACAAAACAAAAAAAAAAAACCAAACAACACAAGAGCCGATGCAAGGTAATAGAAAAGGCCTGGTGTCAATATGTCACTCCCATAATGAAAGGAAATGTTTCCTTAGCAAGAATTTAAATGATAGACTTTTTAATAGAACAATTTTAATAAACAGTTGTAAATACAGTAACAGAAAGTTGTAAACACTTACACTATTGGTTTTCTTTTTCAGATGTTTGTTAGATGTCATTGTATTTGAGAGAAGACGGATAGCTTTATTAGATCTGGGAAACAAGTATTAAAAACAAAATCTAGACACACCAAAACATAATCAGTTCATGAATACCACATGGCAAACCAACCACTGATCTACAGCACATTTTCAAACTGTCATTCAGGTAATCAATTACCAAGTACTTCTTTTTTCCTCTTTTAAGCTCAGGAACTTTGGCCAAGCGAAGTGGGTCTGCCAGATGCCAGCAACACAACAGCTGGTAGAAGTGCTCCCGCAGCTCCTCTTTCTAAAAATGTTCAATTTGGTTCACGACGTCCCACGACAGCAATAAAACAAAAGCAAATATCTCCTAAACTGAGCCAATCTGCCGGCAGAAAGCATCGAAGAATTTAGGAACAATTTGTAAAGCCGGTATAAAAATTTGTTTATTCTAGAAGTACAACTTCCTTGGCAAATTAGCGCCGGCTTCATCGGGAATTCAAATTTCTGTACTTTGCACAAAGCTATATCGGAACCGGGAGGAAGTAAATTTTTAAAAAGGATTATAGAGAGAATTTTTTCTTAAAATAAGCTGGAGGTCTCAGCCAGAGACATCCGCACCCGCCCGCAGCTGATCAGCTCAATTTACTTTCCCATTGCAACGACGGCGACTCGGCAAGCAGGGCGGGAGCCAAATCCTCCTGGAAAAAAGTCTCCGGAAACTGAACGGCCAACGGGAGAGGAGGGAGAGAAACAGAACAGGGAAAGGCCGCGGCTGCCCTGAGCTGCCCCCGCCCCCGGGCGCGCAAAAACCCCGCTGCCGCGCACGGCCCGGCCCCGCCGCCTCCCGCCTACCTGCACTTCGGAGAGCGTCGATGCTCTGCGGGCGGGCGGCGAGATCGGCCACCGCCTGCGCGAACTGCGACCGGGCTCGTTGGTACTGCTCGAACACTGCGGGCGGCAGCGCCGGGGCGCCGGGTCAGCGAGCGGGCGGGACAGCGCCGCGTCAGCCCCGCTCCCCCGGCCCCGGCCCCGCTCCCCCGGCCCCGGCCCCGCTCCCCCGGCCCCAGCCTAGCCTACCTTGCAGGACCTGCCGCTGGCTCATGGCGGCGCCGAGCGGGCTCCGCGCCCGCGGGGATTTCCGCGCTGTGGACGCGTCTCCCCGGCAACCGGGCGGAAGCCGAGCAGCGGGGGCGTGGCCTCGGTCGTGACGTCAGCGTGCCCGCCCGCCGCGCCCGATCCTGCTCCTCCCCGCGGGGCTCCGCGCGCCGCGCTCGGGACGGGACGGGACGGGACGGGACGGGACAGGGCAGGACAGGGCAGGACAGGGCAGGACAGGACAGGACAGGACAGGACAGGGCAGGACAGGACAGGGCAGGCGGGCGGCTGCGCCCGGCTGGCGACGGGTCGCACACGTGTGTGACATGCTCCCTGCCGGTACAGGTGTGGGTATCGGCACCTACAGAGGTTCGCGGGGGCGTGCGGACCGGCAGCTCCCCGGAGAGGGGAACGGCGCTGTGTCACGTCTGTAGCACACACACACAGAGCACAGCACCTGTGGGGGTGTATCAACGCGACGTGACATGAAAACATGTACAGAGACTGTGCTCACTCACCTCTGAGCGGCAGGCAGCTGCTGCTCTCGGGAGGGCCGGGATAGGATGGGGACGGGCAGGGAACGCGCAGCGCCCGCAGGACGGTGCCGGGCTCAGCGCCGGAACGTGTCCTGGCCACAGCCGCGGCGCTTCGCCGAGTCCCGCGCAACGGAGGCCGGCGGGGAGATGTCGGACGGCCGAGCCGGGGCCTGCCCGCCCCCGCTTGCATTTGGGAGCGGCGTCGCGGCCGCCCCGCCGGTGCGCATCGGTGGGAAGCGCTGCTCCCCCGGCGGTGCGTCCCTTGCCCCGCTCCGCTGCTGTGCAGCTTGCCTGGGGCTCAGCGGGCAGATGGGGAGAGCCTCGCCGCTCGGGCGAAATCCAGCGCGTCTACCGGCAAGACCTCTGGAGCCCACGTACCTGGCTCCCGCTTCCCTCCGCTCCCTGGATGCGGAGGGAAAATAAAAATTGAAAAAGGAAAATAAAGGCAGCTCGAAGCTGCTCGTCCCCCGCCGCGCCTTTATTCTTTGGGAAGTGGGGTCCTTTGATTTTAGTTTTTTCTTTCCTTTCTCACCACCCTCCGAGGAGCGATTCCTCCTCGGGGATCTCCGCTCTTGCCTTACGCCGTCACGACGACCCACGCAGGGGGTTTTTGCGCCTCACGGGGAATAAATTCGTCCCGCGCAGGGCCGCCGAGCCCCCCTCCACCCACGGTCAGAGAGCGCGGCGGTGCCGGGGCGGTGTGGGCAGCGCGGAGGCGCAGGGGTGAGCCCGTGGGCTACAGCCACCGCCTCCGCCGGGAGCCGCGGGAGTGCGGCAGAAGAAGCGCCGTGCCCCGCTGGAAGGGAAGGCTTTTCTCAGACGATGCACAGCGCAGTTCATGATCTGCCCGAGCGCACCCATCCGCGCAAAGACTGGCGCAGCGGCAGCTTCCCGCCCCGCTCGGCCGCAGGTGGCCGGGAGCAGCATCCGCTCTCTCGGTGCGGGGGGAGCTGCGCGAGAAGGGGCACGGCGGGGAAGGATGGTCCAGCAGCAGCCCTCTGGCTCTGCCTGGCACAGACACAAGTTATTCTTGTGCACTGTAATAGGGAGAGTTTAATTTCTTTTTTCTTTTTTCTTTTTTTTTTTTTTTTTTTTTTTTTTTTTTT
>CM031858.1:17697168-17713040 GCA_018697195.1 Certhia americana
TTTTTTTTTTTTTTTTTTTTTTTTTTTTTTTTTTTTTTTTTTCTAGCAGCGTATCATTCTGGTAGGTAAGCTGCACACTGCCTTCCACTTTTTTCCATATTGGTAGCCGGCCATAAGGACTAATTACGAATAATTCTCTTCATAACTGATTGGCAAAGGCATGGTTGCATCTACGAGTAAACACAACCTTGGAGGTCTGTATAGCAACTAATGCAAACGGTGGGACTGGAAAATGAAATCAGTGTTATCAGGGTTTGAAGAGAAATAGACTCTACATCTTCCCCAGTATCTTTTGTGGGCGATTCCCAAGACGCAGGATACTTGTGAACGAAGGTAATAGTTAGCTCTGCTATCGATCAGGCTGCTCCAAATGAAACTGTGATCCACAACAGAAAATCAGAGTTAATAGTCAATAAAGAATGTTGCTTTCTGTAGCCACACATTATTGCACAGTGGCTTCAAGATTTCATAGGCTGGTAATTTGTCCTGCAAAGCTGTAAATGTAAAAAAACAGATGAATGACACTATATAAACGTATTTTCTGATAGGTAATATAAAGTTTTGTCTCATACCTTAAAGTTGGAATGCAGAAGATACTTCAGCTGCCTTTTAAAAGTTTGGAAAAGTGTGTGAGAGACGTCTAAATTTTTAAAACTCCTGTCTGTGTTGGCTCAGCTGAAAAGAGAGGGGCTAACATACACAATATCATGGTCTAAAATGAGCTATGTGTTTCCAAGAGTATTTAGTGAGGAAAAAAATTATCTCTTTAAGCAAACAAACTAAACAGGCGTTGTGCTATTCTTTACAAATAAAGGAGACAAATAAAATCAGATTGGTGAGAAGGTCGTTCGCCACAGAAAATATTTTGGGAAATTATCACCATGTGTACTTGAGAAGGGAACAGCTGCTAAACACATTTCTTTATACTTATTTCTGTTCCTTAGTTAAATAAAAAATAAACAAATGGTGATTAATTACTTCCAGAGGGTTAAAAAAAAAAAAAAAAAAAAAAAAGAAAAAAAAGGGAAAAAAAGCAGATGTGTCGATTACAGATAAATTGATTTATCTGTCTAATTAAGTCTAATGTTTGGGTAAGGAACAACAAAAAGCACCCTGAGTTCCACCAAGTCTTGCTGTTACACTACGTTGCTTGTTACTAAGTCTGTTCACATGGTTAATAATAATAATGAGGAATAAACACCATGCAAATGCGGTCTACGGAAATGTCACCGGTTCTCGCAAAAGTACTGAAGACGGAAAATCATTTATGGAAATGACGTAGTTGTGAGACTGCATTGCCTACTGCTGGGGTGCTCATTAGTAGGAAACCTGTATCCTTAAGCGGGTGGTGTTAGTAATGGCTGTGGTACCGCGCACGTCAGCTTTAAAAAAAAAAAAAAAAAAACCGGAGGCCAGGGGAGTAGGCAACAGTTACCCAAATGAACAAAGTACCTCCGCTTTCTGGTGGGTGTTCTTTAATCTCAGACTTTAATTCACTCAGAAATACGCCCGGATCGGGGCGGGAAAGCATCGTTTTCCCCAAGACGGGGCAGGGCGAAGTTCCTTCTGGGGTTTTATGAAGGGTGAGGCGTAATGAGGGCGTGGGTTTTCCCGACTCGGTGTCTTCCCCGCGGGTGCGAGGCAACAGGTGACTCAGCTCCGGGAGCTGCCGAGTCCGCCCCGCAGGACGCCCGGCTGGAAGGGCACTGGGTGGCCGCTCCGGGACCGGGTTCTCTGCCCCTCGACGGCTCATGCCCCGCTGTACCTCGGCTGGTCAAGCCGCGGATGTTCCGCTAAGGCTTAAAACTGCACGACGCCCATTAAAAGGTGAGATCTTTCCATGCCTTGGTGCGGCGACTTCCCCAGCGGTTCGGGAGGCCCCCGGGACAGCCCGCCGGGGCTGCGGGTCACCCGGGCTGGAGCCAGACCGCCCCCCGTGTCCGTCGACGGGGTGCTCGGTCGCCCCATCTGCCCTGGAGGGTCTGCTCCTCCTGCCACACGCCTGGCAAATTGTTCAAGGCGTTGAGGAGATATTCATAGGGTTACAGAAATTAGGGCTTTTACTCCCGTATTTGCACGACTCAGCTCATTTGGTGGGAAGATCAACACAAAAACTCTCCCACGGATCGGAGTTGGAAGTGCTGGGTTTCTAAAAGCCAGGAGTTTGAACGTGGAAAGGTTAGTGGGAGTGAATGGGATGTAGGCAACCGGAGAGCTCTCCGGAAAAAAGCACACTGAGTGAAGGTTCTCCAACTCCACGTACAGCCTCTACTAAAATTAATTTGAATTTTTGAATGGTTTATTTCTCAAATTTAAGCTGGACTGTGCCATTACCTGATTTTACCAAAAACTTTGTCAGAGGGACCCTAGGAATGGAGAGTTCTCTCTTTTTTCTCCCTGAGCTTTGACTCGGGGCTGCAGGGCTCACGCCATTCTAGGGTCCCCGCTCCGGATTTTCGATGGCGAGTTCAGATTGTAAAACCTTCCAACAGAGTAAATTATTTCTTTGAGGCAAAGTCAGAAACGTCGAGGCACTTCAGATACACTAGAAAGAAGACTTCTTTTTCTTCGCTCAAGAGGACGACGATGGCATTTGAGCAGATATTTGTAACTAAACGTGTAAACGGTACATATTTGGCTAGTGGAGTTTGGTGCATGACCATTACACTAGTAAAGGCTGAATAAAAATTTTAATGGATAAATAAACCGGAAAAGGGCAAAATATGTCAGGTTGACTTGCAGGATAGGACCAGGAAATATTAGCTGGTAGGGCTGAACCCTTTTTACCACGTGCATATGGTTACACCTCTGGTTTCCTGCGGAACCGTCCGCGCCTGTGCAGTGCCATTAAAAAAAAATATTTTTGGGACGTTCCAAAACTGAAAGCCAAAGCTTAATTTATTCTGGGGACTTGAAAGGAGCGAGGTCTTCCTTTGTGTCTGATGCTCCGGGGGAGGGTGCGTGTTGGCTTGGTGCTGAACGCTGCCCGCATCTACATATGTAAACCCAGCAGCTCTTTTCCCCCCCTCGCCGGTCGGATTGCAGCTCTCAACAATGCTGCCACACAATGCGAAATGCGCGGAGCCTGCGCGGCTGCGGCTAAAAGCCAGTATTTAGCTCTTGATGTGGAAAGACCAAATCTGCGCTGTGCCCAGCGGAGCCCGCAGCTCGCCCCTAGGTCGTCCCGTCCTCCTGCACCGTTATTGTCCCTGGCTGCTGCGGTTAGAGGGGTGGGGACAGGCAGCAGCCAGACGACCGTATCCCGGTTTGCAGAAGAAGGTGTAAGAGCGGCGCTGGCAGCAGCAAAGGCTGCAAATCGCTGTCGTGTGGTTGCTATTAGCAACAAATCAGCTGAACAGCCTGCAAACCCCGAGCACCTAGGGCGGAGGTGGCAGGGAGAGCGCCGGGGCTGGGAAGGCTGGGGTTGATGGGCGCTTTCCCGAGGGGACCTCCCGTGCCGCCCCGAGCTGCTTCCCTGCAGGACGGCCGAGGAGGGGAAGGGCAAGGGGAGATGCTGCCACTGCCGCGCACTGCGCTCCAGAAGAGGGGAAAGCCAACCCTCTTAAAAGAGACAAAATGGCAGCTCATGGCTTGTAGGCATCCTTCCCGGCGCTGAGCCTCTGTCTTTCCTCCGCCGGTCAGCCCTGCTACCAGCTCCTCCGTGCCCGGGGGCTCTCCCCGCCCTGCCCGGTAGCACAGCCCTAGCCCGGGGAGCAGCAGCGCGGTGTCCCCCGGGGCTCGAGTCGCAGCCCTTCGCAGCCAGCCTACCCAACACAGAAATCGAAGTGGCGTCCCTTCGGAAGGGGCACGTCCCGACCGGCTTCATGGAAGCGCCCGCTGGCCGGGCGGAGCTGCGGCTCCGCGCACCGCGCACCCAGCTCGGCTGGCGCAGTGCCGGTGTCGGGAGCCTACGGATGCTCCGCACCCCGCACAGTGAGAGCTGCCTCGCAGGGCATCCCTCACTCAGCATCCCTGCACCTTGGCCATGACAACGCCTTCCTTTCAGCTCCCTGTTAGCATAGCTTTTTGGGTATCTTGATTTCAGTTGTTTGGGCTTTCTTCTGGTTTTCATTTTGTTATTTGTTTTGTTGGAAGGTTTTTTTCCTCATTTCCCCTTCAAAGTTTTGGGATTGAGTATGTGGAGGTTTTGAGGTGTTCTTTGGTGGAGTGTGGAGTTTTTTGTTATTTTATTAGGGTTTTTTTCTGATATTTGTGTTTGAGTTTGGGGGGAATTTTTTTGGTTTGCTTTCGTTTCGGTTTTCTTGGTTTGTTTGGGTTTTTTTTTTTGTTTTGTTTTGTTTTTTGTTTTTGTTTTTTTTTTTTTTTTTGTAGACTTAGTCCACCTTGGAGGCCTCCATCATCTGCACAATGCTGTCTCACAGATCAGAAAGTGCCTCGTTGAGAAGGCGACTCTCGAGCATCCCCAGCACATGGAAAAGGAGGAGTAAGAAATGCCACCGCTGGCAGCAGTGCCTGGAATCTCTGCGCTCAGCGGAGGCCCCAGGATGCGAGGCGGCTCCTCCCGGCCTCGGCCTCCTCCACCGGGGATGCGGCGGCCGAGAGGCAGCGGAGACTCGGGGCCCGGTGGCGGGCGCTGAGGGGGAAGGGCTGCTGGTTGCCTCTGCTATTGGAAAGTGCCTCCCTGCCACTGGGGAGTTCTCACCCGGCCACTCCCGGAAAATGTACCCCCTCTACACCGTTGAGAGCACCGGCGTTCGGAACGGGGAAAGGCATCTGCCTGTCCCCGGCCATAGGAACATACAGCCCTTTGTCTCTCTAGACGAGGTGTGATATTCAGCTGCGGGCCATGAAAATAGATACGCCAAATGGCTACCGCGACCCCCTCCTGTCCCTCGGGGATGTGGGCTCGCCCCGAGACCCCACGGTGCCCCGGGGAGGACTGGTGCCTGCCGGCCCCAGCGGGAGGCCGTGTGCTTCGGGCAGGGCGAACGGGGATACAGGACCGCGGCTCCTCGCAGCTGGAAAACCCGGAATGTTCCCGTCCCGCTGCGCACAGCCCCAAATGTCCGGGCTGGCTGGAGCACCCTAAAGGCCAGGAGGAAGGCAGGCTGGACTCAGGACGGTGCGGAGCGTGCGGCGGCAACGCTGCACTCCGCGGAGGGCGGCTGCGGCCAGGGGTGCTGCCTGCCAGGCGTGCCCGCCGCCCCCCGGCCGGACCCGGCAGGGCCCGAGAGCTGCCTAAGACGGGACGGTGCACCCTCCGCGGCCGCCGGCGGAGGCCGATGGTGCAGCGCTGGCGGGGCCCGGGCACGGCGCGGAGCGGCCGGCGGGTTCCCCGCGGGTCCCGCTCCCTTCAGCCCCGTTCGAATCTGGCGGCGCGGGGGAAGTTCCGCGGGCGCGAGAGGTGCGCAGGCGCAAGATGGCCTCTGCCCGGGCGCGGGGGGCGCGGAGCGGGGCGGCCCGCCCGTGGAAGGGCAGCCGGCGGCGGCCCGGCCGCTCCCGCCGCACCGGCGGCGCCGAGCGCCACGTTTCCACGCCGGCCCGACAAGCCGCGTTCCCGCCGGCGGAGGCGACGCGGAGGGAAACGCAGCAGAAGCGCAGCTCCCGGCTGGGCTCCCGGGGCGGGCAGCGGCCGCCCGCCCAGCGGCGGGGAGGCCCGCGGGCTCCTCGTACCCCTGGGGCAGCGCCCGCCTCCGGCACCGCCGCTCGCGGCCTTTCCGTGACTGCCGCTGTCTTGCCCGTCGCGGCCGCGGCTTCGCGGCAGCGAGCGGGGATGGAAGTCCCTCTCCTTGCCCAACACAACAGGAAAACCTCCTTTGCCGTGGGTGTTACGTATCCTTCGTGCTCTACTCGTTACTGACACTGATGGGTTTTTTTGATTTTTTAAATCCACATCATCACTGTTAAATAAATGCAAATATCCCGTCCCCAAAGACGGCGAGACCGAGAATTGCCTGGTTTACACCGAGCTTTACAAGTTTTTCTGTTCTCCTGGCGGGACTCCTCTGTTGGTCGCGGGCAAAGCGAGTGAAGGAGCCAGAATTGGAAAAAAATCCTCGCTGCCAGAATCCTTGCCATCCTTGAATTAATAAAACACAAATCATCAGTGGGTCGGAGCTCCCGGAACGGAGCAACGACATTGAGCTGCGGAAAGGGGAGATCCGCAGCCTTTGGGAGGTGAGGGCAGGTTCTTCTCCAGGCGTCCTTCGGGTAGGAGACGGCCAGAAAAGATGAAAAATAAACTGTTTATAGTAAAATAAAGGAAATCCGTTTCAAGTACCCAGAGTAGGAGCAAGAACGTTAAAAATTAACAGCGGAAACAGGAAACACTTATCTGAGTAAACATTGTCTCAGAATGTCACCGTTTTAAAATTGTGAGGGCGCGAGGTGCTCGGCGGGGCCGCCGCACCCTCCTCCCGCTGCGGTGCCTGCGGCGGGGGCGCCGCCGACCGCCCCGTTCCGGGGCCAGAAATCGGAGCACGGCACGACGAGACAACCCGATCCTCGTCAGCCAGTTTGGTGGCAAAGATCGGAACTGCAGGAGTTCCTGCGTGGTGAGAGATGAACAGTCCAGAAGTGATGTTTGGAAGGCAGGAGCACCCTGCCGCCGGGGCTAAGGAGCCGGCGGTTCGGAGCTGCGGCGAAGAAGAAAAGACTCGCAAGGTTGGCGGTGGGGGAAGGAAAAAGAGTTCACCCCGGTACCGGCCGTGGGAAGACTTGCTTTGGCCGCGCTTTGAAAGTCCCCAGCGAAACGAGCGACTCCTGGGACAGCGGTGCGGCGGCGGAGGTGACGGCCGTGGCCCGGCCGCCGCGGCCAGAGGACCAAAGGCATCGTCTCGTAGGGAAGGGCTGTCTCCGCAGCCTCTGCCTCCGCCGTCGGGTTTCTGTGCCTCCCCCATCATTCAGAAATCGGGGATCGTGGTTTTCTCACGGCGTTTCCTGGTGCTCCCCCGGTGCTGCCCGGGTCCCCGGCGCCGCGGCGGTGTCGCCGCCTCTTCCCTCTCCTGCCCATGGGACGCTGCCGGCGTCGGAAATTGGCGGCGGTACCCGCCTGCCAGCGTCGGTTTTCTGGAAGTCATGGGCGCAGGTTGTCGAGAGAAATAGCCAGTGCTGGGGGACAGCCATCTCGGCTCAGCAAGCTCGTCATGCTCCTCTTTCTCTCCCTGCCTGTTTCTGCATTCCGTCTCCCCTATTTCTTCTCCAGAAGCGTATGGAGCTTTTCATGCTCCCTCTCTGTTGCTTTCGCCGGTGTCGGGTCTCCATTCGTGTCGGACACAAAAGCGCTGCTTGGAGCTGCAGGCAGCTGAGCCAGGGCGGAAAATTTGGTCGGACGAAGGCAGAAAAACATCCTTTTCCAGCCGGCACAGACCACTCCTGCCTCTGTCCTTGACCAGGTTGCTTGTTGAACAAGCTCAGGAAAACGCAGCAGACTTCGCCTTTATCCCTCCATCTATATAAACGCGACGTCGGATAATTAAAAGATTTCCCTTATGAGTACCGAGCGGAGATTTCTTTCCTATCAGGAAGAATTTAGGTACATGTGAAAGGAAAACCTGTCACTATGTATATGCAAAGGAAAATATTGTGAAACCGGGAAGGCTGACATAGCAGCTTCACAAGTAGAACGCCAAGATGCTATCTTTGATTGTCCTCCCAGTTGTGCTTAGCAGTATACACGCATTGCAGTGCCATCTGAGCAGGGCCAGCAGCAAAAGCAAAGTTTCACATGGCAGAACAAACATCCTCGGCGGCTTTTGCAGCTCGGCAAGAGAGCTCCTAGAGCATTTGTTCCTGTTCAGACAGAAGATGTCAAATTGGGAGATGTTGAAAATACTGTAAGAGCTTAGTAAATCTCGAAGGGAAGTATCCAACTCCAGTTTCACTGTCGAGTGCTTCACGGGCACTCCACAAAGACCGTGGATGGCTCCGTATTGATGCTAGAATTAGTGATTAACGGCTATTTTGAGTAAAATTAAGCACATTTTGACCAGTGTGCTAACGTACAACCCTCTGCTGCAGGTTCAGTGCTAGTTTCTGGGTGAAATAATTCAACCAGTACAGTGTGATTTACTCATGTAGCTGAGGGAATCGTACCAAGATAGATATTCGGTCGCATTGAGAGATATCTTTATTTTAAAACATATTTAGTTCCACTGAGGCTTTAAAAAGTAATCCAGGGAAGCACAGGCAGAACATGGAACTCGCCATAACAAAAATCAAGTTCTTCCCTTCCCGGACAGTGCAGTTTAACAGGGGCTAAGTTTGAACACACAGGAGGTAAAACCTATGGCTGACTGGAATGTGAGGATGAACCGTTTGCTTATTTTCAAGAAGAATTTGGGGTCAAATAAAGAAGAGCAAATGTTTTCAAGACAGGCAACCAAAACAAATCACTACAATTTCTGGGTGTTTTTTTCCCCCCTTTGTTATTTTAGTATGCTATACTGTACTGTTCACTAAAATCTTTGGTACACCCAGAAATACTTCCCATGAGAACAAGATGTTTGTCTTTTAACACCACATTATCAACAGAGGTAATTTGCTACTTTTCAATGAATTATCCCTTTTATTTTTTTATTTCTTTGATCAGCTATAAATGAAAGTTATTCGTGTATATAAAACTGAAGTTTTTACTGTTGAAATTGAACTGTACATGTTTACTACAGGAAAAAAATATCAACTCTTGTTTAACAAGACATATACATCAATAAGCAATAACCTTGTGGAGGATTTGCAATCACCTGGTCTATAAAAACAAGCAGGACAAGTAACAGCAATTTATATGCAAAAGTAATGATTTAATGACTATAAGCAAGACAAAGCAATAAGAATTGTGCTTCTTTTGCAGACTGGAGACAATGAAATGTTTAACTACAATTTTTTCCGTACAAACATGAAACAATATCCATATAGAATAAACACCCTCACAAATGTATAACTGATGGGTGATGAACACACACAAAGTTCGACCAAAGCAAAGCACAAACTGAAAAGTGTTCTGGGCTGTTCATATTTTATGGTGGAAAAGTTCCTCCTATAGAAAAAACCCCACCCTTAGAAGCCTCTAATAAAATGCACCTACTTGCAGGCCATTAAAGAGAAGGCATTCTCCACAATTTATTGGAAATATTAAAGTACCAGTTAAATTTTAATGAAGTTAGTACTGTACCATATACATATATATTAAAACAAATTTAGATAAAATGCCTTCATCCAGCCACTTGCTGGTTCCTTAAAATTTATATCAAATAGTTTATGGCTTCTATAATGATTCCATGTGCTTTTAAAAACACAGTCCCACCACACCAAAAAATAAAAAGGTAATCAAACAGGCCTAAAACTCCCACGTCCCTTGATTTCTTTTTTTCACTGTATCACTTCAACATTTGGTAAAGTAAAAATATTCCCCTTGGAAGAAAAAAAAAAAAAAAAGACAAAGCAAGTAAAATCCTTTTAAGATTGC
This sequence comes from Certhia americana, assembly GCA_018697195.1. Taxonomy (NCBI): domain Eukaryota; kingdom Metazoa; phylum Chordata; class Aves; order Passeriformes; family Certhiidae; genus Certhia; species Certhia americana. The sequence continues at coordinate 17,706,593 of CM031858.1, forward strand.
CAATTGCCTCCAGGTTATCAGAGACTTGAATGTGCTTTCCCAATACTGTAGCTCTCACACACACAACCGTGTTTCTTGCAGTATGAGCAAAGCTCAAACAGGCGGCATCTGCAAGGGTCGAACCAGTTTAGAAATTTAACAACCATATCATGAGTGCATGAAACACAATATTTTCTTTATAGTATTTATAAATATATCATACAATACTGTTTCCTGTTATGTCATATACCAATATGGCATTGTACAATAAGCATAATGCCATCTGATTCTTACAAAAGCGAATCATTTAAACAAGTCAGTAAATAAAACGGTAATACCCGCTTTTAGGCATACAGATTGTAAAACTGAAGTTTACTTTTCTTTTGATCGGTTCTGCGCAGCAACAGAGAAGTAAAAGATGCAACATAAGAATCAAAATGGCTAATACGCAAAAATTGTTATTCACAGTGACATGGCTACATATATGCATTTTTCTATGCATATTCTTTCAATTTTGTTGGATTTCAAGATGAAAAAGCACTTGCTTTCTACAGGTTCACAAAACAGTATAAGAACAATAACAATCGAAGAGAACGCAATGGAGGAGTTAGTCTGGATTAACAAACTACTTCCCAGGATTTGTATTGATTTCTGGAGACTCCTGGCTCCAGATGATGGGGACAGAAACAACTCCACATCATTCAGAACAGGTGAAGGTGTAACTTTTGTTTGCTTCCCAGTCCTCTGAAAACAATTTACATTTCAATCTTGTGTTTCCATTAAAGTCCATCCTGAATGTCACCTAGTCCGCCTTTTATAGCCAAGTTCAGTGTTACTACAAAAGAAAGCAATTTGGATGATAGTCACATGGATTAGCATCTATAAAGCTGTAATGGCATGGAGAGATCTATATAAAGGAGGGGCGAGGGTGGTAGCCTGGTTGGCACATCAACCAGATGAAGTGGCTGAGGAGCCATTTATCGATGTTTTCCGAGCTCTGTTGGTAAAGGAGGACTGGTGGTTACTGCTGGGGCTGCTGCTGGTGCCATTCATGGTGCTGGAGATGTGGGGGAACTGGGGGTGAGGAGACTGCACTGGCGTGCTGGGGCTGGGCAAACAGGAGGAGGTGGAGGGGATGCCTCCTGCTGGGCTGCTCGCCTTGTCGCTCCCAGAGTCACTTTCCAGCTCCCCGCTATTATTCAAGCCTTCCCTCTGGTGACTGATCTTCATCCTCTTGCAAGTAGGTCGGACTCGGTATTTCAAGGGCAGAGGCCCATTCTGCAAAGCAAAAGGAAGACCGTGGTAAGTGCCCTTCTCAGGCCATGACCTGCATCCTCCTGGAGGCACACCGGACATACTCACCCGCCTCCAGGTATAGATGTAGGCAATATCCATTAGGGTGTAGTAGTCCTTCAGAGGCTCCTCTTCATACATCACATCGATCTGTTCAAGATACATACCCTTGCGTTAAGGAGCATCCAGGCATTTACCCCTAGCACATGACTGCTCTGAGGTAAGAGCAGCCCCACTGTCACAGATATCAAAAATACGTCAAGGAGCAATTTCTTAATGTTTTGGTATTTACAGCACTAAAAAAATTACCAACTGTCACCAAACTCTACAGACAGATATTTTAAAAATAAACCAAATAATGTATGGCACACACCAGAAATACTTGGCTGTTACCACTTGCTGTGACTGGCTGTAATGAGAAAATGAATCCTACTAAAAACAACCCCCAAAACCCACAAACAAACCACTCTTTCCCCATGGGTACCTGGAAAGTGTTAGGTATATCCATCTTACTCCGCAGGAACTTTCTTAGATGCATCACTGTCATTGCTGCTGGGCAGCGCAAGTATCTTTTGTCATTCACCTAGTGGCATAGTAAAGAAAATCAGTCTACTGAGAATGAGCAATTACTCCCATCAGTGTTGTATTCTAATGTTTCATGTTGAAAAAAGTGCACCTTACTAAATTATGAACTGTAATACAACAACGCCTGCTGTCTTAGAGAGCACATCAGAAATAAGTAGCAAATTACAGTTCTGGGGAAAGTGATTTGAAATAATAACAAAATTTATATGCAAATATTTGTATTATATTTAATATCTTTTTAGAGAACATATGCAATACATATTTTTAATAAATTATTAAATATTTTCCCCAAACATTTCTTCGACAAAAAGTCTCATTCTGCTTTAAAATAATACTGCAGGTATTTTTAATTTTAAAAAGTTGCCTGCATATACAGCTGTATGAAAATGTTTTACCCCTTCTGTACCTAGTGCCATAATAGGAGGTGTGCTTCCTTTGTTCTAGATACAGATACCTACATATTTTTCTTAGCTACAGACTTGCCCCTAAGTTGTGTGTGTGTGTGTGTGATGTTTCCTCTGGAATAAAGGAAAGTTATTTACCTCTTCCTTCGATTTTTCTTTTTCCTTATTTCCTTTTCGCTCCAGTCTGTGAGAAGAAATTACACAATTACAACAAATAATAAATACAGGTACTATCAAACGGGTAAACATAAAATTTTGCCATTCTGAAACTTGCCTATTCTGGTCAAAGAATTCAATGGATAAGCTTATTATCTCGTCGTCTGTTATAATTCTTTTGTCTTCATCAGCCACTTCTCCCCTGTCTTCATTAGAGCCATTGGCAGCTGCACAGAAATTTCCACAATAATTTACATTTTGAAATTCAAATCGGGAAGAATTGCAATTCTTCTCAGTAACAAGAAAAAAAATCTTCACAGTAAGATAATGAATGAAAGCTACCTGACTGTTAAAACAATAAACTTTTATTATGCTGACTTTACTTCTTAAAATTCTGACAGTAATACATCACTTGTAAGTTAAAAAGGAAACAGTAAAACATCTAGCTCAATGCTACACATAAAGTTGCAAACAAGAAGCTTTTACCATCAGCCGACGGATGAGCAGCATAAAAATCCCTTCTTCTTTTCATTTCATCTAGATGGAAAAGCATATATTTTTCTTTTAGTAGTTACTCTATAACTCGTGCTATTGATATAGGATAGTGGCTCTGGTTTTGTTTTTCGTCTCTTAATAAAATACCTGATTTAACTACTTACTTTTGAAAAGGCCTGGTACTAGCTTGTATACAATATCTTGGAGAGTTTTATCTGACCTGAAAAAGAACAACCCCACAACATAAAATTAAGCAGATGAAAAAATATTTTAATCCAAATGGCAGTTCCTCACTTATAAACTTCCACAACAACAAGGCATCTTCTACAAAGTGGGAGGCCAGTCATAAAAAGTTAACTTACAGGACCTTGTAATCAAACTGACCCTGCTCTATATACTACTCTGAACTAAAACTCATCAGTGTTACCACAACTGAAAAAGAACTCTCTCAGACTGAAGGAAGGCCTTAAAAACTACATGTCCTCCCTAGAAAGTACAGAGAGCAAAATGCAGTGCTGACAACAAAAATGTTTCTGAAAGGCAAATGATATTTTAAAGGCTTTTGCCGCTTAGTTTGGAATATTGCAGCAGGAGTTTTCATGACTAGGAGCTGTGGCTGGAGATACAGAAAGTAGAGCCAAGAACTGTCGGGGTGGTACAGGAGAATGGGGGAGAGGGAAGAGGCATCAATGACTTGCGTATGCTAAAATAGACCAACAAAAACATCTAGAGGCATTTTCAGTTTCAATCTGTGAAGAAACTCCAAAGAGAGCACATACACACGAGTAGCTTGTAAATTGACAAGCCTTTTCAGATTTAAATTGCAGATAAAGAGATAACATTGACACCGACTACTGCTGGTCTCCCCATATAAAGCAAAAAGAGAGATGCAGTGTGCAACTTTCTCCTACCTTATATTCAAAAGCGGTCGAGTTTTGTGAACTTGGACATCACAGATGGGACAATACTTGCTGGTCTCCAAGTAACGCACGATACAGGTCTTACAGACTGTAAGTCAAACACCACAGGTTTTTAGTGATGCTCCTAGGTGCCGCTCAGATATGCATAGATAAAGGTGCGATTTTCTAAAGTATGCAAGCTAGAGCAAACCATCCATTGTCAGCAACACGCTGCTTAAGCTAAACAACTACCCAAATAAGCTCCAATTACCATGAAAAGGAGACGCTTATAGTACATATATTATTACTTTAACAAAGACCGTAGGGCTGTCCTCAGAAAATCTGCACCGCGGCTGGAACACCTACTTCCCTTCCCGTCGGGGAGGAGGAGGGCGTCGGTCCCGAGCCCCTCGGGGGGTTTGGGCTTGGGAGGATTTTTTTTGTGTGTGTGTGTGTTCCCGGGATTCCGGGAAAGGAGGGAAGCGGCGGGGGGAAAACGCGGAGAGCCCGGTCGTACTTACAGGAGTGGAGGCACTCTATGATGGTTGTTGCATCAATGAAGTACCCGCCGCAGAGCACGCACATGAGATGGGGGTTTAGCTCGGTTATTTTGATTCTGGTTGTTCGGTGCATTTGGCGTGGCGAGGAGCGTGCTCTGAAAGAAACCCACCACACACAGGGACGGTCAGCAGAGGATAGGATCAGCGCGCGGGCGTCCCAGGGCCGCGCGTCCGGAGCATCCATAACCGTGCATCGCATCGATCCCCGGAGCAGAAGAGGAAGACCGAGCGCGGGAAAGACGAAGGCCGGCGGCAGGTGGCGACGGGGCCGGCGGGCGGGCCGAGGGCAGGTCCGAGGCCGGCGGGGCGTCCCGCACCGCACCGCCCGGGCCGGGAGGGCGACAGCCCCGCCGAGGGGCGTCGTTTCCGCGGCACACACAGGCGCGTTTCACGGCGGGGCACGGGCCGTTCCCGCGGCGCTGGCCGCTGGAACCGGCCGGCTCGGGCTGCGCGAGGGGGCGTCGCGCGGGGGCGATGCGCGGTGGGGAGCTAAGGAGGAGACACGGCGGGCACCGCGGATGCCGGCTGGGGGCAGCACAAAGGGGAACCATGCGATCCCGGGTGCGGCTGCCCTTGGGTCATTTCCGGAACGCGGGGAGGCGGGCGGCGGGGGGAGGACGGAGGGGGTGGGGACACACGCCTCGGATGCGGGAGGGGGGCAGGCACCGGGGCGGCGGGGCGGCCCGCCGGGGGGGGTGCCGGGCGGCTCTGCCGCTGAGGATCGGTTGCCGATCCGATCTGCTCGCTCTCCGAGGGGGTTGCTATAGCACTTACCGTTACACTTGCACCTGCCACCGCTTGGGAATCACACGAGAGCCGGGCGGGGGGCGGCGGGGGGGCGGGGCAGGGCGGGCCGGGCGGGCCAGGGGGGTGGGATCGCGGGGGGCCCGGGGGCTGGCGGAGGGTGTGGAGGAGCAAGGAGCCCGCGGGGGTCTGGGGCAGTCCGGCTGCGAACGGAGGGAGGGGGAGGGCGGGAGCGGCCGCGCTGGGGGTCGGGTGCCACAGCCGGGGGTGCCAGGCGCGATGCGACGAGCAGCACGGGCGGCAGGGGGCGGGCCCGGGCGTTGGGGTCTGCATGGAGGGGCGAGTGGCCGAGGCCTCCTCCCGAGCCGCGGCCATGTCGGATCCTCTCAGGGGCCCTCTCTAACGTCGACTCGGTGCGAGGAGCTGGTCTGAGATAGTAGGATATCTCCCGCCGCTCCCTCCCTACGCGTTAGAAGAACCGCGCCGCGCGTCCGGGGACGCAAGCCCCCGCACCGCCTGTGGGGTGCCCAGCCAGCTCCCGTCCAGCGCGCCGGACACACCACTCGCGCATTCTCTGATTTCCTCACTTTTTCTCCTTCTACCTTTCTCTATCCCCAAACTCTTTTCTTTCCTTTTCTTTCATTCTCCACCTTTTGACGCTTGTTTGAAATCAGTGCCCGATGGACGAGGCAAGCGGTGCAAAGTTTTGCAAAAAGGTGTAAAGAGATTGCATTCAAAGAGTAAGGGCTTGGACGGGAGGAAAACAGTCTCGGATCCTTAAGTAACCCCCCTTTTCAGCCATATAAAGCACACCCGATAAGGGGGGGTGAAAAGCCCAAAACCGTTTATAACGGTGATTGTGACAACATGAGATAGGACCATGTGGATCAGATCATTCCAAAGCTAATCAACACGTTGTCACACAATACAGAGACCAGAGGTGAAAAAAAATGTCCTTTCATAGTTGAAACCCTAAACCCAACGGATGCACTGCACCAACGCTGCTGCATAACACGCTGTTAAAATGAGAGGGAAAAAAACGATAAAGGAGGACAAAAAGCACACACGGGACAAACCCCGTCAGCCACGTCAATTGTAGAGTAAATTATTTCTTGTCAACCAGATCCTTGAAAATGTAATGTACCAAACCACTTGCTACCGTCCAACTAGCTATTAATTTCCCAGGTCCCGTGCCCCACACCCCATCCCAGCCTTGGCCCCTCTCCTCCCGCGGCAGCGCTTGCGCGCCACCCTTTCACGCAGGCCCCGTATGCTCCACTGCGCAGCAGCCACTCGCGCATATCGGTCGGCCGCCGAAACACCACCCCACCCA
>CM031858.1:17715773-17762927 GCA_018697195.1 Certhia americana
GAGGCACGATGAGCGGCGGAGGGAAGGAACGCGGAGAGCCCGGTCGTACTGAAAGGGAGTGGTGGAGGCACTCTATGATGGTTGTTGCACAAAAAAATGAAGTACCCGCCGCCAGAGCAGCACAATGAGGAGGGGGGTTTTAGCTCGGTTATTTTGATTCGGTTGTTCGGTGCAATTTTGGCGGGCGAGGAAGCGGTCTGAGAAGACACACACACACACAGAGGGGAATTCCCCCGGCAGCGAGGCTTAAGCGCGCGGGGTCCCAGGTGCCCGCGGTTCCGGCGCATCCCCTTCCCCCGTGCATCGCCAATCGCATCATCCCGGCGCAGAGCAAGACCGAGCGCGGAAGACGAAGGCGGCGGCGGCGGCGCACGGGGCCGGGCGGCCGGCGAGGGCCGGTCCCGAGGGCCGGAGGGGCGCGGCCCGCACCGCACCGCCCCGGGCCGGCATGGGACGCAAGCCCCGACGAGGGGCGGTCGCTTCGCGGCACCCACCGCGCCGTTCCCGGGCGGGCACGGGACGATTCCCGACGGCGCGGCGGCACCGGCCGGATCGGGCTGCGCGGCGGCTCGGCGGCGATGCGGCGGGGAGCGCCGGGGGCGACACGGCGGGCACAGGGCTGCCGGCGCGAGCAGCAGCCACAAAGGGGAACCAGCGCCTCCCGGTGCGGCTGCCCTGGCATTTCCGGAGCGCGGGGAGGGGCGGCGGGGGGAGGGACGGAGGGGGGGGGACACACGCACCTCGGAGCGGGGCCGGGCACCGGGGCGGCGGGGCCGGCCCGCCGGGGGGGTCCGGGCGGCTGCCGCTGCGGCTCGGTGCCGATCCGGATCTGCTCCGCTCTCCGAGGGGGTTGCTATAGCAACTTACACTTACACTTGGCATCCTGCCACCGCTGGGAACACACGAGAGCCGGGCGGGGGGCGGCCGGGGGGGCGGGCCGGGCCGGGCCGGGCCGGGCCAGGGGGTGGGACGCGGGGCCCGGGGGCTGGCGGAGGGGGTGGAGGAGCCAAGGAGCCCGCGGGGGTCTGGGAGTCCGGCTGCGAACGGAGGGGAGGGGGAGGGCGGGAGCGGCCCGAGCGGGGTCGGGTGCCACAGCCCGGAGGGTGCCCGGGCGCGATGCGAAGCAGCCCGGGCGGCGGGGGCGGCCCCGGGCTTTGGGGTCTCAGCCTGGCGGAGGCGAGTGCCAGAGGCTCCTCCCGAGCCTCGGCCATTTCGGATCCTCTCAGGGGCCTCTCTCCACGTCGACTCGGTGCGAGGAGCTGGTCTGAGATAGCTCCTCTCTCCCGCCGCTCCCTCCCTCCCGCGAGCAGAACCGCGCCGCGCTCCCGGGGACCGAACCCCCTGCACCGCCTGTGGGGTGCCCAGCCCCAGCTCCCGCTCCAGCGCGCCGGCATCCCCACTCTCGCCTTCTCTGCTTTCCTCACTTTTCTCCTTCCTACCTTTCTCTCATCCCCAACTCTTTTTCTTTCCCTTTCTTTCCTTCTCCCACCTTTTGACGCTTGTTTGAAAATCATCCCGCGGACGAGGCAAGCGCGGTGCAAAGTTTTGCAAAAGGTGTAAAGAAATTTGCATCACCAGAGTAAGGTGCTTGGACGGGAGAAAACAAGTCTCCGGATCCTTAAGTAACCCCCCTTTTCAGCAATAAAGCACACCGAGAAGGGGGAAAAGCCCAAACCGACTTTAAACGGTGCATTAGTGACAACATGCGAAGGACCATGTGATCAGATCATTCCTAAAGCTAAATCAACACGTTGTCAACACAATACAGAGACCAGAGTGAAAAACAAATGTCATTTTCATAGTCTGAAACCCATAAAACCCCATCGGATGCACTGCCACCAACGCTAGATGCATACACGCTGTTTAAAATGAGAGGGAATAACAGATAAAGGGAAAAGCACACACGGGGAAAAAACCCCGTCAGCCACGTCAATTGTAGAGTAAATTATTTTCTGTCAACCAGATCCTGAAAAATGTAATGTAACAACATTGCTCCAGTCCAAGCTATTAATTTTCCCAGGTCAGTGCTCCCAGCACACCAACTCCTGCCCTTGGTCCCCTCTCCTCCTGAGGCAGAGCTTGCGAGCCACCTTTCACCGCAGCACCGTATGCTCAAGATGCGAGCAGCCACTCGCGAACTTCATAGTTAGGCAGCGAAAAAAAAAAAAAAAAAAAAAAAAAAAAAAAAAAAAAAGAGAGAGAGAGAGGCAACACACTAAGCTTTCCAAAAGCTTTGAACGTCAGCCAAACTGACCAGCACAGGGGTACAATATTCGTCAGAAGTGTGCACAGCGCCAACGAGCGACCCCGACCAGGAAACTTCTCTTGTTGCTGCAGGAGAACCCTCGAGTGAACAGCAGATAAAACTCCCCAACATCAAACCATAGCCAGCCAGCACAAAGAAAAGCAAAGTTCCAGAAGCACCAAGCCAGACCAGGTCCCCAAAGCTGTTCCCAGCACCGTGCGGGAAAGCAAGACCCCCGCTGCATTGTACTGCGGTTTAAATGTCGCTTCCAGGGTCCCTGACCCTCCGCTTCTTCCTTTTAAACTGATACCGAGGTTTTGCTTTTCCCAGAAAAGGCAGAGACGGAGTTTCTGCACGCCTCTCTGAAGAGCCCAGAGCCCTGAAGCCGGCGGCTCTGGAGTCCCTTTAGTTACTTACACATGGACAGGCTGCTTTCACGGTTCTGTGTTTTATTTGTTCAAGTCACTACCTTATAATTCATAAATATCTGAACAAAAAAACAACAACAACAACAACAAAAAACCCAACAAAAAACAACCAACCAAAAAAAACCCCCCAAAAAAACCCCAGCAGTGACCGAGGTCACACAAGTCGGCTGACCGAGAATTCCTTCCCAGCCCTGACAGACTGGGACAAACCTTTCAAGACATTAACGCGTTTATTTCACGCAGGCATAGCCCCTTCCTAAATGGAGGGGGATTAAATTCAACCGTGAAACCTGTTTTGTCGAAGCAACCCCTAAATGCGGATTATTTATTGCCCAAAGTTAGCACATTTTCAACGTGCTATGGGCTATCTTGAAAATCAGCGATTTTCCCCATCGAGCTGAACTAGGCGCCTAATTTCTCCCCAAAAGCCATCCGCAAAGGCACACGCGTGTCTGTTGCCTGCGGGGATGTAACATGAACGCAGCACATTTTACTACAGCAGCCTGAGTTTAATATCTTGGTACGAGGGAAACCCTTTCAGATGTTTTTTTCTGCTCCTGCTGATCGCACGGTGAATGCCAACACTTCGCAGAAATACAAACAGCCTCTTATCCAGGACAATACATATTTACACATTGACACACGGAACAATTAAACATAAAATATACGTGGATAATACTTGCTAGAAGTAAACACTGCCAGCCAACTGATTATACAGAGGCCTGAAACAAGTTATGTCAAAATGAAGAAAAACAGAAGTGCATTCTCCTGCTAAGAATCAGCTACATTATTAAAAATCCATAAAGGCAATAAGCTATCAAACCTTGCTCGACAGGTCTCTAACAGAAAATACATACATAAAAAATACAAGCATCGCTCGGGTAGGTTTGTGTACTTTGCACCCATCTTCTCTCAGAAAACTCCCATCAGGAATAAAGCAGCCTTCATTCTACATCTTCACCTATTATCAGCCAGAGCCACTTGTACTATCGAGCCTGTTATTACTCTTTCGCTTAAGAATGGCCGCATATGTTTTAAAAGAGAGGACAGTAGTCCTTTCAGAGGAGGCACACGAACCTCAAATATCTCTTCCCAACTCGCTGCAGCGAGAAAAGACCTGAATGTTTGCAACAGAGTGGGAAAGGACCCCAGTCTCTTAAATCGCCTCCCTGGGACTAGGTGTAAGACACATTCTATCTACTTTTAAAAATACACTAAAATGTTATTTTTGTAATATCTAAGCGATCAGGTAGGTCAAGACTTCGTGTCTCTGGCAAAGTGCAACACAAGTCTCAGTTTCTAGGACGGGCTGCACAGAGTCACTGAAAGTAGTTTTACTGTACTGTGCTGAACGTCCCTGGTCTTAGGGACAGTCCCATAACAGAAGCTGCCCTCACCACTACAGACTACGCAAAAAAATTCTTTTAGCGCCAAGCTTGCAAATGGGCACACATGCCCAGGATTTCTTCGACTTTTCTGGAGAGTAGAGGAGTGAATTAAAGTTTTAGAGTCTGGAAAGTTACTGCCTCACTTTTATGGAAATGCGATTTTTCCCCTGCTTATTTTCACCTGATTATTTGCAAATGTTTACAGCAAACACACAGAAACATCCCGCTTTATATATTGCCAAGGCCATTCAATTATAAAAACATAACACCAGCAACTTTCAAGTGCTGCCCATAAGCAGCACGAGGAGCCCACTCGTGACATCTTTAAGATCTGACAAAGGATTTAATGTAAATTTACCCTTCCCGGGCTCAGGGGAAAAAAAAAAAATACCAACCAGAGAAAAGAAATTCACACACACCACCCCCCCTCCGCGTCCCGCAGACACATCACCTTTGCTCCAAAGGCTCCAGCAAACCGTTCGCCCCAGCTCCCCAAGACCGCATTAAAAGTGCTATCCTTAGCCCCCAAAAAAGTTATTTCTCGGCGTTGACCACCCCTTGCCTCTCCCAGTAGGCACAAACCCCTAAAGTTCAGCATTTAGAGCAGAAATGTAAGAGGAGACATTGGAAACAACTGGGAACCGCCATCTTACAACCCATCCAATTTCACAGAAGTACTTGTCCAACTTAAGTTAATAACATTTTCTGCTGGGTGCCCCGGCGCCTAACAACCCCCCCAGGAGGATCGCTACCCCCCACTGGCTCCGTCTCTATAAAATGGGTGCGTTATCTGACATTTTAACCCCCCCCAGACACATTTCTTTCGGGGAGGACTGAAATCACTTGACCCAGGCAGCTCCAGATTTCACGAACGTCCCTGTTTAATCAAAATCTGCCTTTAAACAAAGGGCGCTCGGGCCGGGCTGGCAGCAGGGTCGGGAAATATAAATATTCTCCTCGGGGGCCATGTGCACAGAAAGGTTTTAGGAGGCGTCTGGAGGAAGAAAGGAACTAAAATTTGCAAATGTGGGTGCGTAACGCGAGCGAGTGCACAGGCTGCTGCTGCTGCGTGTCTGTATGTGTGTGTGTGGCTAGAGCAGCCTGTCAGCGCTTTTCCCATACGGAGAGCTCGGGGGACACCTAGGCGCCCCTTTGCAGCCCCCAAACCGGCCGAAAACCGCCGCCGAGCCCCCTTCGCCCCCCGCCCTCGGTAAGGCGACACCTCGCTTCATACGTACCCGGAAAACGGAGCCGGTGGGTGATGATCGGAGCGGCCAAAAAAGACAATGAAAGTTAAAAGTCGTTCAGCAGAAAATGAATGTGAGCCAAGCGGCCATCTTGAAATGAACTGCAGACGCTGTCAATTGCAATAAGCTTATTGCCGCCGCCGCCGCTGCGCTCCGCTCATTTTAGTTACAGAACGCCCGGGTCTCCTCCGCTCCTCGCGGGCCCTTCTCGCTCGCTCCCTCGCTCTCTCGCTCCCTCCGAGTTGGCCGCCCGGGCGGCTCAGGCGCTGGGAGCGCACAGTCTCCCCGGTCCGGATGGGTCCTCTCTCCACCAGCCCATTGTCTCTCCCTCTGCCCCCCGCTCCGCCTCGCGGCCTCTCTCGCGTTCCTTCTTTTATTATTATTGTTATTATTACGAGTATTATTGTTGTTGTTATTTCATAGTTGGTGGCGGGGACCCGGGGAGGGAAGGAGGGCGGGCGGGCGGGCGGGCGGGAGGAGGGCGGAGGAGGGAAGAATGCAACGCTGAAGGCACACAGTGGAAACTGACACCGTCCCCAAAATGGCTCGGAGTTCGCCCGCCCCGCCAGCGTCACGTGGGGCGCCTCATTCCTTAAGGGCGGCCTGGGAATTAGCGGCGCTGCCGCCGGGGCCCGGCAGCCTCCCCGTGACCCAATCCCGCAACCCGGCCGCCTCCTCCCCCTCCGCCTCCCCCCCTCCCTCCCTCCACTCCCCTCCCCCGCCCGCCACCCCCTCCCTTTCCCTCCCTCCTCCTTTCCTCCCTCCCTCCCCTCCCCCCGGCTCTGCACGCGCTCGCCCGCGCGCCGCCGATGCCTCCTTTTCCTCCTTTTCCTCCTTTTCCTCACCGCCCGCCCCGACCCCCGGCCCCGCTCCGCGGCTCCCGCCCGCCGCAGCCCCGGTGCCTCCCGCCCTCCTTCTCCGCGGCTCTCCTTCAGTCACCGCGCCCCCCGCCCTGCCCGGCGCTGCCCTCTCCATTCTCCCCGCACCACAGCCCCGCAGCCCGCACGCCCGCCGGCCCCACACGCCGCCCGCCACCCTACCCCCGCAGCCCCCGCCCCCCCCCGCGCACTTTTCCCCCCCCCCCCCCCCCGGCCGCCCCGCACGCCCCGTCCCGCCGCGGAGCGATCCCGGCGGGGACCCGCACCGCGGCCTCGCGCCTCCGCCACCGCGTGCGCGCTGCCGCGCGCCCCTCGCCCCGCCGCGCCCGCGCGGAGCCGCCGGCGTCGAGGCGACACGTCCCCTCGAGGGCCGCGGGGAGGCTTTTCCGCCCCGAGCGGCGGCGGGAGAGGGTGTCGCGGGGACCCGCGGTGTCCCCACAGCCCGCGGGCAGGACGGGCAGCCGCCGGAGCGGGAGGGAGGAAACCGGGGAAACCCTCGCGGTGCTCGCCGCCGGCGAGGATAGGACGCCGCTCGGGCGCGGAGAGGAAAAAGCCCTGCTCCGCTGCGAAGGACCGGCCGCCGCCGCGCATCGTCCGCGGGAGCGCTCTCCCTCGCCGGCAGGTGCGGACGGACCGCGCCTCGGAGCCCCTCCGCACCTGCCGGCGGGAGCGAGAGGCCCCGCCGGGACCGGCGGTGCCGGGCGCGGCCCAAGGCGAGCGGCAGCTGCGGGCAGCAGCCGCGCCGTCGAGCCCGAGCCGCCACCCGGCTCCGCTCCATTCCGCGGACTCTGCCGGCTTTCCGTGAGGCGCCCCGGCTCCACAAGATTAAACCAAGTCCTTTCTTGCCCCCCCGCGCCGGGCTCCAACTTTTCCTCGTAGGAGAGATGTAAGACCGGCTGGAAATGACAAAGCGCGGCGGGCGATTTAGCAAACGCGCCGTAGCCGCGGCACGGGAAGAAGGCGCTTTTGCCTCACTGGGCTGATCTAACGTTTAACATTTTACTTTTAGGTACAGCTAATTCATCCATTGAAATGGCACAACAATTGCGCGAATAAACTTTTATTAGGTCACAGAGAAAAATAAGCAGTGACAGTTGTAAAAATATACAAAATAAGACAGAAGGAGTACTTTGATGATACGACAGTACAGCAAATATTTAACAGGAGTTAATAAAAAAAAATTACATGAGCAAGGAATACACAGTGCAGACGTAAAAATGTTGTTTCACTTAATTCACATCCAAGGACTTAAAAAAACCCAGTTTACATCAAGAGATGAAAGACATTTGTCATTTAGGAGACACTTAGGAAGGAGAGTGTTTCAGCAGGCTGACACCTTCCTTCAGTCACATCTGAGTCGCTCGTTCTAGACTTTTTGCAGCATCTTTTAGCTTTCCCACTAAGTCCTAAGAGATGAAATAGAGTCTTAGAACAAGCAAATTTTGAAAAGGTCAGCTAGAAGAGCAGAGTGGGGTTTTTTTTATACAGAGACCACAAGCACCTTGTAGCTCAAAGAAGTGTTGCAACTGATGAACAATGCAAGCAAATAATTAAATAGCTCTGTATTTTACAATGCAGTCAGAAAAGTGGGAACTGAAGAAAAACACTTTTAAAAATGTGTTTTCTCCTAAAATCGATCATTACTATTAACACATAGATTTTATTGGTATTGCCACAATGGCTGATGCTGCCATTTGCTTCAGGCTTTGAAGTACTACATGGATTTCTAAAATACTGAAAATATTTTGAGTGCAATTTTGCATTAGGACCATTCTCCAGCCAAAGCACATTAGATTTCACTATGCCAGCAAACCAACTAGAAACACTCATTAGTAACAAAAGGACAACTTTTGAAGCGCATTTAAAAAGAGGAGGTGTAAACCTTAAGTTTTAATATCTTGCTTTTCCTCTCCCACCAAGCCCTCTTCCCGATCCTCCACAGTTTGGTCACTTCCAAGCATTACAATACCTCTATTGTTCAGTTACACATTTAAATCGCTAAACAAAGATCAACGTTTGTTTCAGGACATTTCTTACATGTCATTAACACCACTGAAGAGCCTTCAGTTCCTTCTCTATTTTTAATCATGGCACATTTAAATCCCTGAACCAGCTTCTTTAGTCATTTCTCTAAAGCACGGGAAATCAGAGTTTCAGAAAATGATGATTTTCCTCCCACATATACATATTGATTACAGTTATGAAAACAGACAAGATATTTATGCACGTATGTAAAACATTCCCCACACAACTAAATTCAGTTACTTTCCAACTTTATTTGAAAAGACAGTAAAAATACACTTGGATAACTTTTATGGTAAAATCTCTTATCCTTACAGTACTGGATTTTTTTTTTAAGTAATAGTGTATATGATTTCCCTTTAATTGGCAAGTTGCTAAAAACCTGTACATCCACAATTGAGGCTAAGCATAGAAAGATGAAGGAAACAAGTACCTGCAATTGCTCCATTGTACAACTAAAACTAACATCTGGGTGGGATCCTGAATCACTGTTCTGAAGGGGAAAAAAAAAGCAAAGAAACAGCAATGTCTATTTTGTTAAAGAAATATCATGAAATTGTATCTTTTCCTTTGAGGGTGCTGGGACTATAGTACCTCTATGTTTAAGGTCACCAAATAGGAAGGCTGGTAAGTTTTATGAAGTTGATTGTTCTAAATTAAAAACAAAGAACGTATAAAAAAGCCAGGTCTCAGCATCAAAACGGAATAAAGAAACACCTTGATCTGTTAAAATTACCTTGATCTGATACTCCAAGCGCCAAGACACATCAGTTATATGGAGAGGAGATCTGCCTATGCTGAAAGACACAACAGTTACCAGTTCCCTATGCTAAAAGAAAAAAGTAATTTTCTCAAGCTGTCCATCAATAAAGAAGTTTTTCATTATCCTGGTAATGCTTCTTGGGAAGCTCTACAAGGTTATTTTAGAGTAGAATTCCAAATGAAGAAAAGTTTCAGCATCTATTTTCTAGAGTTTGTTAAAATGCACTTTATTTGTTAATAAACAGTATTACTTACTTTAATCACCTAAAGTATGCAGAAGTGTTTTCCAGGACAGTTTCAAACTAACTGTAAGTGAAACCATGTCTCTGCTGCGTGATTGACTTACCTTCCCAACAGTATTTCCAATGCATCCTTGTTTTTCTGGAGTGAGAGAAAAAAAAAAATTGCTAAGTTCAATAAGTTCCTATGAAAGGAGATAAATTAATGTGGTAAAATTGGTTTAAAAACCTGATATTCGGTGCAAAATTGTTCTATTCTCTCTTTATCCAGTTTGCAGTCTTCTAGGCATGTGCTACGGGGAAAAAGAATTTATTAGTTTTCTGTTAACATTAACTCAGCAGTACACTTTAAAGTAACAACCACTAGAAAAATGGAGTAGCTTCCAAGTATGAGTACCTTATAGCAGATATGTCAGCTTTCTGCTTCCCTGCCTCTAGAATACACGTTGCAGCCGCAGCATGGCAATGTTTTAATACTGTAGGGTCAATATCTTTCAGGTCTGGATCGTCTAAAATAAATGAATTACTGATGACACACTTATTTGCCAAACCCCAGCACACGGTACCAAAGGCTGCTGCTCGCCCTTTGAACACTATCTTTCCCACAAAAACTTCAAAATGAAACACATTTGGTGTTTCAGAGGGAAAGGAGGGAGCAAGTAGGCAAGGTGTGAGGAGGCGGAGGAGAAGGTGAGGGGCTGAAGCACCGGCTGGGGCCAGCCGTACCAGGCGGGGCTGAGCGGCGCTGAGCGCCCCGCCGCCTCTACATCCCCTTCCCATTAAAAAAAAAAAAAAAAAAAAAAAAAAAAAAAAAGAAAGAAGGAAAACCTCAATTTCCTCTGCGAGCCCCGTCAGCGATCCTCAGCAGCCTCTTACTGGCGAGGAGCGGGACCGGGGCCACGGGCCGGGAAGGGGCACCGGGACCGCCCGCCGCCCCCGCCCGGCACCGGCAGCGCTCTCCGTCCGCGGAGGCCGCGGCGGACTCATTAACACCGCAAAATTAATTACACGGCCGTGCACCCTCGTGCCTGGGGTGCCGTAAGACGCGTTCACTCGTGAAACCCCCCCGCAGGGTCCCGGCGGGGGAACACCGTCCGCTTATCCCACCGCGCCCCGCGGACACGAACGCGCGGGGGGCCCTTCTCGACCCGGCCCCCTCTCTTTCGGACAGGTCGGAGCTGTAAGGAAGCCGGCATTCCCGATGACACCCCGCGCAGCGGCACCCTGCGGCCGTCCGCGGGCAGGAGCGGCCCCGCGCGGGTGCGTGGGCAGCGCGGACACGCGCGGACATCCGCGGGGGCGCACGGAGCCCCGCGGCCGCCACGCCTTACCCAACCCGGCCTGCGGGTGATCCAGGAGGCTGCGGAAAGCGGCGCGGAGGAGGGCGGCGAACGGGCGGCGGGGGAAGCGGCGGGGGTCGCCCAGCAGCCGCCAGCCACCCTGCGCGTACGGCGACAGCTCCATTGTGGGCGCCGTGACCTTCGACACGCGCCCACGTGACGCGCGCGCAGCTGATCGCGGGCGCGAGGCGGGGCCGCCGCCGCGGGGCGGGGGGGCGGGGAGGAGGCGGCGGTGCGCGCCCCCGATCAGCTGCGCGCCCCCGGAGCTGCGCGCCCCCGATCAGCTGCGCGCCCCCGATCAGCTGCGCGCCCCCGGAGCTGCGCGCCCCCGATCAGCTGCGCGCCCCCGGAGCTGCGCGCCCCCGTGTGCGCCCCACGATCAGCTGCGCCCACGATCAGCTGCGCGCCCCCGGAGCTGCGCGACCCGATCCGCTTGCGCCCCCGATCAGCTGCGCAGCCCCCGATCAGGCTGCGCCCCCGGAGCTGCGCGCCCCCGATCAGTGCGCCCCGCGATCAGTCTGCCCGCGCCCGATCAAACTGCAGCGTCCCGCGATCAGCTGCGCACCCGCGGAGCTGCAGCGCTCCGCCCGCACGCTCCGCGGCCGGCCTGGTTCGCGCCTGTCCGGGGTTTGTCGGCCCTCGCTCTGAGGGTTTCGAGCAGGAGGGATGCTGCTTCGAGGGAGAGGAGATGCGCGCGAGGGCACGTTTAGGGGTGTCATTCGCTCTTAATGGATCTTAAAAGTGCTCGCATCTCATGAAATCCCCAAAGCGCTTGTATCTCAATAGACGGCTAACGCGCATGAGTTGGTGTGAAGATTTACAGCCCAAAAATGGGTTGCCGGTGATCTCAAATCCTCAGGAACAGAGCCTTGTCCCTTCATTATATGGAATCAGAACCATTGAGGTTGGATCATCAAGTCCAACCCTCGACTGAATGCCACCATGTCCATTGAAGCATGCCACAGAGTGCCACAATCTACTCAGGGGTTTTGACATTTCTAGGGATGGCGACTCCATCACCTCCCTGGGGAGCCTGTTCCAATCCTTAACCACTCTTTCAGTAAAGAATGTTATTTTGCTTCTCAAACATCTATGTGTATTATCAGATAATCTCCTCCTCTCCCCATGGTTATAGATTTGTGTCTCAAACCACATTTTTAACCTGTGGTTATGGCCAGCTGAAATGTGAACTTACTATGAACTAGTTTCTTTTTTCCTAAACTAATTTCTAACCAGGACTGCTGTTGCATTTTGGCAAAAGGCTTTGCATGTTTTGACATATAAAAAATAGTTACAGATAGACGAAACAGCCTTTTGTGGTGATTTAGGAAAGGCGTAGAACTGCTATCTGAAAACATCTCCATGAAAATTGAATAAATTCTTCACAAGGCACTAACCTCTTATGTTAATGGTATTTTATTCTTTAAGTATTGAAACATTGCTGTAGTCCTCAAAAACACTGAAGTTAGTAACTTACAAGTAAACAATGAAACAGTGTGTGGTTATATCTCAGCTAAGGACCACATTAAAGCTGATGTAATAAATAAAGGTAAAGGCCTTAGTGTGTAACATGAATCATAATGTATACAACCTTTGGAGTTCATGTACAGAAAATACTTTTGAGCTCATTTTTTTCTTTGTGTGTGTCTATTCTGAATGGTCAAGAATGTTACTGTGTTACTTGGCATTCTTTATTGAACAAACATTTCTGCTGGACATTTCTTGAAAGGAAATGCAATGCTGAAAGCTACTCAGCCTAAAAAAATATGAGTAAAAGCTAAAGGCCTTTGCCAGATTCATTATTTTAAAATAATGTCTAAACAATGTCAAAAGATTTAATTTATTCTGAAGTTTCACTGGTAGCTGATTTAATCAAAAAGCTGTTTGGAATTTTGTATCCATCATTCTCACTAATTACAATCCAGCATCTAAAAACTTGCTCCAGCCTTGGAGGCCAGTTCCAGCTTTGTCCTAGTACAGACAATAAGATTAGACTTTATCACATCTCACCACCACACCTTTTATATTGATTTGTATCATGCTACATTTGAGATCATCCCTCGGTTTCTTTTCTCAGTTTTTGTGATTTTAATATTTTTGTGATATTAATTAATATTATCTGTAAACCCAGCCAATGCATGCATCTCCTTCAGTATGGATGCAGGCTATGAAAAGATTCTGCCTCCAGTTTCCTGCTTCCTGTGGTTTGTTTGGCCACTGTGTTACAAAAACACACGGATGTATACCTAGGTCTTAATTGTGCCCAAATGAAGGTAAAGAGGAAAATCAGCCTGGCTGCAGGATCAGGCTCTCAGTTCTAACTCTCGTGTACAGTATTAGGCCTCATGATACTGTGAAGAACGAGCATAGAATGTTTTGCAATATGATCTGAAATGCTACCTCTGGCCTGATACATAAAAATTAGTACCACTGAATTGACAAACTCCAGGCTTCAGAGTCTGGCAGACACAAGTCCCAGTCTTTTTAAAAAATTTTTTTTTGTTTTTGTTTTTTTTTCCCCCCCCCGAGAAACAAGAAAGGGGTGTTGACAGGCAGGTGGGCTGACAAAATAAGGCTTTCTCTCCTTTTTTTTGGTATGATTGTCAAATATATACATGGTACTGAAGAAAAGCCAGCATAAAATGGAGGAGAAAAAAAACTGTAACATGGAGGAGAGAACAGAGTTCTGAGCTGTAGAAATACAAACATAAAGAGACCAGGGCTATAAAAAAGGGTTGTCACCTAAAAGATATTAAAAAGTACACATAGGGTATGATTGCACATTACAGAAAGTTCTTCAACATCCCCTTATCATTTATAGCACATTGAAATCTATAAATTAACGTCTAGCTTTAAAGGCAAAACAACTGCTAAAGATTCATTGCAAGATTATGTAGTACATGTAACTCTCATCACAATTTCATCACAAAATTTATATTATCAAGTCTTCTACTCAGTCTCACATCTTGACTTTTTTTTTTTTTCTTTCTTTTTACATCCAGAAAGATCATGAGATGGATTCAGATGGAAAGAGTGCTGTGAAAATTTATCACTTGTTTAGAGAATACACACATTTTAAAGAGCTGTTCATTAAAATTTCCTGGAGAAATCTAACCTGTATATTGAATAAAGAAATCATGAAGGAAATTCATAAATACTTGAATAATAATTAATCGGGGAAACAGACTACCTCAGCCCATGCCAGATAGTAATTTTTACAGCTTGAGCTTTGTTACTTAAAACAAAATAATTCAGCCATTCTAAATGAAGGGAAATCACTAGCTTCTCCAGAAGACTAATTAATAAAATTTGAACATTGGCATAAGTATTTCTGTAACGTCTCAGATTAACATTTTTTCATTTGTGTATTGCTCTTCATGAAGTTAAGAGACAGTAAAATGGTATTCTAACACCAGTTTTCTGCCAAATTATTACTGAATTCCCAGAGTTTCTTCCACACTTTAATGGAATGCTCCTTGAACTTTTCTTTTAAGTCAGTATCAAGCCTTCTTTATTACAAAATATATTTTTCTGAATAAAATACTTTAAGCAGATCAAAACAGTAAAAGTAAGTCAATATTTTCCACAAAAAATTCATTTTGGAATAATATCTTTAGAGATGGCATGATATCCATTTACTAGTAACTGATATTATCATAGAAATAAAGAAAAGGAGTCTGCATATGCCAGAAAGTCCAGGAAAATTTCTCTCATAATCCCAGGCACAAAATTACAGTATATTAAATAAAATACTGCCTTGAAACAGGCAATTATGTGAATTATTTAATTGGTATGATTATTGTAGGCAGTCCTCATATCTGCTGAAAATGCAGTCACATATTAAAAAGAAAATATTTGCTTTCAGAAATTTTTGGTATGTATTAATTTCAATAAATGCATTGTTTGTCTAGACACAAGGACTATTCAATAAAAATGCTTTGTTTGCTTACAAATAGTTTTGATTAACAGTTAAGGAACTTAGTTTTTTATTTAAATATGTGAAAGCACTTGATTTATTTTGGTAAGTTAAAACCTATAGTCATTGAATATATTTTTACCAGGTATTTAATATTTTTTTGTCTATTTAACATGAAAACCATTTTTTCTACTAGGTAGTATTTTTGTAGTTAAATGAGATTGATTTATTAAAAAAAAAAAAAAGTAGGTTTTATCTATTTACCTTTTGATTAGCTTTATTCAACTTGCTTTTATCTTCTATTTGTCAAAACTTACAGTCTTCTAATTTTTCCTTCATACATAGAAAAAGAAAAAAAGCCAGATATTTCTAAGCTGTAAAAAAAATAAAAAGGAAAAAAAATCTAGAGCTTTCACATTTTAATTTTAATTTTAAACTATTGATATTTCAGTCCTTATTTAAGTACTCAGGAATAGAGGTAACCAGACAAGTACCACTGCTTAAAACATTATAATTCCTCTGACAGTTCTAACAATTCAATAAAATCTTATGTATTATAAAAGTTTGTTTACCCTCTTATTTTATGAAAATGACAAATCAAAACTCTAAACATTTATTTGAATTTATATTTTATAATTTCTTGCCAAATAAAAACAAATCCCATTGATAATGTGCATACTTTATGTCTAAGATCATGCAAAAAGTGAGTAATAAAAGAATGTAAAGATCTGTGGACGTGAGCCAGAGTCACTGTGATCTGACGGACAGTACATCCTCCAGGACAGCAGTTTTGTTGTTTTATGTGCTTTGACTTATTTTGAAGTCCTTCTAATTAAATGAAAGTGCTGTATTTACTGATTTTTCAGTCATTCTCTTTCCTTCTATTTCTTTCATAGAGAAATAAAGCTAAGTAGTTCATAACGGGTTTGCTCTTTCTTTAGATAAAACTCTAATGCCTTTGATAAAATTCGTGGAGGTTTAGCAGTGAGGCCTACATAAAGCATGCTGCTTTTAAGGTCAGATGGAGAAATATAAACATTCCTGCTGCTTTACTGGAAGTACTACTGTAATTCCGTGTCTAGTCCTGTGTCACACATGAACATTTTGTCATATTTACAAAAATACTAGGAACTGCTTTTTTAGTTATTTTGTTGGTATTCTGTCTTTGTAAGCAACACTTATTGGAAGCAGGTCTTGAAGGGAAATTTTTGCTACTTTTCAAATGATTGGACGTAATTTACAGATGGTTCAAAGTTGAGGCAGCTCTCAGATACAGATGTCACACCCTGTACCCAAAATTCTTTAAATCTAGCTTTATTTTGTAGATTTATTGAGAATAGTCTAATCTGTATGTGATTTTTAAGAGTAAACCGAATACATTTGGAATTTGTTAATATTTAAAGTAAGGTTTTTTACATGTTTATACGTGTGATGGTAAGATTGTAGTCTTGCTGCTGGAAACCTGTAAGAAGGATATTATGTTCTATTGTCAAGAAGCATTCACAGTCTGTCACATTAGTGCTAGAGGTGTGTGTAGAAGAGTAATTATTATAAGCTGACATCCAGGAAATGTAAGTGAAAATAGATAAACCTCAAAGGAAAATTAAGCTGTGTGGCTTAGGTACTATTTGTCTCCAGATGTTTAATGTCATGACATTAAAATGTTACTTAGCACAACACCTAATTTTGATATGTAAAATAATTTTTGCATTTATAAAACAAACAGAAATGTGATTTTCTTAGCTCTGTAGTTAGTTTACTATCAAATTAGATAACAGCAAAAGTACAGAGAGTGAGTTGTTATTAATCCAGTATTTAGAGGTGTGTGACATAACATTTTTAGTTCTTTTTATACAGTTACACAGTATCAAGCAGCAAAACTATCTAATTCTGCTAATGTAATAAACAGTTTTCATTAAAAAAAATTGTTGAAGCAGATGTTGTAACATTGTACCAAGAACAAGCACTACGTGGCATTTTTTGCTAGAGTTAGACCTGCTGTTTCATGAAAATGTTTGATTCTGATCATAAAGCAAGGCTTGCATGCCAAAATGATAGATGCCTTAAAAGAAGCTTTGATAAATAAAGTCCTGCAGACCTTGGCATTCACAGTTCCCTTTTGGCAACAGTGAGCAATGGCTGAGTAATAGTTAGGAAACTGACTTACTTAAGATGGTTTATTGCATCTAAATATATTAGGGCTAGGTCTGCAGCTAGTGTGAATCAGCATATCTGCCTTCAAATTACTTATATTGCATTGTGTCAGCAGAGAATCTGGCCCATATCCATTATCTAGAGGGAATATCAACTACTACAAAGCATACTTATCTAACCAAAAGCAAACGTAGTGTACGTAGCTCATTGATGTTTCTTGTAACACTTATGTTAACCTTTATAGTGTGATAAAAATCTGGCACAGTTACGTATGGTTGCAAAGGATCTTGCTTTGATAACATCAACAATTATAAATTAGCACTTATTGCTTTTAATGCTGCTTCAAATTACATTGATAAAAGCTTAGCTTGATATCGATGAGAGGACTAGTAATTTAGGATCTTGCTGTTGCTCTAGTTAACTTTACTGGGAGCAGAATGAGGCCTCTCCTCTAAAACAGATCTACCTATCAAAGTAGCAATGAAGTGGTTTGGGTTTTTTCCTTTTTAAATTTCTTTTTAATATCTGTAGTGTATTTTTTTTTGTGTTCTCCTGCTGTGTATATTTCGTATCTTGTAACAATCACATTTTATAGAACCACTAAGTTTTGAATCCTGGCTTTTACATATAAAACCCCACATTATTCAACTCAGTAAAATCACCAAGAGTGAATTCAAATACAAAGGCATCTGCAGTGGTCCAAATTAAAAGTTCTTGTTGAAATGTTGACCCTGCGAGACCCAGAGTAATATAACAAACCCTTGTTCATTCTTCATTTGTTTGGCTCAATTAATGAAAATTTACTAGTTGTCAGAATTTTGAGCAGTAAACACTGGGACTAAGAAGTATCTCTATTAGTGGATGTGATGCTGCAACCATTAAACCTGTTCAGCAGATGCTCCAGCAATAACTTATGGGCAAATAGAAGCATTGAAGTACATAGAATTTTGCACATGCTGAATTGTCTGCATCATTTATACAACATCAACTTTACTTCAGGCTGTGGAAATAGTTTTGCTGTTAAAAATACAGTTGTGTTTGCTGCTCATTTTAAATAGCAAATGACATTATAATCACTCTGAGAAAACAAAGAGGATTGCTTTGGTGACTAAATTTATTATACTGGCAACACCACTGAAAACTACCAGTGACCATGTACTCTCTGTTTCATGCAAGATTTATTTGTTGTGAGAGAAAACCCTGATGGTTGGTTAGTGAATTAGGTCAATAAGCAGTAGGATAGTGATAGGGGAGATTCTATTGCTCTTGGGGATTTAGGCTTCCTAGCACGACATTTAAATCAATAGGAATCATCAGCTACCCTAATCTGCCCGTACCAAATAGCACTGGGCCTAAGGTGGTGGAGAAAAATTGGAAGAGACCCTGGGAAATTGCTTTCCTTTCCTTGAA
Organism: Certhia americana; assembly: GCA_018697195.1. Taxonomy (NCBI): domain Eukaryota; kingdom Metazoa; phylum Chordata; class Aves; order Passeriformes; family Certhiidae; genus Certhia; species Certhia americana. Next base: position 17,733,803 of record CM031858.1, read on the forward strand.
AAAATTAATGAAATGCATTGTGTAGGTGCTTATAAAGATTTTTATCATCCTTTCTGTATCTGCAATTTTATTAAAAATACAATGTAATTTCTAAAGATAACACTAATTATAATAATAATCACTTGTTATTTATGCAGTCATAGAATTCAACGATTTTTGCAAATGCATCAGTAACCTGTCAAAATGTAAAGAAGAAAGCAGCACAAGGCGAGAAATTCCAATTACAGTATAAACAAAATGTTAAGATCCTGTCTTGCAGCTGCTGGTATTAGTTAATACAGTGCTGATACAGTTAAAATGACAACAGAAAGACAGAGTTAAAATTACACAGTTGTGTACAACCAAAATGAAGAAATTTAAGAATTATGAAGTAATTTAAGATTAAATAACACTAAATCAGTAATAATTCAAATTGCTGGTGATACAAACCAGAACCAAATAAGTTCATCAATGAGATGAATGGTATATCTGTGTTGTTTTCACATCCTATGTTTTCACTGAGTACACAGGAATTTGAGGTGAATGTATACCATCATAACAGCTCTTAGAAATCTGTGAAATTATGTTTTTCTAAAGACAAATTTATTTTCTTAATTTCTTAGTAGCAGCCAAATATAATTTAATTGTGGTCAATTTTATATATGAAATCCTGAATTATATTTGTTATACAGGTAATAATAATTTAAGATAATGTATTATAAACAGTGTGTCACTGAAAACACCTTTTCCCTCATCTTGCCCTATGCTTACTATGAAATATAAGTAAACCCTTTCTTTGTTTGTGTGATTATATTTCTTAAAAGCATCTTTTCAGGCAAAAGACTCTATCTTAGATCACTTTTCAAAATAAGCATTAGAATCTCCCTTCAACGCCACTGCATGCTCACCCAGGAGCACATTAACCTTCGAGAGCTACGTCAGCTTGTGGCAGATATTTGCTGACAGCGTCGTTCTGACTCTGTCAGCCAGGAAGTCTGCTTGCAGCACCTACATGGGACGTGTGTTTGTTCAGTCAAATGTTGCTGCCATTATACCATTTTTACAGCAATAAAGTTCCATTGAGGCCAATTAGGAACTACTAGAGTGGAGACTGAGCAACAAATTTCAAAATTTGATCCATCATTTCTTGGCTGTCAAACCCCTTGCCCATCTGCTCACATGGCAGGCAGCCCACTTGCAAGTGAGCTGGACCTTTCCTCTAAGAAATGAGTGACAGGAAGAACAGTTCAGTTGGTCTGTAACAATGCAAACAATTTTTTTTCCTGCAGGAAGTGTGGTCCAGTATCTAGGAGAGCTGGACAGCATTTGCCTTCTTTCACTTAATTATGTTTTTTGACATGTACATCGTTAGAAATGGTTAAGCAACAGAGGAAAGAAAATCAGGGCTTTACTGGTACTGGTTGCTGCCAAAAAGACAGGTTGTATTGGAACAGGTGCTTTGAAAATCTGTGAAAGCCAGCTGAAAGGTGTCAAAATGCGCATAACATGAACCAACAGTTCACAGACATTTTGTGTGAATTTGGTGTTGTATCAGGAAAGTTTAGAAGGAGCCTCAACAGAGATTATCTGCCTTAGGAACAGCCAGCCATCTTAACAGGCAGACCCTTGTCTGCTCGATCACAGCGTGCATGATGCTCTCATGCAGGAGAGAAGACAAAGGAAAGAAAGAAAGATTTCCTTCTGTTACATTTGTATACTTCATTATCTTGGAATCATCAAGTCAGTAAAAAAAGATATAATAATCTCTTCCTAAAATATGTTAAGCTGATCATCCTGCCTAAAAATAAAAGTGGATCAGTTGAGACTCCCTAAGCTGTATTTGGGTGAGTGATTTAATGCAGAGTGTGTGCAGGTAAAAGAAAGTAGAATGTGTGATCCTTTTTTATCATACCAGTCAAACTAATGCCTGTGAGCCACACTTGTCCCTTGACCTTGTTAAATGTGGCCCACGTGTTGGAGGGAGTACAAGAAACTTTTCTGACACATTCCCTTCCCACATGTTTTTCCTGCAGTGTGCTACTGTAGATAGTTCTAAAACACGTGGGACTACAAGTGGGTTCCCCATGTGCATTTAAAACCTAACAGAGCTACAACAGTCAAAACCACATGGGAATAGAAAAGGAGCATCAGGAAAAAAAAAAAAGCTTTTTGACTATTTGTGCTCATGTTCCTCATGTGCTCAGAGAACACATGGGAGAGCAAGAGCAAGACAAAAAAGACAAGGGAGAGCAAGAGAAGAAAGGAAGAGGAAGAAAGAAGAGGACAGAAGCAAAGAAAAAGGAACAAAGCAAGATGGCATTGAAAAGGAAAAGGAGAAAAGACAGGAGAGAAAGGAGAAGGCATTGCAAGGAAATGACAGGAACTGACAAGGAAAAAAATCATAGGGAAAATCATTTCACTGCTTGAAAGGATTAAACTAAATAAGCTTGCCTGTGCTTTTCATTCCAGCTTTATAGTTCATATGCATTTTTATTTTTAACAAATGTAAGAAGAGGCATCTTGTGCACATTCCCCCGTGTCATCCCTCCTTTCATTTTGTCTCCCAATGCTGCATCTTTGTTTCTGCTTCTGCTTTCTGTCTCATTCCGTCTCTTGCTTACCCCTCCCCTTTTTCTCTTCTCTGCCTCTCACAGGCATTGAATAAGATGTAGCATATCATTGTATTAGCAGGGCCAGGTTTTTCCTGAACTTGCCTTAAAAATGGAATGCCAGTATGTTGTTATTCTTTCAGCCTTTTTTTCTCCCCACAAGACTCAGTGGAAACAGTCTGAAATCCTCAGCAGAAACCTAAGTGAGCATATGAGTGAAATGTAACTTTTGCTCCCTGTCAGTCATGGGATATGGTCATAGTCTTGATTTTGAGGAGCTTTACAAGAAGTCAGTGTGGAGAAATTTTTCGCTTTCTTAGTGAAGTCGAAGAGGAACAAATAAACTACCTCCCATCTTCCTCTCTCATGCTTGTGGATACAACATCTGCATGCACAGCCTCTCCTCTGGACTTCCTGAGGTGTACTACTCTCTGCGTGCTCCGCTTACCCTGTAAGCTGTCATTGAGAAAGACAGTTTTGTGTGTTACATAGCAAATCTAAGTACTCTCGCAGAAGTATACAAATATTATGTTATCTAATATGATACGCTTGGTTTAATTTGAATTGGAATAAAAATTAAATAGCTTTGAATCAATTTTTTATTGTACTATCATTGGGTAGCCTTTTGTGTCGTCTCAGAATTTTTCTTTGATTTGGAGAAGAAGATGATGCTGAGATTTGGCATTGTGTTTAGATTTATGATTTTTATCTTTAAAAACAAAGGAAGAGTCTTTAAATATGTATGTACTGTGATTTTGTCCCCACTTTCTTTGGATCTTACACTATATTTTTCTATTTCTTGTTGTTGACCCTTTTTAGCTATATGCCAGGATCTCAAGGTTTCCAAACTAAAGCCAGGAACTCAGGAGGATGAACAGCTTTCAGGAAACGGTCAACAGCTCTCAGGGTGCAATTCTAAAGGTCATTTGTTATCACATCTGTTCCTGTCAAGGCGTCCTCTCTGAGGCAAAGCCCATCTGAGAGGCTGGAAACCCTGGGAGGTTCTATGGTAGGATTTTCTCTCTCATGCTGTATGATGAGACTGAAAAGAGTGCATTCATCTGTGGAGTTCTCCCAGTGTCAGGGAAAGCTGTCAGAAACCTCTTCCCCCTGCCCTGTTTCACTGCGACCTTCATTTCCCAGCCAGTGGCCTGAGTCTAAGTGCAAACCCACTCCCCACACCTCCCCCCCCCCAGTTAATATTAGGATTTGTCTGATTTCCCTTGGTTCTCTTAAGGCAGAGTAAAACTGGAGACCACCATTTGGCAGAAAGTCCAAGATTTTTTGGATGTGGCTATGACGAATGAGAGTCAGAGGAGAAGGGAAGAATTTTGAGGTTGAATGAGTACCCAGAATGAATGCTGGGGATAGCTTTGCTAGTGTTGCAACTTCTCAATGCGGAAAGTTGTTCCCTCCATGGAAGTTACAGAGCTGATTAGGCTGGGCAAGTCCTGCTGCTTGGGCTTGGAGCTAGAGTCCTGCTTTGTGCTTCCCACCATCCACTTACATCACTAGGATCACTGTGGCACATTGTACAGGAAAAATGCCGTAAGTATTTTGTATATGGAAGTGGGGAAAAGCATGCATTTCTATGGCAGTAATCTAATTATTTAAGCTGAGATATTATCAGGATATTATAATACTCAGAAGGAAAAAAAATTGAGGTAGAATTTAGAATATCCTGGACTGGACTGTTATCTAGTCCAGGTTTTAAATAATGTGTGAATACAGTAAAATACTTGATTAACTTAAAAAGTGTCATATCATATATGTTTTTTAAAACGCAAGCTCATTTCAGAGTACTTGTTCACTTATTGTGTTTTTTACAGGACTGTATTAGACTAATATTATCTGCCAAAGCATCTCCTAGCACAATGTTATAATCCCCTGTTGGGATCTATGTAGGTGTGACATTAATTGGCTAGACTGCTTTAAATAACTAAACTATTATATGTCTCTTTTCGTATTTTGGAAAATAAATTGTTTCTGTCATTTACAGGAAGCGGAGATATAGTAGCTTAGAGTATAACCTGTTTTTATGCATAAATAAATTCAGACGAATTCTTTCAACATTCTAAAATTTCAGTAAATTTTTAATGTCTGTATTGCTTTGTGATGGTAAAAAAAGTTAGGTAAAAGTACTTTTTGGAAGAGGCTTTTGTTTACCATGAAGAGATATTCCAGAACTACATTCTACATTGTATCTGACATAGCAGACAGGATTAAAAATGGTGCGTTCTGCATCTGTCACTATTCTGCATCTGTCACTCAAAGAAAATTCCCCTTTCCCTTTTTGGGAAAGTTTCTGAAGGATGACGGGATATGGCTGATAGCAATAATCCATATTTAGGCAACTAGAAGATTGTGACAATATTAGCTAGAGTAAGGGAATGCAGACAAAGCCAAAACATCTGTTATGGTAACTTTAACTTACCCTATTATTTCTAGTTGTTGCAGTGTCATAACTTTTTATTCCGACATCATCTTTCTATAAAAGTATACATTAGCTTTGAAATTCAGCTCTAACTTTAAATTATTTGCTTTACACTTCATATAATAAAATTAATATTCTGAAATACAGCAGTTGATGTTTATGTTGGGTTTGCCTGGACAGGTTTTTGTAGTGAGAAGGCTACAGGGGGCTTTCTTTGGGAAGATGCCAGAAGCTTTCTCCATGTCCAACAGAACCAATGCCAGACAGCTCCAAGACAGACATGCCTCTGGCCAGGACCAAGCCCATCAGTGATGTTGGGCCTCTGGGATAACATACTTAAGAAGGGGGAAGAAATTCTGTGCAACTTGGAGAGAGGAGTGAGAATATGTGAGAGAAAGAACTCTGCAGACACCAAGATCAGCGAAGAAAGAAAGTGAAGAAGGAGCTCCATGTGTGGGAGCAGAGATTCTCTTGGTGTCTGTGTGAAGGCTACGGTGATCCAAGCTGGAGCAGCGATCCACCTGCAGCCCACAGAGGACCCCACATCAGAGCAGGTGAGTGCCCAAAGGAAGCTGTGACCATATCAGATGCCCACCCTGGAGAAGGACCTGGCAGGTCCTGTGACCCTGTGAGAGAGAAGTCCACACTGGAGCAGGCTTGCTGGCAGGATTTGTGAGCCCACGGGGATCCACACTGAAGCAATCTGTTCCTGAAGGACTGTGCCTTGTAGAAGGGACCCATGCTCTAGATGATTAGGAAGAACTACAGCCCAAGGGAAAGACTCACACTGGAGAAATTGGTGAAGGACTGTCTACCATGGGAGGGACCCCAAGCTGGAGCAGGGGAAGAGTGTGAAAAGTTCTCCTCCTGAGGAGCAAGGAGAAGGAAAGAAAACACAATGAACTGACCACAGCCTCCATTCTCTATGCCCCTGTGCTGGAGGTAAGAGGTAGAGAAAATGGGGGCTGAAGTTGAACCTGGGAAGAAGGGAAGGGAGGGGAGAAGGTATTTTAAGATTTAGGTCTTAGTTTCTCATTACCCTGCTCTTACTTGCTTGGTAATAAACTAATTTCCCCAAATCAAGTCTGTTTTGCCCATGACAGTAACTGATGAGTGGTCTCTCCGTGTCCTTATCCTAATCCATATACCTTTTGTTATATTCTCCCTCCCCTGTCCAGCTGAGGAAGAGAGTGATAGGGTGGCACCTGGCATCCAACCAGGGTCAATCCACTACACTCTTTAGACACTAATTTACAAGTAAGAGATCTTCTTCACAGATTGCAGAGTATGTTGGATTTTATCCCTGATTATGATAATAATTTGATTTGCCTCAACTTAGCTATTAAATGGTTACAGAGATTGATTGTAGGGTTATGAAGGATTTCACATTTAATGGTTTTATGAGAGAGATCCAGCATATAAACAGGTTTCAGGACTATTCTTAACTGGAATATCTGAATATAAACCCTTCCATCTCTACAACTTGCCATGGAAATTTTTGGCAGAGCAGATATTTCTTTGATTTTCCGGCCCTTCTTATCACAACATGTTGTGGTATTGCCAGGACTACAACAACAAGGACACGGTTGTATGAACCACAGGAGACAAATGCCGAGAATAAAATACTGTAATAAATAAAAAAAAGGTGTAGTGTGTTATGGGCCTGATCCTGTTACATGATTGATCTGTCAGAAGATTCCATTCTGTAAATTTCATAGAGGATTAGTCCCATGACATCTGCTATGAAATGTGGATATTAATTCTGATTCTGCCTCTTTTACCAGTCACTCTACCAACTAGCAGCAAGACATGGTGCTGGTAACTTATAGCTGCTGTGTAGCTTGAATATTGGAGTATCTGCAGTGTCTGTGCCTGGGCTGCCAGGTCCCATTGCAATGTTCATTCACTGTGCCTGCTAGAATAACATGTTATGATACTGGACTTCCAAAGAATATATTAACTTCCTGACTCTCTATAGCAATACTGTACAGCTGGTTCAAATAAACATTCCAAGCCAGTGCATTTTTCATCTTGAAAAAAATATCAATCCCAAAGAAGTTTTGTGTTTATTCAATGCTTACTGTCATTGCCTTTGACACCGAGAGCAAAATTAATAGTTAAAAAAATTGGAGTTACTCTCTAGGCCTTTGCATTGATTCTCTTTTGTTGTTCTTCATTTATTTTGTTGACCATTGCCATCAAAAAGAGAAGAAAAACTGCTCATGGCATTAATTTTCCTGAGTTACTGCACTATTCTGTCTCACTAAAAACTTTATTGTGTTTTTTTAATACTTTGAATAAAATGTAACTATTTTTATCTGAACCAGAATCTATTTAAAGAATTCAGATTGCTCTTGACTTTACCCACCTATTGTGAAATTTCACTGACATTGATACAGAAACCAGGTAATTAATATACCTACATTAAACTCTTGCATACTTTAAAAAATATGTTCATCTGGGGTTTTTTAATGATTCCATTGTCAGTTATCTATTAAGTCTTTTATGAAGAAAACTGTTTAATATGATTGAGAACCATAGGCAAAATCATCATGTAAATAATGGATATTTTGGCTGGATAAGGACTGTAGGTTTGGTCATATTTGTTGACACAGTTTTTGTAGTTATATTGTTGTAGATACACTGGCTTTTGGCTTTAGAAAGAGTACACATGATTAAATAAAGAAAAATTTTGCTCCAAATATTGTTCATCCACAACATACTAATTCCCACCAGAGAAAATGAAATATGTCACAGCCTACAGAGCTTCTATTTCTATTTCATACTGTCATTTATTAAGTAATTTCCTTTAAAAAATGCTTAGATGAGCCAGGTTTCTGAGTTGGTTTCTTGTAATCTGTGCTGTAATTATGGAAAAATGTATGGATAGAATTATGGAAAATATTGTGCATGTCCATAATTTTCTGAATTTTGTTTTAATTCTTTGGGCCAATTATGAAGGAAAAAAAAATATATTTCCAGTAAGCTGTGGAACAATCAGAGTTATTCAGATACATGTGATACCCAGTCTTACGGAATTTTCAAAAGCGGGATATTAGTCTTGATCTCTCACCCAAATGGCAACGATGTAGATGGGAATGTGTCCCTGATTTCAATGGGAGCAGGAGGAGGTGTTGGTTTTTCATTGTTATACAATACATGAAGAAGGCAATTGTGTATGCAAGACTTACAGTGATGTCAGATCTATATTTTTATATGGTTTGTTACAGTCTGTGAATAACTGGACTGTATGGATATAAATCTGTCTTTGATTAAGATAGATTATTCTGGTGTCCTGTTATAAGATTATTTTGCATTAGCGGAGTTATCATTGACAAGTACAGAATCATTCTGATTTATAGTACTTTCTGAAAAATGTACACATCTGTGAAAAATGCCAGCTTATGTCTGGAATTAAGGGTTAGATGCATGTTCTTTTTATTCTGCCTTTGCATAAAGAAGAACTATTTGCCTATTACTGGTGCACATAGTCAACGTAAATTTACTTTTCTCAGACATCTTTACAAAATTTACAGATAAGATTTTACGACTGGAAGCAAGGGAGTACTGTAAAACTGCAGTATTAGACAAAGTACATAAGAACATTCTGAACCCCCAAATGCTATATTAAGGTCACACACGTTTTAAATTAGGACCCTCTGTTCTCACTCATAAATGTCTCAAACTTTCAACTTCTGATCTGAAACTTTTGGTGGCTGAATATTGTAACAGTAGCCACCGGAATTAGTAGATACTGACCCTTGTGCCATACGACAGGCTGTTTGTAACTGTTCATGACCCTGGCCAGGTTCATGTGACTGAAGCGAAGAAATTAAGGTTAGCCTGTCACTAGAGCTCCTGCAGGCTGGTACTTCATAAGGCAGGTAAGGGTTTTGAGTCAGTTTTTTTAAGTCACACTTACATAAAGAATATTATTAGATTTAAATAAACTTCTTCCCATTCACATGACATCAATCATATTCATAAGCATGAGGAAAGCAAAACATAGCTCAGTCTCGCTGGCTTCAAATGTGTGGTTGTTACCAGTGAATGCCTGAGCATTTCTCTTTTATGTTTTCAGCTCAGATTTTTAAAAATTATTTCTGGTATTGTTTCTTTGTTGTTTTTCTTTTGTTCTTACTATCTGCAAGACATGTTACATGACAAGCACTGAGCATCTATTTATGTGGAGCATTCTAGGAAACGGAGAGTTATAAATATGTATGTCTGATGATAATATGGAACTCTGACAAAGATACTCCTGCCTGTGTTTTTTGGAATTGACAATACAAAGCTATGGTTTATTGAAAAAATGATAAAAATAACACTCTAAAAGTGTACTAGTTAACAAAATATTCAAAAATACAAAAATGTTTTTACATTTACAGGTAAAAAAGCTCCTCTTTGAAATATTTGCAGAAAAATATTCCTGCATCTCCCTATCCCTCAAGATCCATTTTCTGCAAAGCTCTTTAAGTGTGAGAGAGGATAGAGTTTCGCAACAGTTTATTGCTAGATTTACAATGCTGGTAACAAAGTCATTCTTAAAAATTGGGATAGACTTCTCCCAGGAATTGATCTGTGGTTGGGTTAATGGATTAGATAGGCCAGACCGTGCCTGGGACTGCTCCTTGCCCTGAAACACTGCTGGAAATGCATGTGAAATCCAGTCTGGTAAGAGACAGCTTCTGGGAGCCCAGCACTCCGACCCTCTGGATAACCTCTCCAAAGGAGCAAGAACACTTGGGGGTCATGCTTGTGCCTCTCCAGTGACACAAAAGCAGCAAGAACAGCCTTCCCAAAGGTGCCATAAGCCAGCAATGTCCCTGTGTTGGTCTGATCATGGAGAGATTGACCCTTCTGCAATTACTCCTAACTTGTATAGTTTGAAACAACCATTGTCAAGACTGCTGGTTAGATCGTGGAAAGCTGATTGTTCAGCTGCATGCTTTGATTTTATTGATTAGATTTTATGAGGTTATCCATTCTCCCTTACATGGCATTAGCTGAAATTGGCAGGATGTTAAACCAATATTTTGGAACTCATATATATATATATATATATATATATTTTAAAATAATTTTCAGAAGATCTCTGCCATGGCAAAAGGCAAAAATAGGCCTTTTGAAATGAAAATGTTTTGGTGCATTAAATTGGATGGGATTTTTTTTTTTGTCACTACTGACTGCAATAAGATCATTGTGTCCCAGAGTCTTTATCATACCACATAACTGATTTATGGAACCTTGCTGCTGTGGGCAGCTGGATCTCACTGCCACTGATACTGGTGGCAAAATTCCCTTTTTGTTGTCTTTGTCAGAAGCAGGATTTGGCTTCCCAGTGCCTGCAGCATAGAAATTGGGTGGCTCCTCAGAGTTGCTGTGGGTGTGCAGTGGTTTCTCACTCTTTGTCTCAAAGAGCTTCATCGAGGGCTACTTCACAGCAGTGAAACTAACACAGCTCAGAATGTGAGAAAGGCACACCAGAACTGTACAAATTCACTTCTGAAATTTACATCCTTTATAAAAGGTGGCAAGATTAGAGCTATCAGTTCTGGCACGTCTGTTGGGTTGGTCATGGCCTTAGATCAGGGGAGTCAGCTTTTCATTACTCAGTGGTGGCCAGGGTGAGATGGGTAGTGCCAGATGGAGAAGAATGGGAAGGAGCCTGATGCTGTGACATCCATGGTGGTGGCTGAGGTGTGCTCTGGAGCTGCCTGAAGGTCAGGGTCTTGGGATGGCCACCATGGCCTGGTGGGTGGGTGTTGGTGGGCACTGCAGGCTGCCCAGGGTGCAGCTCGCCCTGGGGAGTCCTGTGGGGGTGACTGTCAGGGTGTTCCCAGCAGGGACCAGCAGCTCCATGTGCAGGTGGCTCATCTGCACCTTCTTTATTAGCAAAACACAAAAGTGTGTGATATCCAAACCGTCTGCCATCCCTCCAGCTTAGTGGTTCTCTTTGGAAAACAATTACACAAGATGCCACCTAAGGCAGATTGTATAAAATTAAAAGAAAGGGTACAGTGGTATATCCTCAAATTTCACAAGTTTTAAAATCCTCAGCCTTCCAGAATTCCTGTGGTTCAGTGCTTGGTCACAAGGGGAGAAAGTACAGTAATCCCACACAGAAATAAATTTGACTGAATCCTGTTTGCTTTCAAATAATTGCATTTATTTACATCAGTTTAACCTCCATTTAAAATGTCATGTATATCTCAGCTAGATTAATGCATGTGAAAAAAATAGCCTCTGTGGGAAGTGTTTTGAGTAAGCAATTTGTTTTGCTTGTAATTAATGGATTCTTACCTAAAGTACAAGTTATAAATAAAAATAAACTAACAGCGAGTGGTAGTTTGCTGCTGTCATTCAAATAGTGGACAGTTGGGTAATTACAGACCATCAAAGAACTGCTGCACTGCTGATTATTATCTTTTAAGAATTTGCCAGCCTTTCATCGTTCAAAAGAAACTTGCATTGAAGTCTTTAAATATATGCTATTAATAAAATAAACCTATTAAGTGGTGTGATGGTTGGTATTTACAGCTCACACAGGGGAACAAGTCACCTTTCCTTTGTTGCTTTGTCTTATACAGAATACCACATCGTGAAATTGGCAGCCAAATCTCATTTAGCCACGTGTATCCATGTCAGTACCAGGGGCTTCATTCGGCAAATGTGTGAGCAGCTTGGCTCAGATGAGAAGCTTTGGAGCACAGTTGGACTGTACCCCTGGAGAAAGTTACTCGAGTTTTTGTAAGGCCAGGTCCTGAAAACATCAGAAAATCCATGTGCATGAAACTCATGTGCAAACCTTTGAGCTGGAATGAAAAATCATCAGTGAGGAAGGTGTAGCCATAGTTGCATCTGCTCTGAACTAGAAATGCATATAACTTCTATCACATTTTATACACACGCTTATGCCACGTGTTGCTAAGGTTTGTTATTTAAAAATCCTTATGAGTAATATCTTCATATGTATTTACAGAATTTAATTTTCAAAACTAAGATAGATGCTAGGCACAGCATTATTTTTCGCAGTTGTGACTCTCCACTTATCTAATATCAAAATCATCAAAACATTTCCACACTAATTTTATTTAGAAAGCTGGACTTAGAATGGAAATGGTGTTACAGATCTCCCTTTTCCTCACAGAGGTAAACCCATATTTAATACCGGACTGTGATCCTTGTATTGACTAGAAGTAGTGTTTGAAGCATAATGCTGAAAAATGTGTTGATGCACACAGTGGGGCTGGAGACAGTGAAGTTTCTGTGTTGGGGGAGGAGGGGACATGCAGCGCAGAGCTGACTGTGATAGGTCTCCTTCAGAAGTGCTGCAGAGCTCTCGGAGCATGTCAGGATTCAGCACTGCTCTGCTCGTCTGCCGAGGAGCCCTGCACAGGCAGCAGACTCGTTGTCTCCAGCAAGGAGGCATCCCCCACCTAAGCTGGTCTATATGGTGTGTCTGCCTGTTTATTACGTGTTTATACCAGAATAAAAGAGTCACTCCTGCATCTTCCATTCAGAACACTTGAGTGCTTGCCTTCCATTCAGTAACAGAATCAAGAGATTGGATTACTCATCTCAGTAACATTGCCAGGGTGGGGGTTGTAAACATCTGTAAACAGAACACTGAAATTATAAATAATATGAACCAAATGCTAAATATTGTACTCCTTGGTTGCTTTAATTTAACCAGACTCTAATAATCATTAGGGCATGTAAAAAAATGCAGATATATGTGGTTTACATGAAAGGTCAGTTGCCGTCCACGGTTATTCTTAATTAATTGAATTGGTTTTTTATCAGGCATATCTCTATGTAGCATAATCTCTTGCCCATTTTTAGCAAAACATGCCTAAATTCATCATACATGAAAACAGAGCTGGAGGAAGAGGAAATGAACAATTTTCTAATTTATGTAATTTAAGAGAAATATGGGGGGGGGGGGGTGTCTTTAATGACCATTAGCTGATGAAATACAAATTATCTGTACCTACCAAGCTGCAAAAGCCTGTTGAAGATGGCAGGAATGCTGCTTTTAAAGGCTTCTGTAGTCTTGCGAGATTAGTTTTGTTATAAATATGCTTGTGTGTCATTGAACTGGGTACTGTGATTTGTTAAAGGGCATAAATACAATTTTTATCATTAATATCATCATTCTTTTTGATGTGTTTTAGCTTGATGGTTTTGGCACAATATTTTAACATGCTCTAAAAAAGTCCTGTGTTAAAAAATGAAATAATTTCAGAAAATAATCTGTCTTAAGGTTGCTTGAGAATTTGAGAGTGATTTTAACATTACAATTTTGTTGATTATCTTAATAAAAAAAAAAAAAAAAGATTGAAAATTTCCAGGTGCACTGACAAACTCATGCACACCAGTGTGAGTTTTTTGAGGGGTGGGAGCTGGGGGCTTTTTGGTTTCTTTTTTCTTTTTTTTTTCTTTATTTTTTTCTTTATTTTTTTTTCTTTTTTTTAATAAACTGCAAGAAAGGAAAAAAGGTTAAACCTCTGAGAATCTGGAAATGACAATCACAAGAATACATGAGGAAAGCAACTGTTAAAGTGCTCCAAGTGTTAGCAGAATTTTCTAAAGCTAGTAAATGTGGTAAAGACAAGAGTAGCAGGGACTATAAGACTTGGAACTATGCTGTACACAGTCAGGTGTTCTTTATATTTTGTATTTATTATGTAGTTGTGGAAGCTGAACCAATGTACAGCATATTAGCAGGGAGTGTGGAAATACAGAAAAAACTAATGGTCCTACAGCTACAGCTTGGCTGTGTAGAAAACTGAAAGTGCAGGATTAGGATTGTGCTCTTTTGAAAAACTGTAACAAGCTGTAATGCTGGATCCTTAGGAGTCTCTTCTGTAGCAACTGGGGTATGTTGCAGTGGATGTTTATTAATATACCATGAAGTAGAATTTAAAATATTTGCAATAATGATTTGGAGATGGTAAATGATTGCAGAACAAAACTGTGGAAATCTAGAAAAGCTTTTATTTAAGGAAAGCAAAGCAAGAAAGGAGAAGGGGAAAGGAATTGTTTTAGAGCTTTCAGGCCTAGAGGGTTCTTGGGCAGGTGAAATGATGAGATTTAATGTGTTGTCTGACTATTCTTGGGCTTATTATTAGGGGCTTACATCACAGCCACAAGGAGAAGGAGGAGGACTTAGGTACTGTCAGAATGTGCTGCTATGCACAGCCTGTATTTCCTTTTCCTAGGAGGGTTATGCTGTGTGTAAGGGACAGCATTCTGCACAGCAGTAGAGATGTCTGAATGGAAGATGTCTTCCCCCAGGGTTGGCACATCTCACTAAATGTTCTGGTCACTTGAGCCAGGGGCATTTTGACCAAAATGTATTAAACTTTGAAGATGCGAACCTCTTCTGTTCTTTTTTTTTATTAAATAGCGCATGTGATTCTGTATTTAGGGGCAATTTTCCATCTTATTCACACTTAGTGAATTGCATGCATGTGGAAAAGGAGAGAGAATTAGCTTGTGGAAGCTTCTGAAATAATTGTCAGTATAATCTAATATTAGTTATAATAAAGTCCTGAAGTTGCCCGTGGCAAGGATAATGGCAAAAAAGGAAAGTGGTTCCTCATAACACTCTTGCTCTGTCTTACCTTCTATGGACCACCTTAGCTATATTAAATGTCTAAACAACAATCTTTGTACACTGTATTCATACTTCTAGACATCTGTCATGTTTTTATTTTACCTTTCATTTCCCTGGCAGGAATTAAGATAAAGTGCAATCATCTGTCCAGTTTCTTTCCTATAGTCATATTGTATATTATACTCTCAGACCCCACAGTGTTCTGCAGGAGATTATCCAAGAAATGATAAATCCTCAGTAGGAGCCATCAAAGCATCATTGCCAGTTTGTAGCCGCCAAGAAGACCCTCACATCTCTTTCACTGTCACTGCATTATTGATTAGCTTGTGAAATACTGAAGCTTTATTGATTGCAAATATTTAGGGATGAAAAGGGAAACATTGTCCTCAAAGATATTTGCAGTCTTCTCTCTTCTGTTAGAGATCTTTCTTCCTTTGTATTCTCTGTCTGCCTTCTTACCTTTATGCATGGGTGCTCATCCGAGGGTGCTGGGAAGGTGGGCAAACAGCTGCTGGGGCCAGCAGCCACCAAAAACCTGAAAGATGAAAACCAAGGACAGTGCTTACATAAAGACTGCTTGATTGCTTTTGCACACACATTCATTTTGACAGAAATCATAGGAAGTAAATCCCATTTCCTGTTTTTCTATCTTTTCATTAATTTGTATTTTAAAATTATCTTGATGATCCAGGCCATGAGGTCTGAAGCAGTCCTGCCTAGGTAGTACATAACTGGCTGATATTCTAGTCCCATCAGACAACAGAGCTGTTGAAATCCCAGCACATTCTGTCTGGAGTCTCATGGGTTCTCCTAATCCAGTTACAGGAACCCTGTGCAGATAAGCTAAAACAAAAGACCTGAGAAAACTCTTAGCTTGTCGATCCATTCAGGTGAGAGCTGAAAAGGGACTTTGCAAAAGCAGAGCAGTAAAATACACAACAGAATAATTCCCTGCAAATTCAGCAAGTTAGTTCTTGCTGTCCCTTCTCCAGGAAGTCCCTGCTCAGGAGGGACGTTGGCACATGCAGGTGGTTTCTGCCTGGCTAGTGTACAGTCAGTTCTCTGCCTGGTACTTAAGCTGAAATCATTAACATGTGTCTTGTGTGTTACCTGAATGAAAGGCAGTTCATGGGTTATTACTGCCCATTTTTTCTCTTTGCTCCTGCACTTCCCTGTTTCGATTACAAATCCCCCTCCAGGCACAAAGCAAGCTGGACACCTACAGTGCAGCTAAAGAGTTATTTGCTCCCTAGGTGGACACTAATGAATGACTGCAGTGCTGCCCTGAGTGAGGGGGTCCCCACTATTAAAGTTTAATAGAAAGATCTGAGAAACTGGGGGCCAAGAGGAGGAGGGAACAGGAGGCTAGGAGTAACTCTCCAAGTGCCTTCTCTGTTCCTTTGCTGTAGTAGAGATTATACCATCCTTTAGGACAGGAGCAACAGGAGACAGGTCAGTTCCCTGTGTTCCCCTTTTGCCTTCAGTCTCACTGCAAGCTATTGAAGCTGCAAAAATATGGAGGTTCCTTTCCACTGTAAAATTTCTGAAGGCAGCAGGAATATGGCCTAATTCAAAAACTATCTAATTCAGACTTACTTTCGTTTTTCTGATTTTTTTTTATCCTTTCATTTCCTTCACGCGCCACATTGTCCTCTTTGTTTCTCCCTAATCTATCTCTTTTTTCTTTACTCTCTCTACTCTAATCTTCCTCTACCTCATACTTTCCAGGATTTGGGATTAGGATAGGTATATGTAATTTGAGAGCTTAAAAGTGATTGATTTGGGTTTTTTTAAAAAATTATTCTTTAAATATTCCAGCACCACAGAATTCCTGTCTGTCATGCTAAGTAATGATAAACTATGATAGAACAGTAGAAGTACATCGACCATTATTTCAACCAGTGTAAATATAAACCTCCTCAGTTTTTCTCTCTCCCACTGAATTGGATGTCTAGTTTTAATTTTGCCTTTAGTTTTTGAGGCCCCATTATTGTGAAACTTTGTCCATGTCTGAGACCATATAAAGAAAAGGGATTTGTTATAATGTATATATAGAGATGTATCCTTTAGTTCCTCTCTGCTGTGAATTACTAAGTATATTCTGACACATAGTATTTAGAAGGAAGAAAACAAATCTCCTGTATACCACTCTTACTACAACTTCAAGAAGGAGGTTTTTTACTGCAGGTTTGGACCACTAACGGATTTAGTATCCTGAGATCCTACAGGATGTTGCTCACATTGCAAGGAACAGCTAGGGGACAGCAATGGAAGAAACTTCCTTGCACCAGAGGTGTTTGAGAGAATTCTGCTGGAGATAATGATAGCCACAGGAATTCAAGTTTGGTTTCAGGAGGGGGGTATCGTAACCTCCCTCCCTTTTGGCGATAGAGTTACAGGATTAGAAACTGTTGTTGATATTTTGCTAGCTGAAAATAAATGTAGCTGGAGAAACTAAAATATATTGGCTTTTCTATGGTTCTTTGAACCCTATGTGCCATCTGTCACACAGAGCTCTTCTGGAAGTCAATGCAAGAACACATCCTGAAAAGAGCACTGATACCGGAATTTGATTTTTTATTTACTTTTTTAAAAGTGCCAAATACTGCCTGTACAATACAACCTGTCAGCACAGGTTTCTTAAGCTTGCAGCCTGGCCAAACATGTTGGATTCCTGTTTGGAAATATCTGGACTGGATCCACAAAACTTACCCATGTTTTCCTTTCTCAGTGCCTTTCCTTAAGACATTCTGGCTGAATTATAGCACTTAGGCAGATGTAAACCTGACTAGTGTGATGACCTGCAAAATAACTTAGAACTGGTATTTTCTGGTGAGACTATCAAGGAAATATGTTTTCCTCAGCATTTCAAGGATATGAAATTTGTGCTCTTCTCATTTCTTAACAAACTATGGGTTTGGGTCCACTCTAAAATTTTTCCCTTATTTTCTTCCCTGAAATGTAACTTGTTTTATACTATGCTAGTAATCTTATTTACTTGAAGGTAATACACGCTTTCATATTGCTCTGAATATGCTGCTTTCCTGAACTGAGGCCTATGCTGAGAATTTAAATGTGAATTCTGGACTTCAGAAAATGGTAAAACAGGTTGGTGCTACTGAAAACAACGGCTGGAAATTCCTGTGCTTTCATGTGTGTTATGTAGAGACAACATTAAAGTTCAGTTGCATAAGACTCATTCTTATTTTCATAATATTCACTATTATTTTAAGAACTCTTAGGCATTCTTAGTATGTGCAGTTCAAAAAACCTGCAAGGACAGGAAAGTTCTCCCTGTCTTACCATGATAACAAGAAGTACATGAGATAAATAAGTGTTATGTAGGAAACATCATTATTGCTCTTCCCGTTTCTTATGCCAGTAAAATCTTCTTCTTTTCACTTTAGATTGTATATGGAGGTTTTTGTGGTGTTTTTTTTTTTTTTTTTTTTAAGTTTTGGTTATGTTTGTGTGTGTGTGTGTGTGTGTGTGTGTGTGGTGTAAACTATTGAACTGACTGCCACAATGATTACACTCTTTTCGGTAGTCACTCAGTACAGATAGATTGCAGGGAATGGCAAAATAAAATTCGCCTTAGAGTATGTCAGTTGAGATCTGAAGATCAATTCTGAATGCAGCCCTCTCTATTTGGTTTGGGGTTTGTTTTTGTTTTGTTTGGTTTCGTCATTGTTGTGAGGTTTTGGTGGCTTTTTTCCACTATTGCAGACTGCATTTCAAATTACTGGTAATAGCAATGATTGTTCTAATTTTGTCACAAGTCACACTGAAAAAACTTTTTGTCTCTCCTGAACATAAGTGCAACTACATATGTTGTGATCCAGAACCAAGCAGCCTGTGCCATTTTGTCTTGGTAAACGTGGAAGTTGGGAGTGTGGTTGACTTAGTTTATCCAACAGCAGTTGACAATAACCCAAGATTTCTGGATTTTTTCACCTAATCATCTTTTGTGTGACTTGTATCAGAAGAATAGCCAGAGCTAAGTAAACTGGATAGCTCAGTAAAATACTATTGTTCAATTTTGTTCTTTGCTTTTAGGGTAAGTTGATCAGATTTGAAGAGATGTCTTCTCAGTTATAACGCTTTTCTGAATTTATTAACAGACCCAAGAATAGAAGTGTTTAGTTGATAAAGTCTGTAAAGAAATATAAGCCATCTTTATATCTGGAAAGAAGTAAATTTGTATGCAAACAACGGAACACACACATCCCCCCCCCCCCAGAAACCCGAACCTCCCCCGACCGTCGTGTTTCACCCGTACACAACACACAGAACAACACACAGCAAAAACAGACAAAAAACAAAAAAAATCACTTTCCTTCTGTATTTTGGGTTCCCCCGGGGCCCCCCCCCCCCCCCCCCCCCCCCCCCCCCCCCCCCCCCCCCCCCCCCCCCCCCCCTACCCCCCCCCCCCCCCCCCCCCCCCCCCCCCCCCAATACAAATGCATTTTATTGGAAGAATAAAAGAACAGAAGTCTTGCAATTGGTCAAGAAAAACTGTAAATATCTGCTCCTTCCAAACTTTTGAATCCTTCCTCAGGAATAATGTTTTTCATGGTTTGGTGCTTGCAGCTCCATAAAGAAAAATCTTTTGTCATGGAAATCTTATTCTCTGTCCATAATAACTCTAATAGCAATGTTGAATTACATTATCTGCCCATTTATCTTAATGTCCCAGTTCTTGTAAAGATCAGAATTGTATGTTTCTGAGGAAAACACAAGAAATCTTTGGATGGTAATCTAGAGATTTCTATTACAAAGTAAGGAATCAGAAATGCAGAAATCAAATTTGGGCGGAAACCGAGTGGCTGATACACAATTTTTTTCTGACTATGAATTTTTGTAATTTGGGCAGAGTTGCAACTTGTGAGCTGACAAATAGCTGGCTAAAAATGACACAGGATAATAAAAAAAGTAGGTGCATGTGCTTTTTTGGGGAAAATGGTCCTTTTCCATGTAGATATTGTAGAAACAGAGTAATTCTGCTATATAAGTAGAAAGATTCTTTTGTTTCTGCTATATCCTGTGGAATTGATTTTAAGAATTGTTCTGGATGAAAAACTAGATTTTTTTTTCTGAATAGCAGATGAATATATGGTATGTTTATAAATCTCGTAAACAATACCAGTTCCACCCTCTGTCCTGCAGTAACTTACTCTGACATTTAAGAACCAAATACTATATCTGAAGAAGGTCACAGATGTCATAGCAATGAACATTTAAATGTACAGATTTAGGAATTGAAAAAAAGAAAAATTATATAAAATATAAATTATTTCACATTATATAGTGTTCTATTTTAATATATTGATATGCAACATATTGTTATACATTTGTTTTTATAAAAATCTAAACTGTAATCACAGTGAATGCAGTAATAGTATTTAAACTATATACACTAGATATCACAAAGAACTAAGCACCTCCAGATACAATCCACAAGAAACAGCATACCAAGGAACAGAGTTGTCCAGAAATAAAGAACAAAACCCTGATAGGAAGGGTGATTATTCTAAAGCAGCAGCCCTTTCTGGTTTCTGAATGCCTTAAGCAGCATTTGGACTCTTCCTTTCTACTAAAGGTTCAGTCAGACACCTTTTCCCAAGAGTAGGTAGGGAATCTTTCCCATTTGCAGAGCAGTGATAGATAATGTTGCCCTCTGGTATGATGTCTCACTGGTAAGCACTTCAGCAGTCAGCCCAGTCATCCATGTTTGGATCTTTTGCTGATCTGTGGCTTTCAAGCTTGAAGGGGTAATAGTCACTGCTGTGTACATTCTTTTTATTTTCTTTTTTACCTTGTAAGACTTTAAACAAGAGACTGAGATTCAGTGACAAAGACTGCTAAGAAGAAAGGTGCCAAGTGTCTGTGTAGCCTCACCTACAGCACTCTTCTCACTGTCAGGATGCATTGACAGCCTTGGATGTCTAACACCAGGTTAGACAGCTCAGAGTTAGAGCACATGTTCAATATCAGCATAGCAAAGATCCTTTTCAGGTCTGGCCTCTAAATACAGAGTTAGAAAATAGCCTACCTTCATTAAAAGTCATGTGAATATTCATGTGCAGAAAGTAAAACATTTCAGGGCCCAAAATCCACACGCAATCTACAGCTCTGTGGATCTATGGGTTAGGCCTTTAGTCAGACTGAAGTCTTGTTCACTTCACTAAATACCCATTGGCTTGTGCATAAAAACATGGGACTGTTTGCTTGTCCTCCTACACAGAGCAGACTGAAGTGGTCCAGCCTGTGAACTGGTTCTTCTAGCCCTAAGAATAGCAGGTGTCTGGGTAGGAAAATATGCAGCAGTGGGCATGGTGTCCCAAAAAGCAATCATTAAAATAATTATTTCAATTATTCTTCAGGGCTTGCATATTTTGTCTTTCTCTTCTGAGTTTAAAAATGTACCAGTCATTATGGTACCAAAAATACATAATAAAAGAAAATTGAGCCATCCTGAGATAATGCTGGGATTTGTGTAGGTCTTTTCAAAGTGTTGGAGAACCTGGAAAGGTTGAGCTGTGATCAGTAAAATATCAGTCTGGAGTTACTCACTGGGATGAGGAATGAAATCAGTGTTGATGAGCAATGTATTGTGAAAAATATGAGACTCTCTGGTTTCAGGAGTGAGCTGGGACTTCTTGGTCGTGGAAGGGTGGAAACCAGGAGTTAAACGGCATTGCTTGGAAAGCAGTCAGAGCCTGTCTGGGGGTTGTGAGTGCTATGTGCCTGCTCGACTCCAAGGGCTTTTAATGGGCAAAAGAGCCATCAGGCAGAGCTTCAGGGCGACACAGGGACAACATGAAGCCCATGATATTCAGAGAGTTTAAAACAGTATCAGCCTGTGAAAGCAAAGGGGAAACAGTTGCTCAGGTTCAGATGTGAAACTTTGTACTTGCAGAGCTGTTGGTATAGAGTTACTGTAAGATACTCTGGGAAGAAGATTTTGATAAAATAACAAGTAGGAATGTTAGTTTTTCTTCACAGCTGTTTCCAGTACTTAGAACAGTGAATACACTTAACCTACACACACAGAAGACTGTTGCCTGTTTTAGACAGACTAACTGTTCCCTGCAGTCACTTAAAATTACCTTCTAAATATATTAATAGGACAATTTTGCCATGATATTTGGAAATTAAATTTTGCTTCGCAAATGTAACTCATCAGTTAGCAGCATCCACGAAGAAGCAGTTTTAAGTCCGATTAATTAATTTATTCCCTAAAACAAAGAGCATTGCTGCGAACAATGATTTTGGAAAGGAGCGTTTCCCATTGGGTAGGAGAAGGAAACACTCCAGTTTTGCTGTTTTCTCAGTGTTTTCTGGCGTGTCGCGAGGCTCGCGGTTTAGGACCCGGGGCTCGGTGGGTCCGTGGTGGCCACCGGCGGTCAGAGCAGGAGCGAGGAGGCAGCGGGGACTCGGCGGGGGCGGTGTCGCAGCACTTGGGTAGCAGGGCGGAGGCTGCTGCACCGGAGTCTCTGTGGCGCAATCGGTTAGCGCGTTCGGCTGTTAACCGAAAGGTTGGTGGTTCGAGCCCACCCAGGGACGGGTTTCCCTTTTGGGCTCGGCGCCGCCCCCGCCGCCGGCCGTCGTTTTGTGCGTGTGCGCCGGGGGAGGATGTGAGATTAGCGCCGGCGGCCCTGCAGGCGCCGCGTGTTGCCGGGCAGGGGGGCCCCGGCGGGGAGCGCGGATCGGCGGCCCCAGCTGCGGAGGGCCCGCCCCGAGCGCTGAGCACTGAGCCCCGCTGCAGAGCGGCTGCACGGCGCCCCAGCTCCTGCGGGGCCGTACGGCTGTGCCCCGCAGCTCACGGGTGAGGGGTGCGGGACACCCGAGACCTGCTCCTGCCTGCGGCGATGAGGTTGCTGTGAGCCGGCCCCGAGCGTGGCCGGCTCTGTCCTGAGGCTGGCGGGGACCCGAGTGCTCGGGAGTTTCCGCACCCCCTGCTCCCGCGGCGGGAGGTGCAAAGGAAAGTACGGTCTTCGAGCTGCTCCGGGATAACGAGCGATGCTGCCGGGCGGTTGGGGTTTGCTCCGGGAGGAGCTCACGGCGCTCCAGCACTCGAGCGATCGCCAGCGGACAGCCCGGCTGGGAGCCGAGACTCGGGGACAAACGGCGCTTGCCAGGAGGATTATTGTGGTCCCTGCCGAGTTCGACTGTGACCGGCGCTCCGCGGCGCGCTGTTAACGCGCAGACCGGCGGCCCCGTCTCTCCGCGGCGGACGGAGCCCGCGCAGCCGGGTGAAGCGAGGCGGGGCACGGGAGCCTGGCAGCAGAGCCGGCTGCGGGGCTCCCGCCGCGTCCCGGGCCCCGGCGGGCAGGACCGGCACACCGCGGTGCCCTGCGGGTCCCTCCCTGCCCGCGGCGGGACGTGTTCCAGGCCCGTTCCCGGCTGGCAGGCGGCGCGGCCACTCCGGGCTCGCCCTGCCCGCGCGAAGCCGCTTTGCATAAATGAATGTTAAAAGCAATTACTCTGGGAGCTTCGCCTAAACGTGTCAATTAGAAGTTGGCACCTTCGCCGCATCCGAGCCCGAGAGCCGATTCCAACGAGCGCTCTGGTCGCGTGAAATCCGGCTGCCTTCCAGCCCGACCTCTGCCAGCTCTGAGAAGATCTGTTTACAGTTTAGAGAAAACAGGATCCGTATTAAAAATGCCCCTTCCCCAGCGAAGCTGTATTTCACAGATCTTTCTGTTCAACCCGCCTGGTTTGAATAAGGGATGCAACCCTCTTAAAGGTCAGGCTGTGCCATTGATTTACCATCGATGACAAGATACGGCCCTCGCTAGCCAAGATAGCAGAGAAAAGACATGTATTTAGAAGCACCGAAAAATCTTTTGAAAGTAGTAAACCTTAAATCGTTAATGCGATGGTATATTTTTTCCCCCTATCATCCACATATTTTTCATTTCGGTAAAACATTTTGAAAAACTGGCAGCCGTGTGCTGAGCATCAGGGGAGGTGTAGCTCTCTGCAGGACCCCCCTATCACCGTTAGCCACGCTTAACCCGCAAATATTTCCTGATGATAGGGAGAATTTTATTTTAACTAAAGTGGTTCAGGTAAAATCCCTCCTCGGTATTTCCACGCTGTTTGCAGCGCAGGATGGATTCAGCCCGGTGGCACTGCATCCATTGCAGCCAGCCAAGCCTCGCAGGGGATGAAATCTAAAAATCTGTGTTTGCCAGTGCTTGGACCGTCGCGCTAGCAGGCAGGCATCAAGAGCTTACAGGAACCACCACCAACAAAAAATGGATCATGTCAGTGTGAAGCAGCAGTGTCTGGAAACCCAGGAACAATTTAGAAACTAAAATTAGCTAATAGTTCATGAGGAAGGACAGGCGTTTCTACTCCGTAAAGCAAGTCTTGCTCTCCTTAGCAAGTCGCAGGTGCGTTTTATAGGGGTGGTTACTGCTGACCACGGGGTTTGTTAAGGCTCATTCCAGTTGCTACACGTCGCTGTGCAAACGTGCACCGTCAAACCTGTTAAAATAGGTGCGGAGTGTGAGCATCCACACCGCGATCCTGCGACACGTGTACGGGAGGAGGCTCATCATGAGCTCGGTAATACAAAGCGACGTTTAGGCAGTGCTTGATAAACTCATTTTGTGGAAGTGGAAAGCTCGTGCATGGGAAGTGCCTCATCGCAACTGCTCACTAACTAATTACAATTAAGGTTGTGGTGAACGGGAAACCTGATACATTTTTGGGACTAGACAGGGAATCGAAGCTTCCTTTGTATGAAGTAAATTTTTTTCAGAGGTCACTGAAGCTTTCAGTTCTTAGCCATGGAAAAAGCTTCTCGTAGCTGTGTAATGTACCCAGACAAACCAGCCGGTTCTTGCCTTAATCCATTTATCTCTATGCAGTCTAGGATAAACGCTGTTCTTAATGTAATGGGGGACTGCACCGTCTGATGCTTTTAGGAAAAAGACTTGACATGTTCAAAGTGACCTCTTAACCAACACCGAGATAAATTCCAGAGTAAATATTTCCAACCGATATTCCAAACAATTTCTAAGGCAGCTGGGGAAGACTCGCCGTCGAGACTTTCGGGAGAACCCAGAATCAGCGGACCGCCGGTTGTCTCAACCTGGCGTCACCAGCGCCTGGATAAACCCCAGCAACCCGCAACGCGCCGCGGCTCTTTGTTCGCGTGGCGATGGGACGGGGACGCGGGGCTGGGGGCGGCCAGTGACTCGGGCTGGGGACAGAGGGGACAGCTCTGCCGCTGTCCCCCGCCTCGGCCAGCACCCGGGGGTTCTGCTCTCGGCGGAAGGGGAGCCTCCGCCGGCCGCCCGTGGCCCGGCGCTGCGGGATGGAGGACTCGGGGAGCCAGCGCTCCCCGCGGGTGCGGGTCCCTGTCCCCTCCCCACCGCGTCCAGCGGAGCCCGGGGGGATGGGGAGGACACGGCTGCCCGCACTGCTGGATCCCCCGGCCCGAGCCGGCCCCTGCCACTGCTCGGGACGAGCACAAACGCGGGAACACCCGCGGAGACAAAAGAAATACTATTCCCTCGCCACGGAAAGCCCCAAGGGAGAGGGGGGGCTTGTGCGTGGGAGCGGGGGAAATCCGCTCTTCCCTCGTCCCTTCGCCGGGGCTTCCCGCTGCCTCCTGCCAGCGGGGGGGCCGCACGGAGCCGGCGACCCCCCCGCAGCCGCCCGGCGGGCTGCAGCCCCGCCGACCCCCCCGGGCCCCCGCGGCCGCCCCGCCCCGCAGCTGCGCGGCCGCCGCCCCGGTGAGGGGACGCGGGCCCGCGGAAATTCCAGGTTGCGGGGGCGCGGGCCCCGCGCCCCCGCGGAGCCGGCCGCGCTCCGGGGCGCTGCCCGGCCCTGGCCTCCGCGGGCGGGGTCGAGCGTTGGCCCGGGCGGGCGGGGGCCGGCCCGCGGTGCTTTGTATCCCGGTGCGGGGGCGCATCCTCGGCGGCGAGGCGGCGGTGCGGGAGTCGGCGTCCAGCTGGGAGATCGGCGATCCGGCAGAGTGTCCGGGCTTGGAGGCCGAGGTCGTGGGTGTGAAGAGACTCCCTTTGAACGGGCCAATATTTAATGACTTGGGAGGAAGATAAGATGAGGAATAAAATATTCATGGTCTCAATAAAGGACGGGGACACGGGAGTATTGGAAAGATGAAAAACTGTACAGCTCGCCGACATGGGGGCAGAAAGAACCAGAAAAACAGCCATCTTGAATATTTTGAATCGTTCTGGCAAGTGTTTCTTGGAAAAACAAAATGGATGTTGGAGGGGAAAACAGCCTAGTTAAGATTACTGTAGCCTTCCATTTCTAAACACCATCACCTCTCGCAGAATCAGCTGGCACGAAGCAGGGAGGCTGGAAGAATGCTACTGCCTTCAATCTACCTACAATGGCAAATAAATAATCATAATCTGAATAATTTGGTCTGGAAATTTCGTCCTCTCTAAGGAATGGTGCTTTTTTTACCCACGATTTTATATCGACTGTTTTCATCGACATAAGTCACATGTAATGCTGCAAAAACACTCTCAGAGCTCATGCAACGTTAAGAAGAAACAATGGTCTGTGTTCGCCAGGAAACATCGGTAAGATTGTTTGATTTTTTATGATATGCACGTTGTCCATCCACGAAATCAAAGGATGTACTCCTACGGATTACCCTGGGAAAAATGAAATCGGGCCTGGGTTCAGAGTGGTTGTATATTCATGATATGAACCAAATTATTTTAAGGATTCAGTGTTTGGCCATAAAAATCACCTCTAGGCTGAAATTAGGCTAAAAAGTCCCCAGGATTTTTCCACTTTCTACTAAAAGGGTTAAACAGCTGGTCTTTATTTTTTCTTTCTATTTCCCCACCTCAAACTGATGGTGTGAAAACAAATACAACATGCTGGGATTTCAGATGAGTTGTGGTTTTCATATGGACGGCAAAAAGCTGTTCCATGTTTTGGGAAGTTTTCCCCTAAGAATGCAAGCTGTTAATACGGTTAGGCCTTCACAAATTTTATATTTTTGATTGTTGGTTTTTCGGTTTTTTTTTTTACAGAGGAAACAAAGATGAAAGTGGGGGGTGTGGTGAGAGCAGAGACAATAAAGTCAGTGGTTCAGCCTACCAGGCTCAGAAAGGCTCCTTCTCCGGGATGATTTAGTTATGTCTTTTCTCGTTGCTGTTGGCTACTCTGTGACGTACGCCTTCAAGAAAGCAGAGCCAGAAGAAACAATGCACTTAAAAAAAAACCCCCAAAGGAAAACAAAAAGAACAGCGAAAAAAAAATTATAATGCAGGGATGGCTGGAGGAGCATTTGTCTTGAAGATTAAAGGGTTGGAATTTTCGAGTACAGAAACTGCTTGATTGGGATGCACTACTGGTTTCTTTAAGTCATTTAGACAGCAGTGTTAATCCTATGATAAGATAGTGTTCCTATTGAGAACTGTATTGTTCGTACTAAAGTTTCTTTAATTTTTCAAGCCGATTCGAGGATATGCATATGCAGTTCCTGATTATTTCAGTGTCGTGGTACGCTTACTTCTGTATTGAGTTATTTTGTTTTTTTTTACTTTAAGTCTCAGTTTCCATACTATCCCCAATGGATGTGATACATAAAAAATATATTTAAGCAACCTATTTCCTGACTGATATTGGTACAGCATTTCTTGAGACTATTTGAATCAAAAGGCACCAAGTAGAATTGCCTAGTTATTTTTAAAATTAATTGTAGCACCAAGAATCTCCAAGAATGCCTTTGTGAAAAGCAGAGTGAGCAAAATTACTAAAATGAAATTAACAATCTCCTCAAAGGCTTAAAAATTACAAACTTTTTTGGGGTGCGTGTAAGAAAAAAACATGGCATAGACTAGAAAACAACTAACCTAGAAAAAGCAGGCACTGACTTTTTAATCCGGAATTCTTGTTCTGAAAATGAAAAGAGACACTCAGCTCAAATTTTTAATATTGTCTAAGGAACAGGGAAAGATTACAACCAGGAAGGGAGTAATACTGGGGTTCGCTGTAGGGATAGTGTTGAAAGCTAAGGAACTGCATTTAAATCGTCTGGAAATTCTTTTTGTGTGAAGGTATGAAGAAGGTTCCAGGATGGGGAAACAGGGTGTTGGGAAGAGGGACCAAGGAGATATAACACGGTATTTTGCTAAGATATGAGGAAGAGAAAAATTTTGTTGTAGAAATAAATAGAAGAAATAAATCATTTTAAATTATAAAAATCAATAAAATATAAAATTACTTTAAAAAATTATTTTTATGATACGCACAGAGAGAAATACATATTTTTCCCCAAATAAATGTATCACAAAGAAAGAAGAGAAATGCCAGTACGATGGTTTTCCTGTACAAAGAGTATGACTTGATCCATGAATTTCACTTGTGCTAATCTGCAATTAAAACATTTGTACTGAGATAGGCTAGATGTTTTTTTTCCTGATTATGTACTATAATTCCTTTGCATTGTCATAGCTTTGTTGGCAAAACCTGAGGGAGGAAAATTGCACCTTCATAGTTAAACAGACAGGGAAAGGGTGGAATACCTATTTTTACACCTTCTAGAAGGGGGCAAGGAGTATCTGGGAATTTCCAAATAAACTGAGGCCAAGGGACTGGGTGATTGTATATTTTATTCCTAAATGGACAGGATATACGTTAATTTTGTTTCTGTTGTGGCACTGGCATATCAGGCGCGCACGCAAAT
This sequence comes from Certhia americana, assembly GCA_018697195.1. Taxonomy (NCBI): domain Eukaryota; kingdom Metazoa; phylum Chordata; class Aves; order Passeriformes; family Certhiidae; genus Certhia; species Certhia americana. The sequence goes on from CM031858.1 coordinate 17,762,140, forward strand.
GTTAAAGTGCTTGCTAGATAGTGCTTATATGATAGGGCACAACTGGTTTAACAAGCTGAGAGTGTTTTGTAAAATATTATGCTTAGAAGTTTGTACTGCTAAATACCTTGTACTGTTTAAAAGATGAGCGTAAGCAGTGAAATTAAAAAGGAAGGATGGATTGATAATTTTGGTTCCTTTTTCACCTTTCCAGGATTCCTTGCAAAAACATGTCTGGTGTTTGTTAAGGGACAGCTGTATTCTTTAGATCATGTATCTAAATACTTTCCTGTCTATGGTTTCAACTGAAAAAATAGGCAGGATAAGTGGTTACTACCGAAAATATTAAGATCTTCAGTTTAATGTGAGGAAATATTGTATCTGAGATTTTTCGTTTGGGGGACATAAATATCCTGAAACCCAAAACAAGTTAGCCTTTGCGGTGCTCTCCATAATTTGCTTAGCCTCGCAGAGTGAAAGTCGATACAGGAAGAGGTCTGTGCAATGACACACACACTGGGGCTTGGTACTCTTGGGCAGTCATGGTGGTGCAGCCCTGTAATAATTCCAGTATAAAAAATGAGAGATATAAAATTGTAATGAATGATGTGCAAAGTTTGTCAGTGTAACAAAATATTTGCAAAAAATGTTTGTTCATTTTCCCTGAATATTAACAATGGATCTGGGATTAACCGTGTCTACTTAGAGTGAAAAAAAAAGGAAGGGACTTTTGCATATTTTGGTTTTCCTTTGGGCAGCAAGATCGGTGAACAAATTGAAGGTGGAGTTGCCCCACAGCTGGTGGGGCC
>CM031858.1:17764322-17814019 GCA_018697195.1 Certhia americana
GAGGCGGGGGCAGGGGCCTGGGGACAGCGCTGGCTGGGCGCGAGAGTTTGACGGGAATTCCAGGGGCCCTACCGAGCCCCCGCAGGGATGATGACAGAAAAAAGAGGGGATGAGCACCGCGGGGCCGACGGAGAGGGAGGCACGCGCAAGGGCGCGGGAACGAGGTGTGCGCTCTGCAAAGGCACAAGAGCGGCCCAGTGAGGGTGAAGAATGGGAGCACACAAGAACGCGTCTCGCTAAAGGAAGACCGGGGGAAAAGGCAAGGGGGGAGTCAAAAAGGACGAGACACGGCAAGACAAGCGCCAGCCGAAAGCGGGCGAAAAGGCGACACTTGCGCTGTCCGGGTGGGGGAATGGCTCACCAAGCCGCGCGGGCAAGCATAACTAAAATGCGTGAGAACGAGAAAAGTACAGGTCTACTGACTTGGGGAATCCCGAATTCGGGGGCGGAAATGACAGAGACACGCAGCGCAAGTTTTAATATGCGAAGAACAGGAAGAGACAACCAAAGGAGGATACTGGGGCGGCGGGAGGGCGAGTGGGGAAAGCGGAAGGAACGGGCATGGGAAAGGGCATGGAAAGTTCAAGGGTTGTGTGAAAGGATAGGCGGGTTCCAGGAGAAACAGGGGGTGAAGAAGCCAGAATAGAACACGGTATTTTCTGCTACTAGATATGAAGGCCGAGAAATTTTGGTGCAATAAATAGAAAAAATAATTCCATTTCTAAGATAAATCAATAATAATTAAAAGGGGCGGGTGTAGAATTATGTGTATGATTACGCAAATACAGATTTTTGTCCCCAAAAATAATGTAGGCACAAGAAGAGAAAGGCCGAACGATGTTTTGGCCTGTAAGGTATACTTGATCCATATTTCACTTGGCTAATGCACTTACAACATTTGTCTCTGGATAAGGCGGAGATAAGGATTTTGTTGTTTCCTGTGCTGTACTAGAGTCCTTTGGCATTGTCATTAGACTGGTTGGCAACAACCATGATGCGCTAAATTGCCCCTGCCTAGTTCAACAGAAAAGGAAAGGTGTGGGAAATCTTTCTTTTCTGCACCTTCGAATAGTCAAGATAATCTGGAATTTCCAAGAACTGAGCCAAGGAGTACTGGTGATTGATAGTTTTATTTCCAAATGGACGGATAGACATAGGTTATGGTTGTTTTCTTGTGTGGTGTCACACTGTCATATCACCGTCTCTGCAGCAACTGTTATCTTGCTAGATTAGGGCTTATATTTGATAATAGAACAACCCTTGGTTTGTAAAGAAGTCTGTACTGTTCTTGCTTATAAACGATATTCTTCTAGAATAGCGGGTTTGTAGTACTCCTTCCTGCAGATCGCTAACATCCCTTGTATCTGTTAAGCTGAATTGTAAAGCGTGAACTCTAAAATGCAGGATTAGACTGGATAATTTTGTCTACCGTCTTGTTCACTCTCCACTGACGGTTCCCCCAAACATGTCTGCGGTGTGTGTAAACACCATGAGTTCGGTAGTATCATGCCTCTGAAGTCAGTGCCGGTTCTATTGTCTCACTGAAAATAGGCAGTGAGAAGTGGGTACTACCTCCGAAAATTAAGAATCTTCAGTTAATGGTGAGCGCGTATTTTATCTGGATCGTGGTTTGCGATTGGGGTGACATAAACTGATCCGGAACACCAAACACTGGAGCCTTCGGCGAGGTGCTCTCCCTAGATTTGCTTAGCCCTCAGCAGAGTGAAGTGATACAGAGAGCCTCTGCGGCCATGACTCTTACACCCATTGTCGGTGGTACTGTGGCATTGGGCCTCATCGGGGTTTTTCAGGCCTGTAATACTCCAGTATAAATGAAGATAAAATTTGGTATTATGATGTGCAAAGTTTCCAGTTTAAACAAATTGCAACATGTTTTGTTCATTTTCCCCTGAATATTTAACAATTGATTCTGGGTTACCGTGTCGCACTTAGAGTGAAAAAAAGAAGGACTTTTTCCTCTTTTTGTTTCCTTTTTGGCAGCACTACTGGAAAATTTGAAGGTGGAGTTTCCCCACAGTCTGGTGGGGCCATGGCTGGTCCTTGACTTCTCTTGTATGAATAGTTCACGCCCAGTTGTAACTTATCCTTTATGTCATGTTGTCCATGGATCTTCTGTATGCATCACCTAACTATTCCCCTTTTTCCAGTCCTATGATCCAGTCACTTGCTTTACTGCTGTCACATACTTTTAAAAAATTCCCCAGATTGCTGGTAGAAAGTTAATAATTAGGAGTTTCTTGTGGAAGGAGATACATTAGTCTGCAGTACAGATTTTATTATTAGAAAATGAATAGCCTCAATTTTCAAGATTTGTAAGAGACTTTGTACCAATTACATTGCTGGATGGCTTTTAGTTTCCAGTTCACATTGTACTGAAATAACGTTTGGGGCCTATTACCCAGCTTGGTTGGGGATTTGGAAAGTATTCTGTGTTGGTGGAAAATTTGTAAGGGATTTGGAATGAGGAGCTCATTGGCTAGGAGATGTTCAAAAAAAGTCTTAATGTAGATTCACTAGCCTGAGGCTGTTGGGGCGTTGCTGGGCTGGCTGGAAACACGGGCTTACGTGGGAGGATCCACTTCCTACATAGTAGTGGTGATAAGGGAAAAGCTGAAAAATAAGCCCCTCAAAATCTTTCAGTAGTCTTGTCTGGACTGACACCATCTCTTTACAAAGATATCTGTATTCAAATCACATTAAAAAAGATAACTCCAGCCTCTAATGCCTAGGACAAGTTTGGAAACTTGTGCATAAAACTATTCAGGTTTTCCTACAAAGGCACTTTGCAGTTTTAATACATGCCATTTTTCTTCCTCGCTTTACCTTGCAGCTTAATGTAAAGAGTATAGTCCTTGAATGGAAGTGTTTTCCAATTTGAGTTTGTGTTGCTTTGGAGGGCTTTTTATTTAAAATTCCGCAATGTACTTGTCTTAAATGGTGACAGCTGTTATATATGTAAAAGCTGCTTTCCAACATTTCCAGGGCTTTTCATACTTCAGAAGTTTACTGTGTAACTCAGGACATCTGTGTTTTTTTAATTCAAAGGCAATGCTGTTGATCTTGGGTAATGACCTTGGTGTTAATTGCAAGGGAGAAATCTATGGTCGTTTGGCAGCTGCTTTAAAAGGTGGAATGTACATCCCAGTATTGGTTCATCATAAACGCAACAACAACCCACACTTCACATTCAGTTCCTAGGCTGGTCTGTGTGTACTGACACTGATACAGCTGGAACACAATTGCTGCTATTTGAACAGTTTGGGATTGCCCTGTCTGAAATCCATTGCTAAATTTTCACTGGGAACATAGGTAAATCTGTTTCTCTGTGTAAGAAAATGTAGGGGTTTTTTCTTTGTTCTCAAGGTCTGAATAGGAGGCCCTCAAGGTGAGGAATCCTGTGGTGCTCCTGCTACAAAAATACCAAAGGGTTTATTTTTTTAGAAAAACTCAGGCAGATGGACATTCTCCCCAGAAAAATTCTCCTGTTGTTCAGCCATGGGTCTGCATTACTCTGCAGCAGTCTGATGCACTCTGCCAACCTCTCAGGCCGTTTGTCCCCTGGCATAAAAACTGAGAATCACAGCCTGATGCTGTGACGTGCCCTGGAAGCGGTGGGTGTGCAAGGTTAGTTCCTGCAGCACGATGAGCATCAATGAGCCAACCAACGAAAGACATTCTTTGTTACCCCTCCCTTCGGAGGTACAGGGGCTGAGGAACATGCCACCGAATAAAACTTGGCTTTATTGTTGCTATTGTGCTAAATTCTTTTGGCAGACAAGCAGATATCCTGTGACTTACACATAACCTCAGAGAACACAATTTTTTGCAGCAACACAGTCCACTTATTCCAGGTCCCTGATCATCCCTAAGATATTTCCCATTTTGGTGGTTGGATTCTGCTGATTAGTTAGTCGTTCAAACTGTTCTTTCTCAGCCTTCGTGACTGGGGATTATTGGTTTCTGCAGAGGCAGCTTTTTGGGGGGGGGAATTTGGAGCTTGCTGTGGTCTCACAGGACCCCCGAGCATCTTGCTGAAGCTCCCCGCCCCACCAGACCAGCATTCCAAGCTTTCAGGCGGCAAAAGCTGTCCCAGCCCTGAGCGCCTCATGCCCTCATTGAGGAGTACAAAGAAGAAATAATAAACTTGGTCCTTTTGTGGTGCTGATTGCAGTTTTTGCAATAGCTTTCAGGATGTTCACATATATGCAGTAAATAAACCTCTCGCCTCCGTCCTCGTCCTCTTCCTCTCCTCTCCTCTCCTCTCCTCTCCCTCCTTCTCCTCGCCTCTCCTCTCCTCTCCCTCCTCTCCTCCTCCTCTCCTCTCCTCTCTCTCCTCGTCGCGTCGGGGGCCTCTCCTCCCTCTCCTCCTCACTGCTCCTTCTCCCTCTCATCTCCTCTCCTCTCCTCTACCTCTCCTCTCCTCCTCCCTCTCCTCCCCTCTACTCGTCCCTCTCCTCTCCTCTCCCCTCTCCTCCTCCTCTCCTCTCCTCTCCTCCTCTCCTCTCCTCTCCTCTCCTCGCCTCTCCCTCATCCTCCTCCTCTTCCTCTCCTCTTCCGCTCTCCTCTCCTCTACTCTCCTCGTCCTCTCCCTCCTCTCCTCTCCTCCTCCTCTCCTCTCCTCATCCTCTCCTCCTCCTCCTCCTCTCCTCTCCGCTCTCATCCGCTCCTCTCCTCTCCTCCCTCTCCTCTCTCCTCCCTCCCTCTCCTCTCCTCTCCTCCTCTCCTCTCCTCTCCTCCTCCTCGCCTCTCCTCTCCTCTCCTCTCCTCTCCTCTCCTCTCCTCTCCTCTCCCTCTCCTCTCCTCTCCTCTCGTCTCCTCTTTCAGTATCCTTCCTCTGCTCTGTTTTTGGAGCAGTTTTTTCTGGTGTGGTCAGTGCTGCAAGCGCCGACCATCCATCCATCCATCCATCCATCCATCCATCCATCCCCAGCCCCCATCCATATCCAGCATCCATCCATGCCATCCCTCCATCCATCCATCCTCCCTGCTGCTCCTGCAGCTGCCCATTCCACTGGCTTTGCATCTCTGGAGCAGCAGCTCCTGTCAGGCAGCAACATGAGTGCTGTCTGCACAAGATGAATTTTCTCACTCGTGCTTTCTCTCTTTCTCTCTTCATTTTCTCTTGGTCTTTCTGGTGGATTTTTTCCTTCTGAGAATTCTCACTCCTTTTGGTCACTTTCCCATCTCCGCCTGCTCCCTTTTCCTTTCTTTCTTTCATTTTTCTCATTTCTTGTATTCTCCCTTCACTTATTTTTCTCTCTATTATCTTTCCTGTCCTCCTCTGCATTCTTTCAATCCCAGCAGGGCTCACGCATACAAATTGACCCCCTCCCAGCCAGTAATGTGATCGAAGCTCTTTGTGGCTCCTACTATCTCTATGGTAACTATCAGGGGGGTCTCAGAGTGGTGGTAGACCCAAGGCATCGGCCCACGTACTGTTGTACTGCTGTTCTGGCCAGCGTTATGTGCTGACCACATGGGCCTGACTGCTCATTTACAACTACTTCTTATTTACAAAAAAAAAAAAAAAAAAAAAAAAAAAAAATTGATACCCCCAAGGTGCTTAAATGGGGAAAACAGACCACACGCCTGAGCACAAATTTTTGGGTTCTCAGGGTTTTTGGAATATGGTTTCTGGTTTCAGAGTTGCTTTACTTGGTGGATGTGTTGTTTTCTAATCGTTGTGGAGTGGCACATTGGCTGTTTTGTGGACTTTGGGAACTGTGGTTATGCAGCAAAAATGAGTCTCTGCATTGCATGGGCAGCCAGCAGCGCTGCAGTGGTGATGGTTGTAAGTGCCAGTGCAGACTGAGGAAATATTTACAAGGTATTTGTGTGTTATGAATGTTGTGAGTTCTTGCTTTTTCCCATGCTAACCATCTTATCACATACCCCCAGTTTCTGGGATTTGTGCAAGCATGGAGCAACCACAGGATTTGATGGAAGGAACGACTGAAAGACCTATGGTATGACAGAAGAAATGGACGTGGTCCCTCTTAGTGCTAAGATTTTCCTCAAATAGCCAGTGGAGAACCAGGGAGACAATGAAACCAAAGGCTTTGTTAATTATTATTTTTTCAGTACATACAATATTAAAAATACAATTCCTGTCATGACTGTACTCCAAATGTTGTTCTGTTGAATTTTTCAAAACCACTGTGATTTTTGTGCCCCCTCCAAATGCGTATATGTTTCTGCCAAAAAAAAATGTCTTCCATTTGTCATACCTGTTAATTCTGTTAATTGCATCAGCTTTATAGGCAGCAATATATAAAATCTATGACCTTTTTTTAAAAGGTTTTCATGGCTTTTTATATCTTATATAGCTTTATAAAATTTTCTGAAATTAAAGAAGAGTCAGCTGGCCTTATTATATCCTGACATTACATATTGCTACATCACTTAGGATGTGCAAAGTCAATCAGTTAACTGCACCTTACCAGCACTTGAAAATTCTACATGAAAATTCACCTCAAGCCCGACACCATACTGTTTGAAACTCTTCAACCCTCAAACAATTAGCCAGCAGTCTTGACTCTGGAAGCAGCACCTTGCTCTGATCTTTGAAAGGAATAAACTTCAGAAAATGATTATTGGATTTTTCAACGGGCTTCATAGTCCATGTTCATAACTTTATTAATCGTTTAGTTCACTTAACAGTGCATTGATGGAGATTTTTACATTTACTTGCTGGTATATAAATCAACATCTATAAACTGCCTTTTTGGGTGAAATGCAGCCAGCGGTGACAGGGTTAACACTGTGGGCATTTAAGTGGTCATAATTAACAGTCCATTAAGATGAATGGAGTAAGTCCGCACTTAGCAATGCTGTTGTTTAATTCTGCCTGTTTACAGACTCAAGAGTACAACAGCAAGGGGCTTGAGATTGCCCAGGGTTTGCAGTAGAAAAGCTAGAAATCGCATTTTAAAATAAATTATAACTAGATTAAAAAAAAAAAAAAAAAAAAAATCATTTGGGAAACATATTTCCTGGTTTGGGGGATTTCTGTTGTCCCAGTTCACTTTCAGGAGTAAGTGGGTAAATACCAACTACGATTTTGCTTTCCACTGAACAAGTCCACCTAAACAAAGCCTACGCTTAATCCCCTCCCTGTTTCACAATTATTTATATAAGCAACGGATTGTGTAGCTGGTTATTAATAGGGATGCAGGAGGAACTCGGCTCTTCTAACCTGTAAAAGTCCTTCTGATGGGTGGCTGCTCTTCTGCAGTGTTTAACATTCGATATAAAACCCCACTATTACTGTCGTCAATCTTGAGCATTAAAAATATGAAATAGAACACAAACCCAACATGCCAGCCTAGAAAATCTCTACTGTAGAAAACCCCCTTGGCTTTATTTGCCTTCCACATCCCCAGGTTTTTACAAAAAGATTTTTTAACTTATTCTCCGGTGAAGCTATACATTAGTTTTGTTAAAAGGAAGCTAAATTTTCATGTAATCTGCTAATTCCAAGATGTGAAGCTTTAAAAAAAAAAAAATAAATCACAAGACCATGCTATACTGAGTCTCACAATAGAATCCTGGGGGGTTGCTAACTTTACTGCTGAAGAATTCAGCTTTTGCTTCCTGTCTGGAGTCAGAGCTCTTGAGAGAGCTAGGACGGGCCCAGGCGGAGAATTCACTATTTGAACAGGAATGATTTTAGCCAAAAAGCAGTAGTGAAACTGCTAGAGAAGCCTGTCATTTTGAAGTAATACGCAGTTCTTTTTATAAGGTCTCCATTTTATTGGTACAATTTTTTCCTTGTAAAGGATTGTGAGTGTAATTAATTATAGGCAATAAATTGTAAGTGCATTTCATAGCTCCTGTATGTCTGGCTATATGACAGCACCCAGAAATGTGGTTGCTAAACATACTGAAGAGCAATAGAGTGAGCAGTCCTTTTCTCTAGATTTTGGTTGGGTTTTTTGGGGGGATATCAGGGAGCCTGAAAACAGTACATCAAAAACGAAAAATTAACAATCCTATGAAATGTTTTAGCATTTAATGTCAACATAAATTACTGATACATTTTTCCAGAAATAGTTTTGATCTTAAGGGCAGGGATATTGGGATACTGCTAAAAGATAACCTTAAAATACAATTGTATAATTATGCTACCCATTATTGTTAGCAATAACATATTAATGAATGAATACAGTTTTGCTTTTGTCTACAGTTTTGCTTTTTATGCTTTTAAATGTAACTATAAAATTTAAATTTACAATGCTTTCTTAAAAATTAATTTTGAAGTTTTGATGACAACTCTTAATGCTAATTTTAGCAAGCGTGTGTTCGGTTAAATTAAATTAGGCCATAGTGCCTTAAACTTACTAAAGAGGAAAATGTACCTGAATGAGCCTGAGTGATTCCAGGCAATCCTTTGGAGAAAATCTCCTTTTATCAGATTTTCCTGGAAAATCACACTTATAAAAATGTAAATTGATTTGTTTTAAAATGCATTATTTAAAATTAGTTTAGCAACCTGAATTCTGTGTGTCTCTGATTGACAGAAATTTTTAATATTTAAAAAAAAATGAAACTGAAAAAAGTAGTCTGAATTAACTAGAAAAGATACTCATGCAGTATGCCACATAAAACTGTTAGCTATTTTTCAAAATTTAATAGGTTTCTCATTGATTTAAAATAGAATCCAAAATAGAAGAGAAAGTCACATTTGAAGAATAGTAGAATTCTTGTTCATTAAGCAGGAATTAAAACAGGTTACAGTAATATATAATCCATTGTACAGAGGAATCTTGGTCAGCAGCTTGAAGACAATATGAATACTTCTCTCTTTAAAAAAAAGGCACATTTTACCTCTTCTTTTACCTGATACTCCATTCTTTGGTGATTCTTGATCTGTGTCCCTCTTTTAATTCACCTTTAATTGCAACTTCTGACAATTTCAGCAACAAGCTCGATGTTTTTCCTTCTGATTTGTACAGTAACTGGCCACAAATCTTTTACTTCCTCAGAACATAACCCATTGGTTTCCACAGATTAGGAATAGACTGTTTGTTTGTAGGATGTTCAGTAAATGTTCTTCTCAAGAACTAAAACCATACTCTTTCTTTGTTCCAGCTGTAAAGAACCTGCCATGATAACAACAGCCTTTAAATGATGATGTCAAAATGTCAGAAAGAAGTGGCTGTGAGGTCAGGAGTCTCACTGATGCAGAAAAAACTGGCGTGACTTCTGGTGAAGTTTGGAATGAGTTCAAAAAGTGAATATTTATGAGAATGGCATAATATATTTATTCTGGATACAGAATTTTCAGGTCTCTCTCTTTTTTTTTGGGTTTTTTTTTTTTGTTGTTTGTTTTGTTTTGTTTTTGTTTGGTTTTTTTTTGTTAACTAAGGTTAAACATCCTTCTAAATTACTCTATTACTTCTAGCCCTGCACACGTCCTCAAATGAGAGGAAGAAGGAGAATTTGTGAGCTTCTATAATCTGTAATCCTTATACAGAGCTCCAATTTATTTAAACTAGTCTTGGATTTTGAGTTGTGGATCTTGATATCAATCTTTATATCAAGATTGTTGTAATATTTTGGACTGATGCGGATTTTGTATATCCTGCACATTTTACATGAGCTGCTGTATATGTGGTCAGACTTCACACACACACTCACTGAATATTCTGAATTGGGATCCACAAGGATCCTGGAGTCCAAGTATTAAAGGAATGGCTCCTACTTACACAGGTTGATGGGATGGTATCTTACTCATACTTCTGGTCTATTAGAATGTGGTGCAGATCTGCCTAAAATACACAGGGTATTTTAGGTAAATAAAGACAACTGTCTAAAAATCAAATGGTTGTGAGGATGTGCAATTTAAGAAAGACAAGTGCTAGAATTCAGCAGTGCTTTCAGAGTGTAGGTGTTGTCTCCAATGTGGATAATGACTGACAAGTGATCTCCAATCCCCAGCGCTTGGATGTGGTCTGGGAAATCTCACCCTGCCTGTTGTTACAGGCAGGATTGCAGGGGTGGAGCTCTGGCCTTGAGTCAGACTCTCACTGGCAACTGTGCTCCTTTTCCATGGTCTCCTACCAGCAGCAGGAGATGATGGTAAGTGGCACCAATATAATTGTTTTAAGGAATTGCACCATGATTTTTAAAAAAGAATTATAATAATATCTAATATCAGTTTGAAGGTACTAGATACCTGAGGGTTTGGAGGTTTTTTTAATGTCAGTTCACTCTACTGGCTGCTACATAGGAAAGCTTTTCTGAAAGTTTGTTTAAGGCTTTGAGATAATTCTAATGCACAAATGGGCTTTGCTTGTAGGAATGAATAAATTACTTGCTTTCAAAACCAAGCAGATAATTAATCTGGGTTCACATGACAGTTTTTGATTTTACTGGATATAAGTTCATACCTTCCAGGTTGATGTAGGAAGGATTTAAGCTCTCATTTTAAGTAAATCAGTCATTATTTTCTGCAAAGGACAGTCTACAACCCCCATCACCTGTTGCCTGTCTCAGGGACATACCAGCACGTTATGTACTTGGTTACCTCAGATTTTGTAGGGTAAATTTTTGTCCAGGGCTAGGGCTAAGTGTAGGTGCCAAGGATGTCTGTGATTCCAGTTGCTCTTCAATGCACAAGGGTGTTTCTGTGACCTTATTCGGTGAATATGGATCACTTATTTCTCAAAAAAAAAATTAGAGTGCTCACCAGAAATGGAAGCAAGACACGTTTCTTTTTGTTGTTAATATTTACAATTCACTGCAGATGTTCTCAAATAGATGATTTTTTTACCAAAGGTTTTAAAAAAACTTTTAAAATCTTGTCTGTTCTATTCATTGAGTAAAGAGAGTAAAGAAAAAAAAAAAATCAATGATTGGTCTCTGGTGTGCAGGAGCTTGATTTTAATTGCTATTTCCTCATTTACATACCCAAGGTAAGAGTCATAAGAGATTCTGCTTTGGAGCTAGAGAAAGGCACACTGCTGGGGGAACTGTTTGCCAGTTAGAAGACTGCCTTTAAACTCAAGCCAGACAATCTTTCTTGCAACAACTTACTTCTCTTTCTTGGTAGAAATACTGATTTTAAAAGAAAAACATAAAAAATTATTTTTTGTCTTGTTGAGAAAAAGTAAGTGATTTTGCGTCATAAAATTTTCCTACATTTATTCCGAGCAGAGAGAGGAGACCTTCATAATTTGTGACATATCTAGTTTGTGTAAGCTTTGGATCTGTAGACTGCAACCACATGCGAGAGAAAGACCTCTTGAAATGCATGGCAACTGCAAAGGCTTTACCTACTCTGAGATTCACTGATGGAGTACTTGGATCTTTTCCTAGAACTCTTGCTATGGAAATTTTTGAGGAATTGATGCCATACTATTTACTAGCTGTATGATTTGGCATAGGATTCTCTGCTGGCAGCACCATGGGTCTGGTCCCACCTTGAAATGCTGTGATCCATGTTAGGTCTGGATGTTTGAAAACTGTTTGTCTTTACCTACAGATGCTGGAGGAAGATCAGAGCTGCAATTAACCTATTTACAGCAAAAGCTTGCACATGACTTAAAAAAAAAAAAAAACCAAAAAACTAAACTTTAAACCAAAAACGATTTAGAAGTTATAGAACAAATGACTGAATAGAGTAAATCTGGGTTTAATTAATTGCAAAATTGGTTGCAAATGTTTTCAAAAGCTTCTTGTACTATGGGCTGGGAAGTTGCTATTTTGGAAGCTCTCAGCAAGTGGCACAGCTCTCCAGGGAGTATGTGGGTGGTGGAAACACCACGCTGGTGTGCATGATGGAGCCAGGTTTCCCCAAGGAATGATGAAGCCTCTCCCAGGAAGCAGCTGAGCCTGGGGCTGTGCATGGTGCTTGCTTGCACAGAGGAGTCCAGCCTGATGGTGTGAGTGTGTTTTACATCCTATTGCTGTTTCAGCTGCTGAGAAGACTTGAATAATTTGGAATTTCCTTGCTGAGAAACTCTTCCTTGCACAGTTGCCTTGGGGGCCAAAACAACAGTACTGACCTTGGTATGGACCACCACTGAACAAAGTGCAGTTGATCAACCTATTGGGATCGTTCCAAATGGTGAATCAGCTCCCTTCCTGGGGATGCCCAGTGCACATGGAGGCTATGAGAAATCAGGGAAGGGTGAGCAGCTTAAGGAAAGCTTGTGCTGTCAAAAGTTGCAACTGCAAATGTTTGGCAAAATATGTTCCAAGGGGCTGGAACAAGGGGCTAATTATAAGCATTGATCATTTTATTATTGTGGCCGAAAGGGGTGATGTGGCAGAGGGTAAAGTATTTCCAGAACAGTCAGTATTTCAGATTGTATTTGTTTGTTGCAGAGAAGCATCCAAAATTCTCAGCCAAACCTCAGTGCCTAAATAGCAGAGATTGGCATAGAATGAGTCAAAATACAGCATGTCTTTGTTGATTTAGGTTGCAAATCTAACTTCTGTTCCTTTCTAATGTACCAATGTCCATTATAAAAACTGGTTTTGTGGCAGAAGCCTTACAAACTGAAGTGTTTCTTGGGGGGGGGGGGGGGGGGTGATGGGAGTTGAATGTCAAAAAAATTTTGTATTTATTGTCTGAGGAGCATTATTGAGAATTATTTAATTTCCCTAAAAAATTCAGCCTTTACCTAGAAAAGAGTAAACTCTGGGAAAAAAAAACAACAAAATTGCCCCCTAAAAAAATTCAAACTGAAAAATGTCTTAATAATGAAACTGAGCAAATAATTTAAAACATGATTTATTCATTGTATGTAAATAATGTAATAGATCACCAAAGTAATATTTTTTCAAATTCTTTAAATAATATATCTCTATTTTAATTATTGCCTGATGGATTAAAATATTTGATACTTGTCTGGAGTAGCTCTCAGTCAGAGTTGTAGTAGCAATAATAGGCTCTGTTCCAGTTCTGTGGTCAGATCAGCACACAACCTTATCACAGGAGATTTTTACATGTGTGTATTTAAAATCTTCCTCACACATGCATGTTTGTACACTACGTGGTTGTGAAAGCAACTGTCACAGTTTGTTTGCTGTTTCAGTCTACAAGCTTTTCTTATCAGCTCTGATCAATGTTTTTCCTCTTTCATTTCTACTGGTGGCATCTCACTGAGTTTCTGTGGTCTTGATCCTGGCAGCGCTGAGACTGCTGGAGCTTTTTTACTTCTCCTTAGTCCAAGTTGGGAATCCAGCTCTGGCACTCATGATAGTCTTCAAGCAGATCCCATTTTTGAAGATGACCCTGTATCCTTAAAATTACCAGTTTTGTTGAAGGCTCCAGCTCAGTGTGCAGACTGCGGAGACAGTGCTCTTCCCCAGGCTCTGCTGCTGCTCATCTGTCCCTGGGGCAGGGATGAAATCCCAACAGACACAGCGTGTGAGCACCTCATGGGTGTCATCCTTCTTCACTGCCTTCTGGAGAGGTAGCAAAGCAATTTTGGTTTTACAAGTGACAGCAGAGGTACAGAGCCTCTGCAGTCCAAATCCTCAAAGATATTTAAACAACTGCTTTCTGTATAGGTGCTGTAGACATCACCTGTCTCATTCACGTTCTGCAGATCCTTCCTGCCAGCATGACCTTCATTTTCTTTTATTCATGAGAGGAGGAAAATATTTGTTTCAGGGTATAAGACTTCAATCTTGGAGGCTACATGGGTGTTGTTAGGACCTGGTAATTTTACTGTTATGGAATAATGGGGAATTTTCCTTGTAAGGCCAGGAGTTGTGGTTCAGAAAACTTTCACTGGCCTAACAAAGTAGAAACATTTACAGTCCTCATCAGGAGTAAGTAATAACTTTAATGGAGCAGTTAATTAGTTCTGCTCTTTTCAGACAGGATCATTAGAATTTAATGAGAATTAATAATTTCATAAAGCATGGAAATATATTGCCCCAAGCAAAATACAGTAACACACATTTCACAGATAGCTATTTTAAATGAATGTAGTGACATTTTCTCATATTGTTGGATGATCTATAATATTTTTATGTAGTAACTCAAGATAAAGTATTTGGATTGCATTATAATGTTACTGTTTGAAGATACCAAGTCCCCATTTTTTGTGAATAGGAATATAATCCTAAATACAGTAATGTAAATGCAATTCTTTATCACTGTTGTTTTCTTCTTGAACATTTAAAGACAAAGATCACCTAGAAGCATTATTGAAGAGCAGCAGAATTCCTTTGCCATCTGCTGTAATCTCTTGTGTCAGCTTTGCCACATTGCCTATTGATTAAAGCAAGCATATTAACATCTTAGTTGAGAATAAGATGTTATAAAAGCAGGAAAGAAAATATTCATAAGATGTACATTTGGGGCTGTTTTAGTTGAACATCATCTTGCAACATAATAAGCAACGTAACAAACAGCAAATAACAGCACTTTATGTAAATTATTATCTATAGTTTTTGTGCCTCAACTATTGTTCATGAAAGGAAACCATTTCTCATTTCCAGATTCTGGGCTGATTTAAATTGGCCTGACTTCCACTGACACTCATGAGGTTGTGCCAATATCTTTGAGTCAAGGATGGGGCCCAAACACTTTAATTACCAGTCCTAGAAAAGGGAGAAGGAAATTCCTTCTGTATATGCTACAACTCCTGGTGTGTCTTTTTCACAGAATTTTTCCTTTGCTGCTTAAACACCTGGATGACATCCTTTATTGTATTCATTGCAAATTGAAATAGTTGATCAATTAACCCAAATTTGATGGATGTTATGCACTGTTCCTCTGAACATGGCCTGAACTTGCAGGCTAAACAAACATGGCAAAAAATGGAGGAAGCAAAAAGAAAAGTGTTGATCCTGTCCATCCCCCCCCATGGTGTGATGTAACATATGTACATCTAACTCAGTAAAATCAGCACAAAGATGGTGTCATGGGGCAAGGAGAGAGACTTGCAGAGTTTCTAGTCTTATTCCTTAAAGTATTAAAACTTGGACTAAACATGTCAGAGTGAATAAGGGCCAAAGTAGAGCTCCCCTGCCACTGGGGCTGTGGTACTCTATCATTAGAACATTGCTTGTGGGGAGATCTGAATTCCTTATGCTGCAGCAAAACCTAGCCAAAGCACAGACAGATCAAACTATTCAGCTTTTCATGATGGTCCAACCCATTTCATTTTTCAAAACTGCAGAGCAGTAAAATGAAGCATTCTTCCTTGCTGGCTCTTCTGAGGGGGGAAAAAAAAAAAAAAAAGGAAAAACAAGAGAAAATGCTGGCTCGGACTTCAAATGCATGATACATCTCCCATCACAGATGTGAAAGAAAATTACCTACCAGATCTTTTTTCAGTAGGAGATTCTATTTAAAGTGAAACATGTGATCATTACAGTATTTCAACAGTTAGATGAAAACTGCTGCAATATACACATACATACATATGTATACGTGTATATATATACATATATATATAAAATTCTACAAGAGATAAGTTCTCTTGATTAGCATTCCAAGTATTTGCCATCCAAATATGCAACAAACTACATTCTGCTTCTCTCATTTTTTCTGACTAACTATCTTAGATTTAAGGCTATGATGCACGTTTTTTCTCAGCCTCTTTTTTGTCTTCCAAACATGATGTTTTCTGTTCCTATAATGATTGCTGTGTACTGCAGCAGCATCGAGGCACTAGTGGCTGGAAATTGAGAGCTACTGTTTCTGTATAACAAAAAAGAGAACCTCCTCCAGAAAGCTGGCAAATACAAGAATATAGAGAGGGGATGTGTGGGCACAACAGAGCAGGGAAGATATTGCAATGGCACGGCTTGTTGTACCTGCAGATATGAAGAGTGAGATTTGACCACTGCTCAGAAATCACTGAGTTGAACAGGCACAGGACATGGCAGCATCTTGAAAACCCTGGGGTCTGAAGTCAGCTGGTACCTGTGAGCAGCACTCAGAGGACCCTGCCCTCTGCTCCCACTGCTACTGCTTCCTCTCCTACACTGCATCATGAGCTGGAGGAAGCCCAGGTTTGGCAGCAATGGCCTTTTTCCATTTCTGTTCTGCAAGAATTTTCCCTTGCTCTCCCTAAGCA
The DNA here is from genome assembly GCA_018697195.1 of Certhia americana. Taxonomy (NCBI): domain Eukaryota; kingdom Metazoa; phylum Chordata; class Aves; order Passeriformes; family Certhiidae; genus Certhia; species Certhia americana. Next base: position 17,780,390 of record CM031858.1, read on the forward strand.
AGTGGAAAGATAAAGGAAGGAGGAGATATCATGTCTGGTACCTCAGTTACTCCTGAGTTACATTTCTACCTCCGTTGGAGGCATTGGTGCCATGAAATGACCATGCATTCCCTGTGGGAGGGCAAGCAGTGGTGAACACCCTGTGCTTGCTTGCAGGTAGCCAGGAGCCTTACATTGCTCCTCCTTACTGACCCTGCTAGAGACATTACTGGACTTTCCTTTTGAAGTCTGCCTCACACCTGTCTCCATCTTCACAGTGGTCAGGGCCATGAGAACAATTGCTTTTCACTCACATAATGGGTCTTCTCTCAAAACAACAAGTAAAGAAAACAAATGGCAATAACAGCTTTCCTAGCCCAGATCTTCTATGTTGTTTGAATGTTGGTTTAAGAGTTAATTAGAGAGCAATGAGCATCACCATCAGTTCTACACTTGATCATATATCATATGATCTAAAACCTAGCTACTTGATCCCATCAGATGATTAGTATTTTATTGCTGTATTTTATTAAATATTGATGCCAAAATTTTGTTTTCAGCATTTGCAAATCCTATTAATCAATTAACAGCAAAATTAAAAGGTTTCAGTTTGGTGACAGCTATTGTAATTATATTTACTATGCAGTTTACAACCATATGCTGAATATGTTTGTACTTTTGTATTGCCTACAAGCTCCATTAAAAGAACATTAAATCTGTAAAGTGTAGTATTCTGAAATTGTGAAATGATGGTGTTTTCCTGTGCAAATTTAAAACTCATTAGGGAAATCAGACCTGCAGGTTAGCTATCTGGATGCTGTATTATACAGTGCAGGAGGAGAGGCAGCCACCTCCAAATGGTATTTAAACAAACTCGTGGTCTGTGAGCCACCTACACTCACTAATTGGAGTGGGAGTGCAAGAGACAGGGATCCATCGGAAATCTGACCCCTCTCCAGAAGTGAAGCACCTGGCTGTGGTCAGGAAGGAGCTTCCTTGGTGTGTGCAGGACCTGCAGCCTGCAACAAGCAGCTCTGCTGGTCTGTGCTCCTTTCCCAGGGGAGAGAGGCATCAGGACAGTCTCTGAGGCAAAGACATGCTGCTGGGGAAAACGCCCGTACTGCAGTGAGATTTCTATTTACTTCAGGGAGAGTGTAACACCATGGCTGCTACAGAGATGCTTATAAACTGTATGTAGGATTGTAACTGAAGAAATGTAGAAGTGTTGCAGGAGTAGCTGAGGGGTGTGAGGGCTCCCTGTCTTAGACACCACCTCCAGTACTTGGAATGGCCGTGTACTCTTGGCCACTTTCTGTGGCTCAGTGGGGCTTCTGAACTTCTGCACAACTTCAGAATGAAGGGGTTAAATGCACCCCACAGATTTGCTCTGGTGATGGGACCTAGGAGTGTTTGAACTCCCTTCAGTCTGTGGAGAAGTAGCCTAAGTCTGCTGTTCCTCTGCAAGTCCTCAGTCAGGAAACGATTTTATAGAAGGGATTACTGCTGCTAACTGCAGGGGCATCATAAAACCAGTGATCCCTGCTCCACCTCTTGAAAGAGGCTGGAGGCAGAGAGAGAGTTGCAGACAGTGCATACCAAAAGGATACAGGTACTACAGCCCTAGGGAAGAGAGGAGCTGCCAGGAGCAGTGAGAGAGAATTGCCTGTGTCCTCAGTGCACTTCTCTAGCACAGGGCTAAGGATTATTTGCTCTTTTATGAAAGTTAAAATTGTTTAATGCATTTCAAGAAGGGCATAAAGCTCACAAACACAGCCCTGGTTTGACCTTGTCTGCTGTCCCGTTGTTCAGGAGGATCTTCAAATGTGCATATCCTGGAGATTTTGCACAGTTCTCATTCTGGATCTGAGTTTGAACTCTGGGGCTACTGTTCATGTGAGCAAAGAAAAACTTCATAGTGAGCAAAATTCTTGCTGCTTCAACTCATGGAGCTACAGTGATAGCCTTTCCCTTGCAATGGGTTGATTGGAAGGCCTTTGCCTGGTGCTGTGGCTGGAAACTATTGAACCTGACTAAAGTTTGTGGGACTGGGAGCCATGCCAATAATAGAGGATTCAGGCAGCACTTAAAATGCTGTTTTCACAAGCACATAAATCGTATTCAGCAGTATTTTTGCCAAACTGCTCCTTTATATGACATTCCCTATGTGATGGTATAGGAGCCAAACCTAAAATTTATTCTTCAATGTGTTTCAACCTCAATTTCTGTCTGAGTTCTTTAGCTGGTGTAAATTCATGTAGCTCCTTTGGCTTTAGAGATGTGATGGTTTACACCAGCTGAAGAGAGGTTCCCTCTCTCTAATGTGATTTCCTTGGGTCTTTCTCATGTGGTATTTTCCTGTCATTTAATTTTTCATTATTTTCCAAAAATCTTAAATGTTTCACTGTAAACATTAAAAATCCACTTCTGTCTTTGGCATCAAATATAACAATAGAACTTGTTTTTACATCTCTCAGTGGTACAATATAGAAGCATTGCCACAAGCTATCCACTATCATTACAAACATGGGAATGGAAGACATATATAAACATAGAAGTGTAACCCCTTTCTCGAATAAGAGTTTATAATAGCAACAGTGAACTTGACCCAGTGCATTTCCTGTAGGGATAAGGTGACCTGCAGGGGTTAATGGCCCGTGGCTTTGCCTTGGGCTATCATCTCACCCAGCCAGTGATTAATCCTGGAGAAATGCCCTTTGCTCCCATCATTATCCCTTAAATAGAACCTTTAGAATTCAAAATGATTTTGGAATGGAATTTACCACTGCCCTGCACTCCATTCATTGCAAGGAACTTTACTGTAACTGCATGTCACACTTGCATAAATAACCTTCAGAGGAAAAAAAAAAAAAGAAAAAAGATGAAAGGACTGGCCCAGAAAAAGGAATAAAACTCCAGTGCAGGCTACCACTGCTGGTAATATTCCAACAGCAGGGTGATTCTATAATGGGAGTCTAAAGCTGCTGCAGCAAGTGGAGGTAAAGGAGTCTGAAAGTATTTGATGTTTATAAGAATTTTCCTGTGTGAGCATTAACTGTAGCAAATTTTCAGGCAGCAATGTGTTAGATTTTTTGTTTTGTTTACTTAGCTGCTTCCCAGGCATATTCTTGACAAACTAGAGTTTCTTAACAAATTTAGGATGGCAAGGTCCCTACACTGGCAACACATGGTCTGAAGAGCTGCTGAAGGAACTGGTTATTCCTTTGGACAAGCAAAGTGCAAGAGACTGTGAGTGTTGAGGTATTGTTCTGCTTCAAAGCCAGAAAGCTTAAGTTCATCTGCTGACCTCTCTTGCAGGTCTTTTGCTTGCAAATTGTATCTGCTAGCTAAGCAGCTCAGGTACAGCATATTGCTTAAATTTTATTCCTGAGAATGGAGCAAAATCTGTGGTAGTAAAGCAATCAGTGACCTCAATCATGTCTATACTTCCCTCTTAATCCATCTGATGTAGGCTTCATGCCTGGCTGTATTAAGGTACACATGCCTAGTACACAACTTTGTAGAAATAATTAAATCCACTTACTGTTTTTTATCTTTTTATAGATGCAAGTTTCCTCATACACTGTTTTCTCATTTCACTCATACACACATATTTAATCAAGGAATATTTCAGACAGGAAGATATTCAGCATCAGTGCTAGACAACCAATTTAGCATACCTCTACCATTAATACATTGGTGACAAAAGTCTGCAATGCCATTCTTGCAGTCTCCCTTGTTATATGTACTGGTCACACACATCAGTAAGAAATATTCTTAATGCATTTGGACTAATTTTGCATGTGGAGCATTGTCACCTGTTGCATGAAGTGGCTCTGGTGATAGTAGTCACCCAGTGTAGGGCTTTATTTTGATTCTAGTAAAGGCCATTTTTTTATTCAGTAGCATCTTGCATGCTTTTTTTTTTTTTTTTTTTTTTTTTTTATTGTAAAAATTAATCAGCCTCTAGCAAGACAACCTATAGTTACTGCAAAGTTGGAATATTCACCAGCTGGTTCAGGGTTAACAGAGTTTGAGATGGTCTCCAAAAGACTTCTCACCTTTCCTCTGATGTGTGTCCAGCAAACAGCAGAGTGAAACAGGGCTGTCCCACTCATGGGCCTGGCTCCTGGACACTGTCCCGTGTGGTGCTTGTCTGCCAGACTGCACCAGAGAGCAACTCACAAGCAGAGATGGTCATGGTCTTCTCTGTTGCTCTTTCAATGAATGAACCCAAATCAAGATTTTGATGGAAAATGGACTTCCACACATTACCAGCATTCCCTGCAGGTGGTATCAGGAGTGGTTTCTGATAAGCACAGGTGATGGTGTGGCCCTTTTCTGAACCCTTGCCTTGTCTGCTGGGCACTGAGCCTGCAATGGACTTTGCCTGATTTCTGGACTGTGTGGAGCTCTGGTCTCAAACCATGAACAAAAACTTTGTGCATCAGTGGCTGAAGGTACAGTCATAGCATTGGAGGAACATACACTCTAGCACTTGAAGCCTAGATTTTCATATTCTTAAGGTTTAGTTTTCAAAATATTCTCCAGTTCCTCTACTCCTGCAGTAGTCAGAAAAAGCTGTGTTGTTGTGCCATGGCTTTCGGTGACTGCTGGGCCACCTGGCAGTGCCCAGAGAGAAGCTCAATTCCCAGGTCTGGGACCAGACTTTCAGGTTCTTTGCTGTTAAGTTCCTGCTCTGCACTGTGCCAGTCAGAACTAATGTAAAGGGAGACAATACAAATGTGATTCTTTGGCTTGCTGGCCTTCTTTCTTAATAACAATCTCATCCACCTCTCTTGCATCTCACACCCCCTCCCTGCCCCCCATTCATGGTGTCTCAACTAAATTCTAAAGTGACTGGAGGATGTGTCACATTATGGAAAGATGCAAGACCTCCTGGGATACTGTTGGAGAGCTGCATTAACCAGAGGATGCAAATACAGACCCTGGAGCTACCTCTAGCTCCCTCATGTCTTGAAATATTTTCCCTGTGCTTTCCTTACATTTTCTTCATATTCCAAAATCAAGCTGAACCTTGACTATGTTTTGGTAAGCTATCTATTAAGTGAGCACTAATTATACATAAAGATTTAGCATTAATCATTTAAAGTAACAGGGGAAAGGAAGAAAAGTGAGGACTAGATTTGTTTGTTTGGTTTTTTTTTTTCCCTTGATGCTGGAAAAAGGCATTAAATATTTTTTTGATATTTGATTTTCTTAAAAATGAAATTTATTTTCCTTCTTTTTTTTCATCAAGACTGTAAACATTCTAGAATAATATTTTGTAATTATCAATACTTTAATCAATGCTTATGAGATTTTTTTTTGAGGCATTTGTTTCTTTGTTAAGAGAAAGCTGCTGCTCAGCATCAGAGATTCCTAATGCATTTTTTAGCAACACCAGGTATCAGAATAGATGCCACATATATTCATATACATGAATGAACTGAAAGAGGGGTGCATGTTTTTACTTTTGGGAGTAGCTGCAGTTCTGGAAATTAGAAGAAGAAAAGCTTACAGTTAAAGATTTTAAGTGTTGCAGCTGTTAGGAAAAAAGGAGTTTTGTCTGAAAATGAGTGTTCTGATTCTAGTTTACTGGGAAGGAGAAACAGTAATAAATTGTATCATGTTTACAAGCACCTGTACAAAGTACTGCCATATGTGTAAAACCTCAGGGCATGGAGGGCCATACCACAGTTGGGACACCCATCCTTTCTTCTGTTTTGTTGGAGGAAGGAACAAGTCTTGTCCCTGTCTTGGGGCTGGGAGAGGCAGTCTGGGATGGGACCAGTGTTACTACCATTGCTATGACATGGGATTATCTAAATCACATTTATGTCATGTTTTTTTTACTTAAAGACAATTAAATTCCTTGTTGGTTTAATTTTTTTTAATCTTTTTTTTTTTTTTTCCTGCAATACTACCAGCTATGAGAAAACATTTAAAACAACCATATGCCTGAAAATAATTAATTATGAATTTTGTTAAATTCTCCCAACTGTTTTCATTTTACTAGTCTTAGAGCTATGTTTCATTGTGTGTTTGGAGGGAATCAGGCACCACAGAACCTGAAACCTGAAAGAGACCTCTACATTTTATTAGGATATAAATAATGGTAATAATTTGATGGAGCTCCTTGAATAACACAACAACAGAATGGGGTATGGTTTACAACATCATACCTTGCTTTGTCTGTAGAGCTTGTGCTGCAGATTGCTTTCCTACAGATTGGCTCCTGCCAGTGAGAAGGTCATAAATGCCCACCTTAATCACTGGCTATGTCTAATTTAATCCCTATATAGGGCACCATGTACTTTTTAAGATGCAACTTGAAGAACTTGAAAGGGTAGAAAATATGTTCTTATTAAGGTGCAGTTGAAGCTGCCATGTGATAATGCCGGGGCTGGGACAGACAGCTGGTCCCAAGTATGTTAATCTGTAAGGGAGCAAACCACAACCCTGTAAAGGGTTCACTCTGCTGAGACACTGGACAGCCCAGGACTCATCTAAAATTCCTCTTGTTTCATGAAATAATTTTCATCTACTTAAAACAAGGGCAGGGGAAGGTGAGAAGAACCAAGATTTCTTAAAAATAGAAACGAGAAACTTTCGTAAACTGTAATTATTTTTTAAAGAAAGCATTGTTTCTAATCAACTCCATAGGCTGTATTGTATGGCACATGGATGGCTGTGGACTTCAAGCACACTTACTCTGTTTCCTCCTGCCTCTGTTCACAAGGAATGCAAACACAAAATATCACTCAGGGAAAATAAAATGGAAAACTTCCTTGACTGACTAGTATTTTGCTCATTTACTTCCAACACTCTATCTGATCATCATGACCTTTAGCTAAGGGGATGCATTAGGAGATGTGTTGCCTTTGCTGGCACAATCAAATGGGCTGCTTTCTAAATCACATGGTAGACAGACTTTCCACTGGCATTGTAATGCCTCCATGCTCGTTCCCTGGTACAGAGACCTGTAATCCCAATGGAAGGGGACAGGGACATGCAGTGAAGCTATGCACCAGAGATCACTTCAGTGTATCCCCATAGCTAGTGACCACTTGGATTCCCCAGACAACTTTTTCAACAGAAGAAGGGCAAATGGCCTTCTGGAGTAATCCTTGTTTGCAGAGATTTGAGTGCAGCTGTCAAGGAAGGGCAGCACAGCCACTATTGTTCCACAGAGACTTGTGGCATCATGGCCGTGTTGCAGCCATTTATCATCAGCCTCTGTCATTCCCAAACTGGGGCCTCTCACATGATAACACAGAGTGCCACTGCTCCTTTACTGACTTGGTCCCTGGTTAATCAGTTTGTTCAGGTTTTGAATGCTGTATTCAAGCATATTTTTAACAATGAAAAGCTCTCTGTGCTAAAAGAAAGGTCCTACGTATTTGAGTCACATTCTTTTCTCTCCAATCGTTTCAGGTTTTGTGTCACTTGATTTGTACTAGCTGTGGCTCATTATGAGAAGTATTTGTCAGTGTGGGCACTAAGGCACGCACAGCCCAACATGTGAAATTTAATTATGGGCATGGGAATGTCCTGTCTATTCCCTTGAAATATTGTTGCTTAAAACTTGATAGAGTGAAGGTTTTGCAAATTGAAAGAGAGAGCCATGAAGGAAGATAGACAGAGGAATAGACAGAGGGGTCCAGAGATGTCTGATGTCTGGGGATTGAAGAAAACAGCCAGGTTCCCTTAGGAGCAGTGAATGACCCTGGAGCCATTGGAACAGAGAAAAAAGAAGACACCCTGAAGGCACTGAGGGATACAGGATGGAGCCTGATGACGAACACTGAGGGATGGATCCTTGAATTGGATCAAGAGAGAAAAAAGGACTTGGAGAGGAGAAAGAAAGAAGGTTAGGGCTGGAGGGAGTCTTCTGTCCAGAGGACCTTTAAATCAGAGATTGTGAGCACAGGATGCACATGCTGATATTACAGTGCAAGGTTCTTGGAAAAACTATGGGATAAAATTGGCACAATTTTTATTTCATTGATTAGCTCTGCCTCTCCTAGCTCATTAGAAAGATGTGAGCAAGTGCTGAGCCCTGGTCACCAGTGCACAGCTGAGCAGGACAGAAGGACTTTGCCTCCTGCCATTTGCTGGGAACACTCCTGCTCATGCAGTGATGCCGTTTGTATCTTTGATTGAGAGGAGTTTCATACAAAATGGAGAAATCTTTCTTTACAGGTGGGTAAGTGGCATCTTCATTGTTACTGATGTCTTTTTTGAGGCAGGGATTGTATTTAGCATTTCCTAAATGTTCAGGGCCTCTAACTATGGAAACCAATCATGCTGCAGGACTTTGCTTCGTCTTGTGGAATCTCATTTAAGTAAAAGAAACCCCTTTGTAGCCCCCTTTCCTCAGTTTAGGTTATTATACCACAACCTCTGTTTGTGTCCTAACACCCTGTAACCTCCCCCTCCTCCCAGGGAGCACAGCCCTGACCCTCAGCTCCAGTGGCACAGCACCAGCCACATACAGGGCACTATCACATACAAGGACACAGGGCAGAGATGGTTTTTTTGGAAAGAGATGGTAGCAGGTAGCTTGTTCTCGTTACTGCATCACAAACAGCTACAGCATTATAACAGAGGCTTGTAAAGGAATTGAGGCTCCCTTAATTATTAGTCACTTTCTCCCTGCTCTAAATCCATCCCTGGTAGAACTTCAAGGAGCTGAGGAGCTCTGCTAGCTGTAACCTGACAGATAACAGAGCTATCTTAATCAGCAGAGCCTGAGGCACGGCCACAAACTTCCCAGGTGTTTTTCTCTGCCTACCAGGGTGCTCACTGGCTGCTTTTCACTGATGAACATTCAACAGATTTCAACCAAGCTCCATGACAGTGCTGTTGTCACTCGTGGTGCAGCTACAGAGAGCTGGATGTTGTCTCCATGCTCTTGGGAGGGAAACCGTCAAAACACCAGCAGACAGCAGAGCTCCCTGAGTCCGCAGATGGTATGAAAATAGGGAGCTTTCATTTCAGCACAATGATAAAATCTGAAACTTAATTGTGACAGCTGCATTTGCATTAACTATTTCAGTACCTGACCATTTTTGCAACACATTAAAACCATGAACCTATCAGTTCTCTCTGTCATGATAATGACCTCCAGTTCAGAAGTTAACCTTCAGCTTCCACCCTGTTAACTTCTGATGCTGTTTTCATTTGCCAGTATAGATTGGCATGTTGGAAACTGAAAATACATACATTTAATGCTGTATTCAAGCATATTTTTAACAATGAAAAGCTCTCTGTGCTAAAAGAGAGGTCCTATGTATTTGAGTCACATTCTTTTCTCTACAATTGTTTCAGGTTTTGTGTCACTTGATTTGTACTAGCTGTGGTAGTACAATGTCTTATATTGCTTATTTTCCTAGTTAGGAAGATAGAAATTCTTGTTCCTTTGGCCTAGGCAATGGAGAAGATCTGCTAGGTCAGTGACAGCTCTTTCTGAGAGCATTCCCTGGAGCACATCTGTCTTGTACAATTGCATGACCAGAGCTAGAGATGAGGAGCTTTTCAGTCCCATTTCCCTAGTCATGATAACTGGATTATTGTACCAACCATGAATTACTCCATAAAGAATACGAATAACTGATGTTCATTTGGATATGGGGTCAGTTTTGCACCTTTATAATTTGAGATGTAACTGAGTTTCAGCTAAACCACAGAAACCTAAGACATGTTACTTAAAATCAGAGATAACTTCCTTCAAATTTGATGATTTTCCTTTTGAATAACTACTGTGCTTTAAAATTTTATCTACAATCATATTTGAAAACCTTCCATAAATCTAAGCATTATTTTTGTAGTAAGTAGAATGTGAAGTATTTTCAATAGGAGGTTTTAGCATACAGCTGAAGAAAGAAACCAAATTCATACAAAAATGTAAAGCTAGCTATATACCTGAAAGCTAACAGTCTTATTTGTAACTTATTTTAGCTTAACATTATCACCATAGTCTTCATTATTTGGTGCTGGAGTCATATAGTCTACTGATGTGCAGATAATGTCACAGTCCTAGAGTAATAGCTTTCTGTTTGGAGGGTATTGAAAGAACAATTGTTAGGAAATTAAAACTTCAGAGAAGCCTGTGCCCTGAGATAAAATAATGCAGATACCTTATTTACCCATTATCTCGTTAGAGCCCAAAGTGCAAAGGTGTATTTCATATTGATAGCAAGTTACGAAAGCATCACTATCAACTTAGTTACAGTCTAACAATACTCACACTTTTAAGAACAGTGGGGAGGACACCCCACAAGAGAAACTGAGAAAGAAGGCTCTGTAGAACAAGACATCAGTACTAAGTAGAGAAAAGGAGGAAAAAGCAGCTCTGTAGTAGACTACAGTAGCTATAGAGTAGGGATGGGATCAGAGGAGAGAGAAAAGAGACTGGGAGGAATAAAATACTTAACCGTTATTTGCCAATAATAATGCTGGGGTAAAATATATAACTATCAGTGAGATACTGTCAGATTTACAAGCATCAGATCAAGTTGACTCACTTGCTATCAGCTGTAACTATATAAAATATGCTGCTCCAACTAAATTGGCAAAAGGAAATAAAAAAGAATGGTTTGCACATAAAGAGCTAAATCTTATGTTGATTCACCATATGTCCCTTGCCACCTCAGAGAAATAAAGATCTGAAGAGCATAAATATGTAAAGAATGTTGGCCAGGTTTTGCATTTTTAGTATTTTCTAGTTCTTCCGTAAGTACAACACTCTTGCATTAGGTCTGACTGTTGTCAGCTGCATCGATTGTACAATTCTACCACTGACAGATAGCAAACACAGATCATTTATGGGTCCCTTTTTATTTTTGTTGGAGCATGGGATTTACAGTGAAACACAATTCAGCTTGTTGGTGTTCATCCAGTTGGAAGACTGTTTCCAGGGAACACACTCAACATGTAAACTTTTGTTCTGTGTTTGTGCCAGGTGGTCTTGGTCTCTAAACAGGGGTTCAGGTTGCACTAATAATAAATAATCTTTAAAGATTATAGTAATTCGTAATTTGGAGGTGACAAAGAGGTGTAGAAAGCAAGCCAGTCATTTATAAAACTCCAACCTAGGCTGGCTTAGCCTTTTCAGTGCTGTGAGCCAAATGTCAGCTTTAGGGCACCTCTGTAAGCCAGTCTCTGGAGCTCCATCAGAGCAGGGTTCTCCTCCAACACAGGTGGGCTGACAGTTTACAGAGTAAGTGTTTGGGCATGTGGAGGTGCTTGGGGAGGTAATATGCCAGCTGACACAGTCCTGGCAGCCAGCTCTGGCTCATGGGCTGCTGCTTTGATCTGGCCTTTTCATTGCACTCATGAGAACTGCTCCATTTTTAAAAAAATATGTTGATAAATTTATCATTCTCTTCTATATTTCATGCATAACTCATGTAATCTCTGTGAAGTGACTTGAGAGCTCTCTGCATGTATTCCATAATCTGTGCTTGGGAGTTGTGTCACCTTGATTAGGTGTGATTGTGTAGGGTCTTGCAATGAAGGTTTTGTTCCTGGTCCTTGGCTGAAGGAGAAGAGAGACACTTAGGGTAGAAGTGTGGATGCCAGCAGCACTGCCTTTCTGACCACTCTATCATAGCAAACACCAGGTTTTCAGGTGGAATCTTCTAAAATTAATCACCAGCAGACAAGGGTTCAGTATAAACAGGCTGTGGGACATCAATTATGAGTCAGCATGAATGAAATAGGGGTCAATAATGTTCTGTAGGTAATCACTTATTAGAGAAACACACAAATATGTAGCACTCAACTGTTCATTTGCTCTTGTGTAAGAATAAGACATGACTGAGGTACAGTCTGGCCATTAGCACACAAAAGACATGGAATAGGGTCAAGTAATACATGTATGTGTATAAATTCTAGTATGTTGCAAAAATTGTGTTTCTGTTTCTCTTTGAATTGAGTACTTCTTTTTAAAGTCCAGGAATTTGCAAGGAAATTCAATTGTATAGTGTGCAAATTGTGCACAGTTTGGAAATGTACAGCTAACTATAACACTGGCCCTATTACAACTACAAGGTGATGAAGGGCTAAAATCAGAGTGAGAATGACACCCTTATAAAGAGGTGCACATAATTCATGATATATTCTAAGGTGTGTGTGGAAAACTGAGGATTAGCCTGATTCACCACCGGAAGCTAAACCAAGGTTCAAAGACAGAAAAACTGAGCTACCTTAACTCAGAATCTATGGGAAAAAAGCACTAGCAATACCTTTACCTACTTGTGGAAACTCCATGCTAACTTGTGCATTCTGCTTCACCTGCTAAACCATAAATTTATGTTAAAAGTTGCTGCATTCACTCTCAAAAGCCTGTATGCTACTGGTTGTCCTTTTCTTTGGAGTTCCAACCAGCATGAGACTTCAGAGAAGTGCCTGTCCAAGGTCATGGTATCTGTGCCTCAGGAAGGATGCGATGCCATGAACTTCACAGACATCAGAGGTAAAAGCATGACTTGCCTCCCCACACAACTGCTTCCAGGCTTGCTCTTGTCTTATGAGCATGTGAAGAAATGCAGCCACTTCCAATGCTGAAGTCAACTCAGTTGGTCAGAGCCTGGTGCTGATAATGCCAAAGTTGTGTGTTTGATCCATGCATGGGCCATTCATTTAAGAGCTGGACTCAATGACCCTTGTGGGTCCCTTCCAATGCAGAATATTCAGAGTTTCTGCTTATTATTAAAACAAAGAAACTGAAAAGCCCTTGCCTGTGGTCAAAGGGAGCAATCAAGAAAACATTTTGGCATTTAATAAGACAAGACCTAGAAAAAAAAGCTACTCATGTACTAGATCTGAGTGGTTAACCAAAAATCATCTTCGTAAGAGTATTTTTTTGTAATAAGAATTTGCTGGTGGAATAATGTATTTCTTTGATGCTGTTATGATTATTTTCAAAGACAGTGCACAGGCAGTCCTGACCCCTGAACACAGTAGAAATGTGACAGCAAGGAATGGTACTCTTTTCTGTAGCTCCAAGTCCTTTACCGGTTCTTTCTATTCACTGTAAAAGGGGACTTCCTTTAACATAAAAGTCACTTTTACACAGTCACTAAGTCTGCCATACTGTTAATTTTCCTACTGCATATGTTTGACATCTGTAAGAAATATTGTTGTGCATGGTTTGAATATACAGCCCACCACTCAAGCCATGCAGAAAATCTGGAGGAGATGGCAGAAGCTCAAGACATCTGAACAGAACTTTTACTGTTTGAGAGGTATGTGGGTTTTCAACCAGAATTATCTTGATTAGCTAAAAAGGAAAAAAGATAAAGCATTTCTGTCTTAAACATTTAACGGTGGGTTCACTCACTGTGTTTCAGAGTGGAAGCAGTGAGGCTGAACAGCAAATTTTTCAGCAAGGCAATTGCAGTACCTCAAATGTGGAATTCTGGGGAGGATTCTGATTTCTTCCTGTGCTCTGATACCTCATAAACAGGAAATCATCAATTCTAGTTTTTAATTTGTCAGTAACTCTTCTGTCTTCTACTTTAAAGCAAATTAATTATCCTTCTTTATTTTTGTAATATGTATCAGAAATTTTATCTATTAATTTGTATTGATCTCTTAGGCAAATTATGTATATGTACATTGTATTCTTTATTAGAAGAAGAGCTTTTTATTATTTTTTTTCTTTCTTAATAATAGGAGAAAGACAATATGAAACAATTTTAAAAATACAGGGACAATATAAGACCAGACAGGACTAGCACACAGCTCTGCAGACATCAAATCCCTAAGCAGGATTCTCTCCTGGCCTCAGAGAAGATTACAGCTGTGGTATTAAAGGCCAGCTCCCAAGAGCCTTTCCTCTCACATAAATTAACTGGAAAGCAGTGGCAGAGGGGTGAGGCCAGAGGTGGGCATTGACATTGTTGGGAGTTTTGATCTGCTTCTATTTGGATGGATTAGTTAAAGAACTGCCACAGGATTTAAATTTAAGGAGATAGTCATGGCAAAGTACAGGACCATCTCAAGACTTCTTTCTTTCAATGTTTTGTGAAGGAACTGAGGTTCTGGAAGAACAATACCTGAAATACAGAGAGCTGCACTGGCAGTTCACTAGTCACTGACACAGTGTCTGTGTACTGGCTAACAGTCCAGCCCCAGGGCAGACAGACCCCAAGGGGTCTTTGGTCAAGGAACTCAGGCACAATCTGAATGGGACCCCAGAGCAGAGTTCAGTTTTCCCAGCCCAGCTCCATCTCCCCAAGGCCTGGATCAGCCCAGACATCATCCTGTGCTGAGCCCCAGGTACATCCACTCATTCTCAATAACCCACCCACCCACCATCCCTGTCCTGCATCTCACTGCTGGGAGTACCAGCTGGAACATTACACCACTTCTGTGGTTTTCCCTTCCTCTCTTCTCCAGAGCTTGTTTCTGGGAGCTATGTTGGCTGCCCAGACAGTGGGAATCTGGAGAGCAGAGGAAACGTAAGTCCCTGTCACTGGAAGTTTCTTGTGGGATAAATGTTATATGAAAACAAACCCATGTCATTACCATGACAGATATGGTCCTTAAAGGTTGTCTGGTCAGTGGAAATGTAAAATAAAAACTATAAATTGGTCTCCCAAGTTGCTCAGAAACCAAAATTGTCCTCTCGTAGCGCAAGGTGTGCATTTGTATTCCCTGTTGTAAGGATTTTGTGGAGATCAGATGTTAAACCATATCCCTCCTTTTGATTGTTTCCTGTTTGAGACACATGGCAGAGTTCTGCCTTCTCCAACCAACCCAGAAGAGTTTCAATAATGCTTTCAAAATGCTGATTACCAGGGGCCATACAGAGGTGTATTGACTGATAAACCTACATTTGCTTCGGCCAGATTGTAGCAAGGTTCGAAGATTAGGAATGATAGTTCCCAGTTAAGTACTCCCACTAAAAGGAAAACCAGGAGCTGCTGCCTCCCCATGCTGGTGAGAGAGACAAAAGGCAACTCATTAGTTGACCTGAGAACAATTTATTTGAAGTAATGAGATGAGAAAGACACAGTAACAGCAGCAATAATCCTTATAAAAGGGTACAAAAATAGGTTGATTTACATGCAAAACGATCATCACACAGCAACAAGGAACAATGGCAGCCAGGTTTGCCACTCCCACCATGCTTTTCTCGGTCCAAAGCCATGTCCCTCATCTTGGAAGCAAGAGTCCCTCACACCCCTGGCAAAGATGTCAGTGGAGAATCACAACCTAGACAGGACCACACAGTTTCAGGCTCCACCCTCTCCCAGCTGCTGCAAAAATCTGCTGTCCTGGCCAAAACCAGGACACGTGGATACAACCAGAGAAAGGAAAGATAGCTTGAGGTGACAGTTTGCAGGTACCTGATCTTTGTCATTTGGCTCAGCACACCTAAGCCTGAACACCCCTGCAAGTGACTGAACACCAGGAATGTAAGCTGGATGACTATACCAAGCAGAGATGGGTGGGATCACCATTATAAGCTCTGCCAATGGCTCTTTTCCACTTTTATGCTCTAGTCCTGCCCATCCTAATTCTCTTTTGTGGCATGGGGAAGAGGAGGAACAGACACTGTTAGCAGAACAGCACAGATGTCACCTGTTCTTTAGCTCCCATGCCAGACCTCTTACTTTTTCATAAGGTGAAAATGGATTGACTCCTCTGCTTTGGGAAAGCTTCTGGAAAGCTAAAAAAGAAGGCTCTTAATTACCAAAAGGTGCTCCTGAAGGGGGTACTTTGCAGGTTGTAGGTGAGAACTGTCTTTTCTTAAGCAATTTCTAGTTCCATTAATTATAAAACTGTAATCTAACAGGATCCTGTGGAGTGTCAGTCACAGATGGAGGCAGGGAACTCCTCCCCAGATCATGAGGAGGTGGCTTTGATTAGTGCATGACCCCATGGCAGGGCCTATGGAGTTTAACCTGGGAGGTGAGAAAGACAGAGAGGTGAGTTTGACTAGCAAGTCATCTTTTCTTTGGCACACAGAAGAAAAGAGTAAAAAGGGGGAGAGAAGAGGAGGAAAAAAAGGAGGTAATGGTGGCAAGGAAGTACTGATCAGGTCAACATCTGCACTTCTGCTCTGGAGTGGGCTCTCTGGCACCAGTTTACCAGCGTCCATTACACCTTATGCTTAATTTTAAAAGTAGTTTCTAATAATTTATCATGTATTTGATAGAGCAGAGTGTAGCTACAGTACTAGAAAAACTCTGGAAAGAGTAAGCAAATTAAAATGACACAGCTGTTCCAGGCTTTCCCAGCCTCCCAAGAAGACAGCTCAGACTGCAGCATGACACACACCACATTTCACTGGCATAGGTCCACTGTTTGTGTCACAGCCAGACAGCTTGCAATAGAGTTTGCCCCAAATGTGAAAAGCCTTCTTATTTGAATTTGAGAAATACGGAGTCATATTCAGATTTTAAAGATTTTTAATTGTTAAATTTTAAGACAGGAAATTCAGTACAGCTGTTACTGCTGAGTCCAGACAGGGCTTGAAAGGTGGACATTCAGCAGGGGGGTGCTTCCAGCAACCCTCATCCTTCAAGGGTGATGAACACCCTCCAGCCCTGCTGGCTTCCCTGGGAGCAAGTGTGCAGTCTCTCCTAGAGCTAACCTCATGTGACAGGTTGAACTTACAACTCAGGAGGGTAGATGCCTGCCTGTGACCCAGGATTGTCTTACAGCTGTTGAGTTCAGAGAGGTCTGACGCCAGGCAAAATCTGGTGCAACTCTTATTTCCCCTCAGTAGGGTTACATCAGTGTAAAGCCACCGTAGGCAAAATCAGAATAAAGCCCAATGTGGAGAAACTTACTAGAAAGTGTAAAGAGGTCATCAATCTTACTCCAGTTGCACTTCAGATGTGGTAGTTTTATTCTGGACCTGGTGTATGGTTGCTTTGTGTGCCGAAACCATCTTAAAAACTAGCTAAGTGTTCCCTCACTCATGTGAGTATCCCTTACCAGCCCTCTAACTTCTGTGCACTGCAGTTTAATACTAAAAACAAAGTGCTCAGCCTTTTGCTGCAGCATAATATAGAGCCGTTTAAGAAGTGGTATCTTGGTGTTATACTAGAATTGCACTGCAAGGTATTTTGTCCTTTACCTGGACCAGGACTGAAGGGAAGGGTGGGGGAATAAATGTATGTTTAGAACTAAGATTGGGATTTAGGATTTTCAGTGATTTACTTGGCCACCAAAAGCAATTTGGGGACAACCAAAGTTATTTGTAAATGTAAGCTGAAATTGGCAAATAGCTTTGGATTAAAAGAAAAAAAAAAAGCCAAAACGGATCATTTTGACATTTTCTGAACTTATTCCTGAATCCTTTATGGACTACATTGATATGCACACCTGAGTACAGCCCACATAACTGAGGAAGATGAGTCTGTTGCAGGGTGTTAAACCACTTGCAGTCTGAAGAGCACGTATGGTATAGTTCTCCGAAATGGGAGAGCGAGTGAAATTCCTCACCTTGTCAAGTGAGAGGGACTGAAGGACAGATTTCCTTACTGTTTGAAATATAAGAGAGGACAGAGGAAAACAGTACACTTTGTTAGACTTACTTTTAATTGATTAAAAAATAGGTTAACTCAGGACAGAGGGATTTTTCTCCAAAAGTCGGACAAAAATGATTTGCATATCTCTTCTTGGAGCTGCATTTCTGCACAGCTCTTCTTGGCTGAGCCAAGCACAAGCACAGCCTGTGTAACATCCCTACGTATGATGGACCATGAGTGTGGATGAAGGAATTACTGTATAGTCTTGTTCTTGATTTGGAATTATGGTAAACATTTATCTACTAATGCAAATCAGATTCAGTCTACGAAGATTGATTTTCATATAATTTGACCTTGTCTAATAAGTCTTCTTGACCAGATGAATTGCAGGGACTTTACACTGATTTATTTTTGTTATGCATAAAGTACTGCATGCTTGTTCATTTATTATGCTTAGCACATCAGACTTGGGAAGATCATATTATTTGAAAATTAAATTTCATACATTCGTATTTTAACTTAGACCTCTCTTCAGCTGTTTGACTTCCTATAGCTCTGTCCTCCAACATGAAAAAAAATGCATGGAAAAGAATTACTTATTTTTCTGAAGTTTTCATGTTAAGTAATAACCCCAGAACTGTCACTGTGTGTAGTCATGCTATGATGGAAAAGAAAACTACATAATGTAAGGTTGCCTAAAGCATTTTACCTTAACCTCTGTCCACAAATACTGATGTGACTTAATTATCGTTGTAGTGTTATTGTGCCAATGCAGGAAGGTTTTGCCATTATTTGATCATATCTTTAACTGTATTCCTTAACAGGCTTTGGTTTCTATTACTCTTTACATTAACTCCATCCTAAATCCAGAAGTTTTTGTGATCCAAAGTTACTGATGTTAAGGGAAAAACTCGCTTTCCTTTTAACAGCCTGTGTATCAGGTTCCTGAAGCCAGCAGTACCTTAAGTTCTTGAATCTATTTTAAACAATAACTATATAGGAAGATAATAGTGTGAGGAGAAGATAATTATGATTGTAATTAATCTTTCTCATATTATTATCTTACATTTCAGCTGAAGTAACCTCATGCTGCTACGTTCTTTCAATTACTATGGTTCTTTCCCCCATTTTCGCTTATGTTGAAATTTAAAGATATATCATTTACTCATTTAATCAACTGCCCCTTTTAGAACATTAATGCTTATAGTAAATTTGTTTCAACACTGACGTCTTCAGTATCTCCCCAGATACCTCTTTGCATCTCTTTCAACAAAGTGCAGCCTATTTATCATTATTAATTGTTTACAGTCCTTCAAGCAGTCCATGATTTATCTCAAATTATTTAATATAGACCCCTCATTTTTTTTAAATATGAAGCTGAATTATGCCATTTAGCCAATTACCCAAGTAAATAGGGAGTGTGGTTATCCTGATCATTAAAAAATAATTGTGTTTTGGCTGCTGTATGGTTGGACAACAGAGCCTCTATAAAACTCAACTAGTCATGTGTGCATGTATATATCCTTCCAAACCAGTAACAATAAAAGCTGATTTGTCATATGAACTTTATATATATATATATATGTATGTGTATATATATGTATATATGTGTGTGTACACATGCACACACATACATGTGTCTGGAATCACAGTCACTTCTACTTTTAAATAAAATTTTAGCTGTGTTAGAGTTAAGATGCTTTGGGATTCTTCACCTATATAGGGCCATGATTCTGCAAAGCATTTAAATATGTTACAGTATGGAATTACACTGGTGTCAACAGAATGAATGTGCCTGAAGAAATGCATTTAAGGCCTATGAGAGAATTTAAGTATCAGAACTTGAAGAAAAACTAGTTCTAAAATAACTTTGCAAGTTCTTCTCTTAATGAAAGTGTAAACATTTAAATGGTGAATACCTCTTACTGTCTTGCCAGTGACAGAAGCAAGCACTGAGTTCTATAAGAAAATTATGTCTACTTCTGTCTATAATGACAGAGTTCTAACTTTCAACCCTTCAACTCCTCATGTTTTGAGATTGAATAGTGTACTTCAGGAGTGTATAATTTTAGCAGAAAGATATCCACATGTAAGAGGCAAAAATAATTCCCTAGAAGACTGATGAAAATTAAATATCAGGTGTTTGAAACTGCTCAGGTGTTTAGAAAGTCAGAATTTGCTGAAGGGAAAGGAATTTGTACCCAAAGATCAGGCAATGCATTAAAAATGCATGGGAAAATATGAAAAAAAACCCCATAGGATGCATTGTGGAACCATGTGATAAAATCAATTTCACAGTGAATCATGCAGCTCTGCAGTTCAGTGTTGATAACTCACAATTCAGCTGAGAGTCAGAAAATATTTAGTAATTTTTTTTACAGCCCCAACTCTTAAATTCATATGATTACAGCGGGAATTCTAACTTTAATTAAATTTGAAGTAAGTCCCTGCCTGCATAACAATGCTACAAGCCATGCTCATGTATGCTCCAAAGACTTGGAAATCAAAAGACAAATAAAAGCAACCCGTTTTTTTTTTTCTTCTTTGTGTAGGCTTTTATTGCTAATAGATTGTAAATAAGCTTTATTTGTTTCATCTGGAGGCTGCTTTATTCAAAATGAGTAACAAACTACAATACTGAGCTAAGGAGAGGAATACAGTGAAATCAGACAATGTACAATGCATCCTATTTAATCTAACACAGGATTGCAAAGTAACAAGCTTTATCCGGGTAAACTAAAGCACTAGCAATAAAGGTTAATGAGGTAAGAGCAGAAATGCAACCTACCTTAATGCCAGAGAAAAGATCCACCCAACTGCTGCATATTTCCAATTACTAAAATACAATTTACATGTATTACCAGCTGTGTGTAAGGGACCCAATAAATGATGGATCAAAAGACAAATAATCTCTTTCCTCCTTTTATTTTTACATAATACATTGAATGATTTCATCAAAGAAAAAGAAGGGTCTTTTTCAAGAACTATCCCAAATGTACTCCTTTGAAATGTCGGCATGTCCTCTAAGCATTTGCACTGGTCTGTTCTGGGGATCACACAGGTATACAACAGGATCACACAGGTATACAACACATATAAATAATGATAACTTTACTGAGGTTGAAAAATTGAGCTCCCTAAAATTAGGAAGTTTCACAAATGGGGTTTTGTGTAACTCCAGTCTTTTATGTACTTGTATCTGTTTTGACTTTCATGACCTGAGGAAGTGTCTATCTGTCCAACCCCTTACTCTCCAAACCAACATAATTTGATTTAATGAAATGCACTACTTGTGACTGCAAATCTCATTTGTGAATATTTCTGATAGTCCTTAATTAGTGATACCACTGAAAAACCACATTGCACTTAGTCACTCCTTTTCACATTGCTCTTCATCAAATATCAGTTTGTTCCCCACAAGCTAAAGCCACCTAGTCTCTAAATCCAGTCTCTCCTCTCTCCCATTCTCCCACTTTTTCTTGACTTCCTGCCCTCAGGTTTCTTATCTGGCTAGTTCTAGGTCTGCCAGGCACTGTCTCTCTCTGCCCTGAGTCAAGTGACTCCTTCCTCTTGCACCAGTCACTGTTGACACAGATAGGATGTGCTGCTTTTTCTTGCCTCCTCTTGAGAAAGAACAATTTCCACAGCATATATTGGTTGGAAAATGTGTGCCTAGATGCTCCAGTGACAGCCACATTGGATTCTGTAAAGAAAGGAGAATACTTTGTGGCATGGTGGGAAGACACATCTATGTTGTAGTTGCACTGGAGCTACAAGCAGATGCAGCATACTCAGTTTGCAAAGGATGTTACAGGATAGTTATATTAGCAGTTCATGGTTTTTAATGTTTTAAAGTATTTAACTCTTGCTGCTCTTGGGTCAGTCAATATAAACTACAAATAACTTCCTATTTGATTTGTTTGTTTTGTACCTCATTGTGCTTAGGATTCAGATCAGTGTTCTGAAATGTCTGTTTCTGATCATCATGATTTGTGAATATTATTCATTCTTTCTGATTTAGTCTTCCTGGCCCTTTTTAACCAGTTTCCCTGACTGCTTGACCCAGTGTCAGAGAGGTGGCAAGAGCAGGCACAGAGGACACAAGGAAAAGCAGAAGGGCAAATGCCGAACTCTTCTCTCTGGTGACCAGTGACAAGACCTGAGGGAGCAGCATGAAGTGTGTCAGGGGATGGTTAGGTTGGATATTTGGAAATGGTTCTTCACCCAGACAGTGTCTGGGCACTGGAACAGGCTCCCCATGGCAGTGGACACAGCACCAGCCTGACAGCATTTCAGAAGTGTTTGGACAATGCTCTCGGGCACATGGTGTGACTCTTGAAGTGTCCTGTGCAGGGCCAGGAGTTGGACTTCAGTGATCCTTGTGGGTTGCTTCAAACTTAGGACGTTCTCTGATTCTGTGAAACTGTGGAAGAGAGTATGGGTACCTTTTGATACCTTCTTATCTCTTCCAGAATCATCTGATTCAAACTGTTTTTGGTTTAGTTCTAAATGGAAGGAAACTCAGAAGTTATCACTGTATGGTTTACTATGTGATGAAGACAGAAAACACTGAAAATTAGGTCTAAACATGTTTATGGGAAGGAGAGATAAAGCATCACAGGGCTTAGTGGAGCTGCTCCTACTTATATGAGAAATTAATTAGAAAAAAACAAAACAAACCCCAAAGAAGTTTAGTTCTGAAGTTCTGTGTGTCCTTTAGTATTTACAGTTTGTCAGCATCACAGGACCTTTCTCTGGATTTCGAGTGCAGCTCATGAGACTGTATCCCTGCAATCCCATCAGGCTCTTGTCAATAGGATTGTTGTGCTTTCTCCAATAAGATTATAAACGCTCATTTGCTTTCAGCAGAAGTTTTACCAAGCATCTATTCATATCTTAATGGATTATTGACATAACACAGCAGACTGTTATGAAGTATTCCACTATGTGTAATTAGAGAGTATTTAATCTGCATAATAAAAATCCATATGAACAGTTGTTGTCATTCATGCCCAAAAGCTGCTCATCTAAATGAAGTATCTAGTTTGCCCTATAAATTTAGGGATGGAAAACAGCATTTTGAAAAAAATCTAAATTCAAGAATGCCAAAAAGGTGCTTTTACTCAGCAACCCAGATGTGGGCAATTTGATTTCTCTCCACCCTCCCCCTCCCCCCCCCCCCCCCAAAAAAAAAAAAAAAAGAAGAGAAAAGAAAATGGCATAGAGATTTGGATGTTAAATTGCAACTTTAATCTTGGATCATGTTTTTACAGCCATTTGTTCAATATTTACTGTTCCTTTCCTTGTACCTTTAGTAGGATGCCAAGAGAGCATACAAGGAGCTTGCTCAGGGTCCTCCTGCCTGGGCTGGGGAGGAAGGGTGGGTCAGGTTCTCTGTGCTGTAGGGCTTTGTGATTTTTTTTGCAATTCATCCACCCAGTGCTCCCACATGTACAGGACGGGCAGAAGGTCAAGCTGGCATCTGTATGTCTTTTAAGACCTGCTAAAGCATGTGAAGCAAAGCTTAACTGGGAATATGAGTGGTTCCTAGAGCACCACTGAGTGCTCTGTAATGGGAGAATTTTAGGGCTAAAAACATCAGGGGAAGAGAAACTGTAACTGATATAATGCAGCCTGATAGTGCTGAGAGAGTAATCAGTGAGTAGGGGAAGTATTTTATCCCTGTAACCTGCTAGGGCTTCCTTTATGAAAGGCTTTTTCTAGATCAAAATTTGCAAAGAAAACAGGAAAAAAGAAGTTCAAAATATTTAATAAAATGTTTATATATAATTTTTTGCATTTGTTTTAAAAATTGTTGTGATTTTAATTTTGCTAAGGAACTTCCTTGAGTTTAAAATTAGCCAAAACTGAAGGATATAAACTTCCATTGTAAGGAAATGTTCTGTTCAACCGCTGTCACTGCCTGTTATGGTGTGGTGAAAATCCATCTCAAACTAGCCTGAAAACAGAAATTAAAAGAAAGAAACCCCAAGCAAGGTAAAACCTCAGCTGCAATTTTCACATCAGCCTTTTACAGCCAGAGCACAATACAGTCATTTTGTGGTATCATAAAGAGTTGTTAGTTGTTCTTCTGGTGATTTAAAGCCCTAAAATTGTCGACATAGTCTAGAATATTATTGTGAACAAAAAGAAACTCCACTGCCTAAATTCCACAAGTCTGTTCATTTTGACATGAAAATAATAAACTCAATTATTTGAGAAAAGGCATCTATAGGGCACACAGTGAGCTCGTCATGGCATTGATGGTTGTGTATGTGTGTTGAATTAAGCACAAGTATTCACAAAGAATTGAAAAATCTGTGCTGACACATGAAGATACTGTAATATTCAGGTGAGCAAGGCCCTGTAAAGCAACTTCTGAGTGACTAGTTTTGTATCTAGACATTAATGTCCTAGTTTTGTATCTAGACATTAATGTTAAGTCAACAGGAAGTAAGTTTTTCTGGAATTGGTTCTAATTCTGATATTTAACTTTCAAATATTTGCCTTCACAACATTAACAATGTTCCTTACATAAAGCTTCTAGCAAATGTGAATTTAGACTCATAAATTGCAGGCTCCTCCAGATTATCTGCACAAATGTATTTGTGGTTCTCAGCTGGGGGGGTAGGATTTGGGGTTGTATTGTAATTTAAACCAAAGAATGTTAATTGTAGTGTATGAGTAAAACACTTAGAACTGTCCTAGAGGAGTCTCAAGATGCTTTATCAACCCAGATATTATACAGAACTTTCAAGAACCAGTTCCTGAATGTCTGAGTTTAAGAAAAAAAAAGGCCAATGCGATAAGAAATATGCTGAGAAACCTTCTAAATCCCTTTATCAGAGGGAGAGAGATAAAAATAATAACACTCGGTAGCTAAAAAATACAATCTGTGAAAATCTTAATGAAGCTTAATGAATCATGTGAGCTGTATTGTTGAATTTTCTATCCCTATTTTACAGCTAAGAAAAAAGAAATATGAAAGTGAACACTGACATTTTCATCTATTGGTGTATTAAATTCTGCAACTTAATCCATATTCTTACATGCTTGTGAAAGAGAGAAGAAGAATTTAGTTCTTATTGAAAGTTAAGCTATCTCAGAGAGGGGGGAGAAATCTGCAAGGACAAGAGAAATACCCCCACTCTGTCAGGCATCTAGTGACTAGTCACCCTAAGTTATGGTTTGAAAGCAGGAGACTGAAAGCTTTGAAGTGCCAGCCATCCAAACATCTTTCCGCCTCTGAAAGAAGGAAGTGCATTTCAACAATGCCCAGTCAATGCCAGTTTGGTCTCCCTCTTATGGAGCCTGCACTTGAATGTTTGTAGAGTGAATACTCACAGGGTTTCACTTTGTGTGTTGTTCTGTGCATAGTCTTCTCTTGATGTTAGCTGATCATTCTCTACCCTCTTGATAGTCTCTTCTGCTTTGGAATTTATAAATTTAGGATCTTACTAATTTTCCTCCTTTTCCATCAGAAACTGGATGTCTCTCATCCTTCTGCAATCTGTGTGTGACAAGCACTATCTTTATGTCTTTTGAGCCTCAGTTTGCTGTGTATATATAGAGCATGCTGTTGCATGGTTGCTTAAATATACTTATTAATATTTATAAAGAACTAACTATTTTGATACAATTTTCTAATCAGTGAGGGTTACAATGGGAAAAGGCTGTGGGTTCTGGTCTTCTTTTCTCTTGGGCCTCCTTTACCAGTATTTTTATGGTCCTATTGTGTCCATGTTTTTTGTCAACTTGCTGTGAACTAGGCTTTCTCTTTCGAGTACCTATCTATGTATGTCTCTACACTGACACGTACTGATGAGGATGCAAAATGATCCCAGTGGCAGATGCACAAATGCAGGCAGCCCTGTCCTCATTCCAGGCATTCAGTGTTGAAGGATTTTGTTGCCCCATCTTAGCAGTCCATCTGATTTGGATCAAGACCCCAGATCCTTGTCAACGTTCTGTAAAAATAGAATAATTTATAAAAATAGCTTCTCTATGGAATGTATATATGCACACATAGATGTATATATACATAGGCAGAATGCATATGTAAATAATATGAAGTATGGATTTTTTAAATTCCATATCAATATAAATACATGTAGATATAAACTTTGGGCAATTTTCAGCTTCTTTTTGGCCCAAATTTCACCAGCTGTTACCTGCTTCCTTTGCTTGTCATAGATTGCTGGACTTTTCCCTGGGGAAGCTGATTTTCCAATTCTGATGGGTGTTGTTGTCTTAAATGCTGTAGGGAAGTGCACACCCCTGGCAAGATGTTCAAAGTTGGATTCAGACCATGTGGGGGTCACTGGTGTTATCTCTGAGAACACCTACTGAGGAAATCCAAAGATTCTACAAAGTCAAACAGCCTGGAGAATGAACTGGCTGACAGCTCTTGGATTGGTTCATGTTTCTATAACCAGAAAGAAGAAACAAGCTTTTGACAAAGAGTCTGCTGGCTCTTAAGGTGTGGTTTGGTCAGATGTAGGTCTAAAAAGGTTGGCTCTTCACCTTCGGCTCAGGCCATGTCTTCCAAGACCCCCTGGTTTGGAAGAGCAACACATGAGACTCTCCAGAACAGCCGCTCCTCTCATGCTTTTTAGATCCACAATGGTACTCTGCTACCTCCAGAATAATTCACAGATAGGTCCTGGATACTGACTCCCTCTTCAAATAGCTTGTTTGTGTCCTGAGGTTTTCCTCTATATTATTATGGGACTTGATTATTGATTCAACAGCATTTACCATTACCTTATAATTTTCTTTACACTGCAGAAGAGAAATCAGAAGACTCAATCAGACCTGTAATCTGTTCCTTATCTTCCCTGGAAGGCAAGAAGGCTTTCCAATGTTTTGTTAGATATTTCTGGAGAAACTCCTCACTCCATAAGCAAAAGCACAAGGCAAAGATCACAGGATTCTAAAACACTGACCTGTCCTTTTGAAACAGTTCTGCTTCCACAATGCTCTTCAAGACACAAGAGCACGCTGGAAGCGTCTCACTTGTTTTAACAATGACAGAGCTTTGTTATCACATTACTCCTCCACCCTAACATGGCCAGAGGGATTTTGTATGAACTTAAAATTGACTTGTTCCTAGTGTAGACCATGTCCCCTCAGCCTGTCATTAATTTATAGGTCTTTCTTTGATACATAATGATAAATTTTGTCTTTTAAAATGCTCACTGAATCAGCTGGTGAATAACCTCTATTACCTGCCAGAGGTTGTCTCCTATGCCTTCAATGTCCACTGCAAGAATCAGTCTTTCTGCCCTGGAGCTTGTTCATCTTTACAGCTCTTGTTAATTTCTTGATTTGTCAGTTAAAAGGGTATTAGTTCACAGAATTTTCTTATATGAGTGTAGTCATCCAGTAGGTAAGACAACATATTACTGTGGTGATTCTTCCATGGCCTAAGGCAGTTTTTTCTCCACTACACCTAAGCTTTTGGTACAGTTCCCTAAACCACTGATTTTAGTGCCACAGCCTCCTAGTGTGGAGCTTGCCTTGAGTCAGCAGTAGGCAATGGCTCTCTGGATTACAGTTTACCTGTTTATTCTGGTTGGTGATGCCCTGATAAACAACACTGGAGATTTCAGCAGGCGCATGCAGCAAGTGTACTGATGTGTGATGATGATTTATAGGACAGGATATTCTGATCAGCTTGTTTGAAATGGCCCTCATAGTCATGCCTACATTATGTCAACAAGTGAAGGATTTTCCACTTGGATTTGCTGAATGCTCTTGAAACTCCACAAAATTTCTTCCCATTGGGGTCTTGGGCCTCCTTGCCAGGTGAGATGGTTTTCATGTCTTTGGTAGTTCACTTTCCAAATCTTTCTCCATTCTTTGTTTCTCTGTGAAATCAGCCTCACAGTTATTTCAGTCAGGAGGATAAAAGGAGATGGTAACCTTTATTAGCAGACAAGCATGTACATCTTTTAGAGTTTATGCTTTACACGCATCCTAAATACCTTCCCAAGCAGTGTCAGCATTCTCTCTTGGATGGGAGAGTGACTTCTATCAGCTGTTCTCAAGCTACATGCTCCCAGGAGGGAGCTGTCTGGCATACCTTTGATACTGTGTCTCTTGCACCAACACATAAATTATCTGGCTAACTCTGCTTGGGTATAATTGCACTGGCATTATGAGTGACAACCAACCACATCTCAAAGAAAAGGATACAGATAAGCTACCTCTCCTATGTTACTTCTCTATTCCATTTCATCATATTCTGCTTGCACTTTATGTTTTTTCTTTCTGGACTTGTGTTTTTCTTCCTAATGGGCATATTCATTTAGTTTGTGACATTTCCAGTCCTACAAAAGACACAGTGTTTCATTTTTGAAACCACCGCAAATATCAGATTTTCTAAATTTTATCTTGTCTAGGCTTGCAGTTCACATTCCCCACAGCACAACCCCTATGAGATGAGCTTTGCTTGTTTGTACTCAATATAATTAGAGTTTCATTTCAAAAGTATTTCAAATACAGTATAACTTGTGTAAGTTGTTCAAATATAAATCATATGTAGTCTTTTAATATCCAAAGTGATAATCCAGTCTTTGCTCTTGCAAAATTTCTGCTACAATTGATTCTTTCTAGCTCTTCTTTGCCCTTCTTCAGCCATTGTCCACACACTTTTGCAGAATTGTTTTAATTCTTACAAATATAATGCCCAGAGGCTGCTTGGGTCTATATTTTGTTTCAAGCCTTTGTGCAGTCTTCTATGTGACTTCTTGCAAATCTACTCTGACTGTATTTTGTGGCCTTCTCTATAGAGTCTTCAGTTTTGTTTCACAATTGCACCTCTTTACAGATTTACAGTTTAATACATATAAAGCATCACACATTTCCTTTTTTGATTTCTTTGAGGAAAATGATCCCTCTGCAGCTTTACTCTTCTGTAACTGAAGAATACTCTTCATTTATTTAGTGCTGTGTAACAGCTGTCCTGCTCTTTCTCACCTGCACATAGGCTATTGGTCTAATCTGGTGCATCTGAGCCTCAGCATGTTTTAGGCCACTTTTTAATCTTCTTAGGAATAGAAAAAAATTGTCCTGTTTTGCTCAGTTCTCTATGGATTTTCTGAAAAGTTACGTGCTTAAGGCAGTTTTTACTGGTTTCTCTAAAATATCCTTTACTCACTACTTTTTCTTCTACTTGTGTGTCTGTTTTGTTGCTGGTACTGCATTATTTTCTGAGGTGGCAGTGAAACAGAGTTCCAAATCAGGACTCAGAGGAAAAATAAATCATCATCATAACTAAAGAGAATCTAATTCTGGGGAAAGATCCATATGTTTTACTCCATCAGGTGCTCAGTACTCACTGAGTGTAGCAAAAGCTAATTCAGACCAAAATTCTTCTCAAAGTGCCTTTTACTGTGAGTGTTATTTAATGTTCAGAGGTGTTATGCACTTAAAACTGTCTCTGAAGTTAAATGAGGAAAGAATGAAGTTATATATTTATGCACCAAATTTAAAAGACCAAGATTAAAAATTGGCTTGTAATGCCTTACTATTTAGAAGTTCTTACATCCAGTTAAGTTATTCATTGTTGTTTTTTATGGAGATATTCCAGAAAAATGCTTTCAGTTCTGGAATGATTGATCTCTTTCTAATTGAGTGAAACTTGGCAAGCCTCAGATCTACAAAAAACACAAAGAGTGCAGGTACAACACTTTGCTATAAAAAGATTTAATTAAATGCTGTATTTCTAAAATCATAATAACTGAGAAACCACCATTTTGTTTTACTTACTGTGAAAAGGCAAAATGTAACCAGAAAACAGTAAGATCCAATTTGCTTATTCCTCAGCTACAGAATCTGCTTTCCAAAATAAATCTTTATGCTGCTTCTTTCTCCTTCTAACAAATGTTTTGGTCTCTTACTGGCAAAAATGAAAACAGAAAGAAAGACAATAGTGTCTGAAGAGCCTTTTCACTTGGGAAATACTACTTTATAATAACTGTAGTATAATCTGTCATAACTCCAAATGCAACAGACTAGTACAAACAGAAAGCAACAATGGTAAGTGCCTCCCTGGGTGTTTCATGGTAATTACAGTCCTCTGGCTGAGAGAGCTGATGGCTAAAGGCAATTTAGGCATTTAAACTGACCAGTCTGATTCCTTTCCTTTTAGATTGAGATCACTCTATTAACAGGAATGTAGATTGATGGTGTATCCAAGGTTTTCTGGAGTGGGGTGCAGTTTCGGGAGACAGCCTTCAAAAATATGGGTAAAAGAGTGAAAAATCAGCTACACAATTACTGGGGCATAATTAAACGATATTTAATTATGGGAGCATCATGACCACCAATTTACTTTGACTGCCATTGCTATTTTGTACAGTCCTTAATATGGAGGATATGGTGTGTCTGTACATGTTGTTGTCCTGTACATACTATTGTTAGTGTTCACTGAATATTATTTTCCATAAGACAAACATGGTTTTTAATGTAAATTAACAGACTGTTATCTTCAATAGTGAGCTACAGAGCAACAATAGCAGGTTTCTGATTACAACAGTATTTGACATTTTCTATAAAGACACAGAAATTCCAGCTCAGGAGGGACCTATTGCTGCACTTCTGCCTCTTTCCAGATTGGTTTTGTTTTCAATATTCCTGTACTTCAAAATGACTGCAGAGATGATGGGATTTTGGCACATTGGGAAGTACTGTAGTTATGGAGGTACTGTCATTTTGGTGAATTTTTGTCCTGTGCCCAGTGGGAACAGGAAAAGCAGTGTGGAGAATGGGGACAGAATTTGCTACTTGGCCTAAACACAGCACACAGCTGTGGCAAGTTTGCTTGCTTGTAATTGCAGAAAGGCCTAAGTTAGAGTTTTTAATGTTCCTGGGAAACCAGACAACATTAACAATTACATATGTACCCAAAGGGGTAAGTAAAAATTATTCAAAATCAAAACAGAGATGAAAAATAAAAAAACACAGTTAATCTTTTTAAACAGAAAACCTAATTATTTTTTACCTTTTGTGTTTCAATATACTGCATTCATCAATGTCGTATTTCAGAAAAATACAGGGATGGGTTTCTTCCTTTTCCCACCAGGACCTATAGCATCCAGAGGGCTCTTTGTTGCCTCTGTCAGGTCTTCAGAGGGCAGATGGTCACAGATGCTTCTCCTGCTCCACTCACCTGTTTTGGCTTGTTTTTCATGTCCAGAGTACTTGATCATTTCTCAGTTGGATCTGCTGACAAAAACAGGCTGAGTTTGCCCCAAAGTCCTTTAAAGGAAAAGATAACTTGTTAAAGGAAAGCTGGGAAAGTTGGAATGTAGGACTTTTGACTAGAATTCATCCACTATGACTAGCTTTAGGTAACTTTGGAAAGTTACCTAATCCCTATTTCCAAACTCCATGGTCTAAATCAGTTTTGTTCTCCTGGAAATGTCAGCAGGAGAGGCTGTTGACACATAACAGGGCCCCAGCTCTGGGTGTCACTCTGCAGGTGTATGTGCCAGCAGAGGACAAACATGCTCAGGTCCTTTCTCCAGAGCCAAGGCTGAGGCTGGCACAGATGCTGGAGCAGAGGCTGGAGCAGCAGTAGGGAATGCAGAGGGGTGGATGGGAGTGGGAAAGAAAAGGCTGTACAAAGCAGCAGGAAGGGGCTGCATGGCTGCAGGGAGCTGCTGGTGGTTCCTAAGGCTGAAGGACAGGCAGAACGGCAGTTCCTGTGCTCTCAGGAGCTCCCTGCAGACAAACCTCATACCACACAGTGCAGGGAAGGGCAGGTGCCATGCCTTTCCTTAGCCAGGACTGATAGACATCCTTTGGAACACGGTGCATCCAGCATGAAAGTTCTGCATCTTGTATGATGGCCATGTACAATCAGCCCCGGCACAGCAGCTCAGTTTATGGCTTCACCTGCCATGTGTTTGATTTGCTGTGCCTGCACAGAGGGTGCACATGCACTGCTGTCAGCTGGGACCCTCCTGGATTTGCACTGACCAGCTCCAGCCCTGGGTTCCATAGGGCTGCAGTCACGGATGCCTGGTGGTACAGATGATCTGTCACTGACGTGTGATGCAAGTTGTGGGAGGGCAGCCGGTGACCAGCAGGAGGTACTGCGAGGAGAGTTCCTTCTGCCCTTG
Source organism: Certhia americana (assembly GCA_018697195.1). Lineage (NCBI taxonomy): Eukaryota > Metazoa > Chordata > Aves > Passeriformes > Certhiidae > Certhia > Certhia americana. The sequence continues at coordinate 17,811,990 of CM031858.1, forward strand.
CCTCTAACGTGCTGCAAGGATAAATCACCCCGACTCAGGTTATAAATGGTGCTAAGAGATAGAATGGAGCCCTGGGATGAAAGTCCTGCAGACAGAAGGTAACGGCACTTGGATCTAGCACTGATTAAAATTCTGCTAAGCCTGGTGTTATTTACTGTTTTTAAAAAAAATTTTTGCAACCAAAAGAGATGAAAAAATATGAGTTGCTATAAAAGCAAATCGGGATAAGTGGAATAAGGACAACGCTGGGTTTATTTGAATTAATATTTATATTCAAGGTATCCCAAACAAAAAAGGCATGCAAGGCGACATCAAATCATCCAAATTCCTTTTTATTTGCAGGATATAAGAGAGTTTGAAGCCTCTGCAAAACAAGGGAAACAAATTAGTGGATCCATGTATTTGACTAACCACTTCCATTAAGCCAAGCTATTTAAGGGTGGCTGCTTTCCAGTGTCTTAGATAGTTTTGATGTTGGGAGGCTTGCCATATCTGGCAAGCTGACTAATTTTGTTTTTTTTTTTTTTTTTTTTTTTGTTTTTTTTTGTCTTGTTACTTTTTGATACGTGTGTGAAGGTATTGATTTCAGTAGAATACTTCCATAAAAGTGGATCCGGGTTATACCATTGTGTACATCCCTACTCTGTGCTCTGCAACCACTCCTCCGCCTACCAGTGACCAAGAGCTTCTCACTAACGTGATTGATCCTGTACATGCCACGATGGAGGAGAGGTAGTCAATATTTATACCTCTCACTTGCCTTCGAATTCATTAAAGATATTTTTATAAGAACACTCGATCTTACATATTCCTTGTAATATTTGCCCACAGAAGAAGTCTTTGTTATGTTGAGTGGAATGCCTAGTTAAGACCTAAATGAGTACAACATTATTGTAATATGATTTGTAGAAATACGTAGTACAGGCGGAAGATGAGAGAGAAATGAAAATAGAGGAGGAAGAAAAATGATTTAGGGCAGGAGCCCACAGACAGAACAGCAATATTTCTACATTACGACAATATTCTGAGAAAAAGTAAAAGCACAATGAGAAGTTCTGTTATTTAGGTTTTAAATTTAGTAAAGTCAAAAATTTTAGAACAAAATCGTGTTTAAGGACATGAAAATAGCTACAACAGCAGTTTTGCTTTGTCTAAAAATGTGTTGCTTCAACGAACTCCAGAAAATAATCCCTTTTATCAGAAGGACCATTGAATTCTCACATTAGGGTACCTTTTACCTCATGACAGGTTCTTCATAAGAGATCTTTATTTACGTCTTTATTGTTTTACTCGGTGAGGTAGTGAATTTAAAATCATACCACAGCAACATACAGTCACAACAATGACAACAAATCCCCATGTGGCTTGAGGAGCTGTTAACGCTCTGCTAAAGACTACTTAATAGAGATATGTATTGGCTCATGGGATATTTTGTGAGAAATTACATTGCAGATTGGGACCAAAGAAAGTGTTTGGACGTAATTTGTTTTCTGAAAATAAGTTGTAATAGGAGTAACCTGCCACATGCTCTATTTTCTGAAATATATTCCTGAGAGGTCAAATGGAATCCAACTGTGGTGGGGAGGAAGGATTGGCCATTTATGTGATTGAAGAAATCACACATAACAATCCACCACCAGCAAGATGCTGGTGACATGTTAACACGGAATTTTAATTCATAAAAGCAAGTGAATCATGAAAGTAATATATCTTTACTTTGTGTGTACCAAATGTAAGAAAGCTATACCCAAACATTATGATGCTATTTTAGCGTATGGTTTTTGTATTTGCCGCTCTTTGGGCAGGATTTCAAAGGTGCCCATTTGGCAAAATATATCCATTGGAAATCAAACCTCATTGTCTTATATTGGTGTTCCACTGTACTTTTAGCTGTGTAGTTGTGATTATCCATCCAGACTCGTCTTCTGGGCAATGGAATTTCTTTCATATCTGTATATCCTGGGATGTTGGTGGGAATATCAATGGATTTTTTTTTCCTTAATGCAAATTACGTGTCTGTTGAATTTAAG
>CM031858.1:17814221-17824431 GCA_018697195.1 Certhia americana
TGTGTGCTTGAAGGACAGGCAGAACGGCAGTTCCTGATCGTCTCAGGAGCTCCTGCAGACAAAACCTCTACCACCACAGTGCAGGGAAGGGCAGGGCCATGCCTTTCCTAGTCAGGACTGCTAGACATCCTTGGAAACACGGGCATACCAGCATGAAAGTTCTGCATATTGTTGATGGCCATGTACCAACAGCCCCGCACAGAGCAGCTCAGTTTATGGCTTCACCTGCCATTTGTTCGTGATTTGCTGTGCATGCACAGAGGGCACAGGCACTCTGTTCAGTGGGGACCCTCCTGGATTTGCACTGGACCAGCTCCAGCTGGGTTCCCATAGGACTGCTAGTCACGGATGCCTGGGGTCAGATGATCTGCACTGAAGTGTGATTGCACGTAGTGGGAGGGCAGCCGCGTGACCAGCAGGAGACTGCGAGGAGAGTTTCCTTTGGCCCTTGCCTCTAACGTGCTGCAAGATAAATCACCGATCAGCTTTAAATGGTGCTAGAGATATAATGGACCCTTGGCTGGCGACCTGGCAAGACAGAGGGTAACTGCCACTGGATTAGCATGATTAAATTATGCTAGCCTGGTGTTTATTACTGTTTTTAACAAAATATTTTGCAAACAAAAAGAGATGAAATAAATAATATGATTTGACTATAAATTAGCAAATCAGGGATACGTGGAATAAGGCAAGTGGGCGTTCTTTGACATTAATTTCATTCAAGGATATCCAAGGAATGCAAGGGACATCAAAATCATCAAATTCCTTTTTATTTGCAGGATGTAAAGAGAGTTTTGAAGACTGCTGCAACACCAAGGGGAAACAAAATTAGGGATCTGTAATTTGACTAACCACTTCCATAGCACAGCATATAAGGGTGGCTGCTTTTCCCAGTTTTCTAGATAGTTTGATGTGGGAGGAATTGCCATACTATTGCAAGCTGCTAATTTTTTCTTTTTTTTTTTTTTTTTTTTTTTTTTTTTTTTTTTTTGTCTTGTAACTTTTTGAGTACGGTGTGTGAAGGTATGATTCATTAGCACTACTCATTAAAAGTGGATCCGGGTTATACCTTGTGTCATCCCCTACTCTGTGCTTGCAAGCCACCCCTCCGCCTACCAGTGACCAAGAGCATCCACTAAGTGATTTATTCCTGTACATGCCACATGGAGGAGAAGTCAATATTTATACCTCTCACTTGATAGAATTCATTAAATATATTTTGCTAAATAACACTCTATATTACATATTCCTTGTCTAATATTTGCCCACAGAAGAAGTATTTGTTATGTGAGTGGAATGCCTAGTTAAGACCTAAATGAGTACAACATATTTAATATTTATTTGCTAGCACAATACAGTAGATACAGGGGAGATGAGAGAGAATGCAAATAGAGGAGGAAGAAAAAGTGATTTAAGGGCACAGACAGAACAGAAATATTTCTACATTACTGCAATGATTCTGAGAAAAAGTAAGCAGCAAGAGAAGTTCGGTTATTTAGGTTTTAGAATTTAGAAGTCAAAAATTTTAAGAAAAAAATCATGTTTAAGGAAATTGAAAATAGCTACTAACAGCAGTTATGCTTTGTCTAAAAATGTGTTGCTTCAACAGAACTCCAGAAATAAGCCCTTTTCATCAGAACTGGACCATTTGAATTCTTCACATTTAGGGTACCTTTTACCTTCAATGACAGGTTCTTCATATGAGAATCTTTATTTTTACTTCTTTATTGTTTTACTCTGTGATGTAGTGAATAAAACTCATACCACAGCAAAATCCAGTCACAACAATGACAACAAAATCCCCATGTGGTTGAGAGCTGTTAAAGCTCTGTTAAAGACTACTTACTAGAGAGATTGTATTGGCTAATGGGATTTTGTGAGAAATTACATTGCAGAATTTTGGCAAAGAAAGTGTTTTGGACAGTAATTTGTTTTTCTGAAAATAATGTTTTGTAATAGGAGTAACATGCCCTGCTCTATTTTCTGAAATATATTCCTTGAGAGCAAATGGAAATCACAACTGTGCGTGTGGAGGAAGGATTTGGCCATTTATGTGATTTGAAGAAATCACAAATAAAATCCACCACCAGCAAGATGCTGTGACATGTTTAACACTGAACTTTTAATTTCATAAAAGCAAGTGAATCATGAAGTAAATATATCTTTACTTGTCGTGATACAAATGTAAGAAAAGCTATATCAAACATTATGATGCTTATTTTAGCAGATATGTGTTTGTATTTGCAGCTTTGGGCAGGATTTCAAAGGTGCCCTTTGGCAAATATATCCATGGAATAATCAAACCTCATTGCTTTATATTGGTTTCTACCAATGTACTTTTTCTGCTGTGTAGTTGTGATTATTCAATCCAGACTAGTCTTCCTAGGAATTTCTTTTCATTATCTGTATATACTGGAATTTTGTGGATGAGAATTCAATGGATTTTTTTTTCCATTAATGCACAATTAAGTGTATTGTTGAATTTAAAGGGGAATTTGAAAAATTTTAATAGGCTTTTTCTTAGAAAGACACGTGTACACATACATCATATTAATGGTCTTCCTATATTTAGTGAGTTCAGCTGGTTTTGCACTAAGCAGAGTATGACTACTTTGTTCATGCAATCCTGAAGTGTGAAAACTATTTTAACTTGAAATTTAACTTTGTTTATGAAGAAAATATTTTGAACATCCTGCGCAAATTTCAAAGTATCGTCAATTTTGAACAGGACAGCAACTTACCACCTAAAAAAGCCCATTGGTACAGAAACAGCAGTTTCGAGTAAATAGTGTATTCTGTGTTCATCCATCACAGCTTTCAGTTTCCTCTCTGAATGGACTCAATCATTTTATTGAAAAGATATCCCACAAACCAAATGCTGTCCATGATTAATTCCTACATGTGTTTCCTGTAACAGGCGCTTCTGTTACACTATTGGCATGTTGTGCTGCTGGTTGCACAATCTTTCTATGCATGGTCATAGTAGTTAATTTTATGGTGATGTGTTTTTGGGTTTGGATTTACCTGTGATTTACCTACTGATTTTCTCCAGTAATTTATGGTGCTAGTTCCTTTCTTGGGAGGGTGCCTTAGCAAATGTCACTAAAGTACATACCTACCACATTAATAAATGGGAAATGAGTGTTGTGTGCTGACACATGGAATTGTATGATCTTGATAGATAATTTCCAGGTGACATTTAAAATGGTTTTCTCATTTGCAAAATCAAATTCTTTTTTTCATTATTCCCAACGTTAGCTCATCTCTGGCAAAGCAACAAATAGGAGGGACCAAGCAGAAACAAAACAGCACTGACAGCATTGAGCAAGGAATTAAAATCAGCTGAAATTCTATGATTCTGTGGTAAGTGTTATGATACTGTTTACAGCACTGAGTTACTCTGTTACCTGGTTTAATGCCTAGATGGTTGCCATTTCTTTCTGCACAAGACACAGCACTGTGTGTTCCTGGCAGAGGCACAGAACAGCCAGTCACACAGAAGACCCAAGCAGTGCTCACATCACAACCATCTTGTACCACCTCTGCTGGTCCTCCAGCTTGCTCTCTTTCCCAACAATTGTCTTAACCTCAGAGCAGTCAAAGTTGGCAAAAATAGTAAAGATGTCCCTCTGATGTATTTTTAGGTCTGCACACTTTTTGTTTTTAATCACATCTGCAATTACTGTGAAGTAGAAAAGGACCTTGGAAGGGTCATGTGTCTATGAAACCAATATAAAAACGTTTGTTCCCTCCGGAGAAATAGTTCTTTGCCCCCTGGTGGTGAATTAATTTTGAAAAATATTACAAAACACTTTTAAGAAAATTTACTTGAAATGAAAAATAAATACTCATTGCTTCATTGAATAAAAGTAATAATAAACTGCTAAGCAACACTTAATGTGTCGAACATAATCAGGAAAAAATCCTATTATGAGCAAGCTCCATCAATCTTTGATAGTCACTGCAGAATAGATTAAAAATAGTTTGAAATCCTTCAATACTTCAAAATCATGTCTCTTACTTTGCTTTTTGGGGGAGGGTTAACACAAATGCCTTGAGAATGTAATGTAGTCTTGAGAATCCCTAATTGCCAGCATTCTTACTGGAAATGAACTATGGAAATTATATTCATTTGAACAGCATCTTTGCATTTGCCCCTCTCTGTATGTTGTCCACCCATTGAGAGCTCCCGTTCTGGGCCACGAGAATAACATTCCCTGGATGAAACTTTCAAAATAGCTGTGCATATTTCTAAAAGTTGTCTGGAGGTTTTCAGCTCGCATATGCTGGTTATCTCTGTATGTGGATAGACTACCAGGATGTCATTCTTGGAATAGTAATCACAAAATTAGCACTGGTAGTCACCCACTTGCAATTTTAGCCATATATCATTTTGAAAGGGGCCAAGAATACACTGTTTAGAAAGATGCCGTTTGCCTTCTAATCACTGATTTTGTTCTATCTTTTAATTATTGTGTCTCCAAAACTTCTTCCCATGTTGATGTTCTGCTTCAGAAAAATATATATTAAAATTTAATGACAAACTATTGTCATGTAGTGCAGCAAAACGTTATACATTTATGCTGGGAAAAGGCATTTATAATGAACAGGGCTTTCAATGTTGGCTTTACAGTATTAGGATACTTTACAGTATTAGGATATGGCTGATATTCTGAAGATGATCTTGCTTTTCCTATTGCACATTCTGAGTGTATTACCATATCTTGTACGATGGTAATGTGGCTTCAGGTAATTTTTGTGTTTGGGAAACAGCATCAAAGGTATGGCATGCTCAGCAGGCACTATTGGTTTTGGCACTAATGATGTAACATGAACAAAAAGAAAAAAATCCCAAACAAACAGTAATGTAGCTAAAAGAGAGGACTGAGCTGCCCAGCTGCCTAGACCAGGCACAAATGAGCTATTTCCTAAATAATATTCTTTCATGTCTGAGGGACTGTAATAGCTTTCTGTTTTTAGCTCAGTTGCTTTTGTTTCTCTTCCCATTCCCACATTTCTTTCTCATTACTTTGACTTATGTCTGGCCTAAGGTAACAGCTGGTGTACACAAATGTCATATTCCTTACGAATCTTTCAATGGGCAGGGTCGCTGTAAAGCGGTCCTGTCCCCACTGTCCTTCTTTTCCCACTGCCACACTGGATATCATCTTCTCTCGGTCTCCATTCCGTTCCGTTCGCGCGGCTAAACGCTAAACTGCGTCTGCAAAATGATCTGACTTTAGAAAAAAATCCCTTAAAAAGGCAATAACCTTTTTGGAAGGCCACTCGCCCATCGGGATGGAGCACTGCGGCACTGCTCCGAGCAGGGTTGCTGCTGCCCCGCCGCTTCGGCAGGAGAACCTTCTCTTCCGGTGCGAGTGCTCCAGCGTTCCTGCCAGCTGTGAGACAATTCCTGCCTCCGCTCCGCTCAGCCCTGCTGCCGGGGGAGCAGCTGCCTTCAGCTCTCCAGCTCTCCGGCTCTAGTTGTACAGCGGGTTTGGCTTTTTCCAGTGGAAAAGCCACTTTTAGTCGGGTTGTTTCCTGCCTGCTCTGCCCTCTTGTTCTTGCTCCCTCATCGGGGCTCGCTGTCCCCGCGATTGTGCGAGTGCAGCTGTTCGTGGGTTGAGTTGTGAATAGGATCAGTGAAACATCTGAGTTTTTCTGTGCCTGTGTACGTATGTGTGCAAAGCAGTTCTGTGGGGTTGGGTTTTTTTGTGTTTTTTTCTTTATTTATTTATATATTTAAAGCTGGATCATCTCAGTCATTTGATTTATAATGTGGCCCACAAAGAGTTGAATTAGCACAGCTGGGGAGGCAGCAGACAGCGGCGCAGAGGTGGGAACCAGCGCCTGGGCTGGGGGGAGGGCGCAGGAAACTCTGAAGCCAGCTTTGTGAGCAGAGAGAAGTACACTGGGGCTGTACAACATCGTGCCGAGCACCTACACTAACCAGCCAGAAGAGAGAACTGGAACAGACCGCGGAGCAGTCAGGCTCTTCAATTGCTGGAGATAAGGCTTTATCTTCAGGAAGAAAAGGGGTGGTCCCTTAATAAGCTCTTTCCCCTAGACGTCTGCTATTCATTTGAGATACTGAAATCGCAGGCTGTTTAGCTATTCAGAATATGATCGTGTGAATCCTACTGGGTTTATGAAGCATGTTGGTCTTTCAGTGCTGTTAAAAACGCTAATAATAACTGGTTCATGCCTCGGGCCTTGGGTGCTACTGTCAATTAGTGTCAGAACAGAGATTTATTTAAACAAATTATTTCTGTATATGCTTCTTTCCTTTACGCTTTGTAAAGTAGAGCTTCATGACCAAGTGGACCTGTTCCAGTGGCACCTGTCTGCATGTGCAGGCAAACTTGGGGCGCAGAAAGAAAATGCTCTCCTTGCCTTCATAGCTCTCTATGTTCTTAAGTTAAAGGAGCTGCTCAGCGGCAAAGACTACATGCAGCATTAAAAACTGTTCTCTGATCCTCTAGCAATTTAAATGTCATGACTGAGTCACAGGAAAAAATACAAATACTTCCCAGCAGGAGTAATTTTAGACAATGATGAAAAAGCCATGTGTAATCTTCTGCCTTCCTCTCTACCTTTGTGTCAGAGTTTGCAATAGTGAGATTTAAATCATCATCACCAGTCTCCCAACTCACCAGCCCGTGATGTCTCACGTGTAGTCATAGAGAGGCCAAGCATTGTTGAATTTGATTATGTTTGTTTTATATTTTAAGTCTTTCTCTGAAGACAAGGGAGAGAACTGACCTGTAATGTAACTGATTTTTTTTTTTGGGGGGGGGGGAGGACAGCTTAATGTGACTTGGATTAATTGAAGTGCTGGAGAAGGGGGAAGTGCCTTCAAGAGTCACTCTCATGACTTTAAGGAAGAAAACTGAAGAATGAGTAGATCATCATTACGGAGGCACTTACAACATTTTAATAGTATTTTCAGCATTTTCTTCCAGCGTTTTCTTCTTTCAGCAATTTCAGTATTTATGCTTGAAGTACAAAACAATTTTAATGGAAACATTTAAACTATTCTCATAGTGTAGAATTTTTTAAAAATTCCTTTTGGAAATGTTCCATGCAGTATTAGGCCTTCTGTTCTAATGGTTTAAGGAATAGAATAAAAATGAGTTTCAAATTTCTCACATTGTTGAAACCAATTGGAATAACTTAACTATGCTGACTTAAATTAAGAGATCTCTTAAATATGTATTTTAGATAATCATAATCCCATTAACTTCAGCACATTCTTTTTCTCCTATTATTCTTTCCAAATTCACATTCCTTGTTACTAAAATAAACCATAATTTATCTGAAGAATTCTGAGGTATTTCTTTCAAAATTGCTGTTATCTGCTGTGTTCTCAGAAGCATGGGTGCTACAAGCCACCTGAAATTTGTGATCAGTGTTAGGACAGGTTTCCCTGGTCTCAGTAGAATGGAATGAGTGACCTGTTCCTATCAGGCTTTTTGAAGGTTTTTTTAACAGTTTCAGCAAGAGCAGACAGAGGTGGGTTTTGGAAGGAGTATTTTTTCATAACAAATTCCGAATGCCGAAAAATAAGATCAAGATAATAAATGTTTCTCTTCAAGGCTCATCATTGCACTAGATCAACTTAACTAAGGAAGCTTAGAAGCTAATGAGGCAAGAGGAAGTAGATATGAAAAATACAGAATGAGTCAGAAGGAAAGGAGAATTTAGACGTATTTATTAAGGGGAATGAAATATCACTAATCTTACATTTTAAAAAATCTTCCACCCAGTTTAAAAATAATGCTACCTTATTGAACTCTTATTTACTTCTGTTTTCTGAGGATACTTTGCATCTTTAAACTTTGTTCTACAACCTTATGAGCAGGTAAAGTTTTGAATTCAAAGCTGGTATTTTTGTGCAATAAAGCTCGAGACTTGAAAGGAAGGATAATGTAAAGATACAGGGCAACAAATTTGTACTGTGGATATTGGCATGCAAAAGAGAACAGATTAACACATTAAGGACGTGGGAAGAAACTGATCTATACCAGGTTCAGTTGCTCCAGCCAAACAAAGCAGCTAATATATTAACCAGCCCATGACTTTCTCTTTACTTTCATTCTCTAGAAAAGATTTTTTTTTTTTTTTTCCTTTGGCTTTGTGGTCATGTAGGAGGAACCTTTTTTAAGATGATAAGAATGAACAGTTAACTGCACCTTTTTGTGAAGGGTAAAAAGGCCTACATAAGACACTGCTGGCTAAATTATAATTTCCTGGCAAATGGGTTTAGGACTCTTCAGAAAGCAGAGCCGGAGGCAGAATTGTGATCCTAAAAGCCCAGTGGGCATGCATGTGGGATATGGAAACATGAGTTTAAATATCAATCTAATTAATATTTAAATAGTTTATACAAAAGGGAACAGTTTCAATAGTAGAGAGTACCTAAGACTACTCTATACTTTATGAGTTGGAAAATTGATAATGGTTATTTTGGTTGAAGTCCTTACTCAGAATTGAGCAGAGTGTATTTTAAAGTCACATCTTGATATTCCCATGGAGTATCCAAGGACGTGCTCTACTCCACAGTGATTCTGTAAATGGTAGCTAGCTCCTCTTATGTGAATTCAGGTGCAGATAAGATTTGCATTTGGGATTTTTATTTTTTTTCTTAAATTGCAAACCCTGTTTTTAAAAATTTAGTTCATGGATATGTTTCGGATTAGTGAATCTCTCTTTTTAAAAAAAGATTCTCATAGCGAGTTATTAACCAGGCCTAGTTTTGAGAGAGGTGAAACAGATGGGGTGTGCCAAGGAGTCTGCCCGTGCCAGAGAAACGTGATTTAATGTTGATAATTTGTATTGTTCGGCCATTAAGTGTCCATCTAATTTCTCATCTACCGACCCAGGTGAAACATTACATATTCATTTAATATGAAATAATTTTTAAGAACAAAAGGTTTGGGGACAACACCTTAAAAACCGGGTTGATACTAACAACAGGGTGGAGCGATTTTAGGGTAAAATAGGCTACAGGAATCAAACACGCCCTTAAGGAGTTAATGACGACAGAAAATCGAAAGACGATTTAACGCGCAGGGGCCCCGCGGCCACCGGGGTTCCACGGCCACTACAGCAGCCGTGAGGGACCGGAGCCCCTCCCGTGTGCTCGGAGCCCCGTGTCCCGGTGTGCCCGGAGCCCCCACCGTGTTCCCGGAGCCCCCACCGTGTGGCCAGGAGCCCCCTCATGTGCTCAGAGACCCGTGTAAACGGGTGCGGCAGCACCCCCTAGGTCGATAGAGCAACGTGTCCCGGTGTGCCGAGCACCCACTCATGTGCCACGGGAAACGTGTACGGTGTTGTGGCCGGACGCCCAATCATGGCACGGGACCACCGGTCCGGTGTGCTCCGGAGAGCCAATCATTGTTGCCCGGAGCCCCGTGTCCCGGTGTGCCCGGAGCCCCCCCTCATGTGAGGCCAGGAGCCCGTGTACGGCGCCCGGAGGCCCCCTATGTGGAGGGCCCCGGAAGCCCCGTTGTACCGGTGTGGCCCGGAGCCCCCTCTGTGCCCGGAGCCCAGTGTCCCGGTGAAATGTTTGCCCGGAGCCACACCTTCATGTGCCGGAGACCCGTTGTCCCCGGTGTGCCCGGAGACCCCCCCTCCATTGTGGGCCGGAGGCCCCCGCCCCCCCCCCCCCCCCCCCCCCCCCCTCCCCCCCCCCCACCCGTGTGGACGGCGGCGCTCGCGTGCTCCGCCGGGAAGGGCGGGGCAGGGGGGGCGGGGCCCGCCGCGCGCCACGCAGCTCGCGCCGGGAGCGACGCTCGCGCCCTTCCCCTCGGCCTCTCCCAGCGCCAGCGCCGGCGGTTGCGGGGGCGTGAGTCACGAGCCGAGGAGTCGGTGGTGATGGCTGGCGGGGAGGCCCCCCCCCCGCTCTTTGCCCCTCCCCCGCCGTGGTACCGCCGCTGCCGGGGCCGTGCGGGCCGGGAGTTGCGACCTCAGGCGGAAGCGGCCGCGCCGCCTTGTGAGCGCCGTCCTGCCGACAATCCGGGCAGTCCGCTACGGCCACCGCTCGGGGTCATGGCCCGCCTGCGGCACGCGCCGCGGCCCGGGCTGCTCTCTGCCGTCCTGGCGGTGGCGCTGCTGGCGCCCCCGCGACCAGCGCTGGGGACAGCGGCGAACTGGAGCTCTTCGACTGGGGAGGAGTGCCGTCGGAACTGTACGATCTGGGGGGGCCAGC
>CM031858.1:17826491-18068845 GCA_018697195.1 Certhia americana
CCCGGTGTGCCCGGAGCCCCCCTCATGTGCTCGGAGCCCCGTGTCCCGGTGTGCTCGGAGCCCTCCCCTGTGTGCCCGGAGCCCCGTGTCCCGGTGTGCCCGGAGCCCCCCTCATGTGCTCGGAGCCCCGTGTCCCGGTGTGCCCGGCGCCCCCCCCATGTCGCCGGGGCCCCCCGCGCTGGGGCCGCTCCCGCCGGGAAGGGCAGGGCGGGGCGGGGCCTCCGCGCGCACGCAGCTCGCGCCAGGAGCCGCTCGCGCCCTTCCCCCTCCGGCCTCTCCACTGCGCCAGCGCCGGCGGTTGCCGGGGCGCGTGACGTCACGAGCCGAGGAGGCGGTGATTGGCCGGGCGGGGAGCGCCCCCCCCCCGCTGCCCCCCCCCCGCCGTGGGCCCGCCGCTGCCGGGGCCGTGCCGGGCCGGGCGCGTCCCCTCAGTGCGGAGCGGCCGCCGCCGTGAGCGCCGTTCCTGCCGACACTCCCGGGCACGTCCCCGCTCCGCCACCGCTCGGGGTCATGGCCCGCCTGCGGCCCGCGCCGCGCCCGCGGCTGCTGCCGCTCCTGGCGCTGCTGGCGCTGCTGGCGCCCCGCGCCCGCGCCTGGGACAGCGGCGACCTGGAGCTCTTCGACCTGGTGGAGGAGGTGCCGCGGAACTTTTACGACTTCCTGGGGGTGCAGCAGGTGAGCGAGGGACCGATCCCGCCCGCCGCCGCCCCCTGCTCTATCCCGTTCCCGCGGGCCCCGCCGCTCACCGCCGCCCCTGTCCCCCAGCACAGCTGCCCGGCTCTCCCCGCCGGGGCATTCTCCCCCTGGCCCGCTCGCCCGGCGCTGTCACCCTCCTCCTGCCCTGGCCACACGGGCCCCGGCTCCCGCCAGCGCCTCTGTCCCTTTCCAGCCTCTCCCCACCCACCGCGGGGGCTCTGCTCTGCTTCAGGTACTGCTCTGTTGCTTCTCCTTCCTGCCCCACCATAAAGCAGCCCTCTCTCTCCCACTGTACCTTTGTGTGTTCCTACTGCCTGTTGCTTTTTTTGAATGCATCTCGTTTTCTCTAAATGTATCTACAGCCAGACAAAAGTAGCTTCTGGGGTTTTCACGCCTCCCATTCATATCGTCGGTATGGCAGTTTCTCACCTTTCCCTCTTTCTGCATAGTTGCTAGTTCCTTATTTTAAGATTGTGCATCACCATGTGTTGTGGCTCATGTTTTCTCTCACTCATGCCATGTGGTAGACTGTGGCCCTTTGCTGTGTTAATGGCTCGTGGATTGTTATATTTGTTTACTTTCCACGTATCTTGGTTATTGTGTGTGGTTTTCACCTCTCTTTGATAAGTAACACCTAAGATTATCTTAAAGAATTTATTAGGTTCCTTCAGTTAATTTTTCATGCCAGTGTGGTCAAGAGAGGAACTCCTGTTAGGATCACTTTTATCCCATGGTTCTTGTGTACATCTTGGATGTGGTTGCTGGTTTCGCTGCCACTTGGCATCTTCAACTTGTATCACTTGTCTGGATGCCCATGTGATGCCCTTTCTGATCTCTAGATCCTCTGCTCTGTGTGTGACTTTGCTCCAGTGTCTATTTGAATCTTAACTTTTTTTCCTTTGCTTTCTCCCATTCAGTGTTCTTCTCCTCAGTAATGAAATATGCAACTCTTTATATGCTATTACTTCACCCAGACTCCACAAAAGACATTTTGCTCTTTCTCTGTCTGCTGGTACATTCTGTACCCCTAGTACTTTCTCTCTCCAGTGCTATATTCTGATGAGTGATCCTATTTAAGTGGTTTTCCTGCCAACCTTGAAGTTTATTCTGATGTAGTTGTTGTAGATTTTGAGACTAATGACTGTATTTTGAGGTGCATTTTATTAAGGCCGTGTCTAAAAAGAGAGGGAAGATGTCTGCAATATATAAGGGTCCAGTTTTGGAAAATACTGGTTACAGTTATTCTGACTGTTTCATCTCTTTCTTTCCTTTAGTCCTTCTTAAGCATCCAGTGTTAAATACTACAGAATACCATCATCTATACAACACAGCAAGCACTGCTATTCATGAGATGCTAAAACTCTAGGTGTTAATTCCCAAAGACAGTTTTAGTATTAGATAATGTAGGAATGCAAAAGTTTGTTTCTGTTACTAATGTTCAGGTCTGGTGTGCAACTCCCTGTTACTGTCTTCCACAGCCCTTTCTTCTAGGGCCAAATCTGTACCCTGCCCTGTATATTTCAAAAATGTAAACTTTTACAAGCAAATATTCTTCTAGTAATGTAAACTTTTACTAGCAAATATTCATCTCTACTCCTAGTCATAATGGAAAGCTTGTATCACTTGCAGTGTGGGAGCAAGGAAAAAGTTGGTAGAAGTGCAACACAAATGAAACCACAATTTTTTTTTCTTTTGTTTAAAGTGTTCTTTTGTTTAAAGCGGTCACTCATCATGTCATTATAGCCAAGCTGGAAGTGTACATAGTGCTGGTACTTTACACATGCAGCAGAATAGACCTGTGAGTGCAATAACGGAGTACACAGTGTTGGAAGATGAGCTTCAATAGGAATAGGAAGATTGGAAAATGCTGTGTGGATTTACAGGTTCATTCACACTGTATCCTTTGTTCCTGCTGCTTGCTTCTCCAGCTCTGACCTATAACTGAAACTTCCAGCAAGATCCTCGTGTCATCCTGAAGGGATGCTGTTTTGCTGTGGCTCTCTAGGGAGGTGCCACTGTTTAAGTTACCTTATGAGAAGGGTAATTGGTCTTGTGCCAGAATCAAGGGGAGTGCACAAATCTCAGTTTTGCTGTATCCTACTTGGATGTCCCAACACAGAGCTGTCTTTTTACTGTAATGTTCCAATGTGATGGCTGTGCGTTTCTTCAGGTCTCGTGCTATTTTTTAATACTATGGTTTAGTGGAGCTTATTTATTTTCTATGTTTTTGTTTTAGTTTGGATGCTTTTTACTACAGTGCTGTAATTTCACTTTTTGTAATTCTGATACTAGAGGTTTCCTTCCCTGAGTTCAGGTGGTTTTCTTGTCAGCAAGAGTTGACTGTGTATGTGACAATAGCCTTTATGGCCACACCTTTGAAAACTGTTTAATTATCTTCCATTCAAAGCTTGCTTTTCCTCCCACCCATTCCTATTTCATTGCTTTGTATTATGTCCTGATAATCCCTTCTTCCTTCATGTACTTCTGGGAGAGGGAGTACTTCTCCATTATGCAGGATGTAACTTCTACATCTGAGATATGGATGCTCAACTGGGTTTGTTAACAGTAGTGTATTAGGGCTGCCAGATTTCTTCTAAACATGTCATCTTGTGTTTTGAAAAAATATAGGGAATGACTCCAATGCTTCCTTAAGGCATTAAAGCAGCTTAGGTTTTGATGGGAGAATTGTGGCACTGATCGTTGAACTCATACACAATGTCAGAAGCTGATGTTGACCTCAACTGACAAGATGCAGAAGGCATTATGAGAAGTGTTGTAGCTCTCAAACATGCTTTGGTGAAGCCTCTGGCATGTGATTTTTTTTTTTTTTTTCATTTGAATTGGAGGGAAATGGTCAGGCTTTTGTTTTGTTGCTATTCTGTGCTTGCAGGAATATGGATTTTGTGTTTGTCATTTTGAGGACCTTGAGGAAGACTCCTGGCATTGTCAGGTAACTCATCCAGGTCTGGTAAGGTGTTAGGTGTGAGTTGGTGTAGTGTTTTCACTATCAATAGCAGAGATAGAGGGTGATCTAAGCAAAGTGATTTTTGTTGTGGTTGTGAATGTGGAATGACAAAGTAAGAGTAAGATTGTGACTGTCTTGGCTGTTAAAAACCTGACCTTTGTTCCTGATTTCAAAGAGGGATTGGCTGAGCAATCTACAAATACTCATGGAATGGTTGAGGTTGGAAGGTCTCTTTTTGTTCAATCCCCAAGTGTTAAGGCTGAGCACCTAGATTAAGAAGTATCTGAGTTCTTTTACAAAGACACAATGAATCTATTCGGGGTTTTATCAGATCTAATAGTAACAAAGCATGAGGAAGTCTTGCACTGTTATGTTGTTACCATTGCTGTTCTAAGCAGCATGGGAATTGCTCTACCTTCCTTTTCTTTGGTGGTTCTTAAATTGATGATGTGATTAACTTAAATGACTTATTAAAAACATGGCTGTTTTCAAGAAGATTGACCTAGCAGAATGGGTATATAACCTTTGGCTTGAGAAAAGGTTGCATTTCTCTGTTCCCCAAGTGGTTACTGAAGAAAATAGAATCACAATTTCTTAACAGATCTGATGTTATAATAATTTCAGTAATCGCTTCAATAAAGCCAGTTTCAAACCAACAAAGGACCAAATAGTATTCATCTAAAAACTCAGATGAAGCAGCAGAATTAAACCAGAGGCTTTGCAGACTCAGTAATATAATGACTTGTTACCTGAGAATGAGAACATAGAACCGTGGTGTTAACTTTTTGGAACAATTCCAGGAAGATCTGAGGAGCTACAAGCTTGTGTGGTGGACAAATGAATGGGTCAAGTTAGTGTTATCTCTTACAGCTTTTAATAGTTGATAACTTCATGAATATGATATGCTTTAGATAAATCAACTTTGCATCAGTTGAACCTGTGGATCTCCTTCCCAAAATATGCTTTTGATTATAACTTGTTAATATGGTTTCAAGCAAATTATTTGTTCCTCCACTTTTTTTGGCTTGCAGCCAGGAAGACACTACAAGCCTCTGAATGTCTTTTGAAACTATGTGATACAGTTCTTGGATACAAAGGATCTAATCAAGAAATATTTAGGTAACGGTGTTTGTGAAGATGTTTTAGAATGCCTGAGCTGCATTGCTGGAATTGAGCTGTGTGGAGCCTGGTGTTGTGTGTCGGGACCAAGGAAGGTCAGCAGAAGGCTTTGGCTTTCTCTGGTAATCAAATAAGGGAAGGGGCTGGTGTTGAAAGTTCTGCTAGGCCTGTGCAGTGTAGGGAAACAAACACAGAAAGGTTCTCCGAGTGCTCTTGGAGGTAGTGGAAAAGGCCCTGGGAGCTCAGGTTCTTGAAGGAAATTAACAAGTAGGACATGCTGGCCAGCATGGTGGATAGATATATAACCTGAAAAATGTTGAGAGGGATATTTTCTTCTTCTAAGTATTGGCTTATGCCTTTCTTATGGCACATGAACTTTATATTGAACCAGGCTCCAATGTGTTCATGTGGCTTTACTGTAGAGAATTCAGAGCATTATATCCACTGCAAGATGATGGGTTTGCTAGATAATGCTGTAGCATGAAGTCAGAACTACATGTACAAAACCTGATTTTGGTCTGATAGCCTGTGAGATATTGGTATGTTAGCAACTCCAAGAAAGTGCATGACATGAAAACCAAGGAGATGATTTCTATGGCTGTGGAAAACCACAACCTCTCCAGATGAGCTGGATGTGTTGAGCTAATAGACTTCTTTCAAAAACGCTGGAACAGATGAGCTGTTGTTTACTGTGTCAAGTAGCGGGATCTGACAGGGTTATGTCTGTAGAATGCAATGTTTGGTGCTGCAGAATTGGTGTCCATACTGTTTGCATTTCAGGGATTTTTTTTTTTTTCTTGTTGTTGAACTAATTCCAGGCTGGCTGCATGGACTCAATGCCAGTTTGTGTTGAAACATGCTGTTTGCACTCTTGATTTCACTTCTTATGGTTCAGTTCTCTCCGAAAAGAATCCTGTTCATCCGCTCCAGGACTGCTTCATGATAGGCAGTCAGTAGGTACAATAAAGAAGTTTGCTTTACACCTGCATTCCTGGGCTGCACTAAAAATATGAGGTAGCTGCACCTTTAAGACTATAGTGTCTAGTAAATGGCTGACACTGAATTTTACCTCTTGACATTGCTCTGTAAGAAGAGGAATGAACGCCACAACCAGCTGTGTGGCTTTTATGGTACTATCAAGTGTTACTGGAGATGGAAGAAGATTCTCAGTAAAATGTTTCTACACGGTCTGTTTCATGCAAGTGCATTGATTGATGGCATGCAGTGCATACATCACCGCAGTTCAAAAGTTGTCAATTTGTATGTTATATAAGTAAATTCTTGGACATAGATTTAGTGACCTATTTTTCAGAAATAATGGCAATTTCAGAAGTTATCAGTGTTGTTCTGTTTGGCCCTGCCGTAGTTCTGGCTTTGAGTGGGTGATTGTCCAGAAAAAAAATCTACATGAAACTATTTTTCCTGTAGAACTTCTGGGGAACTTTAAGTACATGGATTGGTCCCCTCAGGTGGGAAGAAACAGTTCTCCCTCACGTGTATCTGTCCAAGGAATACTCTTACGGCCTCATCAAGAACACTATACCTGTACCCATGCAGTTCTGTCTTTCCTGGAAGGTAAGGTGCACATAACTAGACCAAGGAAGGAGGGAAATAAGGAGGGGTAGCCCAGAAACTCAGCAGTTTGTTTGCTCTTCCCAATTACAAGTTGGATCACTCTCCACAGACATATTTTGGTTGCTCTTCTAACACTGCAGACTGTTCTCCTCTCTGCTGCTTTTGAAGGTTAATGTATGTGGGTGCAGTGTTGCTAAAATCATGGAGTGTGCATCATCTGCAAACGTTTTAGCGAAAATCTAGGTTGGTGATAGTGGTTCAGTCTTCCAAGCTTTGGAAGCATTTGATCAAGTGAGACAAAATTTCACTTGCATGTGATTATAACATCACTTTTTCGGATGATTGTGTCAGAACTTTGAGCTGTAAACTATTTTTGCTTTGTTTTGTTAAGATTATTTTGTCTTGCATGACATTCACTGTGACCTTCAAAAGTGTTGTGCTGTAAAATGACATGGAGCCATGTAGCACCTCGGTGTCTCTCTCATTTCTGACAAAGTGAAGTTGTTTGGCTAGTGATTAAACATCATGTCTAATGGTCTCAGCCAGTCTTGAGATTGCTTTCTACTTCTTGTTCAAAGTATAAGTTAAGGAGCTCTAAACTGGAAGGCATTAGATTTTATTGCAGTGTCAATTGCAATATCAGAGTTCTCAGTTAAAACGATGAAGTATTTGTTTTCTTGCTCCAAGCTTTCAAAAATAAATTTCCATAATACACAACTGGGTGACAGTAGTAGCAGACCTTTATTTGGACATTGAGAGATTTTAGTAATTCCTGAAACTGTATTTCTTTTAAGCCCATGAGTATGCTGTCAGCATTGAGGCAGTAATAGTCCACTGCACCAGTTCAAACAAAAATCAGAAAATCCAGTTTTGTTTCTGGTGGCTTTAGCTGTAGTGTCAGTTCATTCTATAAAAGTAATTATGTGTCTTTTCTCCATATGTTACTGGGACACAATTCTGCATCACTTTTTGATTTAAAACCTCCTTTCTGAATCTGTTACTCATAAGTTATACATGGAACTGAGATTTTCAGCAGTTCTGGAAACTGCGCTTGTCCCAAAAGATGCAAATTATTAAGGTTGTATAAAGTTATCATTGAGATCATGGAATAATCTATAGAACCTATAGAACAAAGTTTTTTTCAATTTTGAGTAGTTTAATGGCTTGTAAGAGTCACCATAGAGAAGTGCTAATGATAACTGCAGCATTTGTAACTGGGGATGGTGCAGGGTACAGGTTTCTGTGTGGTTTGGGATTTTTAAAAAATTGGTGAATGTATAGATAATCTGCTGATGGATAACATATTCTATTCTGTAAGTGCCCTGCCCTTATCTTTTTGTTCACTGTTGTTGCATATAAAAATGATTGAGACATCTAGACATGTAAAGCTTGTATTTTCTATAAAAAGGGGTTTTCTGCATTGTTGCCTATTAAATGTCTGCTTGGATGTTGTCCAAGAATTTTCTTTTTCTTTCACTGTTGTCTCCATTTTTCAAGACACAAAAGTGCTTTGGAATCTACCAATTTAAGTAGTTTTAAAGACACTTACTTTTAACTTTCCCTGACAATTCAGTCATGTAGTACTTTCCTGATTTCTTTCAGGTTATCTTTTCCTTCTTTCTTGCTGTTTAGAAGGACATACAGCAATAGGAAATGACTATGTTTGGGAACCTAAGGGAACTGGCAGTATGCAAAGTGCAGTAAAATGGATAAAACAAGCAGTCTTGAATTGGTTTGGTTTCGGGTTTTTTTCTGTCTGCAGCAGCAATAATGTTTCAGGTTTTTCTCTCTATACTTGCTTCACTAATCCTTCAAGGATGCATCCATAATAGTTTGATGTTCAATCGCAGAAATAAAATGTGGGCTGGGTTTTTTTTTTTTTTTTTTTTTTTCCCAAGTACTTCTGTGTTTAATCTGTAATTCATTGAAGGGATTGACCAATTTCTTAGTGTAAAATGGTAGGTGACCTGTGCTGGTGGCCTTTGATGCTTACAAGAGGCTCTATGTTTTATGGTCATTTGAAATTCATCTCCTTTGCTGAAGTTCTGAGTATGTGCCCATGTTGGTATCTGAAGCAGCTACGTAATTGATCTAACATGGAATTTTGTAAACAACTTCCCAGTGGGCCTTTTACTACTTGACTGCTGTGGATTGTAGTCATCATATTTGTCTGTAAAGCTGTGTTAAAAAAAAATTATCTTAGAGACAGCCCTATCATTCTATTGAATGATAAAGTTTTATGCTCCATCTAGAGTCATTTTACAATTAAGATTAACATGGTTTTCTAATCAGATCTAGAAAAAACTGTAGTTTTAAGGGAGATATTTGGAGGTATCTATGGTGCTATTTTAACTTTAAGTATGTGGTAAAATTTAAAAAATAAAATGAGAATTCAGCATATAAGATGTTCCTTAATTGGTTTGGTGCTTCTTGTGCTCTCAGCAGAGCCCGTAACAAAGAGTCTGTGGTGCTGTTGCACAGCTGAGCCAGTAAGAATGAGAGGAGAAGTGATAACAAAGTGGGGGGAACGTTGTCTCTAAGAATGGCTCTTATATTCATTTAATTTCCTCCTTTTATTCATTTTAATATCTGAAATGTTTTGGTTTCCCACAGAATCCTAGTGGGCTAACAAAATTCATGCAGCATATGAAAATCTGCAGTTTTGCTTTTGATTTGCTTTTCAGTCTTTTTGCTTAGCTAGATACTGTGCAGTCAGAAGTTTGCTTTACTTTTATTTTTGGGGTTGTTTTTTTTTTTTTCCTTGTAGTGTGAAATTGTTGGGTTTCCCTAAATCATGAGGAGATTTGGGGTTTCTAGGTTTCTTTTGATTATTGTTTGTATATCAGTCTTGTTTGGATGTTACTAACTCTGTATCAAAGTGATTTGTAAAGTCTCACCTACGTGAAAGGTGTTGTATACGTGGTGTATGTTACAGTTATGCAAACAGTAACAGTTTAAAGCAGGATTGTTTCTTCTTATTCCTGGGCTCTCATCTGAGCATTTCCTTAAGTGCAGATTTCTTAAATGACCTGGTTGCTGGCCTTGCAAACTATTCTTACTGATGTCAAATGAGCAGTGGGATGAGAAGTGAAGAAAGTTCATGTGCAGTCTCTGATAGATCTGAAATATATCTTTATCAGTATTAATCTGGAAATTTTGTGAAGGAAACCAAACGATGCATAGGATTTGTTGAAATAAAGTCACACATCCTTTTATGACTGAAGAAAGAAGGAAGAACTAGAGGGGTCTTGCCACATGGGCTGTAATTATGAAATGCTGCTGTCTGCAATACTGTAAAATACTTTCAGTTGTTGAAGGAGGCATTCAATGCTGATGAAAACAAGAGAAAGCTGTGAAATAGCCTCGTTGCACTGATTTGGGTTGAATTGCTTCTCCTTTAAGGGACAATGGTTGTTTTTACCTACCCCGAAAACTATTGCAAATAATTTTTTACTGTGATTAATCAGTGCTTTATTAAATTTTATTTATTTATCCTAAATTGGTTTTATCAAATTGATCAGTTTTAATTCAGTTTTATCAAACTGATTTAGGCTAGCTTTTATATTCTGTAATAATCATTTCAAAGTCAGTGATTTCTCTAATGTTCTTCTATGGGATATAAATGCTGTGATGGGAGAGTAAAAGAGTTTGTATGCCACTTAATTTTGTGACAGTCTTAGTCATATTATGAATTGCTTTACTGGATGATGTCTCTAACAGTGGCTGCTAAAATCTTATAGTACAAAAAAATCTGTAAAATTTAATCCTATATGGAAGCCTCTTCCCATTTCCTATTAAGATTTATTAAAAATCTTATTCAATTCATGCATTTTTTCAATTGATTAAAAACTTGAAATAAATGTTTTCCAGTCTAAGTCTACCTATCTATTCAATGAAAAGCATTTCTTCTATCATGTTATAACTCACGTGGCTTGTAGTTTCTGTTCTACTTCAGAATATTCTATTTCCACTTTAATAGCCTTTCCATACTCCAGGGTAAGCCAACAACATTCAAAACAAAGCAATAAATTCAAACGTTGGCTTGTGTCTGTTGAGAACAGAGTTTACAGAGTTGAAATACAGATTGAGGGGTTCAGCCAGTTATTTTTTTGCTGCTTAGGATGGTGAGAGAACAAAATTATTCTGTACATATGTGTTCTGTATTTGAAAATTAACTGTAGCTAACTTACATTCATTCTCACTTACATAGTCCAGCGTTCCCATGCTAGAGTGCATTAGTCCAGTTAGTAAATATTTTTGGTCTTTGTGTTTTCTAGTTGAGTATTACTAGATGCTTATTTAGAAAGCAGTTGTGTGAGTTTTTGGTTTTGTTTTAAAGGAAATAAAAATGAAACTAGTCTGCTGGAGAGAGAGAGAGAGACTTCACCTATCAATGAGTTACTGACTTAAGAATTTCATCAATCATGATGAGTTTGGCCTTTCATACATTTTTACTTACCTTTCTTATCTACAAACAGATATGATCTGTAGACACCTTCATTTTCTGGAGGAGGTACAGACCTCTGCTTAGTGAACTTAGAGTAAAGGACAATAGCTGTTGTATCAGTTAAAAAATAATGGGATTTTTAATGCACTTGGGAGTACTAAACACGCTTGCCTTGTCTGGGTTGCAGTTGTTTAGTAATAGTCTGGAATTGTCTTGAGCAATGCATCCTGATGTCTTTGAGGGCCTGTTTCCATTCCATAGTCTCCTTGGTCTCCAATTAGGGCACCCCTCCATGTCATCCATAAGCTCCTTGGATGCTTTCAAGGAATGCTGTATGCTGCGAACTTTTGTTTCTTATTATTTATGCACTTCTGTATTATCCGTGTTCTTTTTTTAATAAAAGCAATAAAGCCAGTGGCAATAGATGGTGTCACTGGGGGGCACATGTGAACCTAACCATGTTTTGCAGTCCACTTGCCCCCTGTACCTTTTTGCCATAGCTTTTGATTAACCTTGTTCAAAGGTGCATTCCTGGTGGTACCTTTCGGTCTGGTGCTGTACAGTGGATTTGTAGAACTGTCAGCAATGTGTCTTGGATCACTTAGTGATTTACAATTGCCAGCTGCAAGCTCTGCTATGTGTAGGAAAGGTGTAGTTTAAGGCAACAGCCTTACCTACATTAAATCTTATCTCTCACTTCTTTGCTAGATCACTTGGTTTTGTATTTCCCTTGCTTGTGTCTGGTACCTTCCCAAAACATTTAGTGTCACTGCATGCTTGGCTCTTCAGGTTGTCTTTGAAAATGCTGAATGAAGCCAGTCCTAGTGCCAATCCCCCAGCAGGAGACCTTTCAGCTGCCTCTTCTCTGCCCTGAAGACTGGCCATTAGACCTTGCTTTTTATATCCTGTTCATTAATTTTCTATTTGTATGACTCTTTCCTCCCATCTTGTGTTAAGTTAGTCATTTTAATAGCCTTTGGTATGGAATCTGGTCAAAAGATTTTTCAAAATTGCCAGGTCCCTGGTGGCACTTTGTTTGCAGCATTGGCTTATCTTCCTCACCTGCAGATGTGTGTTTTTTTATAGAAATTTCTTCCAGCAGTCTCAGGGGGTAGCTATGGTCCTGACTTATTAGTATCTAGTTTGTCTGTTTGGGGTAATATGTCTAATGTATGTTTCAAGTTGAATTAGATTCTCTTGATCTGCAAAGAATGTGTTGGTGTGGGAATCTCTTGAACAACTCCAACAGGAAAGATTCATTAAGTGAATTATTAAATTACTTGGCTGTAGCTTTGTTTCTGAATAAAACTTTTCATAGTTTTGTCATCAAGCAGTGTCTAACATCCTGGTTTTTATTACATCTGAAGAAATAAAAGGGTTTTAAAAATCAAATAAATTGCCACTCTAGTTTGCTTGGACAAACACAGAAGTCCTCAGTAACATGCTGGAAAGAAGTAAGCAAAACATTGTTTTAGCTATGCATTCCATGAATTCCAATGGAACTGGCACAAAAATCCACCATGTTGCTGGTGAGCTTATTTATCGTTAGAAGGAAGAATAGCTCCTGTTATGCCATTTTTCCTGTTTGATTAACTGCCACACATGAATGATCAATTGAGCGCATTTTCATAGCAACCCAGGCTTTTAACTGAGATATCCATAGGGAGCTCAGGAACATATCATCTGCTTCTGGTCACTTTGCTTTGGTTACTGGCCTCAACTCTGAAACATCTCACTCACGGACAGTAGTTCTTTCTTCAAGCAGTAAGATAGAGGGTTTGGGCTTGTATTACTACTTAAGACTTAAGCAGAGTTGGTTTGTGTCCTGTCATCCCTCCCCCTCCCTCCTTTTTGACTTACAGTTCCTTTGTACCATAGTAAATCTGGACATATTAATTCTGCAGCGAAGTTCTTACTGTGATGTATTTAAGTACATTGTTTTGGAAACAATAAGATGATTTGAATCCCGTTATTGTAATTTTGATGGTACCACTTATTTGCTATGTCTGCTTATTCCGACTGGTTTAGGCACGATTTTGGTATTGTATTGTTTGTTTTATAAATCACAGTGAAAACTTCAATTTTGTGTTTTCTGTTGAATGTTGGCATTGTGAGGAGAAAGATGACAGGGTTTTATGAAATATCCTCACTTCCAGAGGTTTTAAAAGGTAGAGACTTGCTGAAATAACTTTTGCAGCAGGGAACTTGTTTGAAATAGAGGAGCTTTAATTGAACATACTAAAGCTAAAAGTTGTATCAGATAAAGGGTATTGAATTTCAAGGTTTTAGTACAGTTCTTTATTGTATAATCAATTTTCTTTTTCTTCTAAATAGACTTGATGTGTTTATTGTTCAGGGACATAATAAAGTTGTAGTTCTAGGTCCTATTTAAAGGAATTAAACCCTGTCTCTAATCCTATGCATTGCTTCCATGTTTTGCACGCACCTTGACTATCCTCAAGACATGAGAACTCAGGGTAGACTGTGCTGTTTGCAGATATCAGCATGTCTGATGTGGTACATTGAGAAGTCAAGTTTGAGAACACAAAGAAACAGTATCTAGAAAAAGGTGTGGGGTAATGAAAGATTAAATCAGACTTTTCTGGGAACAGTAGTATTGTAGGTACATTGTACTGGGTGCAGAGTTCAGATGGAGAGTTTTGTAGCTGAGGTGTTGGTGGTAAATACTTTCTGAGTTCCATTTGGGATTGTCTCTTTAAGCCTGCAGTTTGTCTTAGTATGACAGCAAATTGCAGTATATAGTTAGCTTTATCTTGGTTTTTAGGTAAAACTGTAATATTAAATTCTCTCAGTCTCTGAAGATGTATGCTTGAGTGAACTGTATTATTGACATCCAAAATATTTAGGTAATACTACATTCTCCTATAAAAAGGAATAGAGTTGGAGAGAAATACATTTGAATTAAAAATCATGCCCTAACAATAAAGATCTTTAATCTTGATATTATACTTCCTATTTTAAATCATGCTGTTTTAAAGCTTCCAGTACAAAATATTTGTTGGCATTCGTTTCATAATATCTGAAGTCTAAAAACTAAATTGGGACACCGTCTGTTTAAAAAAGTGCTCTTGCATAGGTTACCATTTTGCATTGCAGAATATTGACTTCCCTTGTAAGTGTATTTGTGAAAATAAACACTGCTTATCCTTGAATATGGATATCTGCATTTTCTTTCTAAGAAACGGTTGTTCATTTGTCTTCTGTGTGTTTGACTTCCTTAAAGTTCAGATTTTAACAAAATATGTTTTTGTAAAAGAAAATATGACTGGTATTTAGACAACAGCAGGAGCATATCTTCTTAAATTTCTGACCTAAAAGGAGCAGAAGGCTATAAAATTCACTTCTGGAATATGTAAGATGCATTCGTGTAGCTTCTGGGGTCTCTTCTAACAGATTAACTCAAAGACACTGTCATTGAATTAATGGTATCCCATTATTATCAGGGTATTGGTTATCCTGTCTGCTGTCATGAGATATGAGAGCCTTACATGACAGCTGGTTAGACGTGATTGGATTGATACTATGGCCAGGAAAGACAGGACTGGACTAGGTTGCTTTCTGAAATTGATTTCTCAGTCAAGATAGAATTGTATCTTGATCAAGTATTCAATATTTTGCAATTCAGCCAAGACAAATATACAAACTATTCCCCATTCCAGCTGCAAGCGTGGAACTTGCTGTTGTCATACAACCGAACACCCCCCTGCCCCCAGCTTACACCAGGGTTGCTTGTGTAGTCTGAGTGTTTGGCTGCAAGCCTGAAAGGAGTACATATATTGTAGTCATTGCCATGCCTCACTTGAGTATGAAAGTCACAGGATAATTTAGTAAGATTATTATTTTGACTATTCTTAAGGGATAGCTTGCTCAATTAGAGGTTCCTCTTGGACTCTCCACTGGCAAGGGGTTGATGGATACAAAAGATTCACACAAAAAAAATTAACAGTGTTCCCTCCCACACCCCCTCCCAATCTATTAATGGATTTAGGCATGAAGATAAGAATGCCTAAATGAGTTGGCAAAGCTGAAAAATGACAGACTGTCATGATAAAAATCTAGTCTTTTGTCCACTTATATAGCGAAACCAGTATTGCCAGTTAAAGATGAGATGGTATGAATCCTGAAGTGGTGGTAAAAAGAAAAATGAAGACTCCACGAAGGACATTGATCTCTCAGGTACTCTAAAAACATGGAAAAATCCAGTGAAAAGTGGGAAATAACAGATCTTTCCCCCTCCCTGCCTGCTTAACTGTTGGGTTTGTGTTTTTTTCAGTGTGACTGAATTAATACAAAAGGTACTAACTTCTGTGCTAGGCTATGGCAAGTGTATTTAAGATAATTTTTTGGTCTAGAAAATGCTGTTCTGACTCCAAGGCTTGTGCTGTGGGATTTTGGTAACAGGGCAGTAGGCACCTTGAAATTTGTTTTCACAGGGATTCCTTCTTGCAATAATTTGGTTAAGGAAAAACATCATTGCAGGAGGTGAAATAATACTCTAGCTGAGCTATACTTGTGTAAAATCTATCAGGCTGATGCACAGTGCAGGATAGCACTTTGCTGAGGCCAAACACTCTGGCAAGAGGAAGGAGAGTAGAAGAATAGAGTTGAGCCAGCATGTGCTTGGAATAGCAAGTTACTCCAAGGAAGTTTCTTATGGTCAGTCATGCTGACTGCCTAACAGATTTGAGGTCTTCTGTCTTAAGTTTTTAAGATAAATATCTAATTAGTGATTGTAGCAAGAATTATTTTATGTGCGCTGGCATAGCTGTTCTAAAATTGTGTTTCTTTTCAAGCATCAGGAAAAGTGCAGAAGTTTCTAATAATAGCCCAAGGAAAGGAGCTAATCTTCAAGAGATTCATTGCTGATCTTTTGATGACATATTGAAGTTGCATCTTGCTTATTATGCTGTCATTTGGTTTCTGTTTAAGTTGGACCTCGGTGGTTTTATTTCGATAAAGTATGAATGTCTACCCCATTTTGTGACAAGGCCTGGCTCAGATGATATTTTGGATGAGTTTATCTTCAATTTCTAGGCCACAGCCTTTCTTCTGGAGTCCCAGTGATAGTCCCATTTTGACAGAGAAGAGCAAAGGCAGGTTTTTTTTCTGGTTACCACTAGACTAACACCTCTGTCCCCCAAAAGGAAGATGGTGCTTCCTTGTAGACTTCCTGCATGTTTTGTTTTAGCTGAGCTTTGTTATATTATTTACCCAGAAAAGATGCAAACAAAACCTCAAAATTACCTACACTGATAATTTTTCATTTCTTCAGTCTCTTAATTTCTAGACTTCATAACAGATCTGCCTACAAGGACTTAATTTTCTAGATTAATATTTGGCACCAGGTTTACAGCTTTTGCTGCATTAGCTTGCTGGACTTTTGGTGGTTTTGTTGTTATTATTTCTCTTCCTTTTTTGAATCCTTTTCCCCCCAAATGAAATCCCTTTCTTTAAACTGTAAATCCTACAATAATGAGGAAGTACGGTTTCTTGTTTTTTGGTATGCCTGAAGCTTTGTTTTCACCCAGCCAATACTGAGTGTTTCTTTAATGAGGGCGGCGTCCGAGGTCCCTTGTGGCCGCAGCTGAGAACTGCTGTGCTGGTTGCGATGCTCTTAGAGTTACAGCTTTTTGAGTACATCTTAGGAATCTTCTGCAATGCAGTTCTGGAGCTAATAAATATTCTCTATTCTTTGATGGCATTTTCCATGACTTCTGTGCTAGTTGTTTTTTGGTTTTCTTTCTGCTCTGATTTTTAGAGGCTGCAAGAATGAACAGTGTAAAAGTCCTCTCTGTTCTGCTTGAAGTTATACTGTGCTTTGCCTTCTGGATTCCTTTCCCTTTTTTTTTTTTTTTTTTTTTTTAATTTGTCCTCTCATTAAGAACCAGAGTTATTAATCAGGGATACTTTACAGGGATATCTGTAACTTTTAAAGTACCCTTTTTCTGGTTACTTTTTCTTATCAATGTATTTGATTGTTCTGAGATATCTGCAATCAGTTCAAACTACATGTAATTGTGTTTGGGAGGAAAAACTAAGGGTTTTTAAATTTCTTTTTAATCTCCAATGTCTTCTGTTTGTCACTCCTAATCTTTGAGGTCATCTTTTCTCTTTATTGTGTGGTTGGTTGGGTTGTTTTTAAATGTATTCCTGCTGCCATCAAATTTTACTGTGGCTTTCACTGCTCATCATAAATTCAATCTGCCCTTTCAGCTTGGGAGCTAAAGTGGTTGCATGCACCTTGGTTAACTTACATTTCAATTGCGTCAGGAGCACCCTCTTTGTCTAATCCCTGTGCTTTCTGTAACTAAAATGACTGTCTAAAATTGGTTTTGGCTTTTCAGTTGGACCTGGAGATGAATTGCCAAGCAACAGGCACTTAGTGTTGCCTTGATATTAAAGCTACATGTGGCTTTAGGCTGCATGTTAGTTACCCTGTATACTCCCATCTTTTAATACTGCCATTTTTTAAATCCTCACATTAGTTTGGCATTGTTGGTGGTGCTTTTTTATTTATTTGTTTTGACTTTGCCAATTCACTGATTTCTGTTCAGTTTTTAGTCTCTTCTTATTCGTGTAATTCCTGAGGATCTGTTTTTACTTCTACCTGCCAGTATCAGTTCCATTCCTCCTTTCCCAACATTGTAGAAGAAATAGTTGTCCTAAATTTCCCAATATATACTTTTATTATTTGTGGCTTTTAAAAGTCATTCTCAAATAAGTACTTGATGTGTTCTAAATTTCAATATGTAGATGTTCTATCAATTATTATTTTGAAGGAGGATTTTTTACAACTGTAAACTGTGTTTACAACTGTGTTTGAAAATTGCTGGTCTAGAATCTGTCTTTGGATGAGCAGGCTGGGTTCCAGGAACAAGCAAACACAGAAGTCAGATCTTTCAGACTGACCTCTTCCAGCTGGAAAGTTTGACTGTCTGGAGGTTGCATTTTAAATGGCAAAGTTTTAGCAGACTGTTTTGTGTGAGTCTTCTTTTCAGCAGAGATCGCTCTGCTCAGTTAGAAGTAGGTAAATGGCTGCCCAGTACTTACACACATCAGGTTGAATCTGTGGACTGGTGAACAGAGGATTTGATAGAAGTAGATCAATAGTTCTTTCTTTGCCCATGAAGTAATGATAAGGCATAGAATATCAAAATTGGGTTGGTTTTTGTTTTTCATGTTCATTTTAATTAGATAACTATTCCTTTTCTGTCTTTAAATTTCTGTAACAGAAGTTGAATTCCTAAGCTCCATTGCATGTGCTGGTCTAACAGGACAACGCCAAGAAGTCTTTTTACTTTATCTTCTGCTTTGGGCAAAATGCCCAATTGGAATAACTGCTGAAAAGGAAATGTAGTGCAATAAGATTATGTGCATGCAGGAGCACATGCAAGCTCTTAGTGCAGTGACACTGGATGTGTGCTAGGAGGCTTATTGCAGAAGTATTCCTGGTGATGGTGGAGACCCCGTGGGCTTTCTGTAGCTCAGAGCACTCTATATGGGAGTGATGGGCAACCATGGGAGTAGCTGTACCATAAGTCACCATGGGGTTGAAATTGAAATCAAGGTCTTGCAGCCTGGCTCCATTCTGCTGTTGTTAGTTCTTTTTCCTATTTATTTGATCTAGAAAAACCCTCCCAGTTTTTTGGTGTGTTGTGTGCTTGTTTCCCGGTAGGTAACTTGTGATTGTAGAGCATTAAGGCTTCTCCTGACATAACACGTGTCCACAGTTGATTACAGCTGTGGAGCACAAAGAGACTGACATAGCTGCATACTTGCTGCATTAGACACTGCTGGAGAGCTGAGCTGCTGTTTCGCTCTTTCTTTTGAGATACTGCCAATAGGCAACACAAAGTCTGAGGAGACATTTGCGCTGTTCCTTCTAATTATGTTATGAAATTCTCCCTAATTGCCAAATTAAATATTTTTAAAGTGTTAAGCATTACGTATATTATTCCATTGAAATAAATTAATTCTTTTATTGTGATGCCTTTCTTTTTATAAATCTAGTGTTGGGGAATATGGATGTTGATTTTCATCCTGTGCGATTTGAAGTAAAAATAAAGCTTACAAAAAGAGATTTGAAATCATTGTTGAATTTATTGTGTGAGGCACTGTAGTGCTCTGGAGTAGGTATACCAGAACTTCAATGAAAAGAACCATAAAGGTTTTCAGTATTCAGTAATTACAGTTATCTCTCTACCATACTGATAATTCAATCTGATGATTGAGATTTTACATTTTTAAGTTCAGTTTGGGTTTCTTACCACTTGATGGCAGTGAAGGAGCTAGTGTTGCCGGGCAAAGGTTCAGGGCAAGAACCCATTATGAATAACAAAAGAGGAGGTACAAAGGAAGCCTCTGACATTTAATATTGTTCACATTTCTAGGTGATATTACATATACCACAAATGACAGTAGATGGAGAAAAGCCTCTAGATGGAGCTTCAGTGCTTCCAATGGGCAAGAGATTTTTATACTCAAGTGGTTTCCTCCTATTTATAATAATTGTTTCTAACAACAACTTTCCCATTTAGACCTGGAATGATACCAGACATTATCAATAAGTAATGTCAGTGCTTCTGCTATTATAAGCATACTACTTGAAGAACATGCAATTCTGGCATTTTTGTCACACCTTCTGTTCAAATCCCACAACCTCTCCAGATTTTTAGGAATTCTCAGGTATTGTTAGAAATGTGTGTTGTTTGTATGTATTCATACATACAAATGTATTCAAGATTTTATAAAAAGAAGATGGATTTCACTGGTGACCCAAAAGAGAAACTTGAAAAATACTCTTCACTCTTCAGGGAAGCTGCCCTGCAATATTTACTGTTGTGCATGGTCTGGTCCCATTGAAGAAGTGTTTGTTGTAACATTAAATATTACAATGCACGGATGTGTGTTTGAGGCGCTTTATTAGTGAAGGTTCTTTTGCACTTCCTACACCCATGTACACCTCTTGCCAAGCTGGTATGGGGAAATGAACCATATAATGGCCCTGCTGTAGTAATTGGCTCCACATGGGTGGACTCTAGTGCACAGACAAAACCTTATTTGAAGTAATTGGTGCTTTGTGTAGGTACAAGGGTCTGTACATGCAGATTTATTTTGGATCCTGGGTCAAACCTTGGCATTAGTAAAGGTTTCAATTTCATGCAGTGTCTTTGACGTGTAAGTGATTTTGAATGAGTATCAAAAACATCCATGCAGATGCAACTTGATTGAACTTTTTTGTTAAAATACATACACAGAGCTAATATTTTGCAGTTATATTTTTGATTGGATGCTAAGTAAAGAACTTGGTTTGTTAAGTTTCTGTGTATGCAGCCTGTTACTAATTTAAGAGAATGTCAAAAAGCAAACTCTAAATTTGCATAATTATTGAATATTTTAATCATTATCAGCATTATTCTAGTTCTATAATAGTACTGTCTAAACTCACAGTTGAAAATAAGTTAAAATTGCCAGAGCTATCAAATATTTATTTTGGTTTCAGATGCCATTCTTATTTTTAAAAAGCATTAAAGTACATTATTCCTCATAATTAACATTATTCCTCATATTAGTGTTCACAATTTGAATTGATGGATTGCTGTGCTGGTTTAATGTAATGGCAGCCAGAGCATACTTACTGGGGAAAATTCAAGTTTATCTTATCAAATAAGTATCAAATACAAATTCTGTCTAGTGGTAGAAAGAAAAGGTTAGAAGATGGAGTCAAAGATAGTGCAGTATTTAGAATGATGGTTTTAGTCAGGGGAGGCTCATTTGCTGGAAATGCCCTTGTGAGACCGTAGCCTTTCATCTATGGTATTAGTTTGTTGTGTGGCATAAAAACTGTTGGAATGGGTTTCTTGTCAATGCTGTTTTCAGTAAGATTTGTTAGAAAACAATGTTATTTTACTTCATTACACAGTATGGCTGCATTTATTTAATGTCATTGGAAAATATTAGCTACTGTGGTGCAATACAATTTCATTATAAGATGATGCAAGCTTTTCTATTCAGTTTAGGGGAATCTGAAATTTGCAAGATACAAGAAAATTATGGCAGCATTTGGAACATGAAATCTGTTTTAAGAAGTTCATGTTAATTTTACTGTGTTTTGCTTGCCAGGATGAACAGCATAAATGCCAAAAATCAGATATGGGAAGAATACATCTATTTGCGCAAAAGAAATTTTATTTTTCTAGGTGATTGTTAAGAATTTTAGCAAATGTAACTTAAAAAAATCTAGTTTGTTTGTTTGGGGTTTTTTTTGTCCTAGAGGTAAACCTATCTAGCTGATGGGCAACTTATTCAGGGGTGCATGTTATATGACTGCATGCAATTGTTAAATATTGTGTGGAAGAAATCACATTTTATAAAAGGGGGAAAAAAGGCTCTGAGTATTAATGCGACTCTCATGCTTCCTAGAGGGTAACTAGTTTGTGCTAAATAGTTTCTATATTAATCAGTGCAGTAGTAGCAATTCCCCAGAAGCAATGTGTTACTTTTATTTCTCCTTATCTGGTAAAGAGTTGCAGATAATAGTAAAGGTCTCAATTTCTACGTTTTATCTCTGTGGAAGTCAGCAAATTCATATTGATCTTTTAAAAATCCTCTGGCCTTTTTCTTTTACTGCGCTAACACTTGGGATAATTTTTGCCCTGAAACTGTCTCTTAGTTATATCTTTATATTAACTTTATCATTAAAACTTTGAGGTTTGTTGATGGCATTTTTATTTACCCTTACTGAGCAAATCCCAAATGGTCATTTCCTGTGTGGGCAAAAGGAAAAAGTCAGTTATTGGAAAAGGAATAAAATCGAACAAATTACCAACCAATATATGGAGTTGATATCCTTGAATATTCTTGCGTTTACTCTGATGTGTATTTTGAACAAAGAATTAATTCCCTGTATGTAGGCAATGCTTTACTTTGTAATTTATAAGTAAAAATGCCTTACAGAACTGAAGACTACTGTGGAGTTAGTTTTCACGTTTTCTTGCTTCTTAATAGTGATAGAGGAGATTCACTATTCAAAGCTACTGAATTACTGAAAATAATCAGAAGTTGCCCTTCAGTGAAGAGACCTTCTAAACAATTCTATTTACTTTGTTATAACTGTAAAATAATAGAAAAAAAACCCTTGATAAAATTGATTATAGAAATCTGTAATGATTAGCATTTCTTGTTGAAGTGTTTAGTGAGAACAGAATAAGTATGAAGAATTTAAAATTGCTCGTAGAATTAACTCTTCATGTTTTGTTTTGTTTTGCCATAAGAGAATCTTTCAGAAATTGAGTTTCTGTTGAAAATAATTTATGTAGTGAACAGCAAATTTTTTGTTTGTGTGCCCTTATCCATAAATGCTCACTTATATTTCAGACTCAGCTAAAGATTTCGGTAGACTCATTTCATACAGAAAGCAAAATTTTTCAGTTTATAGATATGAGTCTGACTGGAGATCTCTAAATATTATCGAATTAAAGCTTAGTATGCCTGTCAGTTTGAAAGCATAATTCCATCAGTATTTAGGCAGCAGTCACATTTGACTCCCATGTAAGTCCTTGTATGAGTCCTAGGATTCCTGAACACTTGTGTAGTTGAAATTTCAGTATTTACAAGAACGTTGGTTTCACTGCATGTAAATTTTGATTGCCCCATATGGGAATAGTATGGTTCTGTATTTTAAGTTATTCTTTCATATAATGCAGGAAAACTACATCAAATGTAAAATACATGAAATATTGTTTCAAAAATATTACTACAATACTTAGAGTTTTGGGCTTTTTTAAGGAAAGGCTTGGATTAGTCATGTTATTCAGCTTGTCTTCCAGGGTATATAAAGCTTTTCAACTCTTATTCAAGTGTTTTACGTTTAATGTGATAAATTGCAAGTATGTCTTGTATTGATAAATGCTAACAATGCCATTCACGTAAGTAAAACCGTTCTGGATTATTTATAACTTCTGAAAATGTGCCTCGCAAATTATGTTTCCGTAAGATTCCAAATAATTTTGTTAAGAAATTGTTGCAGTTATTTGTGATCTAAAAATAGACATCTTCATTTGTTTTTCTGGAGTACCCTCATGTGTAGGGAACTTCTGTTGAATTATTGAGGAAGAACTTTGTTGTACCATAAGAGAATTAGCAATTAGAACACTTTACCACTTTCTCATGTGGCTGCCATTATTTTTAGAATCTCATTACTTTCATTATACTTGAGAGGTTTTGCAAGGTGCTGGATCTTGGGCTGCTTTGTCATAGGTGATAAAAGTACATAAGCCTTGCAGAAAGTGCTTGGTAAATACTTCTGGGTCTTTTGAGACAAAAAATACATTTTCCTGTAAGAGAATCATCAGTTGCATGGACCCTGTTTCAGACATGTCTATCTCCACCCAGACTTACCTGCTTCAAATACACTCAGTCTCCTTTCCTAATTGATACACTTGCTTTACTGATTTCTCCAAGCCCTTCTACAATGATATTCTGGTTTTCAGTTCTGTGCAGACACCAGTACTACTGCACGTCTCACAGAAACATTACACTTTTAAGGAAAAATCCATGTTATGTTCTATTTGTGTTAAGATCTGTAATTTGAAATAGGCAAGTTGTTAACTAGCCAGATTGTTCTGCAATTTAGTGGAGCCTGTTAGAATCAAAATGATGCTTCAGAGAGCTAGGGTTTGCTTAAAGGGAGGGGGGAAAATATTGCTTGTGAGTTAGTATTATAAAGCAAGCCTGCATTGGTTATGCAAATTTTTTTTTCCTTTCCGAATCTTCTTGTTTTTCTGTCTTTTTGTACAGCAGCCATGTACCTTAATATCACTTTTAAAAGACTAGGAACAAATTTCTGGGGCTGCATATTCTAAAATTAGGGAATGTCAGTTTTCAGAATGTCTCAAATCTTAATTTGGTTTCTTTGTGCTTGTTCATTGTGATGATTTTTAATTCACTACATTATATTCTACAGGGTCTTTACTTATTCAGGCTCAGGGAGAGATCTGGCCCCAGTGCAGCTTCAGGCTTATGTATTGAAAGAGACTGTTGTCTGTAAAAACTGTTTAACCTGTAGATGTTGAGGGTATGTAGAGAGTGGGGGAGAAGATTGCAGGGGGCGGGGGGAAATGGTTTCATGGGTAAGCCAGTCAGACGAAAAGTGCCCTTGAGGATTGAATTCTGTTCCTCTCTCTGCCACAGAATTCCTATGTGATGCTCGGCAAGTCGTTTAAACGAAACTTTTCCCAAGTGGTGACTAATTGATTTGAGTGCTCTGCAATTCTGGTTGCATAATTTGAGGTACTGGGGCCTTATATGCAGAAATGCTGAGGGTTTGCAGCTGCAGCTGAAGTCGATTAAAGTCTGTGCCCTGAATGTATGAAATGTTGTTTGATACTGAGCACTTGGAAAAATCATAGCTGAGATAAAATTAGCACCTGAGATTACTGAGGATTTTACCTTAATCTGTGCCTCATTTTATGATATATTAGAAAAGGCAAGTAATGTCCTCTTGTCTCTTAAGATACTACAATGGTGAATAATATTGATGAACTCTGATGCCATCGAGATGAGCTTCAAAACAAATAACCACTGCTTCCAAACGTGTTTGAACAGCATGCAGCTACGAGCAGATGAGGTCACACATGAATAAATGTGTGGGGGAAAATCCTGAATAGCTGCTTGCTGGGTAAGCAGTCATCTTCTGTGTGTCACATAAAGACCAAGTGGCAGGAGTAACGACGACAGATTGTAGTTCCTTTTCAGGGAATCACTGAGTTCTTCCCAAATCCCCTTTACTTGTTCGGAATATTCATTCTTGTTTGTAGCATGTACTATCTTTATCGTATTTCTGTTATCTCCTATTTTTTAAACTGTAAGTTTAGATTTTAGATTGAATTAAATTCAAACTAACCTCTTATCTTTTGCAATCTCATTATTTTTTAACCACACCTTCTCTTGCTACTTAAAAAGTTTCACCCTTTCTCTTGATTCAAAGAACAAAAATAGAACTTGACCAAATATTTTTATCCTTTAGGTCTGTTTGCTCTTTGTTGACATTGCCACAGGGTATTCAGCATCCACTGCTGGCATCTGCTTAAAGTTGGCTCAGGGTTTGTGTGGTACTAATTGGAACAGGGGAGTTAGATGAGGAAACAGATTAATTTTAGTCCTTTCTTCCTGCTTCCTGGTTTCTTCACTCTGAAGTAAATATTTCTAGTGTATTGTCCAGTGGTACTTATGGGGACAGATTTTTTCAGAACTAGTTTTGCAGTATTTCTGCACCCACTATTTTGTGTTTGCGTTTTCTTCCTTCCAAAAAACACAAGTTGTGAGAAGAAACAAATTGCATCTGATGGAAAAAACTCTGCATGGATTAGAATGCATGACTGAGATTATGGCACAGAGGGAAATGCAGTTTTCACATATTATTATTACTTGCAGGATTGTCAGTAGCAGAGTGCTTATTTCCATGTAGTACCTTTGTAATTGCAGTCCTTTCTTCTCCCCCTGTGTGAAAAGTTACCTACTAATTATATTTTTGCTTGTATGTTGGTTTTTCTTTTAGTCTTGACTTCATAACTTGAAAACGTAGCTGAGCACCCATCATTTAGACCCATCACTGCTTCATTTAAATCTTATCTTATGCATTTGAAATATTCTACATTTGCCAGTGTTTCTACTTGAGGCAGCAGGACCACAGTTTTTCTCCCAGCTTTCACTCTTATCTTTGATGCTGATAATCCTGTAATCCCATGTTGAGAGGCAAGTAATGAATTGGTAGTAGCCACTATCTTCTGCAGTCAGTTGTCTGAAACAGATTTCTGGTAGCACAGTTAATGGGATGTAACCTGTGCCAAGTTTTTATTGCTGCTCACTCAACTGCTGATTCTTCTTTTCCTCTGGCATAGAATAAGGTGTACTTTTCTTCTTTATTTTGCTTTTTTTTTTTTACTTTTTGCGGTGTTTGTCTTGCTACCAGCTCTCCTCACCCAACTTTATAGGTCCTGTGGTTGGCTATTTCTCTCTTTCCTGCTCTCTAATCCTTCCAGACTGAGCAGGTATCCTTAAAACACAGGAATCAGAAGAAAATTCCTCTTATCTGTTACTTCTGCTTATGATGGTAGGGAAATGAAAATGGATATAGAGGAAACAAGAGATTTCTTTAGTAGTTCAGTTCCAACTCTGATTTTATGATCTGAGGACTGGTCTCTATGGGTGGACAGCACATGACGGGAGGCAAATACAATCCATGCAGCTGCTACTTGTGATGATATCAGCGGCTGAAAAACTGACCTTACATTAGCTCCTGGTTTTTCTCTCAGGAGCAGCGAGCGTTTCCCAGTCTGTTGCAGCCATAACTTCAGGGCAAGTATTCAGTAAGGACTATTACTGTGCCTTTCTCAGTGCTCTGAGGGTGGTGATGAACTATCTAGCTTACCAGCACAAAAGGTTTGTTTTTGCTGAATTATTTGTATGTATAAGGAGAGAAGCAGGCACATACATGTGGTTGATACCCACTGCCTTTTGTAGTGGTGAGGCTGTTGGGAGTTGCACTCAGCTGACTGAAGAATGCTTGAAGTAGATCAGAAGTGTTTCCTTCACGTTCATCTTCTCTGCTTCCCTTCCTTGTGCAGACCTGTGCTCTGTCTTTTGTCTTGTCTGTGTTTTTGGTGTGTGGTTCAGCTCTTGCAGGCCAGGAGAGGAGGCAGTTTATGGATCAGCGTGAATTACCTCGCTCCTTCCCTGATGCAAAAGATGCCTCCAAAGTACCAGAAGAGAAGAGGAATAACTGCTTGCATAAAGTGGAGCTTTATGAAAAGCGGGAAAGGGATCTTTTTGCCCCTTGCTTGGACCTTTGTGGTTCACTTAAAACATTTTGACTTGAAAAACACAGAGGGCAGTTCAGGGAACAGCGTGCCACTGTGTGTAACAGTATCTGCCCACAGCTGCCATAAATCTTTAGAGGTAATTATCTTCCTTAAGGATTATTTGGCTCATTCTCACTAGGAGTAATGTCAGATAAGCATTTTTAGAGACTGTAATACCAGTTTTCCATACAAAATTGCTACTGAATGGGAAAGGCTGTCTTCAAGTCAGTCCCATTGTAAGTCATTGCATATACGTGGCTTTTAAAATATTGTGGACACAGTTTTTTAATTTTAACATATTTTAGGCTTCAGTTGCTCACAAATTAATTTTCTGTGTGAATTTTAATTGACAGTTTCTAATGCTAAACTTGATTTCTTTATCTGTGTACCTCTGGACATCAGCTGCCTGATTTATGACTCATACAAATTCTGTCAGATTTTGCCAATATCATTTTGCAATGATAGTGTCCCCTGCCTCCTGCTCTGGCCCTTGAAAAGATTTGCAATATTTTATGCCATCAAACTGCATGAGGAAGTGAGCAGACAACGCTGACGATTTCAGCTCATTTTGTTAGGAGTGTCATTTAGCAACGTGGTGGGCTATAGTTATAATAATCTGTTAAGCTTATTGGAGTTTAACTGAGATGCTTTTTAAGTTTTAGGCTGGGATGTGTCTTACATGCAAAAATTTTGCTGATGCTGGCATCTGAACTAAAGAGAGCGATGGAGGGCATTCCTCTATTCTTTCAAGGAGGCTATGTACTAACTCAGCAGTGAATTACTATATAGGTAGTGGCATGTTACAACCTCCCTGAGGTCTTCTGAGTCCCGAGGTAGTAATAGCTCATTAAAATGGTAGTTAATGAGTATAAAGGGATCATTATATGACTCTCCTACATGACGGGTAGGGCTAAATCCTAACTAGTTCAGGAGAGAGTGTTCTGAATAAAGAAGGAAAGAATTTGACAGTTGCTGCTGGTAGTTCTTTATAAGCCTAACTATTTAAAGCAATGTTTTTGAGAAAGACTCATAGAAACAAATTTTGAATAAATTAATACCATATTTAAAATGTATTTTAGGTCTTTCAGAAGTATTAGTATTCTGTATAATCTCTATGTTACCTTAACATAGTGTCATGGGGCATCTTTGATTAAAAATATGCAGTGTTTTGCCACTTCTAATCAGTTGGACTTAAAGTTAAAAAAAAAAAGAGAAAGATTATTTTACCTTGTAACTGCTTACTTTTGAAGTTTTTTTATGATCACAGAATATTCTGAGTTGGAAGGGAACCTCAAGGTTTAAGTCTAACTCTTAAATGAATGTCTCATAGCTCAGGATTTGTAGACATGTCTTTTGATATGCGAAAAATAAATAGTGGAATAATTTTGCCTTGTGGTAGGGGAGTGGGATTCCCCTAATATGGTTTGTTCATGGAATATATAACCACCTCACACATGAGGTGCTATTTTCTATTCATTTAACCATGGTTATTTTGTGGAAAAAGGTGCTAAGAGTTTATACAAACTGAACAGTGTGGATTTTGCAGCAGTGAGATGAAAAACTTCTTCATCTCAGTAAATGCTTCATCTTTGAGGCTCTAGGAGGATAAACAAACAGATGACAAGTTCAGTGCACAGAGCTATTTCTAAGTGTCCTTAACTTAAGAAAAATAACATTGCACCTACAAAATGAGCCCTTCAGTAATATTATAGGAAAAGGAGGGTGGAAGCAAATATTAAATATATTCAATGAAAAATATATAAATATATCATAAACATATATAATATGTATAAGATTTGGAGGGAGAGGTGCTCCTGCTTTCTGCCTTAAATGAGGAAATTATGCCTGCTGTGCATGGATGTGGTTTACTACAGCAACTCTACCCTATCCTAATTTATGTGTTTTTGTTGCAGCATTTAAGAGTGTATTTGTAATAAACCAAATACAGAACATTTTTAAAGGAATAGTTTAATTTTTTAAAAAAAGATTTACTCATAGAAATTTCTGCTTGTTTTTCTTTTTCAGCTTTGTCCTTATTTTCTTCCGACACCGTCAAGAAACTTTGCTTATCATATCTATTTTGTATTACTAGCTTTCAAGGTTAAAGCTGGTAACGGATAGAAAAATATTCTAAACTCAAATTATATGGATGCCTTACTTGTGATCATCTGCTGTGGGATGACTTTCTTAGTTTGGAGCAGCTGCTGTAACAGGAAAAATAAGCCTAATGCCTAGTGGTGCAAGTCATGGAGTGGGGTCCCATGGGTTTTCGTAGCAAAGAAGTGTTTCCTGCCACCCCTTTTTATTTGCCACTCCTTTCGAAGACCTTTTAGGTTTTGTGAAAATCTCATGGACTCTTCCGGCATGAACATCTGTCATCTTCATTGTGACAAGAATACTGTCTTTCAGCTAGGACCTTTTAAACTACATAAACAGATGCAGTAAATCCAGTTGGAAGGGTTGCAGAGTAATTATTAAATTGATCATCAAAAGGGTATTTAAATTCTAAAATATAGGACTGTTAGTGACCTACTGTAACCTGCTGTGACAGAGCTGGTTAAATCTAAGTCCTGCCTGATAAATGTATGCAAGACTGGCTTGTAAAGGAGACTTCAGCAGTCTGTTCCAGTGATATGCTCGTGTTGCTTATGGGATGTTTTCCTGGTACCTAACTTGAACGTTCCTGTGCTGCCAGCTGACTGATACTGCTTAGCCTCCTTTATCTGATCTTAGGGTAGATCAGAAAAAGCAATAATTTAAGTTTTCCGTTAAAGCTACCTTTTGCACATTTAAAGATGTTATTTCCTTGTGTCAGCTGCCTTTTCTGTAAGCTTAAGTCACCCTTGTTCTTTTGGTTTCTCTGAACAAGTCACTGTACTATTCTTCGAGACCTCTTATAAGAAAGATTTTTTTTTTTTTTTTAATCATCTGAACATGTTCCTGGCTGTTTTTAATGGTATTGTTTGAACTGGGTGCAGCAATCTGCTGAGGTCTTACAATTGCTGCGTGGCATGGCACGGCTGCTTGTTGCCATACTGCTTGTGTCACAGTGCTGTGCAGCACAGAAAGAAAGGCAGCATCATGCCTCTGACTCATGCTCAGCTTGTGATTTACTGATCATTTCTGCATAACTGCTTTTTTCTATCCTGTGTTTTTGTAGTTGATGAATTCTGTCCAGATGTAGACCATTAGTCTTTCACTTAGGAAAAAATGTCTTTTTTTTTTTTTTTACAGCAATTCTCCATTTTGTCCAGATCTTTTAAAATTCTAGTTCTCTTTGCATTGTGTGGATTTTTGAGGTTGGTGTTAACTACCTGATTAATCATGACTCTGTAATTCACCTGCTGGTTAAAATACTGAGTGTGGACTTGGGACAGGCTTCATAAAATCCTATTTGATACACCTTCTCATTTTTGATTGTCAGAGCCTTTAAGTATTCAAGGCATGATTTATTTTCTTTCTGTTTTGTTTTGTGCTTGCAAGAGAAGCTTTATAATGACCATTTTTTGTCATTTGTTTAAAAGAAGGTTGTACATTAAAAGCATTACTAAAGTAAGTGTCACAAATGTGTCAAAAATGGTCACACTATTCTCTCCAAGCTTATTTAACCGTGTTCTTAAAATGTTTCATGAAGTTGAGCAACAATTACAAGTATAAATTAGAGCATTGTATAAGCATTAAGGACTGCCGGGGATGTAAGGTTGTTTATACCTGTTTTTAAACTAGTGTGTGTAAATA
The DNA here is from genome assembly GCA_018697195.1 of Certhia americana. NCBI lineage: Eukaryota > Metazoa > Chordata > Aves > Passeriformes > Certhiidae > Certhia > Certhia americana. The sequence continues at coordinate 17,856,913 of CM031858.1, forward strand.
TATAATGTGTATAAACTATGTGTAAAAATATATATGATGGATGTGTCTGAGTGTATGGGCATATAAATTGGTTGAAGAAGTTGCTAATAAATAGTTAATGTTTATTCTAGAAATTAATGCCTGTGGGGATTATTCACCTTGTAAATGTTGATGCATAAGATAATGGGTAGATTTTTGAAAACTTCTGTGTTGAAGGTAATTGTGCTCTGTTCACTTCTTATATAGCGTTATAATGTTTTCAGTCATACCTCCTATATCCTGTCCCTCAGATGCTCTTTCTTCCCTTTTTGACCATCGGAAGGAGGGCAATAAACACCATACAAAAATAAGAAAAGTTTTAGCAATTGAAGTTGTAGTCACAGAAGTGACAGTAGCTGTTTAGGTGACACAGGAATTCAGTAATTAGAAGTTCAAACAATTTTCAGGGGGGTTGTTAATTTTTTTTTTTTTTTTTTTTTTTATGTAGGTATTTAGCTTTCATTAAGAGCCAGATCTGTAGTTGTAAAAAATCTCCCTCCAAAAAATTACCTGTGAGCTGAGATCAGAGAAGTGTTTTTTGAAAAGATGATTAGGTGTGTCAGAGTGTATGGGTCAGTTCTGGTGGAAAAGTGTAATGAGAACAGGAAAACAGCAAAAAGAGTAAGAGATAAAGGTGTGGTATGGGTGTAGCCTAGCTCATTTTCTAGTTTTCTTTAATTCCTTACCCTGAGAAATGAAGTTGGAAACATTCTGAAGCAGAAATGTAGCAAGAAAACTATATAAATTATCAAATAGCAGCATATTTTTGGCATTACATCATGGGAAGGGTTGGAACTTGTCAGATGCAACACCCCAAAATCTTTGCTCATGCTCCACAGTGGTGAATGTGGACTGCATGCAGCTGTCCTTGGGTATAGTGTCACCTCTTGTCAATCAATGGGCTGTGCTATCTGAGAGCAAAGGCATTGAGCATGAAATGCACTGCAGGAGCCACCACATTTTGCTTTCCTTGCCAACCTGGTCTGCAAAAGCACTAGTCTTTCTTTGCAGCAACTTAGTTCCTCTGAAAATGTTGCAGGATCAGGAATTTTGTAGGCAATGTTTTTATATGAGAGCTGTAGGCTGGAATTCCAGATGTAATAGGCAGGATTTTATAAGAACTCACTAGAAACACCCTTCTTTAGCCTGTAATGTATATGCACACATATATATATAAATATCTACAACTATCTATATTATAAAAATATATAACACATATAACTATGTAAACAATAAATGTAATATATCAAATAGAATAAAAATAAATATGGAATAGTGTTCCTGGAAAAGCATATGAAAAAAGTAAAGAATATCTACTAATTCCTTCCTTTTGAACTATCGGAACAGAAAACTAAATGGAAATAAAATACAGCAGTAGGAAGAATTTTTATATAGTCAATATTGGCTTGAGTTGTCCTCAGTTGTTTGGTGGCCTCCATCCATTGTGAATTGAAGAGTAATTCTAAAACTGTTGAGAGTTGATGATTGTTTTCTGCATCTCAAACACAAAGTTTATGTTAAAATACAAACTTATGGTTGTATATGACACTGTTGTCTTGGACAAACAAATTTTTCCGAAGTAATCAGTTTCTGAAAAAATGCAGAAGGTAAAATAGTTGAAAGGAAGAAAAAAAATTATATATAAATACTGTTGTTCAAGTTGGTCAAGAAAGCCTAAGTCCATATAATTGTGCATATATGCTGAGAAGAACACTTTTTTGATTTTCTCAAGAATGAGACAGCAGAATTTTCATTCATTTGGCATGCTAGGCTGAAAACAGAGTCTTCTTTCATTTGACACACTCCCCTGGAAACAAACATGCCAGTGGAAGGGCTTGTGTCAGTTATCAGAAGCTTACAGGAATACATTGTGCTGGTTTGTATTCATTTTCATTTCATGAATTGCTTTAAAACTTAGCAGTATAAAAAAGCATTAAAATACCTTTCTAGCATTATTTTTAGTTCCTGTGTATTTCCCTGCTGTGCTGTCATTCAGTTTAAATCAATGGAATGTTGTGAGACACATGGCTGGGTTTGCAGCAGAGCAGATCTCTCCTCCTGCTTGTGTATGCTCCGAGTAGTCATTTGTAGACAAGCAGCAAATTTGAGTTTAACTGATTTTATATCCTTGGAAGAGACGAGTGTCTTAGAAAAAAGTTCAATAAAATAAAGGGTAACTGAACAAAGGTTATGCAGTGAGAAATTTAAGCCAAAATTCAGCTGGTATCTATTAACTATGAAAGTTCACAGATAATGCTTGGTCTTCTGGGAGACAGTTGGTTTGCTTTCCTGGAGTTATATTCTTCAGGATTGCCAGCAGGTCCTTCCCACCTCTGGAATTTTCTACAAGATTCTATTTCCCTCATAAATGTTTTTCCACATGCAGACTTGGCAAATTGAGGTGTACTTCTTGGAACTAATCTGGTCACGGGAGCTTAAATTAGGACCAGGTTGCAGTGGGTATGTGTGGAGTAAATCTGGGCGTGGTATTGAGGGTCTGTGTCAGCCTGTGCTAAGCTAAAGAGGGGGTAAAGAATAAGGAAGAAGGGTCAAAGCTGTATGGTTTCCATCCTAAGAGAGAGAGTCATAGCCATCAATGTTCTGTCCCCATAGGAAGAGACATTAGGGAGGCAATCACCGTGAGTTTCTTGATGCTGCTTAAGGAATGAGGACAGTGGATATTTAATTGTTGACCTGCAGTCACTTTTGTTTGTTCTCTGACACTTAGGGATATTAGTTTTCTGTGGACTTCCCATGAAGACAAACAGATAGTGTCAGTGTTGACACAGCGTTTAATAGACGGTGGTAGTTTCTGTCCAGTTATCTGCACCTGCTTGTTTGTGAGTTTTGTGGGACAGGCTGTACATCCTGCAGTTCGAAATCATAGTAGAAAAACAGATGATTGTGAATTTACAAAACTTGCTTTGTTTCCTTTTCCCTACCATTCTGCTTCAGCTTGTATGGCTGATGCTCACCACGAGGAAAGTAGTGGCTCTCATCTGCACAGAAGTACTGAATGAAATATTTTTATTGGAGAAACCAAATACATTTGAATTGCTTTAGAATTAAAAAAAAAGAAAATTAGAAAATCTGAATGCAAAAGTTTCATGTTTGATTTGTAGTTTGGGAAGGCTAAAATAAGCCTCATGAAAGCTTGCCTGCATTGATGTTACTTACAAATTCAGACTTGAAATACAGTCAGCTGGTGCTCTATACAGTTGTTACTATTTGCCATATAGCTTCAGTAACATGGCTGTGGAAAATTCTAGTGTCATTCAGCAGCATTGCAATGAAATAGATATACTGATGTCATTTTCCTTTCATCTATTAACTAGTGATTGGACAAACTGCAAGTGAATAGAAACGTAATTTCTATCTGCATTCGTTGGTTCCTGGACCATGTGCCTTTCCATTGCTAATAAAGATACTGCCACCTATTTGGAGACATTGGCAGGCATATTTAAAACCCAAGATGAATTGAGCGCATTTACTGCGTTAGAAGCAGTTGCTAAATTGTGAGTAACTAAGTCTTGTTGTATAACTGCATTGCACTCAAGGGAACAATTTAGGTTTTGAATTGTGTATGTTGGTAAGTGAAAACTATGTAGACATTGATTATTTTTTCCCCTTGACCTAATCACTGTTTGCCTATGGCAATATCTGATATGTTATGTGTTCACCAAGAATTGTCTTGGGAACACAATGAAGCTTTTTTTTTTAGCTTCATTAGTAATCATAGTTACATTAGGAATAGAAGGCAATGGAGTAATATGCTTGTACTATGTACTACTCCAGTTGTTTGATTTATTGTAAAGGTGGACATGAACTCTGTGAGACTTTGAATAGGCAGAGGAGGAGACCAGATCTAAAACTTTGTGCATCTTGAGCAGGAATTTAATTTTTAAAAAATGGAAGTGTGCATTTGTATATGTTATTTATTTTTATTTTTTTGTTGTGAAATATTCCTTTCTGTGTTCCTACTTGCACATTTGTAGTATGAGAGAACTTTCCTTGGTAATACTAGAGAGTATGGAAGTGATGCTGAGTAAAATAAAATTTAGTAATGTGTTTATTGTCAGAATTCAGTAAGCTGCCAAAAGTACATAATAAATATGAAGAATGTTTCCTCTTCTATTCCATTTTTTGAATCCGACATATTGTACTTTAGACAAAAATGTGAAAGTCCAAAAGAGAACCTTAAGAAATGTGTTTAAGTTGTGACATTCTGTTGATTGCTTCAAATGTTTCTATGCTAAAATAGTTGTTAGAAATATAAGGGATTATTAAAAAAACATACAAGACTGAACTTCTAACTCCTGCCTAGAGGTCATGTTACTAGACACATGGACACTCTGTTTCATGAAGTGTTGGGCATTAAAAAATGAATACTTGCATATTTCCATGTATAAGAAGCTAGACTGTGGCCTACCTAAGTGTAAACTTGTGGTTTTGTATTTCTGAGAACTAATTCTAGCACAAAACAAAGGGATGTTCAACCTTGGAAATATGATGGGACAATATTGCTTTGGAGGGTTAGTTATCAGGAAATAAGGTGATACCATGATGTTTGTATCCACATGAGGGTGACAGTGTGACAGGCTTATTTCTCATAATTGGTGGCAAAACCTGCCAACCTGAAGCAGTATTGAAGATATCAGTGAATGCACTTGGTGTCTGTAACATGACCAGCTCTTTCTGCTATTAATTGAGATGCCTATACAAGTTTTGCTTTTCCCTCCTTAGATGTAATTGAGATTAAGATTTCTCTTGTAAACAAAGCAATATAACAGGTTTTTTCTTTAAAGCAAGCAAAGCCTTAGTGTGGCCATAGCTTTCTCAAGTCTCCAGACTTCTGCTGTAATATGTTAAATAATGTCTTAGTCTGCAGAAAACACTGACTCTTAACTTCGTGTGTACAAGCCTCAGCTTTTATGGAAATGTTACTGAAGGTGGCCAGCAGTCAGGTCTCTTAGAACAGCTGACAGCATTGTGGGAGGGGTTCCTTCATTGGCTGGAAAATAATCATTATTTATAGCTTATTTAGAGCATATACTAGTAGGAAGTTCTGTAGAGATGAGTGTCTTTTCTCAAAAACCAACAAGTTTTGCTTGGGACAGGTTCTAGAGGATCTGGAACACTGCCTGAAGAGGCCGAACATTTACCCATAGGTAGCATTAATTGGTAAAATGTTTGGAATATATAAAGATCCGCTGTGTTGTGTTTGGGGGTATTGTGGAGAATGGGTTAGCACAAGGCCCACTTACTGCTTTTGAAATAACTGACAGTCGTATCCCATTATTTAATTATTTGTTAATATTATAATATACTCTTCAACCTTTTAGGGGCTTAATTGCAATAAGCTGGTCTGTTGATGAGGCTCACTGGCATGGTTTTATGGCCAGTAAACTATTTCTGTTTTTTTATTTGCTATAGTAGTGTTTAAATAATTGTATATTGTTTGAGGACAAGCCCATGTTGTTTATGAAGTTGCTGAATGGGTTGGTAGATGAGGAGAAACAAAGCAATCTCTACATTATTTCTGGTAACTAAGATGAAAAATCTGGTTTTGTAAATTTATACATTTTTATTTCAACTTCTCAAGGTGAAACAACATAAATATTTAAACAACTTTATTATTTCAGTGTTGTCTTGGGATCTTTGGCTTTGCTTAAGCATTGAACAGATAAACTACCTTTTGTCTTGATCTGTTACACAAATAATCCTGCTGCTCCCAAATAAAACTAAAGTTTCAATTCTTCAGACACAACTGAAAACACTGTAACTTCTTTTTTGCTTGTTTGTTGTTTGAAGTAATTGGAAGAATATTGCAGAACAGCTTTTAATATGTTTTTATCAGGTTTTTAACTGTTAATCATGGGTGTTCTGAAAATAATACCCAGCACATCTAAATGTGTAGTGGAGAAGGAATAAGTTGTAGTTTATCCAAAATACAAATCTAAAGGTACTCATTTGTGAAGGTTATCATGGTCTCAATCCCTAATTTTTAAAAGATATTTTTACATTTTCACATGTATTTCATTTAGTTCTATTAAGTCTGTGTCTCAAGGATTTAATGTTTTTCTGAGTTTAGAATAGATATTTAGTCAGTCTCTTCCTTCCCTTTAGCTGAGAGTTAAAAATAAACATATAAAACAATGGCAATATGAAACAAATCATTGGCAGTAATCAAGCTGGAAGCAAGCTGCTGTTTGAGCGCAGGATTTCTGCTTCAGTGTGCACATGCCTTAGAAGTAGCTGTTGAAAATGGAAAAATTTGAAAATGGATGTGTGGTCTTTTCAGGAGAAATCTTCTTTCAGTAATAGAAACATTTTACTTTGACAGAGAAGAGGCTATGGAAACTTTGGTCTTTTATTAGGGGGAAATATGAACTTCCTTAAAATGTAGTTTCCATGCTGACTTTTCACAAATTCTGCATTTTCCCCTGTTTTTCTCCTTCCCCTTGCTCAGTCTTTTTCTACTATTCACTCTGAGCCCAAACATGTACACAGCGTTTTAATTGTTTGTTTTTTAATAATTTGTGTTATAAAACTGAAAATTTAAAAATTGAAATAATTATCTGTAATAAAAAGCCTAGCAGACTAATTACAGTATTGCATTAATTATTATTTCACTCTGTTCACAGCTAATTCAGATCTGGGTTTTTAATCCCTGTTTACACTGTAATTTTGAGAGAGAGGACATACTTAGGAACAATATATATAAAATCAAGAAATAAAAATTGTCAGAGAAGGAATTGATTTCTAAAGTGTTGCCTTGGACATGTTAGTGGTAAAATGCAAGTAGTTCTGTTTAAATGTAATGCTCTGTGTATCTTCTGGTGAGGAAAACATCTATATGACATAGAATACAACTCCTGATATCTTCATTTCTGGGTAATGAAGTATCTGGATATCTTTACAGCATGTACTAAATAGCAGTCATTACTTCAGAAATTTGCATTTGTGCAGCTTAGTTGGTACATCGTTTTGTGTTTTGAGTTTTATTTTTTCTCCCAAAATGCGTGCAATTCTTATAATGGTTAAGGTATAGATTGATGTCAGGGCTACAGTATAGCTCCAAGACTGCAATTTGAAGCTACTTTAGAAAAATACAATTCTTTAGACATGGTGAAGCTGAAGTTGAATGGAAGTCCTATTAGGAGTGAATTGCATGTAAATATTAATAAGGGAAGAGTTCCTAGCAAGTCCTGAGTTTGGGAAATTGAGCATGATAATTTGCTGAAATTATGTCTGTCTTGAAGATATGCAGATGCAATAATTTTCAGTTTTCAGTTGAACTTTCAAAGGGTGCAGGAGGTGCCCAGGCTAGGTTTTAAGCAAGAAAGTGTTTGGAAGTATTGGCAAATGTCGTTGTAATGGATGTAATGAAAGGAGTTAAGATGAAAGATGAATTGGACTAAATGGCTGTTAAGTCATTTAGGCTGGGCTGGTTGCAGGTTTGGCTGTTAGATGTCTCAGATTACATTGTCTTAGTTCCTACACTTGGTTGGCTGTCTTCAGAGCCTCAAAAAGTTCAGAGAATCGGTTTCTCACAATTTCCTTTGTTCTCCTTTTTTTTTTCAGGATGCTTCATCTGCAGATATTCGGAAAGCATATCGAAAGCTTTCTCTAATTTTTCACCCAGACAAGAATAAAGATGAAAATGCAGAAATACAGTTTAGGCAAGTAAGTGCAATGTGTGGCAATAAAACTTTCAGGGGAAAATAGAATTTTTATGTTGACGTTATTTTAGTAAGAACAGTGCTACACCTTTGAAATTAGTATGTTAAACATCGAATTACATTTTTGCTGATGTAGCTAGACTAAAACCAAGTACACTTTTTTAGTATTCACTTGTTCAAAAACTTGTACTTTTTATTTTCCAGTGTATTAAAAATAACTTGAGGATAATACTTACACTCTAAGGAGGAAAATATGTTTTGCACTTCTAAAAGCAGTGGGAAGACTTTCTGATCAGTTCTCAACACAAGTCCTAGATAGGCATAGTTTAATGAAAAGAATTAATTTTAGTTATTTTTGAATATTTATAGAGTGAAATAACATGACTTTGTAATTAGCACTACTGTTAAAAGTGTACCTTGGGCTAAATTCAGCTTACTTAATTTTAGTAAGATCTTCAGAATGAAACAAGGGATACCCATCTGAGACAAGGCTCAGTTTGACAGATGTGAGGATGGGAAGAAAGTCTTGTGGAGGAGTTGCTTGTTTGTGTCTGATGACACTTTGTATATGAAAATATTGCTGCTTCTTTTGCAGCTGGGTTTGCTACTTAGTGGTGTAGGGAAAAAAGAGAACTAGCACAGGTCTCTTGTTGACAAACGTAAATATACTGCTGTTCAAAATTTATAAATTCAATCATAAAGTAAAATCTTCATGGGTTTTTTTTTGTGCTTTGTTTCTTTTAGTTGGTGGCCATCTATGAGGTGTTAAAGGATGAAGAAAGGAGGCAGAGGTGAGTTAAATTGCATAGGTTTTTAAATAAAGCATTCATACTGGTGCTATATTCAATCCCTATTTGTCTTAGTTGTAATACTTCAGATTTTTTTTTTTTTAATAATTTAAGTTAGTAAATTATATGTAATTGTTTAATTAAAGATTGTATGTGGCTTAAAGGGCAAAGTGGTATTTTTGCATGGCATACTGTTTTTTCTTCTTTTAATCTGGTACTTGAAAGAACTTTGAAAGCTAGCTGTTATTTCAAGAATTTTTTAAAAATGCTTAACTATATCAGCTTTTTTCTCAGTTGTCAGTTTTTTAAAACTGTGATTAAAAAATATTGGCCACTTATTCAAATATCAGTTATACCTCCCTGTATCAGCAAGAGGCTTGTTGCATGATATTTAGGGAATATTTCCATTGTATGTTGTCTTCAGCAATGTTTTCTGTTGCTTAGTTCATAGTTTGTTTTTTTTTCTTTCAGATATATTAGCTCTAATAGTGCAAACTTTTTAATATTTTTTAAATAAATGTTGTCCTTGCTGCTTGAGGAGCAGTTCCAGCAGTACCTGAAGGGATAGGATTAAGAACTGGAAACCTGGGGCTAATTTGCTTTCTGGAAGATTATTTTGAACTCTTTTTCTGTTTTTAACAAATAGGAATTTCTACCAATGATTATCAGAAAACCTGAGACACTGAAAGCCTTTTGCTTTTGGGTTGGTGTTTTAGTAGATCATCTTTCAGCTTACAAGTCTTTAAACGGGGTTTTATGAGACATTTCTTGAAGGGATTTTGGCTTTGTAGATGTCTTGGCAGGAGTCCAGGGTTTATAGTACAGATTATCTACTTTTTTCATAATCCCCTTTTCAAGTGTCATGAAAATTTACTTCATAGAAGCACTTTTGGAAATTTGTGAGGGGTTTTTTTATTTCACCCATCTAAGGAGAATTTAATTGTGAAGTTACACTTAACAAAAGTTAAAAATGTTAGCTAAATGATTTCAGGCCACTTAAAGTGAATTTATCCCCCAGATCTTCCCAGCCTTTTCTTTATAGCATTGTTTGTGTACACTTCAGAGTGTTGCTTCTCTGGAACTTAGTTCCATCATGGAACTTGTAGGAATTTCCTTGCAGTTGTAATAGAAGCTTTTTGCATGGAGCTGTGATGCAGTAGCTTGCAAAAATTATGGTTTAAGCCTTGCATACATTACAAACGTGACTAATTTACTCAAATACTGTTAATTAGCGCATCAGTGATTACAAATGAGAAGTTAAAGCAGCAGTAGATTGTTCTATCTTAGATTGATTTAATTGTCACTAACTTATTTTGTACATAGTGTCATATTTTTCTTGCATAATGTTGATGTATGGTTGATACTGATTTTATAGTTGAATAAATAGAAATGCAGTGGATTAAACAGTGTTTACTTTCAGAGAATTTTCTGGAAATGATATGCAGAATGTAGAAATGACCTGTAGGGCAGAGCTATATGGTCTCATTGCTTTGAGAAGCCCTGTATTGATCAGGTTTATTGCACAGTGTAATGATAATCTCTCAGCTGAGCTTGTAAACAGAGGGTGGCCTGTAAGGCGTTGTTGTAGCATGCCTCCAATACAAGTCTGCAGTGAGTGTGATAGGAGCTGTTCTTCCTGTTATATTGGTTCTCTTGTAAGGTAACTTGAGGCTTACTTGCAGCTGTACAGCAAAGGAAAGGATGGGAGTTATTACTTTTTGGAATCTTTCTGCTTTAATTGTTTGAATATTTGGCTTTGAATTGTATGAGGTGATGGACTTAGTGGAATAGGCTCAGTGCTCCTAAACTGTGCTGCAGCCTTACTCTGGGAGTTGAGCTGGGAATCCCTTCACAGCTGGACACCTGAATGGTTTGGGGCAGGGCTTTGTATCACCCAGAGAAGAACAAGCTGCAGGCTTCTACTTCTGTGCAGTGACATCAGCTGTACCTGGCCCTTCCTGCTCCTCTCAAAAGTGATATAATAATTTCTGGTGTGTGTACAGAGAGTGGAGCCTGCAAAGGCAGGAATCAGGTCCTGCCCTGTATGAGAGAGTGATGAACTCATTTTGAAACAATAAAACCCCTTCTCCGTGAATGTCATTCTTGCTGAATGTCAGAGGTGGTGTTCATTTGTGTGAGTACAGAAACAGTGTTTTAAAAAGGCAGATCTGTTGGCCAGCTACATGTAATTATTTTTCTAAAGCCTTTGCATTTTCTTATTTATCAGTGAATTTTTTACTGTATCTGATGGCAGAAGCCTGTCTTAAAGTATTGCAGTTTTTCTTCTGACAGTGATACAACTGGGCTTTAAAACATGGTTTTCTTCTTTGAAAAAGTTATATAGTTGCTTGTGAAGTGTACCAGTATCATTAGTAGTACTATGTAATATAGTAATTATATCATTTAGTACTTATCTCCTACACACCTTTGAGTGAAGCATGATCAAAGCACTCAAATATTCTGACAATAAACATACGTGCAACATCATTTAGTGTAACACTGCTCAACATTAAATTAAACATACATGCAGCAGAACACAATATTTTATGTTTTGTATACTCACTCCAGTGTGAAATTCTACAGAAAATTCTGAGGTGCATTTCCTGAAATACACTTCACCTTTAGGGCATTTATTGGTAAATCAATCGTATGTTAATAAATTTTATTAGCCTTTGATTGTCTTAGTTTATGAAAAAAGTAGGTAGTTCTATGCATTTCTGTTAATTATAATTAGACAAAAAAGAAATCTTAGATCTTAATTTCATTGTTTGTTTTTTAGGGAGCTTTTTTTTGCTCACAGGCCCATCCTCTGTAATAGTGTTGGCTTGATTACAGAAAACATTTGCAAAGGGATCAAAATACACTTGTGTAGAGTAAGAAAAGTGTCTATCTTAGTTCTCATTAATAATTAAATGTCTGTATTCATATGTATAAATTGTTCTGGCTGATGTTGTGCTGGATGTCTTTGACAGCTTGAGGAAAATAGGCCCCCCAAAATAAAAACCACCAATGCAATCTTTGCATAGTTCAGAATAGTCCTCATTAATTCAAGGTTATAGTATATAAACTATATCAGATCTCTGAAATAATTTGAAATATGAAATGTAGTGGCTCTCTTAAAGGGAAAAGTAAATTAAAATTATATTAAGATAGATGATACTGTAATTAGTTAGTACAGTTAATGGATTTTTTACTTGCAATGTAATTGATTCACAAAGAACTCTGAAAACTATTTTATGAAATTTTACAGAAAAAAAGAAATGTTAATAATCTTGTAATTTGTTACTTTTAGTACAGGCCTACCAAGTCTTTTATAGACTGCTGAGTTTTAAAATAAATACTCAACATAGTTTTAAATGGGGAATGTTTTTGGCTTTCTGTTTCTGTACTGGTGCTTTGGGGTTTTTGTAGTTTGTTGACTGCTACATTTCAGAGACAACTGGTAGGCATACTCTTACGTGGAAAAATTTGCTGAATTCTGTGTGCATGTGTTTGTGGAAAAAAACCCCTGCAGATGTATCTTTTCAGGTTGGGGGTTTTTTTCCTACATAGAGTTACAATTAATATAGGTTGCCAGAAGAAAGCTTTGTAATTGAATTCCAAATGTAGTTCTTGATGCACACAGATTAACTGTCCTTCATAGTTAATATAAGTGTCTATACAGGAATTCTTTAATGAGAAACTTACTTTTAATTAAATCACATACTAAATTTGAAAATTAAGATTTAAAAATTATGGAAGTTTCTGAGTTTCACTAGGATCATTTTCCAGTTGAAAACCTAAAAATCATTGATATCTTTATTTTTCAAATACAGAGCTTAATTACTATTGAAAGCAGTGATTTATCTTTTAACAGTATATATTCTAAAAAGTGGGTTATAATAGAAGCTATCTTCCCTTAAAATGGCCAGTCGTGTGAGCCATAATGCTCATTGATAGTAAAATCAATAGAGCATTGATTCTGGGACTTAATCCGTGGAGACTGTTGTTCAGAACAGCAGACATAGCCTAGTAAATACTGAGTGCTATTTAAAGCACTTAATGCAAAAGGCTCTGCTGTCTTAATTTTTTTTTCAACAGATAATTTATAATAGAACATGGTTAGTTTGAAATCTTGGTTTATATATTACTGTATTGTTACCATCAGCATATATGGACTTTATTTCATCAGTAGCCACTTTTTCAATATATCAGTTAACAACCCTAGTATATAAGAAGGCAACTGCTTAGTAAATGTATATTAGTATTAAATTAGATTGTGCATGTATTTCTCTGAAGATTTCAAAGGAAGAACGTCTTTTCGTAAAACCTTGTTATCAAACTAATTTGTTTTAAAGGTGGTTCTGTTTCTAATATATTCTCTTCTATTATCACTAAAATCCTGTAAATGTCTTAATATTTTTCAAAGGCTAAAACTTCTACTTATTTCTTAAACAAAAGTTAAGCAGAAATTTTAATTTTAAAATAAGATCATAAATTATTTTTCTGATCAGAGTTTGTATTAAGGTGTTAGTTGTTAATTTTTTCTGACTTACTGGGAAAGGAAAAAAAGTTATTAGTTCAAATTTTACAGTAATAGATGTTAGTATTATATGTCATGTTAGATGTTAGTAGTATATCATAGTTGTAATGGAAGACAAAATTTTGTAATATGAATTTTACTTCTGGTATCATTCAGAACACAGCAGAATCCTGAGGTGTTGAATCTTTTATGCAGACATAATGGTGCCAACTTGAACAAATGTTTTATCAGAACTTAGCTTTTCAGATATGCACTATATTACAGTATATATTTAATTGAAAACCACTGCTTCTTTTTCTGCTTGAAACGAATTTGCTTGTGGAATTTTTTTTTTATTACATCTCCAAGGTATCAATTTAATAACTATCAAAGTAGCTAGTGCAGTTGTTGCATTTAAATTGATTTACATGTCAAGACTGGCAGTTTAGCAGCTGCGCTATTATTCCTGGATTGGTCAATTTACTTGAGAAAAACCTACTACTGAGTTCTACTGACCTGCATGACAATATAGGCCCTATTTCTATTCCTGTAATTAGGCCTGCGACTAACTCAGAATATTTTTAATTAAAATATTTTGGTCAATGTGTTGCACCAAATTAGGCCTTTCAGTGCAGATTTAATTCTGGAAATGGTGTGATTAGAATATGTAATGAGTTGTGTTCAATTTGAGATTAACAGGTTGTGCATCTTGAACATACAGGTTTTTGAGTTTACTGTAGAGATTTTTGTTTGAAACTTTACTCTGAAAACTTAATTTTTAAAAATCTGGTTTGCATGTCTGTGGTTTATTTTTAAATTGATCAAATACTGTAAATAAAAGACCTCAGACATACTAAGCGATTTCAAAACATTTGTGTGAAGGAAAAGGGATTGTCATGTAATAGTTTCTGTACAGTTGGTAGGGTTAGTAATTAAGTAGCTTTAAAATAGATTGATTTTGAAGACAATGTTTCAAATAGAAAATCAAAAACTAGTGAACTTTGTTTTCAAACATCAATATCAAGTCCCTAATTTAAACTCTTACCTTACAAAGGTATGATGTCTGGCATGTTTTTACTTAATGGATTTTGTGGTACTAAAGGACAAAAACAAAAAAGCAGAGATACCTCTCCCCTCCCCCCAGCACTTGTGCATTTAATTTGTAAAAGAAAAAAGGGGTTTTAGTATTTGAGACATTTGTTCTTGGCTACCTATTTAGTTGTTAGTGGGTTGTTACTTCGATCACAGAGACCTGCCCACTGATTACTGAGCATGTAGAACAATTCAACATTTCTGGAAGTCTCTTACTTCAAAAGTGAATGAACTTGGAGAGGGAGGGGGTAAGTATTGCAGGAACATTTAAATTTATTTTTTTCCCAGTGCCCCAGTGTTTAGAGCCTGTTTGTTTTTACATGCAAGCTTATCTGCTGACAAAACAAGGCATTGCTCTCTCTTAAAAAAAAAAAAAATTACTAAATGATCCTTTGTGTCTGTATTATTCAAGCACTCTGTGGATTATCTTTTGTTTTATAATTGGATGGTTTGGCTTATTTCGTTTTTAGCTCTCCATGAAAGCCTGTTATGTTTGCTACTGTAGGTATGATGATATTCTGATCAATGGACTACCAGATTGGCGACAGCCTGTGTTCTACTACAGGCGGGTGAGAAAAATGAGCAATGCTGAGCTGGCATTACTCTTGTTCATTATACTCACAGTGGGTCATTATGCTGTGGTTTGGTCAATCTACCTGGAAAAACAGCTGGTAAGTATTGGTAATAAATCAAACTTGCTTCAATTATTAGTACTGAATTTCTTGTAGAAGTTTGCATATTACAGAGATCTCTACCACTTCCCCTGGTTTGAATTTGGATTTTTCATATTTTATAATTATTATATTTAAAATTATGATAATTACAGAATGAGACATTCAGCATCTCAGAAACAGTAATCTAAAAACTACTTAATTTTTCTAGCATTGGTAATGAATTGCAAGAGCTGATCCTGGGCTTTTAACTGGAAGAAGAAAAAAGTATCATCTGTTAATGAAGAATCATATGCTACTGTAGTCATATCTAGGGTTTACAAATAATCAGCTTTTATTTGTTTAAAAGTCATACTTGCTTTGCCTTTGTTCTGAGCTAAATGCTTTTTTGTTTTGCGTTTTTCTTAACAGGGTGGGAATTGTTAAACAGGACGAATCACATTATTTTTTGATAATTTTATTTTTTCTCATATAAAAGTCTGTTGCGCTTAGTAGCCTAAGAAAAAAACTGAGCATAACTTGAAAAATATTCATACATTAGCATCTATTTACTTTTTTTATTTTCCACTGCATTATTGAAGTTGATGAATGAGAAAGGAGGCAACTTGAATGCTGTCCCCTCTTAGAAAACTTTGATTGCTATGGAGATACACATGAGTGACAGAACTGGACTTCATGTGTGTTTAAAGACTGGATACCATGGCAACAGTTATTGTTAAGATAGATCATTTTACTTAATCATGTAGGACCCCAGATACATTTGCATAAATGCTACTCTACTGTTTACCCTTCACAGAAGAGTCCCAGTAACATTTGTGGTTTACATGCTAATGATAACCTGTAACCATAGTTCTTTCTACATCAAGGATGAACTGCTTAGCAGAAAAAAGAGGGAGAAGAAGAAAAAAACAGGCAGCAGGAGTACAGATGAAGCCAAACTTGCTGCTCTAGACAAAAATGAAAGGTGGGAAAGAACTCTCTTGTTTTCTGCATTTTAAAACATCTTGTCAGCTACTGATTTAGTTCTCTCATTTTCTTTTTGCATCTTTGAAATAACCTGTGAGAAAAATAATGTATTTGTAGTAACAGCCATTGCTGATATAAAGTGTGCTGGTGTAGATGTGTTTTCAGGTTTGGATTTGTAAGTAAACACGTGTTGTTTATTCAGCAGATCAATAATCATTGAAAGGTTAAGGCTGAATTAAAGGCATTTGTCTTATAAAAGGGCATTATTTCTATAAGTTGATTTTAGAAGATTTTAGAACTTTCCCCCCCTCTTTAAGGGTTTTTGCCTTTGATTACAGGTAACAAATTTCAGTTTATTTTAGCTTTAATTTATTACTATTCCAAGTAAGGAGTTTTTGTGGGGTTTTAATGCTTATCTGATTAAATGCTTTTTATCTGATTCTGAAAAATGAGCATGTTGATAAAGGCTTCTAACACATTGTTTGCCAAGGAACATATAGAGAAATAGTGACTTTCAGGACACTCCAAAAGATACCACTATTTCTTCTATTGATTCATAGAAAGAAATAAAGGGTTTAAATAGTTCACACAGCAGGGGCATGAATTGGATCAATGAGGGATGGAGATCAGAGAACATTCTGCCTGTCGTCTTTCCTGATGACATCAGTGAGTAATGCTTCAGTGAACTGCAAATGACATTAATTTTTATGTATTGTTTTGTTTATGCTACAGTCTTCATATCTGGTTGTCAGCACTTGTGAACACTTGGTTGAGGCTTGAGTGGTTTTTTGGTTTGTTGTTTTATTTAAACTGTGATTATGTGGCTTATGAATTTATTTTCTTGAAAAAAAAGTCCTTCTAGGAGATCAAAATACAGAAGTTATTAGAAGTTAGCTGCTATGTATTTTGAATTAAATGTTTAAAATGTGTCTTTATTATTATGCAGTTTGACATTTTTATGGGAATTGACAAGTGCTAATCATCTTAAAGGATAATGGGAAAGTTCTTGCTTTGAAATTGTGTGGCAATAATGAAAGAATCTACAATTTTATTTGACTGCAGGGTACTGGACAAACCACAATGGCATGACTTACTTCCATGCAAGCTGGGAATATGGTTCTGTCTCACAGTGAAAGCTTTACCTCAGTTATTCCAGGTAACAGTAATGATGTTAAATTGTGTTACTTAATTTTTCTTGATTGTGTTATTATGCATAATCAGATGTGTAGCACTTGTTCTTAATTAATTTTTTGGCTGAAACACATAGAGCATATATATATATATATATATATATATATAAAGAAATTACTCTTTGGAGGCACATTTGATATCATAAATTCATGGAAATATGAATGTATTTTAAATGCATATTAATCTTAACGAACTAGGAAAGCAATTTCTGTTAGGCAAAACTACAAGATTAAATGATGGGAGAGGGATGATATATATCTATCTAGTTAGGAATAGCAATGTTTTTAAAGTGTTGTTAACAAAAGTACTTTAATCTCAAATCAACTGTACTTTCAGAGCAAATTTTAATATTCCATTTAAATTTGGGTTAACAGTGAAATTACTTTTTATGATGGAGTTTCTTTATCTAATTCACTGGATAATGATACAAATTGATACCTGAAATTGCTGAGGTAAAATAACAAAGGTATGGTTGTAATTTATAAACATCAATGTGGCAGACTTGCTCACAGTTATTGTTTTAATCTAATACTATAAACTGTAAAATCTAGCTGGTATTCAAGCAATGGAAGTATTGTCAGATCAGTTACCAGGATAGCTTTTTTAATATCACCTGCTCTTTCTTTGCATCTTTCTTAAATACACTGTTTTATTTTTAATACCTCTGTCACTGGTAATACGGGTCAGGCAATGTGAAGTGGATTTTACTTTGGTTTACAGAAATATTGAATGCGAATTTAAAAGTATAAGTAGTAGAAATGGCATCGGTGCTTGGGTTTTGTCTGTGTTTAAGCTGTAAAAAGACTACAGTTATAATTCGTACTCTCTTATTTAAACCGTTGTAAAAGTTATAAATCAAATAATGTCTGGTCTTCCAGCATTCATTTTAATAGCCTTTAACTTTTCCTACAAACAGAGAAAAAAGTTCATCTCTTTCTGTCTTAAAATTTTCATCAGAACTTCGGGGCTATGAAAAAACCTTTCTTTTTGCAAGTTTGTAAAGCAAGTTGATTACGCTTAATCAACTGTTGTGTCCAAATTAAGCTTTGATGTTTATTCCTCATCAAGGTGAGTCAGATAGAAAATAATTAGGGTCAGCAAACTCTGTTGCTGTGTTTTTGAAACTTTATTCATAATTATAGTGCTTTCCCTTTTGCTTTAATTGCAAATTTTTTAAAAAAATCACACAATATAGTAAGATTACTGAATAATTTAAAATTAGGGCATCTTATGGACTTCTTATAATTTTTATGATATTAAGATAGTGTTATGTCAGTATAACAGGTTTCATGTTTGCTGTTCAAAAAGCAGCTCCTATGCCTGTCAGAATTGGCAGAAAAAAATACAACAAAAGTGATGATTAATGCTTTGTAGAACTTAGCTTTTGTTTGGATTCCTATTCCATTAAATTAACAGTACTGGGAAAAAAAGCTATCCAGTAACTCCTGGAAGATTTGAGACCATCAAGCAGGGGGTTGGTGGCAGGGTAAGCATGTTGTAGAGGAATTCAGAGCAGGAAGGCTTTGAAGCAAAGAGGAAGGAAAGAGATAGGGGTTCTAGAGTAAATTGGCCCATATATAAATGACACTGCTGCTTAACAGCAAGGGTTCATTTTGTTGTTTAACGTGACCTGCTGGTTATGTGAGTTAAAATGCAATAAACCATAAATAATCTTCAATGCTAAAACTATTCAGGACTTCAGGTGACCGAAATAAATTATTGTAGCTTATTATTTATTAGTTAACAAAACTTGAAGAAGTATCACCTCTTCTGAAGAGTATAAGAGAAAGCAGCAACCTCATGTTGGAGCATGTTCTGAAATGACAGTTGAAAAGATACCTGGTCTGTTGTAACCTTGACAGAGAGACCTCTACGTTATTTTTGATTTTGATACATATTTAACATTTTGGCATAATGACCAACATGGAGCAAAATGTTATCTGTACTTGTAAGATTTTACTCTGGTACAGAGGTCCTGTTTTAAATCTGAGTGCTTTTTCTTCAGTAGTACACAAGCTTTAGGGTACTTAATGCTTTTAATATAAGTACAACCACTGAGGATGAAGGATCCTACAGATACTGAGTAGTGTTACGTGTCATATTGCAAGTGGTTGACATCAGGATGGATGCTACAGTTTTTAGTTGTTTGTTTTAATCTAAATGATTTCTCCAGTGATTTAAAAGCCAACAAATCATTTTCAAAATTGGTCATTCAGCTGCAACTAATCTAGTTGTAGATAAACTTTTTAAAATGCATCCATATTTAAATGAACCATGTTTGGGACAGGAAAGGGTAAGAGTTAGCAATGTTTGTAACTGAATATTGCTCTGCTGTTGAGTTTTTCAAAGCCCTGCAGTAAAACAGCTGAACTGTTTGCCTCAAACTAATGAAGCAGAAGCACCTGCCAGTAGTAGATGTAAGTCCTCCCTCAAAGGACACTTCATTAAAAAATACCCAAAACAAACCAAACATAATAACAGTGTAACAACAATAGCAACAAATAAAACTTTTTAGCCCTTCTTGAATTGAGTTTTTTTTTTACCTAGCACCCATCTCTCTCCCTATTAGCTAATGTGAATATTCTTCTTGCAACAGCTGTGTCTGAGGATTCAGGTTGCTGAGCTTCTGCTCATGCCTGGCTCTCATTTATCCGATTGAGTGTCTTTCTTCTGCTTCCCTTCCTCCTTCAAAATGTCAGATTTCAGAAGGAGGCACTTAAAATAATTAAGGTGGGCCTTCGCTGAAGAAAAATGCTTTGTTTGCATGCCCTTGTGATGGCCTATGCCATTTAATTGTAGCCTGCATTTTATGTCAAGAAACTGGAAGAAAAATGTTTGAGAGGAGGATGAGAGAAACTAAGAAAACGAGCAGGTTTTTTAAACTGTTGACAATTGTGTTTTGAGAGAAACTACATAGGTTTTTAGATCCATGCATTAAGTTTAGTTAAATTTAGAAGTGAAAACAGCATTTTATAAGTTTGTTTGAAGAAGCAAAGGGAGAAAAATACCTAAAATGTATCATAAATCAAATATGTGTGCTGTGAAAGAAACATTAAGTGGAGTGTAAATTACATTGCCTATTACCAAGTTTAATTCTTGTAATGTAGTGTAAGAAAAAAATAGAAAAAGAAATTGTTTCTAAGGCCATTTTAGTTCACGCTTTCATGAGAATGACCTGGAAAAAGCAATGTATTTAAAAAAACAAGGGGGAGAAAGAACCCCCAAAAATTCAATTAGAATGCTTATTGAAACTGAAATTTCTTCTTAGAATGAAATAAACTAGCTATGTGTAGCATGCAAGAATTTCAGTTCAAATTGTGTACATAATACAGAACAGACAGTTGTGTTAAGTGTACTTGCATTTTGAGGGAGAACTGCCATAAGTAAATTTCAGTTTATTCCAAAACCAGCTGACTAGAGGGTGGATTTTTTTGGATGTTCAGACATATGACTTAAGAAAAGTAGTCTTTTTGAAAAATGTTTTTAATTATTCTTCACAAAATTTTTCCTTCAGAAAACAGAAGATGGGTGTATTAGTGGTTGACTCCTGTCAACTTTCCCTCCACACTGATGTGGTGAGGTTAAGCAGTGAATGTCTTTATTTTTGCACTGACTGAATTATGAGCCTGCTGTTGTCCTGAGGGTAATGAAGCAGAAAGCATTTTTGTTTGTTTCGGATAGAAATGGTTTCTTATTAAGAAAGTAAAGTGTCTTTCTTCTATCTGTAATTCTATAGGCATGGAGCACATGCCCTCGCAGTGAGCTGTTAGGAGAACTGGTGGCTCACCAGTAATGAGAAGGCAGTTCGAGCTCAGAACATAGTTGCACTGAGTATAACCTAGTGAGATTATCAACAAAGCTCTCAATTACAATTGAAACTCGTGTTTATAAAGACCTTTGTGTAGCACAAAATGAATTAAAGCAAAAAAGCCAGTAATTTATTTTTATGTAGACTACCAGATGGTAATTACTGTAGCTGATTTAGTAGTCTGGAATAGATTCAAACTAGTGACCCAGAGGTGTTTAATTTCTTGGCATTTTTTCCTCAGGTTTTCTTTTAATCCATGATCACAATTCAACACCTGTTTAGAGATGGTTCAGCTTTGGCCTTAAACGGATTGGCAATGTGTCATTAAATTCAAGAGGCTTTGCCAGCAGGGCATCTCCTTTGGCAAGTTAGCTTCCTAGAAAGATTTGATTAGGTCAGCAAATGTAATTGTGAGTTGTTTCTGTCTTCGCATGTTACTTTATATAAAATTGTGTGAGATTAAAACAAAATTTATTGCATTTAATAACATTTGCCTTAAAAAATTTTAAAAAAAGAGATTCAAGTCAGTAAGGTTAAATATCTTTCTGTTTTCCAGCTTTACAGGGTTTTGAGGGTTTTGACATGTTCCAATTTACTGTACAGCACCAATGTTCATATAATTTGTGGGGAGCAAGCAATTGCAGGATGTGTGGCACGAGTGATTGCCCATTTGCTCTGTTTCTTGCTATTTCGCAGCTGTTGGGAGAACCAAAGTAAGGATGAAGCTCTTGACCCTGAGGTCAATTAGAAGCTTAGAAGCAGGTCAGAGGAGAGGGAATGGTAAAACAAGTATTCTGGGTGTATGCAAGTGAGCAAAAATAATTTGTGTCTAACAGGGAACTGCTTGAGGCTCTGGGGGAAAAATGTGCTGCAAAAATACTAAAAGTTTTAAATAAATATAAGACAGTAAAGGAATTTGCTTTTAATTGCCTGCTGTGCTGTGGCAGCTTCTTTATATCACTTACTTTAAGTCTGTGTCCTACCACGAGTGTGAGTAGCTCCTGTGTATGAGGCAATACTGGCTCTCAATTATTGCTACTGGTCTGCTGTAGTATGAGGCTTCATGGGGTGTGAAATGGGTCCCAGAAAGGCCTTGCAGCACTGTCCTCTGTTTCCCCTTCTGGCTGCCTTTGTCTCACCACTGGGCACATGGAATTCCCAGCAGAGACTGCAGTGGCACAGCCAGCTGCTGGTCACATGGTGCACCAAGGCTTGGGAACCACGCCACAACTGCCCACAGGCAGTACACAGCTGAAGAGCCTCCCCACACCTGGGACTATTCTACAGAAAAAGCATGATTTTTTGATTATAAAGGAGGAAGTAATGCAATTCCTATTTGTTTACTAGATTGCCTTTGGGCAAAGAGGTAAAAATGCCAAAGAGAAGTAAGAATCAAAACGTTCAACTCCTTTTGAAACATTATTTCTTACCATAACACATTGATATCACTAGTTCAGAATCCTATTCCAAAGAGTAGTTTTGCTGTAGTGTAATGGCTGGAATTTTTATTGCATATCCTATTGCATAGGAATAGCAAATAGAAAGTCAGCTGGTGGAGTAAATTTAATTTAACTCTTTTTTTCTCTCTTTTTAATATAAATTGCATATAATAGTACTGTGCTCAGAAAGACAAAAAATTGGTTCAATAGCTCCATAAAAGTTTTGGGGTTTTTTTTTGATGTAATAAAAATTAGTCCAAAGAAAATTATTTCAGTAGACTGATTTTTTAAGTATGCTTGTGAGAAAGTTTTCAGCTAACTGTGAATTTTGTTTGTATCAGTCCCTTGCCCAAAGAACTAAAATGTGAGCTGTTTCTATCCCAAAATCTGAAATTAAGATTCTCATACAGCAAGTTGTTTCAAGTTGTTTGCTTTCTTTCTCCTAATCTCCACTTTCTTTTGAGGTAGACCAGAAAGCCAGAAGGATTTAATATTTATTTTCTGGAGGGGAAATTATTCAAACAACAAAAACCCAAAAACCACAAAGCAAATAAACCAACAAAGCCTCCTCACCCTCCCCAAAAATCAAGAAGAAGCCGAAATGACTGAGTCTTACTCAGAATGCAAGTTTTTACTTCTAGAAGTAGTACGGTTTGAATAAATGCTGTATCTCTTGATTTAAAACCAACAAATAAAAAAACTAAACCCCTAACCAAGACCTCAAACCCTAAAACAAACAAAGGAAAGAAACCCTTGAAAGTTCAGTATCAGGAATTTCGGTATTTCTGCATAACTCAGGCTGAGCTCTGTCTGGGCAATCTCAATTTAATAACATGAGATGATACTGATATAAAGAGAGAAACTGTATTTTCAAGGATTTTTCAGTGTTCTTCATTCTTATTTACGATTACATATGAGAGTAGTCACAGGATTTTCCTCTGTGTGGCAGTTTAAATACAATTTAGAAATACTAACAGCACGATTTTGCATTTCCAATACATTCTTTTTCCATTATGTTCCTTTTTGGAAAGTATCTTTTTGAATTTATAGTATGATAAACCAGCATATATCAGCACTCTTCTTTATTCTTTATGCTTAACTAATTACATGTTATAGTGCTTTAATGGTGAGAAGAAATAATGTATTTGTTTTGATTTTTTTTTTTTTAAACTTCTTAAACTCCTGCAAATGAGAACGCATTTCTGATTAGGTAAGGTGGAGTTTTAGTTAGAACTGGTCCAAGCTTTGTATTTGTGTCTCTTTTCTCTGTATCTTTCCATCCCAGAAGTACAAACATATTGCTTTTCTTATGTCTATTACCTCTTGAAGGTGCTGTATACATTAAGAATAAAATGTTGATGTTTTGAGCTAGAAAACTGTTTCTGAATCATGGGAAAGGAGCATTAGATTGGAAGAGACTGTATCTATATTGTCAGTGTCTTTAGGGCCCAAAAATGCTTGTATTGAGACAAAATGACTGCTTAAATTTATCACTTTGGAAAAGTAAAAAATCTGAGCATAAATTATTTTGAAATACTACATTACCAAAACACAATTTTCTTGAAAACAGTTATTCCTGTTTAAACTGATTGAAAGCTTATGAAGAATAAGTAGGAGGGGGCTTATTTGCATTAAGGCAGAAGTTTTCTTCAAAAGACTTCCTATGTTAAGTGGTTTTCTGGTGTTTTTTCATTTTGATCTGTAAGGTCTAATAGGCATAAAATTTGTGTCTGTTGTCAAAGTCTACTCAGGTATGCCTTTTAATTTTCTTTACCACCTGTAGAGCCATTCTTATTTTTTTGTGGGAAGGATTTGATTTTCAAATCTTCAAAATCCATTTTGAGTAAAGCTTTTTGTTGGGTTTTTTCTTTGCTTTTCTTTGTATGTATACATTTGTGTACGCTTCAAAATGTGCAGTTTCCACTTTTTTTTTTGTTATTATGGTACTAGCCGTAATAGTCTTACTGATAAGATAAAAGACTGATGCTGCCTTTGTTACCTGCATATTACTCCATTTGTAGTGATAATCCATTCTACATCTATAAAGCAACAATACTACCAAATTTCATTTATGTGCTTCTGACTAGTTTTCTTTGTTGTTCCGCTATTGTGTCTCATTTTCATCTGAGCCACATTTCCAGTTGTTCTGTGATTGACATGCTGGAGAGATTGACAGTTACCCCCTAGTGCCTGCTGTCTGGAGATCCCACAAGCAATAATGGATTTTACACCAGAATTTAGCATCAAATATTGGTTTTCAGTGTCAAATGGGTTAAATTTAAATGCCAGTTAATTGTAACCATTTTGAAATCATAGCCTTAAACAAAGCATTTTTTGGATATCCATAAGTCTGAGTCCTGTATATGCCACGCAACCCAAATGTCTCAAACTCAGCAGAAATTAATTACTGCATTTATGACTGTTTCTGTTTCTTAATTTTGCAAGTAAGCCAAACCTCAAGAGTGGAAGGAAAGTTTCCAGTGTGGTAGGAATTCTTATTTCAGGTAAACCAAAGTGAGAACTAGTACTGATCGTAATTTTATAATTCAAATATGTCTCTTCAAAGCCTACGTATCTGCATTAATACTAGTCATCCTGTAACTGCACTTTTTTTTTTGAGCCACGACTCTACTTTAAAAAAACCCTTTTTCCCAATCCTAAAACTGTCAGCATGTGAGATGCTCACTTCTGTTATGTTCCATAAGCAAAAAGTTATGTAAACCCTTTAAAATTACTCTGGTGTGCAGAGATTTCCTACATAAAACTGGCAAAAACCCCAACCAAACAAAACAAACTTTCTATTTCTTGTATCCAGTGTAAAAAAAAAAAAAAGAGAGAGTAAGTAGAGGTGTTTTGGAAGGAGGTGGAACTACACTGATCTTTTATGGGAATTTGTTGGAGTTGTTCTTCAGGCATGCTGGCCTGTATCTCTGAGATGTCTCCAACCACTACAAAGTTCTGCTCAGAGCTTGGCCACGACTCCTGTCACGTGCTTTCCAACCTCCTTGGAGTAGCTTTGAAAGGGTAGATGGAGGTGTAACATGAGGAACAACTGTTGTATCTTTGTAGGGAGAATGGGATGATTTCTACCATTAGAGTCAGCGATAATGACTGCTCAGCTCAGATTTTTCTTTTCAAAATTTCTTAGCATCATGTTGATGATACTAGGTTTTGTTCAAATATAGCTGAAATTACAAAAAATATTTGCTACCATCTTACAATACATTCTGCATTCAAAATCAAGTTACCCTTTATCTGTAAAAAGCAGTACTGTTAGTGTAATAGCACCAAAAAGTATTTCTGGGAAAAAAGATCTAAGATTAGGTCTATCTAATACTGTAATTAATTTATATGTAATACAGTAGACATTCTGCATGCTTGATAAAGATAAATAATTTCTCTATTTCAGCATTTCTATTATGGATTCCTTGTTTTTGAATGAGTATAGAAATCTCAAACTGGTGAGAGTAAGAAAACTCTCCATATTTCTTACTTTAGCAATCTGGTTGTTCATATTGGAAAGCTTTCAATAGAAATGTATAATTACTCACTCATCAGATTTTGGAAAGGTGTTCCTTATTGTGGTGTATGTGTGACAGGATGTCTAGTTTCAAGTTTACATTTGCTTTATAGATTTCAGATTAGAATCTAATCTTTGGAGAAAGAAAAAAAAGGTATATTTTCAACACTTTAATAGCAGAAGTTGGTTTTAAAAAAAAAATGGGGGAACAAGTTGGCTCATGCAGTTAATGATACCTTAATGAGTTCACATTAAGGTGATTGCTGCCTAGCAGTTGCCTTTGTTTGTCCCTGTTTGCACACTAGTCTAATTAAAAACATCTCTTTCTCCCTTGAACTTCCAGATTGCTGATTTGAGCAAAGTGGGTGCATGGTCTCTGCAAAGCAGTAGGTAGTTTCTCTAACCGTTTTGCTTTTCAGGCTGTCAATGAGCATCATAGTCTGTAATATCAACACTATTACATTTGAGCCTTTATTACACAAATTCTATGTTTTAGACTGAAAATTGCTGTAACTCAAGGAAACAAATATATCTTAATTTTTTTTTTTTTTATTTTTTTGTGAGGTTAAGTGAGAACTTAAAACAGAGCCATTGCAATTACTTGTTTGTATAAGGATGCTAATGCCGTTGCAACATTTTCTTAAAGGATGCCAGACAATTATATGTAGAATATAAAGAAACAAAAATGAAGGCGAAAGAAGATGCCCTGGCTAAGGCTGAACTTGAAACACTTCAGAGTGAGTTTTTACCACTGTCTTAATAAACAAAGATGTAATACGATATACCCTCTACATTGGATGTATATGAACATATATTTTTCTAATCTTCTAAAATACATGCTTTATATATTTCTCTACTGCTGTTAAATTTAAATAAGCTTTTAATTTCATGGCTAATTTTGCAGTAGGCTGCTGGTTTGTTCCTATTGAAACATAAAACTCAGATGGTCGATTAGATTATAGCAAGAAGAACATACCTTGCTAGAAATGTTGCTTTACGGGAGGGGAAGATCTCAAATGTACTATATGTTTTCAGAAGTGACCTCTTGGGTTTTTGAGCATTTTTGTATTCTTGTTGTTTGTAACTTTTTTTTAATGATGTGTTTAATAATTCTTTTGTGCATATTGAGTTGATTTTTATGATAGAAAGTGACAATAATTTGAATTTCCAAAAGCATGGATGCAGACTTCAGAGATGGATTCATGCTATTGTGAAATAAATGCATTTGAGTTTTTATGCTCTTATAAAAGACCAGAAAAGGCAATTAACATTTCCTGTAATAAAGTATTCAGAATAATTGTAGGTGACTTTTCCTTTTCTTCTTTCAGTTATTTGCTTTTGACAATGATTAAACCTACCCTCTTCTGAAGACAATTTTAACAGTTTTTTGTCTGTGTTTGTATGTGCATACTTGCTTTATTTACTGTACTTAAGTGCATGCTTTTAAGTTCCTTTATTCTGACAAGTGCATTGAGTGCTTTGTGATAATTTACTAGCTTGGAGTAAGCATAAACTTTTAGGTACTTAAAATACAGCTGCATTATTTATATTTACAAAATAGCTTAGTCTTGTAAAATCAGCAAAGAGATCCAGTTCTAGCAATAATTCCCAACTTATCTGTAGCAGAATCTATTTTGAGAAAATGGGTAACTTTCAGCATCCTAGTGAGCATCATGGACCCAGGCCAAATCTAGCAAAATAGTGCATTTAATGCTTGTTAGGAAGGCCTGCCATTGTGTTTGAGATACCTACCACAGAATGGGCCCTTGAAAAGGGTCTTGACTCGTGTTATTAAAAACATGTTGTTAAATTGTCAGATAGTAATGTCTTACCATTGTTCAAAATAGCTGGCATGCATTCCTCATTGTAATCTGTGAACTACTGTTTTAAAAGGAATAATTTTTGAAAACAGAAGTGCAGATGAAAGTATAAAGTTATTAAAATCATAGTGTGCACGTTCCTGGGTGTCACTGAAAGGCCGTGTGTGAACTTTTAAATACTTCCCTGCTGCCAGGTGGGTTGTGAGAGTCACTTCTGTTGTTGTTACCTCCAGTAGCAGTGCCTACCCCAGAGAGGCACAAGTTTGGCAAGTTTGGCCTTCCAGGTCACCCCTGACCTCTCACAGAAGCACCACCCTGTCCCCTGTCATGCTGTTCGGTGCACCATGGCGTGACTCCCATGTTTGCCAGGTGACTCAGTGTCACTCATGTGAGCAGGGGCCAGTCCTCACCAGTCTCACTGGCTGGCATCCTGCCCTCCCCTCATAGGCTCACTGGCAGGGAACAAGGAGGATAGAGAACCACCACCTGTAATTAGCAGAGTTTGAGATTTGGCATGGAATTATTTGGTCAGCCGTAGCAGTGCTATGGCTGGGCAGCAGATTGAGCTGACAGTTACCTTTTTTCCTAATAAGTAACACCCCCAAGAGAGGCACAAGAGATGCATCCATGTTACTGTAGGCAAAAAAAAAAAAAAAAAAAAAGTCATTTTTTCCTGAAGCTTGCATGCAAAGCACCTGCTAAATTTGCTTATTTCATTATGTTGCTCTGCATTGTCACATCACAATTAGCATAGAAAGGATGTAAATCACCAAATGGGCATTTTGTTTGCCCCCATTCTTCTTAATTTAAGACACTATCCCTGGGATGTGAGGTCATAATAAAGGTTCCATCTATTTAATTGAGTAAACATATCTCATGCTGATTAGCAATAGCTGGTTTACAGTGCTTGTTTTCTCATGCCCTAATTGCTAGTTTGCCCCCTTGTCTGTCTGCTTTCCTGCTGAAACCGTTCAGTAATCTGTAGGCAGCTTGTACTAAAACCAGAGTGGGGTGCTGGAAGAGGAAAATATAGTTTGCTAAACAGGAAAGAGAGGATAGTATTGAGATATCATTAAAGTTCTATTTTTGGGAAGGAACGTAAAAAATATAATTTCTTGATAAGTTAATATTATGTAATTTTGATTATTTTTCTCGCACTTTTGCAGCACTTCTCAATCCATCCAAAACTGACATTACTACCTTAATAGAATATAGCAACTTTACCGTACAAAAATAGAGCAACTTACAATCTTAGGTTTCTAGGAAATACAGTTTTGTACGAATTACAGAGAGATATATGTTTTAGGGACAAAAGTAGAAAAGGTACAAATGTTACATTTTCTGATGCATTTTTCAAATTTAGATGTAAGAACACAAAGTTTTATTTTTAAATGGAAGTGCTCTAATTAAACTTTCTTCCAACTTCTCCCTCTCCTGTCATGTCACGTGTGTGATCTCTGCATCAGGGAGTGGTTCTTTCACAATGGATAGCCTTGTTCCTCGTAGTCATGGGATATAAAGTACAGTAGGTATTAGCTGCACTGAATAGGCATTATTAAACTAAGATGACATAGGCATACGATCAGGACAGATCGCTCAATTTTTAAATTTAAATTGCAAGGTTTGAGTAGTTATCAGGACAAACTCAAGCAGCTCTCAAGTTGTTTTGGCATGGAGTACTTCTTCCAATGATGTCCATTTTGGGGGGAAATACATCTGTCTTTCTGTATACTTAGCCTAAGCAATTCTCTTACTTTCCTTTCTTCTTAGTTAGTTTTCCCTGACATTCAGTATGAAAACTTGAATTTATTTTTAAAATATGCCTTTTTTAAAAAAATGGTGCCTGCTAGGTATTGCAGGTGAACTCTTCACTGGCATCCCAGTTACGAAATATATTTGCATTGTAAATCCAGAATTCTTGCTAACAAGGCATCTGGAACAATCTATGGCAAGAAACTGTTTTGTTTCTAGTTATAAACCATGTTGAATATATGTGGGGTTTTCTGCTTTTTCCTTACCCCCATCATTCAAGCTGTAACTGAAGTATGGAATTACAAGCCCTGTGGCTGCTTGATGAGCTGCCTTTCTGTCAGTCTTTTATGATGTAGTATTTATGTCTCTCCATAGGCTCTTCTAGCACTCTTACCCAAGTGCTTGCCACCAAACATCCAGAGCTGTAGTGAAACCTTTAATAGATTTGATCAAGTTTGGTTAGGCTTGGTCGGTCGCCCTTTCCTGACAGCTTGGAATACAGTATACTGCTTGGGTAGCTTTTTTTATTGTTTCATGAAACCTAGGAATAGGAAATATCATTGGGTCTTTTATTGGGTTTATTTCAGACTCTTACAGGTGAAAATCAGTGAAAAATTCTCATTCTCCTGTCTTGTCTTGACTTGTACCAGTGGTGTACTTCAGCTTTGCACTTCCTTGTTACTCAAGATACAGCATTGATCAGTAAACCTTGAGATGCCTTCTGTTCTTCATGGTTTGTTCAGATAATTACTTTTGCTATCATATATTTATATCGTAATTTCAGTTTGAATTTCTCTGGGTTTAACTTTCAGTTGTTCATTATGAACATGTCTGTGCCTAAAAAAAATTTTATCTGCAGGTTTTCTGAAACCCTTAATTTTTGTGGATCTTCTGCACTCGATTTAGTTATGCAATGTATCTAGAACTATTGGACCCTGGGTTTGTATGTAATGTTCCAAAGTTTATCATCTTCTGATTACACAATCATGTTTCTTATGTTATTATTACAGAATCACAGGTATATTAGTTCCCATTGCTCTGACAGCTCATTTCAGTTTGCTTTTCCACCATAACTGCAAGCCCTGATATCAAAGGTTCCTTGCCCAAAGTCCCTTCTAAGTGGAGATGTGGTATAAGGTCCTTAACTGTGTAATTTTCTAAAACACTTTTTATTTGATTGGTCCCAGACGACCAGCCAGCCCATGTTCCTTCTTCTCCTTGTGCTTTCCTCTTCACTGTAAACCATTTGGACCACATTTATGGAATCTAGTGCTAGACTGAAGGTGACTTTCCTTTTTTTCCTTCCAAATAATTGATAAATATCTTGAGTAATTGTATTTAGTATTAATCACTGTCAAAATGCAGGCAGGTTCAGAGAAAATAATTTATGCAATGCATGCTTTTTTGGTTGGTATGGGTGTGAATGTTCTGATCACTTAATTGTTACCTCTGAAGCCTAGTTATGGCAAACTATGTATCATCCCTGATTGTTTTGGCAGGCCTACTGAAAGAATTTTGAACTTTCAAGTTTGTGTATTTTTCCCAGTTGTTTCAACTAGTGTTGTTTGTATGGTACCTCTCCCCACAAAACTTGCTTTAGACTTTATAGAAAATATTCCTCAGAAATACAGTGCATGAAGCTCATTTGAGAGAGGCATGCATGCTTCATTCTGTGTTTGTTGGAAGACAAATTAGTGCTCAAATATTAGAGCCTTGTTTCTAACTCTTTTGTATTTTGGGGGAATTGGAAATTTTGGGAAGGGTAGATCTTCAGAAAAAAAGGATGAAAGTAATCAAAAGTGACTTGTGAGACTTGTGAGACTTTTTTAAATCTGAGGGTGCATTCATTCCTGAGCATGTCTTTAGTCAGTTTGCTCAAAAATAAACTATCTTGTACGTCCCAGTGCAGAAGATGTCTATATCTGTCTTTAATTCTTGATATATTCATATAATCCCATTGACTTTGAGATAGAAATGTGTACTTTTGCCTTGTATTTGCATTGATACTGAACATAATTTGCTCCATTTTTTCAGTGGACTGTCAAAACCTTAGTACAATTTTTTTTCAGACTTCTGTGTTTTTTGTGTTCTCTCTCTGACTGCATTACTGTATGTGTAAGTGAATTTTTCTCTTGTCATGTTTTCAACAAATTTTGATTCTACAAATGCTTGGGTTGTCTTTCATAGTTACATAGGTAAGTGAAATGTGTTGAAAAAAAGAGACCTCCGTGTGCTGTATCTTACTGATTTGCCAAAAAGCAGTTTGCTGTCTACCTTTTTGTGTGGTCATATTTCTTTCTTGCTAATGCATGAGATATCAGGCAGTTTGTCCCTTTGATTTTCAAGATATCATTGTCTTTTTTTGACTGTATTTTCTGTGAATTCTTGTTCATGCTTAAAGCTTAGAAGCCTTGCAGAGAGAGAGTGCTACAACTTGATGTGCTGAAATTTCTTTGCAGAAGTTCAGTGCCTAGTTTTGGTTTTATGTCTTCCTCTATGAAGTACTTGCTATTTTTAGTGGAAAAATTCTCTGAGTTCTTTATGTTTAGATCAGCTAATGTGTAAAATCAATATAATTTTTTCTGAAAACTTAAAAATGCAGGACCTTTGATACTTGTTATGGAAGAAGCATCACTGTTTCATTACATAGCACTTGATCCAGAAAGTCTAGCTGATTTCCTTATCTGACACCTATCTTAAAGCAAATAACCATTAGCTAGATAGTACTAATTCTGCCAATAGTAAAATTAATGTAGTAACAAGGTGGAAGAACAAATGAGGAAGATCAAAGTGTCTGATTATGTTCAGGTAATTCATCAGACTTCAAAACCAAGATCATGGCACCACAGACTAGTAAAATGTATAGCCAGTAGAAGAATAGTATTGAAGGCCTTTAGAAACATAAAATTATGTACTTTAGGAGAGTTAGCTAATTGTTATCTGTGAAGTCTGGGCATTGCATTGATAGGTGTGTTTATATGCTATTCAAACACAGGGGATGTAGCTGCATCTCTCTTTTTTTAACTCTTAAGTTGTTAAATACACAGTAGATTTTATTCTTCTGGTAAAGAACTTGATAGTTCTAAAGGTGGAAAATAATTGTAGAAAATGAATATTTTTGCAGTATGAATTCAGGAAATGATAAAACAAAATTGCTTCTGCTAAAAAAGACTAGAACTCTCTAAAAGTTGAGTCACGTAAAATAATGATCCATTGACATTGGACTGGTAGATATTAAACAATTTCCATTACGCTTATAATCTTGGATTGCATATACAAAAAAACAAAATTCCATTTTTTAAAAATTCTATTTAATAGGCTAAAAAAGTTACTACACAATAATTTGACAATCAAAATATCTTCCCAGAAAAAATCTTCCCAGAAAATAGTAATGAGAGTAAGGTTTCAGTTAACCCTCTTGAAGTCAGGCTCTGTTTTACCAAGATTGTTTTCTCTTCCCTGTGTTTAGTTGTATGAGTGCCAGTAATTCTGGTTATAGTGAAGGGTTACTGGATATTGGTGCCCACAAGGCACTGTGGTCTGACTGGGTCTCAAGCAGACACTGAGCTTGATGGCACAGAACTCAGAGGAAGCTAGGAAATCTTTTCTGTATGTTTTTCCTGCATTTTAGTTAGGTTTGTGTGTAACAATATTAAAAAAATATTTGAGACTAGAGGAGAAAAATGTCTTTTTAAAGCCTGTTCTGTTTTAGTGGATGGCCTAAACCAAACACCATTAGAAAATGACACTAAATATTAAGTGAACACCTGTGTTCCTAAACTCTGAATCACAGCTGCAGTTGTCACTACTGTCAGCACGATCAAACACATCCTTACTTTAGGTCATGGTGGTGGGCAGCTGCACCAACTTCCTGGCTGTCTGTCAAGCCTTAGCAGATACAGGATTCAGCTGTATAGGCATCATCTAGTGTTTGGAAAACCTGATCCGTACTCTCTTTGGGGCAAAGTGCCTGGCCAGGTCGGAAGTGTCTTTTAGGCTGCCAATTGAATTGCTGATAATGAAAAGATAACATGAAAGAGGGAGGTTTTCTTCCTGAGTGTCTCCTGTGGACTTCGGTTGTTTGGGCGAAACAGTTCCAGTGGTCTGTTTTGCTTTTGTCATATTCACCGGAAAGAGCACCAATGCTTGGTTGCTGTAAGTTGAGGCTTCATGCCACTAAACATAACTTCTGAACTTCCTCTGTCTAAAATCCTTTAAGATATTACCATTAAACTGCTTTTATGTGCTTTCCTGTTCTAAAAATTGGCTTTGAAAATTCGGAGGTGAAACTGTTCTTGATGGTTTACTGGGAGCCCTATGTGAAAGGTACTATGACTTCAATTCTATTTTTTTTTTTTTTTTTTTAAATTCAATATGACAGCCATTGTGGTATCAAGAGATATGCTGAACTCCTTCATCTTCTTGTATACACATGGGAGACAGTAGAGATAAGAATTTTTTAATTCTGGTTGAGTGCTTGTTTGAGGCTGTACAGCCATCTTCTCTAGGTGGGATTTCTCATTCCTTTGATAGTCAGCAAACAGCAGGGTGTCTTATCTATCTTAGGTCTTCCTCTGTCACTTAACTGCCTGAAGAAAGCCTAGATACTGTCTTTGATACCTCATTTTAAAGTGGAGCACAGTGTCCTCTGGAAATAGTTACAGAATTACTTCCAAAACCACAGCAAGAGCCTAGATGACCTATTTCAGACTATGCCTTTCATTTTAAAATGTTGATTTGAAGCATTCAGGCTTTAACTATTTGCATATTTTGGGAGGAAAATTACTAAGCAGTAGCTGATGGAGTGCAAGATACAGGAAAAGCCAACTGTCATGGGGTGTCTCCACTGTTAAGTAATTCCAAGTGAACATACACTGTGTGTGTATTTTGAAGGATTGAAATAAGGTGGTGAAAATTGTCATTCGAGTTAACTTCCTAGAATATTTTTGCCAGTATCAGTGTTTGCAATAAAGAGCTGGTAGAGCTAGTGTTACTTATCCATACAAATCTTAAGGGATTCTAGAAGCTGTTATACATGGCAGTTTCAGAGTAAAATGGGATACTATTTGTTATATGTGATTTGATTATAAAATTTGCCTTTTGAAATAGACAAAAAAAGATTTGTACCTGTGTTGTCTTTACTAATATCTGCATGGTGAGACAAATGCTGGTATTACATTTTTGGATTTTCATTTTATTTTGAGGAGTATCTGTTATTTCATTATGTTTTCTACACATCCCTACAGAAGGATGCTAAAAAAAAAAAATCCAAATACAAATTTTAACTTAATATTTCATTTATTGAAATTTGACAGGTAAAGTTGATTACAAAAACAGGTCTCTGAACAACATACAGTTTCAGTTCAGTTCAGTGAAACTCTGAATGGTGAAAAGTTTAAAAGCTCATTAGTCATCATGTTAACTTGCAAGATCTTTGTGACTTTTCTGTTCGTTTTGGACCTGAAACAGTTCTCTATCCCTTTATTTATGTTTTCCTAAATACTCAGTTCCTAGGGTATGTCAAGTCTGCAGTCTTTTCACTGTGCTGTTTCTGCACATATACTTTTAGGAAAAGAAATTCTGCTAGAGAGTCTGTAGGGAACAGATCTCTGTCCTCTTTAGGAATTTTTTAAAGGTTTCCATGAAAAACAGATTTTTCTCCTCTGAAGTATTAGGGCGTGGTTGCAAAGGTGAATAAGCTGATCAGACAAGTGTGGTTCTTCTTTTCCTTGCCCACCACCTTTAAATGACTTGGATTTTTTTCTATTTGTTTGAGTATGAAGGGTAGTTTTCTACTTGCTTAGTAAATTGAAGTTGTTTGCTGAGTGATTGGATGATTGTAGAAACACAACAGAAGAGAGGAACACAAAGAATGCAGTGGAGAGTGGCAAGGTGGAGTCAAGTGTAGAACTTCCCTCTTAGTGGAGTATTAGATAAAATCTTTCAGTTTAGGAGCATTTAGTCATTGTGAATACAACATTTTTGAAAATGAGGAAAAACCAGAAGAGTCCCATTGGGCACACCTGAGGTTTATAGATGCTTTCTGAGTGTTCAAGCTTCTTTCTGCTCATCATCTTCTTGTCTTTCCTAATGTTCTGTCAATTGTCCATTTTAAATCTTACTTTTGAGATCATCTTATATAGTGGATGCATTTTTAGGTACTGGGGTTTAAGTTATTGTGGTCCTTCCTTCCCTTCCTTTCCCATGAGTTTGCTACTTACATTTAATACCATTTGAAGGGCAGGGAGAGCAGAAAGCAATAATCAGTGTTGTAAATTAGGTCCAACATTTAAATCTTCCTAAATGTGTAAGTGCTAGAACAGAGCTATTTGTTGTTGGAGAAATCTGAGAAAAGAGAAGCCATCTGTTGACTCAGAAGCTTCTACTTAGCATAGCTGACCATAAAGTAATACAGAATTGTCTAAAATTTATCTTTCTACCTTTGCCAATTTTTCTGAAGCTGGTGGGACTTCAGAATCTTTTAACAGCTCCTGTGCTTTTTTGCTTGTACTAATCTTTGCCAAGTGGCGTAGCAGTAACAAGAGCTAACTCATCTGGCCCTTTCAGGCATGGTTCAGATGGAAGAGGGGCTAACTGGGTGCATTGCTATTTACTTCTAATAAAAATAAAATTAATATGCAAAACTCTGATTCTCCTTTTAACAAAGAAATTGAAGTTACTTACTCAGTGGAAATTTTAAGATAGGATTAAGATTTGAGGAGCTAAAGCTGCTTCTGAATTACATATGCCTGCAGTACTAGTAGCATTACTTTTTCTTCTTTTTTACTTTTGTATAGAAGAGAAGAAGCCTAAAGTCAAGAAACCAAAATTAGAATTCCCTGTATACACAGCTCTGGAATCAAGTGTATATATACCATCTTATGATCATGGAGCTTCAATTGAAGAGATTGAGGAACAGATGGATGATTGGTTGGGAGGCAGGAACAGAACCCAGAAAAAGAAGGTAAGTCCAAATCTTTTATGTTGTTATATATTTTAAATGTTGATTCATTTGCTTGCCTGTCAGGAAAACAGAATATTGTGTGTACACTACCACAGTATTCATATACCATTAAAGTGTAGAGAAGTATTAATTGTCTGGCAGACATAACAGAAAAAATTATATTAATGTTCAGTGTAATTTGTGTAATGATACTGGAAATGTTGTTATAATAGGATGTCGTTGATTAAGCCATATGAAAGCTCTCTATGGTTTCTAATATAAATACTATTCTTGTTCACTAGAAATTAGTAGAACATAATGCTGTCAAGTTGTATGAGGTTTGGTTCTTTCTCTTAATTGTGGTTAATAACATTTTGCTTGCAAGAATAGATTCTTCTCTATTAAAAAAAAAGCAAAGGAAAAAGAAACCTTCTCTT
This sequence comes from Certhia americana, assembly GCA_018697195.1. NCBI lineage: Eukaryota > Metazoa > Chordata > Aves > Passeriformes > Certhiidae > Certhia > Certhia americana. The sequence goes on from CM031858.1 coordinate 17,893,541, forward strand.
TGTAATATGCAGATGTATTATCTTTTGATTATGGAACTGATTATGTACTTTGTGCATTTTATCTGATGCATGGAACAGTTCTAACATTTCACATTAGGCCTATTGTTAAGGTTCTTTCTACTCGGAGATAAGGGTTTTTAGTGGCAATTAGTATAACTCTTCTGGTCAATTTTATTAAATCATGATACCTTGAAAATGTATAATTTTCACATTGGAACTGAGAATAAACATTGTAAATTAATCTACTGTCTTGAAAATCTGCCTTCCTTGGAAGACAGGTGAGAAGGGTATGTTTGAAGTGGAGTTGGGTTGGTTGCACGCTTGATCATCTGGATCCCCAAACTCATCTTCCCCTCTGACAGAAATTGAGTCTGTCTTTGAATTTCCATGAAAATGCAGAAAATGAATAAAATTGGGCCTATCCCATCTATACATTTACACCTCCTCACAAAATATACAGAAGTTATGTCTTCAGAGACGCTGCTAGGAGAATAATTGTAGGTCCATCCTTCTGGATGTCCTCAACAGACATAACAAACTAACCTGGTTTTCTACGCTTCCATCTGGATGTTCAGTATTGCGTCTCATTGCTTTGATGAATTATTGTATTTTTAAAATCATTCTTACAAAGGGGTTACAAAAGGGGTTAACCTTTTAGGGACAACCAGGCAGTTTGTAGGTATGCTTCTGGGCAGTGTTTGACCTGAACAACTCTGATGAGTTGTGCTTCCTTTGCTTGACAGCTAATATGTTATCATGGTGCAACATCAACATTTAATGAAGTTGAGGAGGGAAACAGATTCATAAACTGCACAAAGAAATGGAGAATATATGTCATTGGCTCTAGAAGCCTATAGGAGCCATTTGTATCTCATAGGAGGAGGGATATGTTGTATGATTTGTAATAAGCTCACTGGAAAAATGGTTGTATCACAAGTGAATTTTTCCTGTCATTTGACATATTTTCCATTTTAGAAATGTGTATTTTTCATCATATCGTGGATGTGAACTGGGTCAGCATCCCTCTTCTGCCTGTTTCATGGACGTGAAACCAAGTGGTGTGTAACGTCCACCTCTCAGTTCTGCTTGTTTTAGGAAAAAGTTACTCTGTCATAAATAATTTTAGAACTTCTCTTGGGATTGTCATTCTTCATTCATAAGGAAGCATGTTAGTTTCTTGTTTCCCTCGTCTTCTCTGGTAGCTCAGGGATGTGGACTGTGGGCAGCCAACATCAAAGTAGCTTGGTAAAGTAGTACATTACTTTGTAGTCCTTCCAGGAGTAAGAAGTGGAGTTGCTTTCCCTGCTATTGGCATCCCAAGTGTAGATGATTACAGTAATTTAATATTGTTCATCAACTGCTCTGCACTGTTGATACTTGTACTTTAGAGGTGCCTATAATCCGTGAACTAGTGTTTTGGAAATGCTGTACTGTGAAAAGCACCTAATTTGATAGAAAGATTAGATTATGTTCAGTTCTTAAGTTGATTTATTCTTTTTGAATACTTTGAGTTCTTTCTTTCCTCGTGATATATTCTTTTTGATTACTTCTTCCATAGGATGTAAGTACTGAAGTAGATAAAGAACAGGCTGTAGAGAAGAAAATGTCTTCCTTCTTAGGCATTGTAAAATGATCTACCAAGGGAAAGAGAAAGAGGAATGTTTTCCATTTTTTTTCCATAAGGTTATATAGCTGGATGAAAACATGCATATAGCATTGTGAAGTTATTCTTCTGCCCAAATTTGAGAATGTATTGAGCATGTGTCCATAAGGAGCTAGTCTTGCCATGTTGTTGCTCTTTAGTTAGAACTGAAAATTAAATGAAATAATAAAAGAAAGCAAGCTGTTGGGAGATAGATAATTCCGGTATTGCAGAGCGGAGAGGTACTTTTTCTGTATTTCTGTGTAGCAGTCATCCATCCATCTTTAGTATCTTTTTAGTATAGTTTTAATTGTACTTTAAAAAAAAAAATTCTTAACAGAAAGACTAGGTCAACAGTAAAAATAAATTTAGAAAATCATATTTATGAGGGAATGTTAAATAGTTGGAATTTTAGACCACACAAAAGGGAGGCTGTATGGAAATAATGAGATACAATGCTTTTCCAGTCCATTTCAGTTTTGTATTAGGTAAAATTATAATAATTTATCATGATTTACTACCTCTTATCAATTCAGAGAGAAAGAAATACTCAATTTGCTTTGCAGCCAAGATGCTTAAATTCATATTTGGGAATACAGGGAGGTGGAGGCACATACCAAGACCATGTTACCTGTGTCATTTAGGAAACCTTTCCATCTGTCCTGTGGTTGAACTCTATATGTTGGAAGAAGTGTGAGCTGACTCAGCTGTATTTGAGAGCATGGAAATGAAGTAATGGGGCTCTAGAGAGGTGGGGTTTTTTTGCTATATAGGAAATCATATACTTACCTAGGACTAAACTGCATGTTCATGTAGTGCTGGCTATACTATTTGTGCATACTGCATATGACTAAGAGCCTGGGAGGAATTGCTAAAAACTTTTTCTCATGCTGAGCAACAAAACAAGAAAAAAAACCACGTTTATTGCAAAGATTTTTCTTTTTTTGTTTCATCACTGAGTGTTTGTGTTCTGTTTCTGAAAAGATGATCTGCAAGATCTTGCGGGTTGTTGAGATCTTAATTTACTTAGCTCAAGTTTCTGATTTTTCTTTTTCCTGTATCTCACTAAAAGGTGATTGGAAAACTTGCGCTATGTATGCTTATTAGTAATTAAGGGAAATTTAGAGGTAATGGACTTCCTTTGAGATGTAGTATTTTGTAGCCTGAATATGTTGTTAAGCCACTATTGCATTAGTTAGTAGCCATTTAACGCTTTACTTCCCTGTTGAGCAACCTGTTACGTGGAGCTGAAAGAAAGAAAAGGAACTTATTAGAGGAACTATTTTGTTACATCTGATCTTGTTCAGTCCTTTCTGCAAAAAATCATGCAAGAATATATGTATTCACTGTTTTTGGAATCATGCTATTGATGAATCACTTCTCTCAGTGGGATTTTCCTCATGTTCTTTGTTCTGATTTGATTTGGTGATTTGTAACACATGTTGTTTTCATGAGAGCTTATTGCTTATGTGAAGAATATTGTTATTGCATGAAAATCTTGGCCCTTAAGAAATCATTGAGAGATTTATCATGGTCTTCAGTGGGACCAGGATTATAATTCCTTTTGGTTTACAGATTCCTCATCATCTCCACTGGAATCTCCATATCATTATTTCACTCATTCATCTATGAAGAGAGAGTTCCAAGTTCTGTCTCAATGACTGGTGAATACTTTTGACCTTTTGATATTTGCTTGCTCTGTAAAGAGGAGATAAAGGTGGAGAAAGACAGTGCCTGATCCCTTCCAGCTGGACCAGATGTATGGATAGAAAATGATGTTTCTCATTATTTTTGTTTTTCATGTTATCCTGCGGCACTTTGTGGCATTTGGGTTTTTTTGATATTGCAGGAGCACCTGGCTTGATTTTACTAAAGCAGGAGTAGTAAAAACTATTTTTGTGCTCAGAGCATGGGAAAGATAGCATACATCATTTGAATTTGATATGCTGTTAACCTTTAAATTAGGATTATTAAAAATACTGTGAAATAAAAGTATACATAAGCATTGTTTTTACATGGTTTATTGTAGATGCTAGAAACAAATAATTACCTTTTTTTTGTTTAATTATTGAACTGTAGATTGATCATTCTGGTGCTGAACTCCTTTCTGGTTAAAATGTATTTTGTGCTTTTGTTTTTGTCATTCTGGGCCACCAAAGCACTGTGTTTCAGATATAGGATATTGATAACTGAGTGAGCTTTTTAATCTTGATGGTTTTATTTGAAAGTTGGCCGTGTAATAGCAATATAACTTTAACTGTTAAGAAGAGATCCCCCTGCTTTCTAACATTAAAATGCTAAATGCTATACAAATGCTAAATTAATATTTTGTTAGCTTAAAATGTATAGATTTGACAATTAAGTCTTAGTCATTTTATAACCTTGTACATTTTGTAATTGCCAGCTAGCCTGCCACCTGCTCTCTTCTGCCTTGGATCTTCCCACATCTGTGCTGCTTTGAAATCTGAGTATGCTTTTTCTTTAGTAGCAAATGATGTGGTGCTTGTTCTAATCAGATGTCATATGATAGATTACCTGAATGCAGTTTCCAAGCTTTTAAAAAATGTTAATTTCTTAAGCAAGCCGTTTGTATCTTAGCAGGATTAAGATGCTGTGTAAACCAGATGTTTTAATAAATTGGTCTTTGAGGGGAAGGGTTATTCTGTTCTGGTGTGCAGCCTGAGGTCATCTATTTTTTAAATAATTTATTTTCTCTTTCTAAGCAATGAAACAAATACACTATTTGAAAAGTGTGTCTTGATTTTAATGCTCTTTTGTTCCTGGGACAGGTACAAATAAGCAGCTAGCAGTCTGAAATTCCTCATGGTGTGAGCTACTGGGACTTTAATCCTGACTCAGAAGGATTGCTGTAGGTCCAGAAAGTAAATCTCTGTGTTCCCAGTGAATTTAAGGCTTTGTATTGAGGCTGCCAGCAACCATACATGTTAGTGTCAGTTATGAAGCTATTCATTGGAGCTAGTCTAAGTTCATAATACATTTTTACTTGAGCTCCAAATTCTCATCAAATGGTGATGACTTTGAGTCACTATTGATCTGGGCCATATTGAATTTAGTAACCCTGAGGTAAAATCTCAGTATTCTATTACGAAACTCTTGAAAACATAGTGTTACTGAAAAGATGCTTCATTAAAAAAAAAAAAAAAAACCCCAAAAAAATTACTGCATTAGAGTGTTACTGAAAGTATTAAGAATTCAGACTTTCCTGTGGTTGTTTTATGCTTTGTGTCACTACAAATATTGCAGACTCAGCCTGAGCAGAATATTGGGGTTTGAATGTTAAAAAACCTCCACAGTTTATGTTCATAGGCTACTCCTGCAGTTGCCGTATTAACATTAGAGTTATTACTATTGATGAAAAATTATATGCATGCTCTTAAAAATAATTGTTTTAATCTAGCTATTTTCTTTGGCTCCTGCCTGTGGTCAGCGGACAGGTATGGAATAATGTATAAATTTTTCTTCTGTGCAACAGAATTCTAATGATGAAATATTGATGTTAGAATGATAGAATCATTTAGATTTGAAAAGACCTCTCAAGATCATAGAGTCCAACTCAGCACCAGCATGTTCACCACTAAGCCACGTCTAAGTACCATATCTGTGAGTCTTTTGAAAACTTTCAAGAACAGTGACTTCACTGCTTCCCTAGATAGCCTGTTCCAATATTTGACCACTTGTTTAGTGAAGAAATTTTTCCTAGCATCCAGTCTAAAACTCCTCTGATTTTGAGGCCATTTCCTCTTGCCCTAGCACTTGTTATCTGATCTACCCTGAGCCTCCTTTTCTCCAGGCTAAACATCCCCATCTCCCTCAGCTGCTCCTCATCAGACTTGTGCTCCAGAGCCTTCCCCAGCTCCATTGCCCTTCTCTGGGCATTCTCCAGCACTCCAATGTCCTTCCTGAACTGAGGAGCCCAGAACTGAACCCAGGATTTGAGGTGTGGCCTCAGCAGTGCCCAGTGCAGGGGGATGGTCACTGCCCTGGTCCTGCTGGCCACGCTGTTGCTGATCCAGGCCAGGATCCATTGGCCTCTTGGCCCCCTGGGCACTCGCTGGCTCATGTTCAGCTGCTGTTGAGCAGCACCCCCAAGTCCTTTTCCAACTTGCCTCTTTCCAGCCCCTGTGCCCCAGCCTGTAGCACTGCAGGGGTTGTTGTGCCCCAAGGGCAGGAGCAGGCTCAGGCCCTTGTCCTTGTTGAACCCCAGAGCTCTGGCCTGTCCCATCAATGCAGCCTGTCCAGATGCCCCTGCAGAGCCTTCCTGCCCTCCAGCAGATCAGCACTGCCACCCAACTCTGTGTGTCTGCAAACTGACTGAGGGTGTCCTGGATGCCCTGCTGTGGATCATTGATAAAGAGATTGAACAGAACTGGTGCCAGCACTGAGGCCTGGGGAACACCACTGGATGTAATTCCATTCACCAACACCCTCTGGGCCCGGCCATCCCCACAGTTCTCTACACATCCAACAGAGCACCTGGCCAAGCCATGAGCAGCCAGTTCCTGCAGGAGATGCTGTGGGCAGTGGGGTCAGAGGCTTTCCTGAAGTCCATGGGCACATCCACAGCCTTTCACTCACCCACCAAGTGGATTATTATTACCTTGTCACAGTAGAGGAGATCAGGTCAGTCAATCAGGACCTGCCTTTCACCAACCCGTGCTGGCTGGGCCTGATCCCCTGGTTATCCTGCATGTGTGATGGCTCTCAAGAGGATCTGCTCGAGGACCTTCTGTAGCACCCAGGGAGAGTGTGAAGAAGGCATCCTTTTGTTGCACATTATATTGGTGATGTAGAGAACAGGATTTACCAATGAAGTAGCTTGGCACTTTGATTTTTCTAAAATGTTTATATAATTGCATATTAGTGATTCTATTCCTCTTTCTTTTCCTCTTTGCTAATCAGCAACTCAGTGAGCCTAATGAACAGAAGAAAACCAGAAAGATTTTTTTTAATTTTTCAAGCATTATAACTGGCAGCCAAGTATTTCTTGGTTTTCTGGCTGATTTGTTTGTTTGTTTATGTTACTGTTGAACCAGAGCAGTCTATTTCTAGGAAATTAGCATATTTATCATATTTCTATCCAGTTGATGTAGTTTTTATTTTGTTTAGAAACAATAAATTTGTTTACTTTTATATACTCTTTCAGTCATCTTTCCTTAAATGCAGGCAATAACCTTCTTTTCAGGCTTTTATCTTGAGTATTTAAACCTCTAAGTACTTTACTTTGTACCTGAATAGCTTTAAGGAGACAATAAATGTGATTCTAAAAAAAATTATTTTTAATTATTGAGTTTTCCTTGGAGAGGATGACCCACATATTTAAATCTAGAATATTGCTTGTCTGCTGTTGAGCTGTGAATATCAAATCATTAGGGTCAGGAATCTAATTTAATCTGCAGTATTAAACATGCAAGGCTTTTTAGTCCTTGGGTTTTCTTAAGGAAGAATAAAATGATAGGATGATGATGATATATTCTTTAACTAACATCTCAGGTTGGTGAATTCAATGCTATGGGAAATATACATCAAAGAACAAATTGTATTTGTAAACACATAATGAAGTAATTAATTTCTCCTAGCATTGGATTTAGAGAAAATAGTTTTTATGACTGAGACAAATGCCACAAGTATTAAGCATTAAACCAAGAGTTAGAGTTTTGCCTGAAATAGGTCATAAATATGTAAAGACTGTAAATAAACATGAGCTGAATAACTGCTATGTAAGTATGTGTAATTTATGTTTTTTCTCTTTTGCCTTTCTCTCTTTGACCTTTAGTTAGGTTAGGTTAACAAAGCATAGGAAACTTTATTTATTTATTCTTGTATTTATAGAAAGTAATGGTGTGTTTTTGGAATATAGACAATTCAATAATATCCTGCTTTGAAATAACACCATGCTTAGGCCAACTAGAACTGCAAGCAAGAAAGTCATGCTATGAACATTTAAATATTAAAATTTATTTAAATTATATAGAGAAGTTATTTGATATGACAGCCAGAAAAAGAAGGGGGTTCTGAAATTATATGTTTCACAGCTCAACCAAAATTCAGTCTAGATTGGATAAGAAACAAAGAGCCAAAATACATATTTCCCTAAGGACGTTTCCTAAAGATAGTTACAATATGTTATATAAACACTTACCCACTAGTTAAAAACATAAATCAGCCATGCATATGTGTTGAATTAAGGCAATACAGGTGACATTTGCCTGATATTTCCTGATTTTGATTGAGTTTTTAAGCTTTCCTTCTAATTAAGTATAGTAGCACGGGTTCCTGTCTTGTACAGACAAGAAGAGTAATACATTGATTTCAACACCATGCTATAGATGTTGTGGTGTCAGATTTTAGGTTTCAGTAGTTTTCCAACTGAATCTGTGTTCCAGAAGAAGTGATTGATGTGACTTGCTCCCATAATTCAATCTGACTAGTTTCACACATGTACTTTCAGTATGTAGTCCTCAGTTTTTTGAGTCTGTCAGTTGAAAACTACCAAAGAGATCTGGTTAATTGTGTAAAGTATTAACCTGTGGGAACAAACACACAGTGTTTTCAAAATGCAGCTCTGTTTCTGCACTGGGCAGTACTTTAATCTTGGTTCAGGCACCTACCTGGGTCCAGGTTAGCACTGTATAGCTTTTTACATTAAGTTTTATAACTCTGTTTTGGACTTGTGAATCTCCCTCAAGTCTTGAGTCCTGTTGCATTTCTGAGATTGACATGGTAGTTGTCTATCACAGAAAACATGGTAGTTTACAGAAGAGAAACCTCATTCCTGTGGTTTCTCCTGTGAGGAGAAACTGGAAATTGATCTTTCCCAGTCAGTCCTTGAAGATCTGACTTTTGTCATTGTCGGTGTCTGTTCTGCCATGAAGGTCATATCCATTTTACATAAATTTACAAGAAATTGTGCAGTGCTTTTGTAATGAATATTTTTTGTTGCACTGGTTTTGTTTTCCGCTCAGCCTGGGAGAGATGTAGAAAAGCATCTGATGGGATTGCTCTGATTTAGCCCAGCTGGAATCAGGGGGTGATGGAAATCCTAATTTTCCTCGGTAGAGTTCCCTCGGTTACTTCCCTAAACAAGGTCACTCCTATTTCAAGTATGAAAGGAAGAGTAAAGAAGCAGAAGGGAGTAGTTGCACATATCAGGGGTAGGAGCTGGAATAAGAAGATGTGAAAGCTGATTCATCACTGTGACCTTGCCCACTTGCCTCCCCATCCAAGAGAAGGGAGAGAGCTATTCAACAATCCCTGTATCCTCACAATTTTGGCAAAATGAGAGGCAAGGATGCTAAATATCCCTGAAATGGGATTTTCACAGGATCCACCAACATAGGGATCAGAAAGAATTTGCAGTTTATAGCACTGACTTCTGTAGTTCAATTCACTGCTGCTCTTTTTGGCTTTTTAATATGAATTTGAAAAGTGCAAACTGTTGCAAAATAGTTACTTACTTTTCTTTGTATGATTTTAGCTATCTTTAAGTTGGAGAATGAAGTTAGATTCAAATAAATCCAGTTTTAATTTGTAAGTGTAAATACATAGTGATGTTTCTGTATCATATTTTCCAGACAAACCTATTAAAATCTGGTTAGATTCAGCATCTTACCTTCTCTCTCAGTGCATAGTGCTATTGCTTTCCTTTCTTTTTTCTTCCTGGGGCCATAATTATAGTGAGGTTTGGTCAAATTTATTTATAGAAATTACCCAGAAACTATATTCTGTGGTAAACTCCAATTACTAAAAATAAACAACCTTGTGAGAGATGTTTGGCTTTTGTTGTTGTAGTAAAGATAAGTATGTAGCCCTGCCTTGTTAAAGAATGATTTAATACTTCTGACATAAGCATTTTGTCACTTCAGAATTTTCAGAGAATCTCAATTCGGTTAATTAGCCATCTTCTGTATGGGTTTTGTCAGGCAGGATGCAGTCTTGAAAAGATCACCTTTAGTCTTCAAACTCTCAGTTCAGCACACTTGAGCATCCAATTGCATTTCATTTAAAGAAATAGGAGTTGTGTCCATAACCATTCTTATACAATGCTGCTAGATAATATATTACTTATCCAAACCTGTGAAAGAGGAGAGCACTCTCAAAGTTGGCACAGAATGAGAAATGGTACATTGTAGTGAGGTTAGTTGATCATATTAGTGATGGCACTTTCTATAATTTCTAAAACACAGATTTTTTTTTTTTTTAAATACAGTGACTTGAGATGCAAATTGTGAAGGGGTGGATGTTCTTGCATCATTTGCAATTGACTGCTGTGGAAAGCTTGTGTTTTGTTGCAGCCCCCAGACTTTCACAATGTAAGCATGCATTTACCTGATGCATTCTATAGCATCAGATTTTTTCACAGAGTCCTCTTTAGGGAGCATCAGCATTCTCGCCATCCAAAGTTCTCCTAGAGTGGTGTTCTTTTTAATCATAAAATAAACTGTGTGCCTGAGTGAACGTGGAAAACATAATACTTCGATTTTTACTATTTAGTCAGATATTTGTAATTTACATTGGAAATCTGGATTGGAATAGGTCTAGAAAGAAAATACATCAATAGAGGATCTAGGTTTATAATTTCTAGTGTATGAGTGTGTTTCACTTTTTTTTAATGATACTGGTCTCAATGACTGGATATATACCAGTAACTGCAGTACATCACTGCCTTGGGCATTTTTATTATTGTCCTTGGTAAGAAAATTTGCTGGTAATGAGAAACTGAGCAGGAAGAATGAAACTGACATTAATGGTACATTTTCAAATGGCCACAAATTATGGGAAGGAAAATATGTGTAGGAAAAAAAGGCTACCTTTGATTTTTAATTAGCCCAAAATTCGTGGTTATATTTGGGAATTTGACAGGCAAGTTCACTGTTTATATGTTTTACCTAGTTTTACTAGTGCTTCCCTTATTTTCAATTACGTGTATACTATTTCATGACAATTAACAATTTTGAGGTTTTGGGAGGTTTTTGGCAGTGCTCTGCTTGAGGTTGTCATCACAGATCTGTGTTTTGTGATATGTGAAAACTTCTCAGATTCCTCCCCACACACACCCTTCATTATTACTTGACAACTTAGACTGTTGGAAAACAGAACTGAAGTTGAGTTTAGTATGCCCCATGTTCATGACATTTTCCAGGTAGCCCATTTAGGGTCCTAAATGCATATAATGTTTCTGATTCTTTCAGGCATATTCTGCTGGGACAGTAGATTTTTTTTTTCTTTTCCTTTTCTTTTTTTTCTACCTCATAGCCAAAATTCACAGTTGCCTTGAGCCATGTCAAAACATTTGTTAGGTTGTCAGCTAGATATCATTTTCTTTTTGTTCTCTACCAAAGTGACCTTCTTTGTCGAAAGCAAATTTCTCTCTACGTTTTGATATTCCTTGTAGCAGAATGTTATCATCTTTGGACATCTTTTCTCTCTGTAGAAGGATGCTGAATTTTTCCTTTATAGACCTGAGTGATACTTACATAGTACTGGGTTCCACCATTTGTCTACACACTTTGGGTATGCAAAGTACCTCCTGCATTTGAGTTAAAAATTAAGAGATCGGAATATTCAGGCTGGTTTAGGGCATTAGAGCAAGATAGCACTGCTAGTCAAAGAATTTATCCTAGTTGCATTTGATGTGAAAGGAAGAGCTTTATTTAGACATTATTTATGGTGGTGAAATACTTCAGAGGAAGACAGTTAAAACTATTTGAAGGAAGTCAAAGGACAGAAAAAGCCCCCTGATTTTGGATAAGCAATTTAAGATAAATGAAGGTAGGAGAAAGATGTTGCCAGCAACAGACCAATGTAAAAAAAAACCCAGAAAGCTAAAAAAATCCAAATGTTATTGAGGTAAGATCTTTGTCTTACGATAAGTTCTGTCAGGAAGCTGACAGAAAAGCTGGACGAAGGATAGAAGAGGGAGAAGAGGACAGCACTGCAGAGCAGTCAGCAGGATTAGCTGTGTAATGGTATCTTGTTCATTATGACACCATCACAGCATAGTTTAATGTATTGAATGATATTTAAATACCATATGTTAATGTTTCCAGAATACCCATCACATGCCATGTTGTACTGAAGTAGTCAATAAAAGAAGAGTATACAGCCTGATGCTGTAAAATATTTGACACTTTCGTGAGTCAAATAATAACCTTGCAAGGAAAAACACTCCTCATTAATAAGGACTAATCATATGCTTTAATGTATCTGCATGCCCCTGGGCTTGTCTTCTCCAGTGAATTTAGCATGGCTAAAGATTTTTAATGTGTCAAGTAATTATGAAATAAGCTGCCACATGCAATCTGTTGAGACTTACTACCCTATGCACTTATTGAAGTTTATGAAATTTACAAAATTCTCCTGAAGGATTCATTGACCAATGTACTATAGAAGATTTTCAATTTCACGTTTTCTATCAAATGGAAATACTTTTCAGACTACATTTAAGAATCAAAATGGAGTGGTGTTTGAGAGAAAATAAAATGAAATAAAATAAAAAACGTCATTCCCTTTCTTTCGGAATTTGTTCCCACATTAATGTATCACAGGCCAAACCTAATTACCTATTCAGCCTATATTTTATTTGATCTACATGCCTGAGTGTCCTACAATCAAATTTACTGAAGAGCTTCTCACTTTTTGCTGCATTAAAACAATTGCCTTGAAGCAGCTAACAATTAAAAAATAAATGAGTTAACACTTTCTGCCAAGTGCTACCATTTAAGTTGTAATATGCAATTAAAAACTAAATTTTAATTTCTGTTCAATTACATTGACTTAAATAGTAATTTTAGTGTTATACTTATGAACCATTTAATTGTGACATTTTTCCTCTGGTATGCGTGATGCAAAAGTAGATTTGATTTTGAGAATGTGGCAAGAAGTAACCTTTCCCCCCTCATGGTTTGCTGTAATGACAAAAAGAAAAAGAGTTACCTGGGCATTGTGTAAATAGGATGGAACAATTTAATTTCAAAAGCCATAAAAATGTGTTGGAATTCAAATTATTTTTCATGTTTTTAAAAACTAACTATTTCATAGGAGGAATACTCAAATTGCTTTATGGTAATATAGATGGGTATTTGGAACATACCTGCATGTACTTGGTCATGTTAACAGCTATGGGTTAAAGAAATCTTTGTGTTAAGTCTAAACCCAAAGCCTGGTAGAACCTGAAGTGTGAAAAGTTACATTGTAGAGCAGTGGCCTTTTTCGGGTGTGTATTGCTAGACACAGATGTTTTACTACTTTGGCTTTAGCTCCTTCTTTTAAAAAGAAAACGGTTTATGAGTTGATGCATTGTGAACAGCTAGTTAGTTAACACATTTGTATGTTAATGCTAGAGAGAACTTGCTGTGGAACAAGGTCCTTATCAGAATGGATTAAGGTTTTCTTTTCCCCTCTGAACCCTCCAGGACGTTTTAGCATGCTGAAAATCACATTGAAGCATTTTCTAATGTCCAGAATAAACTTCTGGTTAATAATAATAAGCCAAGTGCTCATGTCTCTCATCTGTGATGTGTTACTCTGTTCTGTTCAGGTTACTGGCTGTAGGGGTGTGAACATAATCAGAAAATCGTGATTAAGCAAAACAAAACCTGGTCTAAAAAGATGTTTTATTTTCTCAAGTGAGATTCTGTGTCTCTGGAAGGACCTTATTTCATCTGTTGAATAGTATATTTTGTGGTTTGGATCTCTGAATAACAGTGGAAGTTTATAGTGACCCTTCTACCAGTAAACCTGGTTCTGTATCACTTGCAGTTGATGAGTTTCCAGCTTATGTATAAATTGAAAGTATTATGCACTTTATTTAATGCCATCCCAATTATATTACCAGATTTGTAATGTCCTTAAGATATGCTGGTCTTTAAGAACCAGAATTTTAGAGTATCATTTTTTCTGGTGTTCAGTCCTGTTTCATTAAAAATTGTATCTTAGGGCTGAAATGAACCCTAAGCCATCTAATTGTACTTCTTTCTGCTGTATAAGTTCAGGTATTGCCATGAACTGTGTCTTAGTTAGATGTGTGGTGAAGAGACAGCATAATTCACTGCCGAGAATGGCTCTTAGTATCATTTAAAGAGGCTGTTGCTGGAGAGAACATCACAGAACAGTGCTGTGCTTTTGGAACCTATTTCCCAATTTAGGGTTCTCAGTGAAACACTCCAAACCATGCACTGCTGCTTGATCACTCCCCCTCTCCCTGATAGGCTACAGAGGAGAACTGGAGGCACAAAAGATAAAGATCATGGGTTGAGATAGGAGCAATTCACTGGAAACAGCAGCAACAATAGTAATGACAGAGTTTACAGGAAAAGGTGAACAATTCGCATGTGATTGCTCAACTCCCCCTGACAATACCTGACCTCTGCCCCTGCCACCCATAAGGGAGTCCTTCCCCAGTCCCCAGAAGGTGACATGAAGTGGTACAGAATAGCCTCTGGGTCTTAATCGTGGTTCCTTCTGGCTACTGCAGAAATTAACCCTGTTCTGGCCAGAACTAGAACAGTCTTTCAGTTCCAGTCCCAACCTCCTAACTTAGTGTCTTCAAACAGCGCTGTCAGCCTGACTGGTGGATCTGCTTAAGAAAGGAGAAAGAGTATGATGTAAGAAAACTGTGTAGAATTTTAAGTATAACTTCGAAAACCATTTTATTTTTCTTAACAATTTCCTAATTGATACATTTCTTGCACCTTCACCCAAATTCAACTGTTCTAACAGGGCTTTGTGGCCCAGGATACAAGAGTGGTTGCAGATGTGAATGTCTCTCTGAACATCAGGAATGCTCTCTTATTGTGGGACTTGCAGACCACTGGCACAGGTAGCCCAGAGAGGTTGTGGAGTCTCCCTCCTTGGAGACAGATATTCAAAAACTGTCTGGTCATGATCCTTTGCAGCTGGCTCTAGTGGACCTGCTTGAGCCAAGTGTTGGACCAGATGACCTCCAGAGGTGCCTTCCAACCTCAGCTGCTCAGCTCCCTGTATTAAGTGGTGTGTATTTACTCATTGACTTTGATCCTAGTCTCAAACAATTCCAGGGTGATGTCAGTTTTAATCGACTGTAGGAAAGTATTCTGAGAGAAACATCCATCAGATATAAGTGATGTCATGTATCTTCCTGATCAAGTAAAACTGAAATAGAAGTGATTGATCCAAACACCTGTAGTTAAAAGAAAACCAGGGGTAGAAAGTTCATTAGTTCATTTGGCCTTCTGGTACTGTTTGAGGACTATGTAGGGACTAATTGTTCTGTGACTTTAAATGGGGACATTTATGGTCTAACAACCTCTTTTTTGGTTGTGTGTCCTTTTCATATGTGCTCATTTTATCTGTGTTTTATAGAATTTTAATTTTTATCTGTAATCTCTTTGAAATGTTTGAGATCATGAAAGGGCTTCAGCATTTAAGTATGTTCTTGTAACCAGTATGTTCTGCCACTTAAAAAGGGTGACAATAACATTTTTAGGATGCAGGCATTCATGAAAGATTTTCCTTTTTTATAAGGTAGCATATTTTATATTTTATTTTAAAAAAGAGAAAAAATTGAATCTTTTTTTTCAGAGGCACCTAAACCACTGAAGGAGCAACCTTTTATTAAAATTATCATTAATTGGTGTAGGAAATTCAACAAGTTTATTAGGTTATCCCAATAAGTAATAAATTTTTTGTGTTTATTCCTTATGGATGTAGATCTGCAGACTATTTTATTGCTAGGAGAGTTTTACTTAAAATATGGTATTTGTGCTGTTGCAACCAACGGCAGCAATTGTAGATGCTTGTAATCTCCTGTAGTTTCAAGGGGATATCACCAAAAACTTCTTCCCCAGTCTTCTCCTAGATACAAACCATGTATTTTTGTACTTCATATTTCTTCAATGGGTGTACTGAGGCTGACTACTGGGTTCTTAGCCAGTCATTCTTTCACTCCCTATTCTCAACACAACTGGCTGAGAAAATAAGATGGAAAAGCTCATGGGTGGAGGTAAAGGTATGGAGATGAAGTAATCATCATCATTGGTTGCACATTAAAAATTGACTTGACTTTGGAAAAAAATTAATTTATTGCCAGGTAAAATAGAATTGGATTGTGAGAAATCAAGACAAAACCTAGAGCACCTTTCTCCCACTCCCTTTGAAGTCAAAGGCTCAATTTCACTCCTTTCCCAAGTCTTCTCCCTCTTCCCTGCTCCCAGTGGCCCAGAGGTTTGGGGTAGGGAGTATTTGCTCAGTCTGTAACAGTTTCTCACTGCCAGCTCCTTCCTTCTTACACCTTTCCCTGTTCCAGTGTGGGTCCTCCACAGGCTGCAGCATGGGGCTCTGCTCCAGCAGGGTCTATTCCACAGGCTGCCAGTGAGACTCTGCTCTGCTCTGACCTTGGGGCCTGCAGGGCTGTTCCTCACACTTCCCCTCACACTGCTGGGCAGCACTTTACCCATTCCTAAATAGAGTGCCACCAGAGGTGCCACCAACCTGGCTCACGGGCTCGGCTGTGTCCTGCAGTGGATCTGCAGTGCCCAACACAGGGCAGCTCCTCACCTCCTTTCCAAGAGGCTGCCTTGGCTACCAAGATTCTGCCCACAGTCAACTGATAAAAAATTTTCACTTTTTCTGTCATATTCCTAAAGATTTTTGCAACAAAATACTAAGTGTTTTCATTCTTTTACATCCCTTGTTTTTCCCAGGTGATGTAGCTTTAACCAAATTACTTCATATCAATGACTAGGCATTAACAAGTCATTGTTTTTGAGCACTTATAGCTGTATTGACAAGAAAATAATTTTCTAAAGTAGTATAAAGTTGTTTTTGAGGTATTATTGTTCTGCAAAACCTAAGAATTACTGCTTAACAGTGCCTTCCTCTATAGATTATTGATGAAGAACTGGAGCATTTTTAAAGTCAGCATTAAAAACTCCACTTGGCTCTGAGTTCTTGAATTAGGAATAAATAATGAGTAGGAAAGGGGAAGGAAAACCAACTCTGAATGTTTTTTTGTCATTTAGAGATTTACATTAAAAAAAGGTGTAAAATAGATACAAAGAAAATCTAGAAATTGCTGAAGGGTTGGAAATGGTATCTCCTGATACTTGGAGAGGGACCTTTATGGGAGAAAATAATTGTTATTTAAGGTTTGCTTCGTCTGAGAGGAAGACAGAGAAAGTGGAAAGAAGTGAAAGGCAGAGATGTTGGAATGAATGTAGAATAATAGCACTCATCTTGTGAGTATACAGCACATCTTGTGCTTCATTTTCAAGTCTCTGTTTGCCACCTTTTCTGTAAGATGACTGATAAATACTGTTTTTCAAGTATCTGCAACTCTCTGAATATAGTAATAAATTTTAAAAATGTCTTACTTGCTCCATGTAGCTGGTTCTAAACTTGATTTATATTTAATTCTCCTCCTCCCCTGATTTTTGTCTGTGTTTTTGACCACAAATTCTTCAGTCTTAAGGTATGGCATATTCCAAATCTATTAATACCCTGGCAGCACCAAATAACAGAACTGAAGGTGGTGATATGAGAATCTCTTATTCATTACAGCCTCCTGCTGAGGTTAAGTAAAATACATGTATGTATATATATATGTATATATATATATATATAGAGAGAGAGATCTTAGGAATGAGAAAGCTGAATAGTAATTACTTTTTGACCTGCATTAGCTGTGCAGTGTACCTGTAAACAAATACTTTAGTAGTTGTTTCTGAATAGATGGCAACTGATTTTTGTTTCCCAAAAATGCATGGATCTGTTATATTGACATTATATGTTTATGGACATATTTGCATTTTGGTTTGTAATATGCCTAAACATTCAGGGTTGAATTTTGGTTTTGTTTTTTTGGATGGGAAGATTGGTATTTTGGTTTTGTTTGTATGTTTCAATACCTACAGATCATCTGTTGACATGCAGTTATAATGGGTTAACGTATAGCTGGAAGGTAAAACAAAATTGTGAATAATTATTATGGTAGCCAGAGGAGGAAACACAAATATAACCATTTTACTGGAGTTAAGTTATTCTTGTCTCAGACTAAAAAGTGAAGATAGCTGCTTTGGGGTGGGGGGGTCAGTGTGGTGAGGAGCTTCAGAAAAGGAAAGGCTTATGCAAATCCAGAATAAGGTTAGCCCATGAACAAAAAATTACAACTTTTTGTTTTCCCAAGAAATAGAGAAAGGAACACTAGGATTTTGATTAAATGCTGGATGATCAAAATATAAAGCAGTTTCTAGAAGATGCTGGGGCCAAAAATCCTTTTCATCCATGTTTACTACAAGGAAGTTTAAAGACTTTTGACATCATGTATTGAAGACAAGTGAGAAGGGAATGTTTTAGATTGAAGTGTTCATCTGAGGATGATAAATAACAAATTGCTTGGAACAATGGTCTTCACCATTCGTTGACCTGAAAAGAACTCTAATATCAAATCCATTTAATACTGCTGTTAATATTTTAGCAATTACTTAAATGAGCCTTGAAATGAAAGATAGAAATAGGATACCAATTTTTGAGCTTGCTTGAGGATTCTGGGAAGTACAGACTGGTTAGCATGAATTCCATACTGGGTAATTTTTTGAAGTTATGAAATGAATGGTACTATTAGGAGTGCCAGTTTAAAAATAATAGTAAGAAGTCAGTGTGAATTTAAAGAAAAGTTATGCCTTACTAATAGAGCTTTACAATGCACTTGGATTTTATAAAGGTTTTGACAGGTTCTGTCAGCAAGACTTTTTATAGACACAAAGTAATGTTAAGATGGAAAGGAAAATCTTTAGAGTAATGCTTGTCAAGAACAGGAAACAGATACATTTTTGTTATTGCAAAATGTCACTAGAGGAGTTTCATATAAATCTGCAGTGATCTGTTCAGTACTGAAAATGGTCTACAGTGCAGTGAATTGCAAGGGGTAACAGAGCTATTCAGGGAAGCACTAATTGAAATGTCTGTGAAATCCTCATTCTTGAACAGGCAAGGTCTAGAAAAATCTCTCCAAGGAGTACTATCTTTTTCTATAGACTCTCCTCAGCTGTGGGTTTAGAAAGTAAAGAAATCACATGGCTTCTGGGTAGTGGGGGTTTTGGTGGGGTTTTTTTAACGTGGGTTTTTTTTTTCTTCTCCATCCTTTTTTATATCTGAAGCTGTAGAGCACAACAGAAATATATGAGACAGAGAAATGAAAAGGCAGCAGAGTATGGTAAGAAGTGAGAAACTGAATGTGTAGGAAGTTAGCTTATGATGTTGATTTAGAGCAAAAATGGGATGAGGAGAATGGACAACTTCATCATTGGCTTTGTAACCAAAATGGATTCAACTTCATGCTTAGGAAATTGCTAATCCATGTTGGAGACAGCTGTGAGGAAGGAAAGAACCTCTGTCCTAAAACATTTGCTGCTGCATGTGGTAGAAGACCTGATACTGAGGCAGATGAAACTTCATGCTTCTGTTCTTAGGTTCTCACTCTTTTCTAAGAGCTGTTGTCTACTTATGTATATTGTTTCGTATTTTAATCCTTTTAATGCCAAAGGCATTCCTATCTGAGGAATAGTATAAATAAAAAATGGTTATGGTTAGGTTATTATTTTGACAGCTTTATAAGAGAAGACAGTTACTTATATCTTCATGTTTACATGTAGTTGCTTTGAAAAATTCTAAATTTAATGTTCTTTTAAACCTCTGTAATATATTGTTTAAGATTAAATTATTTAAGTTACTGGGACCAGAGGATGTGCACACAGAGTTCAAAGAAAATTTAAGGATTAAATAATTCAAGTAACTGTTTATATTCATGGGTGCCTGTGGACTGAAATGGCAAATGTGTCATTCTGCGTATTTATTGTCAGTGGAATTCAGAGACCTTTACATGCCTGTACTTTCAACAGTTCTTTAGAGAAAACTAACAAAAAATTGATAAAAAGAGAAGAATTCGTGAGCGTCAGGTAAATATGACCTGCAGGGAGTCCTATTGCTTCTGTAATGGGAAGTTCTGCCTTAAACTCTTTGTGCTTCATAGACAGATTAACAAATATGCAGGGAGAAGGTCATCTGATTAATATCTGATTGATAATGTCTGCTTGATTTTCCAGAAAGGTTTAATAAGGCTCGTAGGTTTCTAAGGAAAGAAAACAGTCATGGAATGAGACTTAAAAAAAAATTAAATTAAAAATTAATTATTTGTCTGGGAAGTAGCCTAAAAGATGGGAAATTGAGGGTAGAAATAAATATATCTTTCTACAGAGCATGGTTAGCTGTGCAGTTTGGCTGAATTTCTGCTAGGAATTTTGCTGTTCAATGTATTCATATAGTGAAGATGGTAATATGGTAAAAAGGATGATTCTTAAGGTGAGAGAGTTTATCAATGGTAGTATAGTGTGGAACAGTGAACGGGAGAACAAACACTGAAGAACTGCAGAGTGATCCTAAAGGAGTTTGTCTGCTTGGGCAATAAAATAGCAGAAAAACTTCCCAGTATATAACTACAAAGTGATGCAAAGGCTGATACAGTGGATGATTGTCCAAACTTCATTCACAAGATAATGAGCTCTGAGCTGACCTTGATCCTTGAGGAGTTATCAGTGCTGGCTTCATTGGAAACATCAGTTCATCCAAAACCAATGCAAATTGTTCAAAACCAGTAAGAAAAGAATAGAGAGCAAAAAACCAGAAGAATCCTTATTCCACTGTTTAACTTATGATTAATCCTGCTCTATGCACTTTGGTACTTCATTTCAGAGAGGTTGATTACAATGGAATTGCAGTTGGTTTAGAAAAAGACATTGTGGGAAGTATTACGTGTAACATGGCTTTACAGCTGAGTAAATTATAGCTCTTTAGCCAGAAAGAGACAACTTACAGAGAAATACTCTTGAGGGGTACTTTGTAAGTGATATGGAAGTCAGTAGGTGCAGACTGTTTGGAGGTTATTCTCTGAAAGCCAAGAGCCAGATGTCATCAAAGCTAGTGGGAGCCAGGTTCAAACACAAAATAAGCTGAATTCTTGTATAGTATCAGATATGTGCAGCTCTTCATGAACATAAGGCTGCAAATCCAGAAAGTTTGCATAGTTTCATGGGAAACTCTAAAAAACTGAAAAACAGATTAATTGAGATAAATAAATCTAAATAGATAAAACATATTGGGCTAGAGAAATTGCTTGAGATGAAAAGAATTGGAGTTGGGAGAATATTCAGGGAAGTGTAGGTAACCTATATGCTTGCCTTCATCTAACTCCTATATGTGCAATATGGTCCCTGTTTTTTCAGAGAAGGGTGGGACTGAAAAGAATGAATGATAAACAATCTTTCTTGTTATCACAAAGTTTGCTGCTGCTGCACTCCCTGAGCACAAATGATGAGTTTATTGACCTGCTCTGAGCCATTGCTCTGGAACAGCCAGCATAGCTGTCTTTGTTTTTGTTGGCTCACCTAATAAAAACAGTACTAGTGAAAGTTGGATGTACAAGCTTTGAAGGACCAAAGGGTTATATATGAACATGTGGCTTTGAATATGAGTTCAGATCATTATTATCCTTTAGCTGATCTTGAGAGCTTCACAACAGATCTTTAGAACTGGAGCAATACCCTTTGTGTTCAGCAATAGCTACATCACAATGCCAAATGTGTATTAGACTAGATAAAACAAGACTGACTTCAGGCTTCTTGTAGGTAAAGCAGGAAAATGTAACAATATAGAAGAATATTGTAATAAAAATAAGACATTATGAGCAAAAAATTAAATCAGGAAAACTTGCACGTTCTGTTCCTTAGTTACTGGATCAAAACACCACCATCTTGTAGGTTAAATGTTTTCTGATTTGCAAAATTGACCACAGTTTAACTAGGACCCTTGACCTAAAAATATTTGTACAGCTATTTTTAAATAGATGCTGCCTCATGCTTTATTTGAAAGATAATGGACTAGATGTGCTCAAAGTCAGTGAATCATCAAAATTAAATTAAGTGTATCACAAAGTTCTAAATAGATTGAAATGTTAGCTGAACTTCCATACAACAGTGATTTTAATTGAATATGCAATATATTGGTATCAGGAAGAAATAATCTAAAGCTAAAATTTAATCTAGGGAAATCAAATTATTTCAATGTTAAGGTACTGTAAACTACTGTAAATTACTCTGAAAGTTTCCTTAAAACTCTCAAATACAAGCCACTTTTCCATTTTCTCAATAAAAGCATATACAGTTTCATACTTATTAACAGGATTAAATGATGAGACTTACCTTGACAAGAAATGCTTTGTTGTCTAAAAACTTGCTTTTAATGTAATTGAAAATAGTGTTGCTCATATTTTAAAAAAATCCTAATAGTGTAAAACTGTCATGCTGAAAGAGGTGGGAGGCAATTGCCAAGTGCAGATGCCCATGTAAGAGTGATGCTGAACAATAAACCGCATTCATATTTCTTTTCTATAGAAGGTACACAGTGGTTTGGGTGAACTAATCCCTCAATATTGCCAGCTATGTATGATAAATCATGCTAAAGGATTATTATTTATGGGAATGCTATGAATTTTTTTATACCTTCACTTGTAGCTTATTTTAATTTTCAAGACTTTAGACCATAACTCTGTATTTATAATTTTGTATTCAGTATGGGGAGTTAATCCCAGAATGGGGCTTTTTGGATGCAAAATCAGAATGCTTGTGTAGTAACAACAGCTGTCCCCTCACCATGTGGTGTCTTCCATTGCTTTACTGTAGAGATGAATTTTGGCCCAGTGTTTCGGTAATATTGGACACACATGGTTTGAGGTGACAAAGCAGTATGTTTATGCATTCATTTGACTCTTGCAGTTACAGTTGGCTACAGATTAGAACGGGGAGAATACATTCACACCATGACCACCCTCGTAGCTGCTTGTAGTACTTGGATCACAGTAGGCGCTGTTGCATCTAAAGACACAATTAACTGTTGCTGAGGAATTACAAATTCACAAAAGCTCCTTTACGGCTTTTGCTGTTGAGAGTGGATTTTCTTTTTAATAAAAAAAAAAAAAAAAAGCTTTTTCAGAAATCTTCCAGATTTATAAATGTTTTAGATCCTCGCATTCTAAAATTATTGTCAGCTTGAAATAAGATTAAGAAGCTGATATTTTAATGTAGCTAATGAATTCGTGTGCCCTGAATTAGCTGTGTAATTAACTACAGATCTACAGAATGACTGTAGTTTTGTCCATTATTTAGGAAGATAACCTTAAGAGTTCTGTAATATTTACAAGTGGTTAGTAAAACTGTGAGGACAAATCAAAGCTTACAAAAAAGTCTGACAATAAAACTTAGCAGAAAGCTTCCAACATGTGTATATCACTGAAAAGATCATCTTGATTTCCATGTGTAATTGCTTAGCTATGTTTTGGACATGGTAAGAGAGAATAGCTGTGAATGTGGCTGCGAATCTATTTTTAAAAACCCCACAAACAAGCCAACAAATCCTCCACCAAGTTTTAGTACAAATTAAATAGAAATTAAAGTAAATCACATATTAACCGTAATTTTGAAGTATGAAATTTGGCCAATTTTAAAACAAAAGTCTTTTAAGCAGAACTCTTTAGAAGAATTCATTATTTAAATTACAGTGATAAAAATTTTTGTAAGTAGAACATCAAGCACTGGAAATCTTTCTTTACAAAAATCCCTGAGAAATATTTTTGTATAAAATATCTATATGGAGTATAATGTAATAAAGGTATACAGTATGTAAACTTGTTTAAACCGGTAAAAGTAATAGGGCTATTTTGCAATGTGGAGATTTTTCTATGTATGTCATTTTTTCTGTAGGCCAGGGTGTAATTGTACAATGCAAGAAATGTATGTGTGAGATCTCTCACATACACACACACACTTCTTAAGCGTCTTGTGTTTGAATCATCAGAGATAATTCATTTTATTCTTGTATGAAAAACTATGAATGTTTGAGGCTTTCAGCATTGAATAAAGAACTACATGGATCCAAACCAGGACGATTGATAAAATCCTTGCTACTATTGGCTATTATTTACTGTCTTTTAAGTGGCAGGTTGTATTTATGCCAATTTATCTGCTTCAGGGAACACTCTTGATAGCAGAACAAAGTGAATAAAAGTAGTTTGCTTTGCAAATGAATGCAAATGGTGAAGCCTTTCGGGAAGCCCTTTAACGGGAGCAATGCACTTTGATTATGAGTGAAGCTGCCATTTGGACATGGTGAAAAGAGCACGCTTGAACCATTGATTGGGGGAGACAGTAAAAAGTCAGGAAGGGCCCCGTTAAGCTTGCAGTGCGGCGGGCGGATGTCAGTGTGGTTAGAGCACAGTGGGAGAATGACAGGCAGGATTAGTGTCAGGGAGAAGCTTTGCTGTAGTTGTGGAGATGGTCCCTGGGGTCACTCACCTCTGACTTGTTCTGTGCTGATGGCTCTGTAATGCAAACCGCTTGATATGGGCCTGTTCATTATCGGAAATGGTGATTAGAAGAGGTATGTCATAAAGAATTCCTTAAAAATAAATAAAATGGCAAACTACTGATGATAACAAAGATTTGGCTCTGCAGTCATTGCCAAAGATGCTGCAAATGTCAAAGACAGTTACTGTGTTTTGCCTTCTGAGGCAACCACAATTTCATGCCTTAAACTGCTCTAATTGTGTGTTCCTTGCTTTGTTCACTTTTATTTGGCCGTTATGAAGACAGTCATTGTTAACAGCTTGGCGTGTAGTTAGAGTAAAACATTTTTATATCTTTTGGTTATTGGGTAGTAGAAGCATCCGGTCTGGTTTTGCGGTGTAACTGCATTTTTGAGAGGGGGGAGGGGTGTTTTTTAATCATTTTGATGGAATATTAGTGTCAACACATTTCATTCTTGGTTCATGCTAGAGTGCTAAAACACAGGATGGTAACAGTGACAAAAAGCTAAGATGACTATTCTGTTTCACTTAGAGTTTTTTTTAATGTCAAAATGGAGGTTATTTTCTGTGTCTTTGCTGAAAAAGTATTAGATAGGCAATTAAGTAAATGTTTTAAACTTTGTGTCTTACTTTCTCCCACTGTGATTTAATCAGGAATCATTTAGATTGGAAAAGGCCATTCAGGTCATTGATTCTGAGTGTTAATCCAGCACTATGAAGCCCACCAAGTGTCACATCCACATGGTCTTTTAAATACTTCCAGGGTTGGCGATTCCACCCTGGTCAGCCCGTTACAATGCTCGAAAACGCTTTTGGTGAAGAAACTAATATACAATCTAAAGCTTCACTGGCACAACTTGAGACCATTTCCTCTTGTCGTAGACCTTATTCCCTGGGAAACAGCCCAGTCTCCACCTTGTCACAGCTTCCCATCTCAGGTAGTTGTAGAGAGTGATAAGGTTTCCCCTGAGCCTCCTTTTCTCCAGGCTAAACATCCCCATCTCCCTCAGCTGCTCCTCATCAGACTTGTGCTCCAGAGCCTTCCCCAGCTCCATTGCCCTTCTCTGGGCATTCTCCAGCACCCCAATGTCCTTCCTGAACTGAGGAGCCCAGAACTGAACCCAGGATTTGAGGTGTGGCCTCAGCAGTGCCCAGTGCAGGGGGATGGTCACTGCCCTGGTCCTGCTGGCCACGCTGTTGCTGATCCAGGCCAGGATCCATTGGCCTCTTGGCCCCCTGGGCACTCGCTGGCTCATGTTCAGCTGCTGTTGAGCAGCACCCCCAAGTCCTTTTCCAACTTGCCTCTTTCCAGCCCCTGTGCCCCAGCCTGTAGCACTGCAGGGGTTGTTGTGCCCCAAGGGCAGGAGCAGGCTCAGGCCCTTGTCCTTGTTGAACCCCAGAGCTCTGGCCTGTCCCATCAATGCAGCCTGTCCAGATGCCCCTGCAGAGCCTTCCTGCCCTCCAGCAGATCAGCACTGCCACCCAACTCAGTGTGTCTGCAAACTGACTGAGGGTGTCCTGGATGCCCTGCTGTGGATCATTGATAAAGAGATTGAACAGAACTGGTGCCAGCACTGAGGCCTGGGGAACACCACTGGATGTAATTCCATTCACCAACACCCTCTGGGCCCGGCCATCCCCACAGTTCTCTACACATCCAACAGAGCACCTGGCCAAGCCATGAGCAGCCAGTTCCTGCAGGAGATGCTGTGGGCAGTGGGGTCAGAGGCTTTCCTGAAGTCCATGGGCACATCCACAGCCTTTCACTCACCCACCAAGTGGATTATTATTACCTTGTCACAGTAGAGGAGATCAGGTCAGTCAAGCAGGACCTGCCTTTCACCAACCCGTGCTGGCTGGGCCTGATCCCCTGGTTATCCTGCACATGTGATGACTCTCAAGAGGATCTGCTCCAGGGCCTTCCCTGGTGCTAAGGTCAGACTGAGAGGCCTATAGTTGGATCTTCCTTCTAACCTTTCTTCTAGATGGGCATTGCATTTGGAAACCTCTTGTGAACTGGGACCTCCCCAGTCAGCTGGATACGCTGGTAAATGTTTGAAAGGGACTCAGAGAGCACTTCCTTCAGTTCCCTTTGGATGGATCCCATCCATCTCCATAGAGCTGTGTGTCAGGTCATTGACCATTTTTCCTTGGATTATGGGGGCTTCATGGTGCTCTGTCTTCTGGGGGGAGACTGGGTACATGGAGAGGCTAATGGATCTTTCCATTAAATGCTGAGGCAAAGGGGAGGTATGAAGTACATCAGCCTTTTCCTCATCCTGTGTCATTGTTTCTGCCTGTGTCTAGTTAAAGACGGACATTCTCCTTAGCTCCCCTTTTGTTGCTCGTGGATTTGCAGAAACATTTTTTTGTCTTTTACAGCAGTCAGTATAAGTTATTATTGGACTTGGACCCATCTAATTTTTGCATAACCCCATAACCTAATAAAAGTATTGTTGAATATTATCTTTACTGGATTTTATAGTGTTGTGTTATGTGTATTGCATTAAAGTTAATAGAAATTAAATCTGTTAGTCTGCATAATAAAGTACAGTTTTTGAGTGTTCGGGATTTTACGTATCTTATTGTTGGTCTGTAGTTTTTATCCATTTTCAGCAACATGACAGAGAGAAGATACCCAGATTTATTGTTTTTTGCATTATTAGATTAATTTATTTAAAGATTTTTTTTTTTGTCCGTATATTACCTTGCAAATAAATGTCCAATATTGCAGTGTAATGAATGTTTTACAAATGTTTTACAGGCACCTGAATGGACAGAGGAGGACCTGAGCCAGCTGACAAGAAGTATGGTTAAGTTCCCAGGGGGGACCCCCGGTCGATGGGAAAAGATTGCTCACGAATTGGGTCGATCAGTGGCAGATGTGAGTTCACTCAGATTTGCATTGTGTAGAGGATGACAAACCAGAACAAGACAGGCAGTGTAGAAGGCAGACGTATATGGGGGCCGACATTGTCTTTTGAGAGAAGCTACAATCCTTTTAGGACCTGGAAGTGAACCATTAACTAACTGTGCAAGAAGCAGATGTCAGCCAGTCCCTCCCTCCACAATTAACAGCTGTAACTGATCAGCTGGATGGGGGATTCTGGTGCTTACAAACTTCAGCTACTGTAACCCAATAACAGAAAAACAATGTGCTGCAGGTTTTGTAGCAACCTCCTTTCACTGCAAGTGAATGTTTGGTTAAAGATTACATCTCTGTTTCAAGTCCTTCAAAAATGCATATGAGCTAATGGTGTTTAGACAGGTGGTTTCCATTAATTAAGCAGAAATATCTTTACAAATTTTAAAATGAGTAATATGTATGATACTATTTCAGTGCCTTTTTCAGTATTATAGCATGCTTAAAAATTATGTTATGTAGAAATAGTTAATGTTCTTGTTAATTGCTATATTATAGTATGCAGCAGATACCAAAACAAGCTTGTACTTACTTTTTTAAGTGTTATGATCTTAAAACCCTTAGGGGCTAAGCTGTAAAAGACTTTTCCTTTTCAAGCAGTAGATCACTAGAACATGATGTAGTGTCTGCTGAGGACCATTTGAAAGCCCTTTCAGCTGACCCTATTTTATAGGCTCTGTAGGGGTTAATGAGAATAATGTTTAAAAATCTGTTCATGTACATTTTGAGATTAGATGTTCTTTATTTATCATATTTCAGGAATTACCTTAAATAATGGGAAACAAAGCCACTTACTACAGTGAATTATTATAGCCCTCTGGGAAATTTGTGAACTTCTTAAATTTTTTTTTTCATTGTTGATGTAATCACAAAAGATATTTTTAGAACTTACTTTTAAAATCTTAATGCACCTATACTGTTCTGATATATATGCTAAAAAGTAAGTCTTTTGCACTATTCTAATTTTAGAACAATAGTATCTTAAAAAGATACTACATTTTACTGATATTAACAGCAAAAATATTTTACATATGTTAGTAGTATACAGTTTTCTTGGCAAAGAGCTTTTGAAATTGGTTTGGAAAATTTGATTATATTGATATAGATAGTATGGACAGGTGGAATGGTTCTACATACATCCATCACAAAACTAACACTATCTTCAGATTGCCTTTTGCACCCACTGTCTGCTTTATTCCTAGACTTGGATGTATTAAGAATCCTTTACATGATATATTTGGCCATCATACTTGAACACATCCAGTATTGGGAAAAAAAAAAACAAACAAAGCTCACTTGTTCATTAGATGAGAAGTCCTCAGCAGCTTGCTGTTTTGTTTCAGTGAGTAGGAAAGAGAAATTAAAGAAATGTGATTGTTCTAAGAGGTGTCATTTTCTTGTATAAAAAAAGGAATTTCTAGGATTTTTATGTATGAAAAAAGGTCTGAGTGTCATCCTTTTTACTTCTAGTAACCTCCAGCTATAGGATTAATGTAATTATTCTCCACACAAGTTTTTACTTCTCTAAAAATTTTCAAGTGCTACTAATGCTAGGTCAGTTTTCCTGACACAAACTAATTATTAGAGTTTCTGCTACTTTTACCACTGCTTTATACAGAATTGCAGCAATTAGGTATTACAAGGAAACAAAAACCAATGTTTTCCAAAATGAATGTTTTACACAAAAACTTCATGGAAACTTCTTTGGGTCTCAGATTGTGTCATCAGGACTAGAAATGGTAAAACTGGAAACTACTTTAGATCTATCCATTCAGTAAGATTACAATATTCAATAAGATGTACAACTGATCCTGTATATTTCTTGAAGATAACATAATCTAAATTTACAGCAAGGGTTCTTATTTTCTTCAGGCATCACTGTAATTAGATAAGAAATATTATAGTAAAGCTGCAGGAGAAACTTTGAAGTTGTTAAACTTCGTGTACAGTAAAAAAGGCATTTGCACGTGCAGGCAGCATTTGCTGCCCAAACAGCTGTTCCCTGTTTCTGCTGGAAGCAGGGCAAGGACATAAGTTCTGGTGTACAAGGTGCTGCTTTGAAACAGCACTCTATAGCAGAGGTTGGGAATGCCTTGCTTACAACTGGTTTAACAGGAGACAAGCCAGAGAGGGTTTCAAGTATGTATTATCTAGCAAACGTACTAGCTCTTAAAAAAAACATTCAAGGACGGAATTTGAATTTGGTTTTCTAACATTTTCTAGTACAGGAAATACTTTGTAAAAACTTGAGATTAGTGTCTGCTTCTTTCTTCTCCTGCAAAGCATCAAGAGCAGTAAGGCTTGGTTTTCCTTTCACAGTTAGAGAATTAGGATGGAAAGGGTCGATAAGGTACAGGGTGCTTGTTTCTGAGTGATTTTATGCATTCAAACCTTCTTTAATAGTAGATTAGGTAAATAGGTATTAATAAAAATAGCTCAGAGTAATCCAGTCCAAAATGCTGTCTCCATTGTTGCTTCTGTCTCAAAGCTTTCTTCCTCAGCAAAAATAAAGAAAAAAGCAAAAAAAATCAAAACTTTTTGAACAATAAACTGAAACCATTCATATATATCAGAAGAGCATCAGTGAAATTCACTTCATCTAACCACCCCAAAGAAATTCTATTTTGTCTTAAATTTATTCTTTTTTTAATTAAATAAATTCCTGCTACCTCCAACTGTGTTTCCACTTGCAGTTTTTAAGTAGTGTGAAGCAGCAACTTGAGGAGAGTGTTCTTGGCTTTTTTTAACTTTTCAGCTTCACGGTGTTGTTTTAACTATCTACATCCTTAGTTTGTGTCTAGTTTTCAGTATTGCACTTAAACGTGGTTTGATAGAAAGAGTCCAGGTGAGAATAATAGGTTCCTAAAATGTTATCTACAAGGGAGGATGGTGAAGGAATTCATGTTCTTGAACTAAAAAAAACAAACAAGCTAAATGAACTGATAATGTAAATATTCAACTACATAAAAAGAAAACCATAATGAGGAAGGGTCTTGTCCACTGTATTAGCTTTACAGGGCGAGAAGTTATTGCCTCAAATTTGATCAGAGACTGCAGAGTTAGACACTGAAGAATTACAATGGGGATGATAAAGCAGTGAAATAAGCTGCTCTGGAGTCTCTTTATTTGTGGGCCTTTAAGAACAGGTTACACAAACATCTGCAAGAAACAACATCAATATAGTGGTTCTGCCTGAGGTTAGGTCCTTCTCTTCATATGGTCTGTGATTACACTAGCAAGTGCAGGCTATCTGGGAGGAAAAAGGGAGGAAACAAAACCTTCCCTACAATTGAAAGCATGTGTGAATTGACTTTTAAAAATATAGAATTAAAGCCAGATAGTCACCGTAGTTGGTCAGTAATGACTGCATATACCTGAGCTTGACTTCTTAAATTCAGTAATTCCTAATAGTGCTCCTTCAGCTTTTTTTTTTTTTTGTCTACTACTGTTCAGGTTGGTGTTTTGTAGACATTTAGTTTGTTAATTGTTATTTCCCAAAGCACAGCCCAAATAAGGATTACTGTTAGGCCCATTACATGGGTATGTCTGCCAGATTCCCTGTCCAAACAAGTACATCCAGTCGATGTGATGCTGGTAAAGTGCCAGCCAAAACCCAGCAATGAACAGCTACATCCATGCTGCTGTAGCGCCCCTGAGCACATTCAGCTCTACTGTTTCTATTGATGCTGCCTGATGTGATACCAGCATAAATATCATTGCAGCATTTTCCTGTGCTTTTCACCTCAGAGCTAGGATAGGCTTGCAGCTGTGGTACAGACATCCTGTAAGAAGGGTTACTGCTTTAACTTCTGTCATGGCCAGTGCAGGACATGTTTATCTTGTCTCTCTTCGGGAAGCTGTTCTTTTAACAGCCAGTGAATAATTGACCAAAATAGATGAGGTTAAGTTGTGTTCACTTTATCAGTATGTTTGATTATTTAAATTATTTAAATTGCTAATTGTCGCTTCAATATGTGCATTTAGGGAATTTAGCAATCTTTTTCTATAAAGATGGTTTTCAGCTGGCTTAATATAATGAAATCTTATTGATTTCACAACTGAAAGCTTCTGCTACATTTTAAGTAATTTTTATTGCAATTGGCTATTATTGTAAATTAGGTTTTCAAGTATTTTGATTATGAAAGGGAAATAGAGTTCAGTTAACTCTAATCAGAATTCCTGCCTGCTGACCTGGTTACCTGTACCACTGCTCTCTGTCATCCTCCAAACATCTGTTCTTTGACCCATTTTCCTTGCTGAATTTGTTGCTCCGGGGTTAGTTCTCATTCCTGTCTGCCAATACTTAAGGAAATAATTGACCCTTTAAAACAAAATAAAAAAGTTATGTTTGAATTTCCTAAGCACTGTGAACACTCTACAACATAGTATAAATAATGAATGAAGCAGAGTTACAATACCACTATTTCTGCAAAAATTATATTGTTTGATTTGACAAATGCTAAGCTTTATGAAGATTTGTAATAATGATTGTCAGCTTTTGCTGAATTCAAGAATTGAGAAAAAGCACTTAGATGTGAAATTATAGAAGTATATTGTACTTGACAATACCAACCTTTATAGATAAAAAGTTTAAAAAAAAAAATTTGCTGAAAGGCATAAATTAATTTCAGTAACTACAAAGGACGTTCAAATTGTAAAAATAATAGAGGAAGTAAAAGCTGTCTGGCATGCCAAACAGACTTTAATGTGATTATTAGGTACAGGTTTTTTAAATTAAAGGCAAAGAGATCTCAGATTTCATACTTGTGAAGTAATATCATTCACTTGTCTTACAGGATTTAAACTGATTCTGTTTGCTCCTGCAGTCACTAATCTCATGCATTTATGTTGCAAAAACAGACTGATTGGGATTTGCTGCTTGTATAGAAGAACACTGAGGTAGACAGCAAAACAATAGCCAGGTGGCAGACATTCTGAATTACCATGAAACCTGAAAGCATAAGGTTTGGGGGAGTGGGTGCTTATTTTGTGATCTCTCTTGTAGGCCCAAGTAACAGTTTCAGTCTATAGTCTGACTGTGAGTTCATACTCATTACACTTTATATGCCATTGTAAAATAGATTTCTTATTTTTGACAAATGCAAGCTCATTACTTTGCTAACAAGAAAACATCTATATGAGAAATGGTCCATATGTAAAAGCTCATGAATTTATTGGGTCTTTTGCTTCTGGAGATTAACTGTTTTCCTAAGACTGTTTTACATTTCATTTTGTGTACTGTGTCTGTGTTAACTCAGTTACAGTGCAATCCAGTTGTGGATATTCTGAAACATTCACCCTAAGCAGTTTGCATATATTTATGTAATCAGTAGTTCTCTCAGTTGCTTATTGAAGTATAAGGACCTAGATCTTGGTCTAAGAGAGGTTATGAATATCTAAGATGGGGTTTAGATAATAGATAACTCATGTAGATCCCTTAATCTGAGAGTGAAGTCTTCAAAACACCTGTCTAATCCCATAGATACCCTGTTGATACTTGGAGGGAGAAAAAGGTGGTTGCTGTTCACAGCACTCTCACTGTACAGTTGCCCCTGCCATTTTTACAGGATTGGGCCATCCAATTCCCCTTATAAACAAAATGGATTTTTATCTCATAAAGTATGACCAGAGCATTCTTCTGACTTAAAGGAAAAGTTTTTTTACAGAAGGCAGTGGGACAGCAATATTTGGTCCAAACAGATGGCTTGTGAAGGGGTTAAGCCAGTGATGCTGCAACATTTTATAGAGTGACATAAACTAGTCAAAAAGCTTTGTGAGCTTTATGTCTCAGAAAGGTCATGGTGAGCTGGGTTTGAATTTCATTGCAGAATTCAAATTTCTGACTGTCAAGAAAGGTGCATTTTGCATCATCAGTTACAAAATAAAATGTCCAAGTAGTTGTTGCAGTGGGCATTTGAGTCAAACTCTTCTCCTGCATGAGTGCCCATAGGGTAGAGCTAAAGACTCTCCCATGGATTTTAAAAAACAATGACTGTTACTGACAAAAAACAAGCACAGTATGAAGTCTCCAGCATTATCACAAGTCTAATTGCAAAGTTCTTCCTCCTGTGTCCTGAAAAAAGGAGCAATCCTTTTCCTGCTTTAAATTAACTGTTTGGGGACTTAAACTGAAGAAAGTTCTACATCTTGGTGATTTAGGTCAAATTTGCCTTTTTTACAGACCACATCTTAAACTGCCTCATAATCAAACTTACGGTTGTTCAGGGGATTTCTGTTGCTCTGGCAGAGTTCAGAATCACATGTGGTTTCCAAGTCCATAAGCATAAGAAAACTATTATTGCTGTCTACAACTGGTGCTTCTAAGAAAATTCAGTTAAATTCATAGCATGTTTTGTAGTTCTTTCAAGAATGTTGTCCTTAAAATTCTCATTTGCTGTGTTAGTATCAAATTCAACGTACACAGTGGCTAGAGATTAGTTACATGACCAACTTTTGGGAAAGTTTCTACTAAACTAACTGTTACAAGCAGTGCCGAAAAAAGGTCCTGCTGATTTGAAATACCTAATTCAAGTGGTCTTGTAAGTTGCAAATGAGGATACTTGGAAAAATGGAGAATGATTTGCTCAATGCCTCAGTATTTGAAGTTTCCCCAGTCTGGTAAAACTGAAACCATTTTAAAAGCTCTTTTAATGTCTAAAAGGGAAGTCAGTGCATAAAGCAACAAATTTTGAGTCACATGGAAATAAAAGAATGGGTCATTATAGTTGTCTGACTTGTGTCAAACATTACTTGATACAGTTGTGGCTGATATGAAAGAAGCTGTTTAGATCTAGATCTGAAGAAAATTCAGTGCAGCAGATAGTATTCTGGTTATAAGAGGAGAACTTTAAATTTGGCAAGTTACTCTGTGTGGTTCTGGAAGGTTAGATCTGTAAAAACCTACTACTTTGACAAAGCCACGAAGACATTAAAACCCTTCTGTATATGGCCTTCCCTTGTAAGAAAAAAATGTGATTACAACTCAAATTAGCCTCAAAGATTCAAGGTATTTTGTATTGCTTCATAGTAACCTCAACTATTTGCAGGCTGTCTCCACAATATTTTTTTCCGTAATTCCACAGATCTTGTCATTTTTTCATGGCATAACTAGATGGGGAGCATGCAGGAAGGTAACAACTGGGTGCAGAAGACTGCTACTGGAGAGCAAACTTCTGACAGTTAAAGCTGAGAAACCATGACATCTTCAGTAAATACTTAGAGAACTTCTGCTCAGGAAGATGCTGAACGTAATAAAAAATGTAACCAGACCCTCTGGTGTTCAGTAGCACCATAATGTCATCCTTCTTTGCAAGAAGTATATATACATTTGTAAAGCCAAGAGATGTAGATTTGCTTCCTCTGCAAATCCCACATTATTTTCTTAAAATATCATTAGAACCCAAGAGGTTTGTACTTTTGTGACTATCTGCTGCAATCCTAATCAAAACACTATCCTAGAGAAGGAAGGTGGGTTGTTGCCCACAGAAGATTCCCAGGAGACAGCCAATGGTGAAGGCTTCAGTGGCACATTGGTGTGTGCCCTGCTGAGCTGGGCTGGGGTGATGCTGCAGGGCTCAGCTGAGCTGGTGGGCCAGGGGCTGCTGCTGTGAGAATGGGGAATTGCTCTTCATCTTCTGCCAAAAGGTTCTGTCTCTCTGTTTAGCACCAGTAGGTTCACTTTACCTGACTTTACAGGGTTTTCCCTCTAGGTCTATCACAGTTTTATGCTTTTTTTATGTCTGCCTTCCCTGCAGGGTGAAAAGTACCCCCTCATTCATGTGATAGCAAAATTTGCTTTTGCCTGTGCATCTGAGAGTTTTTTAAGCTGGTTCTGATTTTTTTTTCCCTGTATATCTCTGAAGTCTCAATTGTCCCATCTGAAAGGGGTGGCAGGTGTCCAGGGTAATAAGAGATTTAACATCTGGATGGTCATGATGAGGAATTTTTTTACTGCTAGGTGTCTTGTTAAGTAGCAACTAGTCTTTGTGATCTGGACTAATTGTTGGCAGTACAGGAGGAAACCAGCTCTGTCTGGCTTTTATCACATAAAATCATCCCACTAATCCCACTTGCTTTCGATAGAATCTTTTTATAGCTGAAGAGCTATTGAAACTGAGTTCAGAAGGGAGTTCTCAGAAGCAAATTGTTCCTGTGGTTTCTTTCTGTAGGTCCCATAGTAAGATAGTTTGATTTCTACTCCAGCAATTTGATTGCTTGCATCCAGGGTTTTTTTTGTCATCTTTATCTGTCTAAGGAAATCTGTTTCACTGTGCATGATATTACCTGACTTTATTTGTGACTTCTGTTTTCCCTGGTGGACTACAACATTTAAAGTTGATTCCTATAAAATTGTCTGTTCAGCAGTACAAATACTTGCAGGAATATGAGATCTTCTGCCTTCTGTTTTAAATCAATTTCACAGTCTTTCTTGATCCTTATTATTTAAGGTGTCCCCAGACCCAGGATTTCTTAAGGGGGATGGCTAATACTCTGGTGAAAGCTGTTAGTAACAGCAGGCTTCTAGCACACCTTCTCACAGTCAGGATAAAACTCATAATTTAATATACATGAAAACTGTAATTCTAAAGCATTATGCAGGAAAAAATAGCAATAATAACTAAAGAGAGTATTCTACAACTGCTTTATACTTAGAATAAATTTTTCTAAATATGTTATTTGTTAACTAATGAAAAAGTAGTAATATCATATAAGCAAGCTATGATAAGTAATTGAGTAGAGAAAGCAATGGAGCAACTTATGTTGTATGACTTAATGATTTTTTTATGAATCATTTAGGAACTAGCTAGTAAATAACACTATTCATGCCTGGAGAGGAAATTTAAATTGATATTAAGGGTGTCAAAAAGCATGGAGGAATGAGCAACAGAAGAGCCTGCAGATTTGAGTGGCAAGAACAATGATTAAACTCCAACAGATCAAATTGAAATACAATTCCATATGTTCCATAGGCTGGATTCCTAATAATCCTCAGCAGTTTAATACTGACATGTTAACGATTCTTGCCCTGTGTCAGCATCTGGAATGACAATGACAGTTGAGGCTGATGGACACATAAATCTGAAGCCTAAATAAGTGATACCTGAACTCTCAGTGAGAAGAGCTGGAGTAAACATGAACTGTACATAGCACCTGGAAAAGGACTTGCAAACATCCATATGAAGAAGAAAGCTGACAAAAATAATAAAAGACAAATAATCTTCCCCTGTAACCTATGAATGATGATAGTAAAGCTGTGGGAAGCTTGATGAGTTGTCAAACTATGTCAACTGAATGTGCCTGTTCAATGTTTGAAATAGTAGATTTTCAGTATCTAAACCAGACACACAGTTGTTATTTCCAGCTTACGTGATGAATGTTCAAATTGAAAGTCCATCAAAATATGAACAGATATCATAAAGCCTTCAAAAGATAAAGTCTTGGAAATATTAAATGTGATGAATGGAGTAACTTAATACTTGGGTTCACCAAGCTATAATGAGTGAAGTTGGCCAGCATAAGATAACCTGTGGAAAGACTGTTACTCCTGGTTTTTTTGCATGTAAGGGAAAATACAAAATTTTGGGAATAAGCCAAAATCCTTCACTGGTCAAATAAAGAGGTTCAACAGAGAGAAAATTGAACTCAGTTGGCACTGAGGCAGCACCTCATGGTACCTGCCTTTGCTGGCAATTCATTCTGCTGTATTTTATTCAGGGAACCTTTTCTGCTCTCTTTTTCTTGCATTCATGTCCTTATGAGCAGGCTGTAAATCTCTGAAAGACCTACTTTTAAAGAGCAAAATGGTTTAGAGACAGTTTTCTGGAATACATGAAGATAGATAGGGCCTTGTCATATTTACAA
This sequence comes from Certhia americana, assembly GCA_018697195.1. NCBI lineage: Eukaryota > Metazoa > Chordata > Aves > Passeriformes > Certhiidae > Certhia > Certhia americana. The sequence goes on from CM031858.1 coordinate 17,930,375, forward strand.
TGAATCCACTGCATCATTGCTGGAAGCTCTAAAAGCTACTTGTTTGCATGGCAAATTCTTCTTCCTCTTTTGAAAATAATCTATTATAATCCAGTTTATATAACATGATTTCTATTTAAGCGATGCATAGCAGGACACCATTAAAGATCCATTCTGTTCAGCAACCAAGAATGGTTTCTGTTCCTCTCAGCCTTTTAAATCATTGGTACTGTAGAGACACTGCTAAAGATGGAATACAAATATTTTAATTTTGATTATTTTAAAATATATTTTTTTAAGGAAGGCAATCTCTATCAATGGATCATGTTTTTCAAGGAAGATCCATTCTGTTGTTTCAAAATTGGGGTTACAGGGATCCCAGAACTTAAAATTATTTGTTCATATTAGAGTATTCTGACATTTTTCTTTGAACAATTAAAACTTTATTGTACTGCAGCAGTAGAAACTGGAGTTTTCTGTGCCAGATGTCTACCTCTGGATAAAGGTTTTGGTTAATTAGAGTTGGGATTTCATTGTTCACAGAGTTTTCATTTGAACTTAATCATCCCAGAAAATGAGGCTTAATTTGTAGGGAAAATAGACCACTTTGCCTTGTTAAGTCTTGCTATCATTTCCTTAAGGAGATCCAGCACCAGCCTATTTTTACAGCAAACTGCTGCAATTTTGTGGGCAGAAAGGTGGGTGGGAGGAACCAAACACACCAGACTAGAAGCAGATGGTACCATGGTATTTTAACTATTGAGATGCTCACTTACGAATCTTGTCATAGAACAAAAATCCTGAATCTTAATATTTAAATCTTTTCGCAGCAAGTGGCTTTACAATGCTCTGGCAGGTTTGCTCTCTAGTGCAGCTCTGAGTAGGGAATAATTGTTATTGTTAACATTAGGTAGGTAAAACAGCAGAAGTCTATGCTGTGGCTCAGGAGGTCTAAATGACTCCTTTTGTGGGTAAATCCTGTAAATCCCACACAGAGGACTTCCTGAGTTTGTAAGTGATGTACTTTTTTATTTTTTTTTTTTTTTTCTTTTTTGCTGTGGGGCAACACGCTACCACTAAATGGATATTAGCATCTGAGGTCCCAGGTTCAGGGAGCAGGGAGCACAGGGAACCCATCCCATGTGCTATCAGGTTTGATTCAGTGTGTTTGCCTGTTCACGTTTTAAGTTTGATTTGGGCGGTTCAGACTACTTGATTTCAATTTCTAGCTTTTTGTCCTCATATTCAAAAAGGAAAAAAGAAGAAATTGATACCTAGCATTCACCAAACATGTTCAGTAATTAAAAAGATTATATAATTCTTTGAATAATGCATTTTAAGATGCTTTTTTGTGGAACTTGAATTTGGGACTGTAAGCTGTTACCTAAAAGGAGCTGCAAGACAGCTGGAGAGGGACTTTTTACAAGTGCCTGTAGTGACAGGACAAGGGGCAATGGCTTTAAACTGACAGGAAGTAGTTTAGATGAGATTTTTACTGTGAGGGTGATGAGGCACTGGAAAAGGCTGCCCAGAGAAGTCATGGATGCCTGGAAGTGTTCAAGGCCTGGATGGTCCAGTGGAAGATGTCTTCATGGCAGAAGGGTTGGAACCAGAATATCCTTAAGGTCCCTTTCAACCCAAGCCATTCTATAATTCTGTGGTCATTTTATATAACAAAGATGCTAAGTAATTAAAGAATCTTAATTTTAAGTGAAGCCTGGATTGTTATCTATAGTGAAGTCTAGAAATTTGGGATGAGGAAGCACCTTGTTCTGGGTTGGGAGAAAGCCTGTTTGTTTGCTTACAAACAGAACAAATTTTGAAACAATCATGTTTTACTCTAAAAAATCCCAAAATGCTAAGACTAGTGTTATTTTTCTCCCAGGACAGAGATTTCAGAATACATGGAGAGGTTGAATCAAGCAGTTCTCTATCCTCTGGACTATCAGTAATAACTTTTACTGCAGTACCAGGACTTAGGAGGTGTCCTTGCTGATCTTTGGCAGCCAAACTGTTAGCTTTTGTTTGGGGACTGAACGCCTGTCCACTTGTGTGCTTCATCATCTGGAACTATGTGGGTTATTTTGTTCTTTTGTTCAGTATTGAGAAACTAATATATAGAAGAGAACGCTTTTGGTTCTTTTCTCCCTATCCTTATGGTAATTTTAGGCCAAAAAATTAGGGTTCAACAAGGAAAGAAAATAAAGTTTGAGTATCAACTGTGATACTGTATCATGGTGATAGTAATAGAAATATGTAGCCTCATTTATATTATTTTAATAACCCAGGAATGGTTTAGAAAGAACAAAATCTAGAAGGTTACTTTAAGCCAGTTTGAACTCCACATATGAGCAAACACAGCCAAAGAACAACAGCCTCACCAAATTCACTGTGTCTTCAACATAGGTGTTTAGTGGTAAGCTAATAATGAAATCTTCAATAGCCCAAATCATATACATTTTTAATAATCCTTCATTTTTGTTGTTTTCATGCAGGTTACCCTGAAAGCCAAACAGGTGAAGGATTCTGTTACATATACACCAGGTGTGTGCCTATGAAAATGACCGGGTTGGGTGATAACTGCCTTTCAGAGTCTGCTCTGCAGAGAGATTTCTGCAACCTTGCCTTACTTTGAGAAAAGAGAACTGCTGGTATTCTGAAGTAACGTTTCTCTTTAGCTACATCCTCCCAAGTTTTCTTATTCTGTTTTTTGTGGGGTTTGGTCATTTGTTCAGCCTGCTCTCTTTTGTTTGTATTAGTGGGAGTTTAGTAGCACTTCCCATAGACCAGATAAGCTCCTAATCAGCAAAGTTCATCACCTTGATGATCAAGTGAATGCCTTGATTTCTCAGTTTTGTTTTTCTTAAGCTGTCAGTCCAGAAGAGCCTTTTGTCCACTCTGCATTATTCTGAGAACCTTTAATTTGTGGGCAGTTTGTTTGTTGTTTGTGGGGTGTTTTGCTTTTTCAGAAGTGTAACAGCAGTGCTTCTAACAGGTATCATTAGGCTCTCGGAGCTTAAAACGCTGGCACACAATTCCAAAAATTTCAAAGTCAACATGAATCTGCCAGATCACATAATCACCCAGCGAGAAAGGGAAGAGGAAGTGGAGGAGGAGGGGAACTACAATCTTACATCAGAGCAGATGGATATCCAGATAGATCCAAAGGAGACCATGGTAAGTGAAACTAGACACCGCAGACGAAAAATTGTCAAAGCACCTGAAACGGCTCAGCTGGCAGCAAAAGAAGTACCAGAAGAGAAGGGCAGAGGGAGACGTCAGAAAGATTTTGATAACACTGAGCAAGAGGAAGAGAGTGATGATGAAAGCAGAAGAAGGGAGAAAAGCCGTGCACCAGAAGAACTGTGGACTCAGAATCAACAGAAACTTCTTGAAATGGCCTTGCAGCAGTATCCAAAGGGAACATCAGATCGCTGGGATAAAATAGCAAAATGTGTTCCTGGAAAAAGCAAGGTATGGTTTGTTTTGACTGAACTACAGTATAAATTGAGGGGAAACATGTTTGGGTTTATGTGCTCTTCAAACAGATAAATGAGCCAAATTTCTAAGAAATGTAAATTGCAAGTTTATTTAGCTAATCCCCTCTTCACTAGATGTAGATTCCCCTTCTCAAATTCAGTGTGCAACTTCAAAACAACAAGAAAACAAAGAAAACAACCAACCAACCAAGAAAAAAACCAACAAAAACCCCACAACAAAAACTCCACAAACAAACAAACAAAAAAAAAAAAAAAAAACCAAAAAACAAAACAAAAAAAAAAAAAGAAAAACCAAAAAAAACACCAACCCCTACACAGGCCCCAGAACCCAGCTCTTCTTGTAAAATAAAGTAGCATAAATAGAGGTAAAGCAGTATTAAAATATCAACCTTTGAATAACACTTTTGTGTTTCCTTTCAGGAGGAGTGTATAGCAAGATACAAGTTGCTTGTTGAACTGGTACAAAAGAAAAAAATGGCTAAAAGCTGAATGTTGTAAGCAAGAACAGATGTAGCTCATCTTTGTCAAAATGGGGTTTTAAATCTCATATGCAAGAAGTGCGTTTTTGTACCTCAGTATTTCTATACGTCATGTGCCTTAGTAAAAGAAAATATTAATAAATCTTATACCATCTTACCTGGTTTGTGTGTTGAAGAATGAAGGTGTGTTTGTATTGAAGAGCTGCTTATGCAGATGTGTGATAACAGTGTCTAAAACTGAGCAGAGCTTCAGGAAATCCCCCTCTGAATCACATATTCAATCTGATAGGTTTGCAGTCTATGGATATACAAAGAACTTAAATTTGTTTTGAAAGAGAGAATTGACCCGAAACTGTTACGCAAGTGTGACAGTAATGAAACTCTGCATGCAAAATATATTTCTTTCTTGCACCCCTAAATCCAAGACCATTTGCTTATAAACACCTTATTCTTATAAATATCTATTAATATTTTGAAATAAGTAGTTCTTCTAATACTAACTACCACATATATGTGTATGCACCTGCAAGATAATACCTTCTTTTGCCAATCCTGCTGTGATATTTGACAGCATTGTTAATTCAGTAAAGTTGAAATGGGTACAAACACTAAAGGCCTTCATGTTTTAATTAGAAATTAAGAGATAAGGTACTTCAGGACCACTTTTTAAGTACAGAATGGCTAATATTCTTGGGCTAAGGGTTCTCATTTTGGGGGTAGTCATATGCCCTGGATTCAATTTGAATAATAGGTAATAAGGGTTATATTATTCCATACTTGTAATTTTGTTTTATATATCATTTCCAAAATTGTAAAAAGCTTAAAATGCTGGAACAAAGGTTACGTAGTGGACTGTAAATGACAACAATATATCAGAGTAATTATCACAGTCTATTGCAAGAAATATTAAGGACTTGAATTTTTAAAAACATTATTTACCATTCAAATTGTGGTTTAATACCAGGATTCTAAAAACTTTTTGAGCTTTAATTCAAAATCAAAATGAAAACTCAGAAAATCACGTATCTGAAGTAAAAACTTGGTGGCTGAAAGTCTCTGTTAACTCCACTGCTGATTTCCCCAATAACTGCCAATTGTGCTCCTTCTATCAGATCAGCACTTCACAATATTTCATCCCATTCCCATAAAATTTCAAGGGCTAAGTATTAAGGAAATGTAACAGTGTTCCATATGTATTCCTCCACCAATTTGAGCTTTTTTTGTTTTTTGTCTCACTCACATAAAAATCTTAGTTGGTAGAAATTGTGAGATTGTGGAAACATAGTCAGATAAAAAATAATGCACTGAAATTTTTTTCACAGAGAACTTCACAGCTTAACTGCACTGGAAGTTAAACATATTTAGAAGCTGTGATTTGGGTACTAATCAATGGAACAGGAATTCTGTGCTACTTTGAAGGAAGACTCTTAGTGAGATCAAGTGAAGTATTTTCAAGAGGATCAGGAAAACTTAACTTTCAAAAGCTTTTAGTCATCCACAACACTCAATGAGAGATGACCAAATGTAAAGCAAGGTAATTGAAATGGCTGCAAAGAAAAGCTGCTAAAATGGTGAAACAAAATGGTAAAAATTAATAGGTGGAGCTGGGGTAGAATATGAGCAAATGGAGATATACTGTTCATGAAAAATAATAGATTGGTAATGGGAGTATTTCTGCAGTTTCTAAATGAGAAAGCAAGTAATGAAAGAGTTCAGCCTGTGAGGAGGAGAGAGTCATCTTTCTTTTCCCACTCTGGATTTACAAGACTTTACCTGGGATGGTGTGTCTGGTTCAGTGTATCACACCTTGAGATGTAGAACATCCAGAAGAGAGCAGAGACAATGGTCCAGTGTTTGCATTGCCTGATTTGCTAGGATGGTATTGTTGGTATTTTCTCTAGACTAGAGGGAGAGAAAAATCTTCCAGGTATGTACAAGAGAGCTTTGCAGTTGTGTGATCTCTATTTCCCTGATGTGATCCATATGGAACTGTTAAAAACCTGCTGTGGCTGTGAAGAATAACAATGGGCTCAGTTTGGAGTGAGAAATAGCTTAGTTAGGTGTCAGGGCAAAAAAATCCAGTGGCAAATGTAACAAGGACTTGTGAGGACTCTTGACACCTTTATTGCTGGAGATGTAAACCCAACATGAGCACCTCCTCACGTCTGCCCACATCCCCAGTGGGTGTGTGGCAATAGCCACACACTGCCTCCCAGCACCTTCCACTTCCCTCCACCACAGCCTTTCTGCACGGGATCAAAGGAAGAAGGACAAGCACTGCTGACTGGTAAGAATTTTTGTTTGTTTGTTTGTTTGTAAGACCAGTCACACTGAGAAACTTAAAACAATGCTCCTGACAAATCCAGTTTACCTGAAGAAAGATGTTTAAGGATGGGCAAAGGTTGTACACGCCACACTGTCACAATTTGTTGGGTAGAATACCTGAAGGGCTGGATGTCTGTCTGATCACAGGTGCTGCTTATGTCTGGATGGAAGGGAATTGATGGATTGCATCTTTACTGCTTGAAGACAACCTCCCTGAAAGCAGAAGCAAGCTGGCAGTGTAAGAGAGATGCCCTGGCCTCTTGCCCAGTGGCGCTGCACCAGGAATTGGTGACGGGCCCAAACGTCCGTGGGAAGGTTTTGCATGGTGGGTCCTTTGGAATTGAAGGTCTTGGATGGGGAATTTGTCATTGCCCTGCACCAGAGGATCTGAGCTCTGCAACCACACACTCAGATCCCCATCAGGGAGCCATCCCTCATGAAGTGGGGTAGTGAAGACTTTGTCCAGGGTGCATCCAGTCCTGCTTCGTGTTCACTTCATCAAGGCCAAAGGAATTGGCTCACCCTTAGCTTTAGCTTTAGTGTTCGCAGGGGGGAGGAAGGAGGCCCAGGCAAGAGTCCAAGACCTTCAGAGCCTCTCAGGGTCCTCTCTGGGTTGCCAGGTGTTTTGTGGATAATGACACAGGCTGTTTAGCAGTGCCTTTAGTCTGTGGTGACTGAGGTCAGACATCATGCTCAGCAGAGAAGTGGAAGACTGTGGCCAGGCTTTCTTTTCTCATGGGTCTGTTACCCACCACCGGAGCTTGTTTTTCTAAAATTTTCTGTCCATGAAAATTAAGGTCATTCAAGATTTGGAATTCAAGCAACTTCTTGCAACTTTTGTTCAAGGACAGAATCTAGCAGATTTCCTTTAAGTAATGTTAATATTTGCCTGCTAGCAAAATACATTTTCCTTCCTGTGCAGTTTTGAGCTGTAGCTCAGCAGTGCTTTTGCACCCAACTTTGTTTTCAGTCCTAGAGACAGTCTGTGCTGTAGGTTCTGCGCTCTGACTTGCACCTACATGTGTCTGATCTGAGCCTACTTTGAGCTGATGGCACGGGCAGAACACTATGGAGAGGAATTGTTTGGAGGAGATGAGACAGGGAGGGCAATATTCCCTTACCGTGCTGAGGATTAAGTCCAATGGCAAGCTAGAGGATCCTGACAACTATACACAAGTAGAATATGACTGAGATGCTGTGAGTGCTCTTATTTAGGTTGTTTAGTTCTAGAGGAAAGACCAGCAGATGCTGTTCTGCAGTGCCATTTTGTAAATGTAGATGTTTGGACTATATTACTCTCATCTTCCATCATTTTTTGGTTTTGGGTTGGAGGTTTTTTGTTTGTTTTGGGGGGTTTTTGTTTGTTTATTTTTTAAGATTAGTTCAATGTGACTTCTTTGTGAGATGATGTGAGATGAAAACAACAGAAACATGGAAGTTTTCCTTTCTGTAGACCCAACAGTAAGATTTTAGTGCAGCTTATGAAAAACAGGCCTCAGAAAACTGGTCAGTTTAAATGTCACACAGTACTGCTGAATGAGTTGCTCCTGCTAACACAGCTTGAATGGATAAAGTTGATAAAAGCACAATTTCAGATATTGTAGGCTGTTCAGAATTAGCTGGCTTCTGTAAAAGCTGTAAGGTGTGTTGTCATTGTTGTGAGTAAAGTGGGGTTTTGTGAAAAATCATCTGAATGCAGCACCTTTAGTCTGCTGCTTTCGTGACCCTGAGCCCAGAGCAGTTCCCAGCACACTTGGAGAGCTCAGCAGTTTGGCTGCCAGGACCTGCAGAGGGGCCTGGGCTGCTTTGGCATCCAAGGCATTCCACAGGGACAGCACTGTGGGCTTCAATGAACTGGTGCCAAGTCAGCCGCAGACCATCATCTTTTATGTCAGGACCTGAAAAATCATTGAAACACGGTTGGTTTTGACTGCATCTGGCCCTCACGTGAACTTGGCTTTGATGTGGTCTCTTTCTTTAAAGGGCTGGTGAATTGAATTTTTGTTTGGATGTCAGAACTGTCCTTTTCATTATTTCCTTGAAGTTGTTGGTGGTGCACCAGGACTGTGGTACTGTAAACCACTGTCCTGGGCTTCTGGCACCAATCTCTTTGGACAATTTCACAAGTATTTCTAACTTTGCCCCTTTTATACTTCTCTTAGCAGGATGCCAGTTACCATATATATCTTTTACACATCTCTTTCAGATACCAGAGTTTAGGCAGTCCCTCCAATAGAAGGAATACACAAGGAAAGGCAGGACTTAGCACTTTACTGATTCCTATGATATCACCTAAGCATTTTTGGCTTTGGTTTAGGTCCATGAATAAAGCAGCAGTCCATGGCTCCAGGAGCAGCAGCACTCAGGATTCCCTGGAGGCTTTGTGCCAGGAGCAGGGACAGATTGGGCTTTCCTTCTCCCTCCTCTCAGTGTAACCAGTGTAACTCTGGAGCCCAGCCTTCCATGCTCTGTAGTCTCTCTTCTCAGCATTGACCAAGAGCCAGCGCTCAACAGGGCAAAAACACTGACAGCTCCTGAGCTCTGCCCTTTTACAGCTTTAATCAGTAAAAATGCTGAAGTCTCCTGAACCTCTTCACCTCAAAGCATAAGGCATTCATCATCTACCCCCAAAATGTCAGGAGGTTTTTCTAGTCCAGGTGAGGGTGGGAGCAAGTGATACCCCTTTGCTGTGCCAGGTGATGTTTCACATTTCCCTCCTGTTAGTTCTGAGCTTGTTCATTTACCAGCCTTCTTTCAGGATTCCAGTTTTCCCCATTTGAAAATAAAAATATGCAATACTTGGGCTTTGAGCAGATGGAACAACGTTCAAATGGCACAGGCCCACAGCAACACCATCTTCCTGCTGATTGTCCCAGAAGCTGCTCTGAGCCCCAGGCTGCCCCTGACTAGAGAGGGGCTAAAAATTGTGAGGAAGCTATAAATGCATCTCTTGTCTGTCTACCCCTGGTGAACACAAGCCCTCACTTTTTATCTTCAAGTAACCATACAGGAAGGGTTGAGTTCTCTTTGCTTCCTGGGAAATAAAAAACCAGGTTTTTAGCCATTTACCAACCTTCCCATGGCCAGTAAACAAAAATCATGGAACAAAGCAGTGTGCTGCTTTTACAGAAAGTACAGTTCAAAGGTTACAGCAACCACCTCGGCCTCACTCCCCTCACCCAGGTGCAGATAAGGAACCTTCCCCTCCCCAGTGAGCTCTCGCCAAGTTACACCAGAACAAACTGGAGCCACGGGACAACAGCCACTGCTCTTGTGATTCCAGTCATTCTTCTTTGAAGGGTGAAAGCAAAATCTGACATCACACCCAGGGCTGCAACAGGCATTTCTGTCCAGTAAGCAGAAATATCCCTGGAGAGTTTTTCAGCTACATCAGTGTCTCTCGAAAGCAAAAAGTTACATGAAAAAAAGTTTTTGAAACTTCTTGTAATAAAATTTAGTAGCCATGTGCAAATCAAACCCTTCCTCTCATGTGATGTTAATAGAAGTACAGAAATACTCCTTTCTTCTACAAGACTCACATTCACACAAGTCATATACAATGATAAACATTATTAAAGTTTATTAACAAAAGCTTTGTACATATCTTTTCATACACTTGGAATTTTACATCTAGTCAAAATAACAGCACATTTCCATCTTACCTTTTGTACAAATTGTTACAGAATATCCACCAGTGGGGCGAGTAAGTAAAATAAACCACTGGCTTACTTTTGTAAAGTATCTACAAAAGTGATTTGTGACATTTTTTAAAAATTCCCCAGAACATATAAAAATAAATTATTTTTACTTTTTCAATTAAATCTACTAATTAGAAATATTACAAATCAAAATATCAATGTTTTCTTATGAATTCTTCACAATACAAAACAGATTCACAAAACTTTATTTACAGAAATGAGGTAAGAACTGTGCAATGTTTAACTAAGAAACATATTGCAGAATTAACATGTTCTTCCAAATAAGTACACAGTGGAGGTCTAATTACAGCTGGGTCTTTTCTGCTAATAATTCCCACCTCACTCTTTATTAGTGGTCATTACCCCCATTTAAACTGTCCTTCACCACCCTGCATAGACGTGCCACGAGAACAGCAACTGCCGGAAGTGTTGCAACACAAGTTCACCCGTTTCAACCACTGGGAAATTTTAGTGGGAAATGGTAACTCACTTTTTTGGTAATTTATTAGTGAAAAGTGACCCAGGTAACAATCTGCCTGAGCTCTCTACAGTGGTATAAACACCTCTAGGAAAGGCAGAACAAGGCTGCTGGTGCAAGACAGAATTTTCCCGCTGCTAACAAGGACGCATCTAGTGCATAATCAGCTGTTTGCAGCCATTTCAACAAAATGGAGGTAGCAACAGGCACTTGGGTTTAGGCCAAACACTACACAAACTTCTTCCAGTGTGGCCTTCTCATCTGGTAAGAAAAGTAACAGGAACCAAACTGGTTCCTTTAAAAACCTCAGAACTCTAAAACCTACACCAAAATTAATAAACTTTGGATTCCATACCATAATTCTTATTTAAGAAAAATTCCAACTATACAACAATAGCAATTTAAAGGAATAAAAAGTTCAGAAGTCAATTCCCTTATGAGTCAGGTTCCAAAATAGGTGTGTAAAAAGAGAAACTATGAACAGCAAGTCCCAGCTGCCGTTACAAGCTCAGTCTAAAAGGATCTATTACAACTGCAGCAGCAGATCAGATGGGCTGGGGTTGGGCTGTTAAAACTACTGCTCTGAAACCAAAGCAATGCATCACTGCAGATGGTTTATAGCCTTTAAATCTGTGAGATTAGGACTGAAGAGTCAAGTGTATGTTCTTCCGTGGTTGAATTTGTACTTAGTACCATCATATTGACATAATAATTATGATTTGCAGAGTTTTATCTACTTCACAGTCTGAGACATTAAAAAGTACATCCATTTTAGTGCAACAAGAAAGCAAATGAAAGCCTACCAAAAATATCCTTATGAAAATTATTAACCTCTTGCTGTGCAGTAAGAGTTCCTTGTTGCTCTTTTTCAATCTGCAGAAAGGGAACCCAGGGTTTGCAGCCACATGAAGTGCTATAACAGCAGGACGTGCAGGGCTCAAGTGTCATTCAAATGTCAACTCTTCTCTGATGCAACTGGTCCAGTTTTATCATTGAGCCTCTGTGTAAGAGAAAATACTTCTAAAAATCAGATTATAACATACAGAGCTAAGTAAAATTCTGCATTGTAAAAAATAACCATGATAAAAAGCAGGAAAGGAAAGAATAATTAAGGGAGCAGTCCTGTACTGAAGTAACTAATGCTAAGGTCATGACAGGCAGCATTAGAAAGCACCAACTCTCCTCCTACTTCCATTCCAACAAGAGTGGTGTTCCTGGCCATGGGTCTCTCTAGAGCTGAAAAATGGTCAAGAGAAACACCAGATGACCTCTGCTACATTTGCCCTCTGGAGAAGGCTGAAATCTACACTTCTGCATCAGAACAAATACAATTTCCAATTTGCCCAATCACAATTCTTTCTTTCATATACTGCTACAAAGACATTTCCTGCAAGTATTGTACAGGATTGAGCAAAAATCTCTTTCACTGAGCATTCAGAAATGCCTGAAAACCTGTTTCAACTGCAAATGAGATTAAAACAGTCGAACTCTGGCAAATAGAGAATTTGTTAAAAACAGTTCAATAATCTATGCAACTTGTCTCAATTCTAGCCTTAAAAAAATATTAAATCGAGTTCAAAAGAAATTTTTAGTAAGAGTTTGAAAGATGTTTTGAGATTTCTTGGAATTATTTACAGCTAACTGAACATAAAAACTGTAATGGCATATTTGTAAAAATGCACTGTACAGACCTAGTAATGGCCATTAAAAAAAAAATCTAAATAAGATCACATAGAATGTTTTGCTTGGATGTACACCAAATATAGGGTCTCAATTCCATGCACTACTAATTTTTGGAAAATGAGGGGAGATCAGTTTAAAACATCTGAGAACAAACTGTGAACATTTCTGAATGAAGGCAAGGCCTGAAGGCCAGCAGGTTTGTTGTGACAGTCAGTGACCCTGACAGCACGACCAACGTGACTGTTCACAGCCACAACGTCAGAACTGCCCAAACCCCAAAGTACAAAGCTGAACACAAGCAAGTGCTTGAAAATCTGAATGGAAGGGAGCTGTTTCCAGGAAAAATCATCTTGAAAATCCATCATTTTATGTGGTTTGTGTCTGGAAGTGTGTACGGCCTGGAAGTACCACAGAAGCCCAGCCCAAGTCCTCCACCATAGTGCTCCTAAAGTAGCTGGAGGATTTGGGAGTGGGGAGCAGAGAGGGGACTCACAGTTAGCCCAAACTTTCCCCGCCTGCTCTTGCAGACAAGCTTCTCTTTCTTCTCTACCACTACTTGCTGTCTTCTCCAAGGAATGCTGAAACTTCATGTCTTCCTGCTCTATTCATCCCTTGTTTTTCCAAGTTTCATATTCTCCTTCCTTTATCTTCTCATCTTAATTGTAGGACCCTTAAAGAATGAAGCTTGTTCTCTGATTTCTTGAAGAAAGAATTCTTGTCTTGGGGATGGAGATTATGGGCAAATACTGAAGATAATGGAACATCTTTGCCAGAAAAATGTGGCTTGTTTCTTTATCTGTCTAGGAAAGGTTTTATTACTCTGTAAAGCAGAAGAGCTGCTCAGCCTCCCAATGCACAGCCTCATTTTCTCAGGCTACCACCAAGATGCACATAGCCCATTCTCCTAACACAGATTCCACCTTCCTAGCAATGGGCTCTCAAGCCATCTGCTAATCCCCACAGGGCCTGAGACCTGACCAAGGCAAACTCACCAGTAAGGTGGTAAATGGAATGATCCACAAAACAGTGGGGACAGTGCTGGGGAAGGAGTAGGGTGAGGAGGACTGGGGCTGCAGTTGCAATTACAAGAGGAAGTCAAGGGTCACTGGATTGGTGTCCTGATCCAGAAAAGCAACAGTGTGCAGCAGACGTGTTTGGTGTGACTACAAATTCACAGAGTTCTAAGCCTCATTTAAGTACTGCCCAAAGCTCAAGAAAAATAAAGGAAGAAAAAAAAAATCCACCATCTTTGATTTGTGAATCCAGGCACATAATCTGTTTTTTATCTTTTAGTTACCTCCTGGAATTAGTGCATGGGAAGTGTGGTGAGAAGTATACTTACTGTCACCTTCTGAGCTGCGTTATCTCCATGAATTGTAAGGAATGGGTTGGTAGCAGCTGCATTAAGTGGTGAGGCCTGTGTGCCTGAAAGTAAGTTGTTTATGGGTATCTGTGCTCCTCCAGTAATCTGCAATTGCTGTACTTCAGACTGATGGTGTTGGTGATGGTGATGTTGTTGCTGTACTAATTGATACAAAAGGGCCTGATGTTGTTCCTTGAGCAATATGGGGAGAGGGAGGAGGAAGAAAAAAAAGATCAATAATTAGTTGTTGAAAAATAGCTCCTCCCTGGGTTCCTGCTTATCCAGGTCTTCAGTCAGTGCAACCCTTAAACTAATTCCAGCTAATTTAGGTTACACTAATGAAGTTCCGTAAGACTATGGGAAAGAAAGTTCCTGTCAGACTTCCTGAAATCGGTAGCTCAGCAGAAGTTCAGCTAAGCCTGCTGGCTTCATCAGGATTCTGTCAGAACAAACATACCTGAGAGGAGACTGTGTACTGAAGACCACACGATTAATAATACAAACAGTTAAACCAATTGCCTAATGGCTTATATGAATACTGCAAGCAGAGCAAAGACAGCTCACAAGATGATATCCAAAAGTCTTTTGCTAAGGTTCCAGTGGAATCAAAGACAGGTCACAATACTGTAAGAATCCACAAGTGCTCCCAAGCTCTGCTGCCCACAGCTGATGCTGAGAGAGACAAGCCTTCATGTCCACACAGGACAGAAATGGAACTGAAGGCATTAGGGAATGATTCTTCTAGCCATACACACAGCCCAATAATATCCTAACATTTTACATGACTATCATCTAAAAAGTCTGAAGCAACTGAAAGACTAAAATACTATCAAAGCCTTTAATATCAAGTTAAATGCATTACTACTATTTATATTAAGCTGAGGAGTTTATCCATGACTTAGAATACAAAAGAGGAATAAATCATAATTAACCGGAAAACTTACTGATGTGAGTTGCTGGGTACTTAGCAATTGCTGAAATTGCTGGTGCTGTTGATGGAGTAATAGTTGTCTCTGTTGGTCAGAAAGCAATCCTAGTCCCGAGGCACTGTAGGGTTTGACAGGGTAATACTGTGGTTTAAATGGAAGTATGGGAACTTTTTACTTCATCTTTCCATTAAAGAAAAGATGTACACAAACAGACAGACCCTATTTAGCATTTGATTTCCTACTGCAAATACTGACTGACTATCCAGCTGCAATTTCTGACACCATGCCCAAGTCTCATTTACACTGAGCAACAGCAACATCTGCCTGTACCATGTCTTCTCCATGCACATTATTTGAAACTCAGGTAATAGTTAACAATTATAAAGTACTTTTCAAATACTTCATACAGAAAAGCTAGATTTTCTATTACTATATATATATATCTGGCTCTTGCCAAAATTTAACACCTAGTTACCAAGCATTTACTTTACCTTGGTTTCCTTCTAATTTTGTGTCATTCAAGCCACTCACTTGCACTTTTGTCTGTAATTCAGCAAACACCTTCAGCCTTACAAGGGGCCAAGGGATGCTGCCATGGAATGAAGCTGCCTCTGCTTTTGCCAACTACTTCACTCCCAGTCTCTGTTTTCATGCCTACATAAAACTGTCTGCAAATATTTAGGCAACTGGGCAGGGAATAGATCCAGCTGACAAATAGGCTGTAAATAAAAGGTTTCTTCAGCTATACCAGTTTTACTGCAAGACCAACAGCATGAACGAGGATGTGTTGGGAATAGAAGACCAGGAAGACAGGTGGATTTACTCCTTCAGTACAGTGTTAGCTTTTTCTAGTTTTAAACACCCATTAAAATA
Organism: Certhia americana; assembly: GCA_018697195.1. NCBI lineage: Eukaryota > Metazoa > Chordata > Aves > Passeriformes > Certhiidae > Certhia > Certhia americana. Next base: position 17,945,682 of record CM031858.1, read on the forward strand.
TTAAGGTGTTGTTTCATGATAGCTTTATCCTGCTGTTGAAAAATTAAGTATTTCCCTTTCAGCTTCTGTCCCCTCCCTTCATGCTGGGTCCTGCACAATGGGCTGCAACCTGTGGGAATTGAGCTGAAACTTTAACCAATACAAAACAGACTGACAGATTCTCTATTAAAGTAGATGAGGTCACTGTGTGATGCAGAAGTTCTAGTAAGAAGGTGTGCATAGGACGACAGAATTGCTTTTTGGGATTGATAGTAAGGAATTTTTCACTTAAATCAAGTCACAAATCCACACCATTAGGCTACAGTCATGCAGCTCCCTCAAGGCATAATATTTATCTTGCATTTTTACAGCAGCCAGCAAACTGTAGCCCAACTCTGCTGTAAACTGACTTCGTATTAACCAGCCAATACGAAAATACCCAAAGCATCATCATTCTCTCCTACTCGGACAGGGCAAGCCACATGAAAAATTTGTCTCATACTTTGTTGCATGGTCTCACTACAGGACACGCCTTATGTACTTATGACTTCCTGTGGGGAAAGGGAAGCCTGTGTCAGTGGGAAGTTTATGGGGCTGGATGGAATCCATCTAAGGCTACAGAGGGAGCTGATGGACGTGCAACACTTTCAACCATCTTCCAGCAGCCCTGGCTGACTGTGATCTTGAGATCCCAGCTGTCTACAAGACAGAGAATGTGATGTCTGTCTAGAAGGGCTGGAAGGAGGATCTCAGCATCAGGCCTTGTCAGTCTGACCTTAGTGCCAGGGAAGGCCCTGGAGCAGATCCTCTTGAGAGCCATCACATGTGCAGGATAACCAGGGGATCAGGCCCAGCCAGCACGGGTTGGTGAAAGACAGGTCCTGATTGACTAACCTGATCTCCTGTGACAAGATGTCCTGTTTGGTGGGTGAGGGAAAGGCTGAGAATACATCTACCTTGACCTAGGTACTTCGGTAATACTTAGGCTTTCACACTATTTCCTACAGTATTCTGACTAATATTACTATTATTTCCTTCTTCTCTTTTTACCTCACTTTTTCCTGAATACTTCTATACTGGAATGAATCTTCTCCACTGTTTTTGTTCATTCTTTTATCCCATTCTTTCTTTTTCCCAGATCATGTTTTACCTTTGCACTTCTTTTTCTGCTGTTGTTCTCCCTTCTCTTTAACCACTCTGCCTGCCTCTCTTGCTCTGCATTGGCACTTGAAAGAAAATACCCTCAGTCAGCAGCTGAGATTTCGATGTCTAGAAACAGAACCGAACTGCAGAGGACAAAATGCTGTAGCTGCCAAGCCTCCCAGAAGAGACAGTTCACTGGATTTCACCACAGAGCTTTCTCTAAACCAGATCAGCTTGGAATGTAAATTTAATCCTTTTTAGCTTCTCATTAAAAGGTACATGATCAGTCTGAAACTCTCCATCCTACACTCTTCTCTGGTTGCGAGAATGTAAAGAAACAATCCTATCTCTTTCCTCAAATCACTTAATCTCCCACTTGCTGGCAATCTGTACTAAGCCATCTTTTTTTCACAGAAAAGATCAAGTATTTTTCTCTGCCGAATGAACATGGGTTCTTTTACCTACAACTTGAAATGCTCTCCCACAACAGTGTGCAAATCAATGCTTTCTCACCTCCTTGTGTTCCACAGTTTCTCAGAGAGTTCATATGAATAAAGACAATATGCATAAAGAAGTCTTCAAGTATTGATGAACACTCTGCCTATTTTTCATATTAAACTGTTGGAACAGATTCTGAAGCTTGGGAAGTTACTGTAACAAGCAGCTTCCAGGAACATCTGGCAGGTCTTTAAAATTACAGAACAATACCCTGAAGTTAGAAAGCAGGGCTGAGTTCTCATGTAGCTTTCCAACATGTTGCCAGTACTGATTTAAATCACCTCCAACCTTGACCCCAGCACACAATCTAACCAGGGTCAGAGAGCTCACACCACTTTGAGCCTGCCTGTGCTTGGTACCATTCAACCTTCCCACCAGGGCTGTTCAAAGAGCAGGGGTACCCTGGGAAATTTACCATTAAAGAAATAGTCAACCAGTTGCCATTGAAGCAGCACCAAACTCAAGCCTGCCAGGTGCCCCACAGAGTTCCAGAACCAATAATTTCAATCGGTGGAAAGTAAATTTTTTGTCTATTTTTTTCCTTCCTTCAAAATCATCCCAGAGCCTCTTTGCAACTTAGTTCCCATAAAAAAAACCATTTTTTATGTATTTCACTAAAGCATTTGTAATGGGACAAAGAGGAATGACGAATGCACGTCATTACCAGAATCATATTAGCAGTAACATTTCTGAACTTCTCCCTTCTAAACATACAACCAGAAATACTGAAAAGTCACAGAAAATAAGGTAATTGTGAAACACCTCAAAAGGAAGAGGACCTGGGAAATAATGTGGATGAGCTCAAATAAAGCAGAAAATTGTGTGAAAAGTGCACTTTAAAATTTAATATAAACATTAATTTTAAATTAGTAGTATTGAGGGAGCAGTGAAGAAAGAGATCATGACATAATAGAAACAGAGGAGTGGAAGTACTGACAGACTTGTACAGCATAAGCTTGTTGTAGCAGAAAATAGGGAGTCATTGGGAGTATTCCAGACTCTACTAAAGGTTAGAATGAGAGCATAAGAACAGGACACTGGCTGCAGTATTTTACATGAACTGGAACATTCTGCCACTAGTCTACACAATGAAGAGTTACAGCACTTAAAATGGACATTAGAAAAAACAGAAGAACCGCAATACAAAGAGAAGCAAATAATCTGTGTGTAAACAAAATAATTTTTGAGAGAAGAGTGGCATGACTGGTATTTAGCATAACTGATATATTCTGGCAGTACCTGTAAGTGGAAAGCAGCATGCAACTGGTTAACATGATCCATCTTGTCTAGTATTTCTCACTCTTTCTCACACTTTTGGGGAGAGGCTGCAAAATTTTTGTGTTTTTCACAAACCTCTGATGCTCAAGAAAGATGCAAACTTTCATGAACAGAATGTCTTTTGTTTATCCTATGAAACCTCATGTTCACAAAGGATATGAACTATGAAAAATACAGGCTCCTCAGAAAAAACATAACAACACATGCAAACAACAGGATAAACTTGAAAGTATCAGATTTCATGAGCCTACTGAAGCAATACCACACAATGATACAGTACACAAATATTCAGGAGCTGACAAACCAACAGGAAGCAAAGAAACTGGAAAAGGAAGCTAGGAAATTAGGGATCCCTTGCATCATTCCAATCACATATGTCTATTTTTGATGGATAATCTACCATAATCTCCAAAAATAAACTCCACTTAAAGACAAGTAATCCACCTCCTATTTACAGGCAATTCTTTCCACACAGAACTGTAGTTCTTCCTAAGTGAGGGAAAGGACAAGGGGTGTGGGGAAGGGGAGCAGTGAGAAAGAGTTGGCCCAGGCTCTGCTCTATCCCAAAATACTTCCAGACCAAGAAGTCCATTCCTCCCCCTGGAAAGCAGCTGTCTCCTTTTGTTACCCATTTGCCTTGCAGCTCAAGCAGCAGCAGTTTATGCTACTGAGGGTACCTGGCTTTGGTGAAGAGCTGTTAGGAATACTCACAAATGAATCTTTCTATGCATTTAGAAATCCACTGCTTGAAAAACTAATTTTGTTGGGTTTGGAGTCAGTGCAGCAAACTGAAAACCATGCAACTGTATTACAACTCTGGTTAGTTAAGGCTATTGCATCTTGAATTACATGACCATGTACCCTTCTCCTTCTCCCCCTCCCCCCTTCTTATTGCAACAACAAATGGTAGCTTTTCCAGTGCTCCCTAAATCCTGGAAGAACAATTGGCAGGACAAAGAATATTGTTTTCTGAACTTAAAAAAGGAACTAAAGCACATTTACATAATTACATTTGTTTGGGAATGTGACTTGATTAAAAAACAGGAATTCACTAGGATTCCCAAAAGCTCTAGAGAAAACATCTTTTCTTTAACTTTACTGTTTGTGCTTCCATTAAATGCCTCCTCACTTTCATTCACTGTCCAGGAGCAGAACTTACTTTGAAATTATTGCCAAAGAAATAAACAATATATTTGGAGTAAGACAAAAAAAAAGCCAACTAACCTGAAGAACAGCAGGCACTATGAAGAAAAACATAAAATCAGTGAATTCTTACCTGTTATTTAGCGTGGTTGGCAGAGGATGTGTTGCATTGGGTGGCACGGTTGCATGGGTGAGAGAAGGGTTCTGTGATATTGTTGCTGGGGTCTGAATTACCCCATTTAAAGCCCCTACAATTCCATTGATTGCCAGCTGGCTGGCTGGCAGTGCTCCAATTATTCCACCCACAGCCGGCACTGCAGGAATGGTGGAGGTTACAGTCTGCATACCACTAGCCAGTGCCCCCACTGTCACACCATTGACCTGCTGAACTCCGGGGACTCCCGAGCCTGGCTGGGCTGGACTCTGCCCAGCAGGTGGTGGAGTGGAAAGCGCTGATGAACTGCTGGTGCTTTGTCCGCTGGAGGTTATCTCCTGGTGTCAAAACAAACAACAAAGCCCTCTCAGCTGCATAAAATTTCACCTAACACCACAATGCAAGGACTGGGATGAGTTAACTTGTAACAAGTTTAGGTTTAGAAGAAAGAAATAAAAGTTACCTGATTTAATACAGGAAGAGAATTGTCCGGTAAAAAACTGTTTCCCAGATGAGGGCTTTTACTGCTGTTCAAGGAATCAGTGCTAGGTGCTAAAGTAATTATTTCAAAAAACACACAGTGGTTAATTTTCTGTAACATGTAAAAAGATTCAGAATAATTATTTCAAAATTATGACAAAGCTAAACATAGAAGATGTAAAGTCAACTTTAAAATCATTGCTGAATAGTAAAATATTAACTAATTGGTGAATCAATAGATTCAAACAGTTGTGCTCCAAACTGAAGTAAAAGATAAACTGCATTGAAACAAGTAGTAATGGTTCAGAAAAATAAACCAACTGATGTTTAAACATTTACCATATCAGCAAATACTTGCTCTACATTCACCCTACATATATATTCATCTCCTATCAATGGCATGTGTGGATGAAATAGATATTTCATATAAATACATGTTCAAGTTACTCTGACACTTTAATAATCCCCTCTACTTACGTGCTTGTACTGGAAAGACATGCACTTGATGAGAAGGGCTGGGATTTGAAGTTATTGTTGGAAAGGGCACAGAAAGCTGTGCATTGAGAAGCTGCAGTCGCTCCTTCTTTGCAGTCAAATTCTTTATCTGTTCTTCCAACCGCCTATTTTCAACTTGAAGTTGGTGTAATGATTTAAGCATTCCTAAAACTAAGACAAAAAAGCACACATTATATTCAACAGACACATTCCACGAACAAATAACACTTTCATTCAGTTTTAAATTCTGCATTACATTAAAAATAGCATAGATGTGTAAATATAAAATTTTTATAGATGTCTGAATTTTAGTGGAAAGACTTAGGATTCATTTTGAGTAATTTAAATTGCAGAAAAATGTTCACGATGTGTTGTGATTTTGGAATACCTCTACTCCCTGGCTTAAATACTGATAGAGTAACATAATTAGGGCCAGCATACATTTTTAAGCAAACAGCAGTACGTGAGAACTTAGCCCCAAATCAGAATACGAAAGTAGTAGTATTTTAGTAGCACTGGTTAACTGCATAGTTGGGACAAATCCAGTTCAGCTGCAGTATTGGGAACTGCAAACCTTATAAAACAGAAGTTTGACAAGAATATGCTCAACTAACAGCACAAGCAACCAACAACGTTTAATATAAAAACAACTACGTTTATGAAAAGGGAGTTTTTCTGATTTAATGACTTGTACAGTGAATCATAACTGTATAGGAACAATGAGAAAACCAGAAGTCCTCCAAGGTGAAGTAGTCCCAGCGCACCTTGGTGGGAGCTGCGAGCAGCGATCTCGGAATCCCCCAGCAGGGAGCACTCTGTGAGCACCGCACTTACCCCCCGCGTTTCGGGCATCACCTTCTCCACTGACCTGATTTTTACCACGCACTTTTCTCAAACTCACATTTGGTTTCAGAACTTGGATTTTCCAACCAGTACTACAGTGTGACTGTAAAGCCACAGGGATAGCCTCCTTTTTTTTTCTTTTCTTTTTTAAAATTCTAAATTGTATTTGTTTAACATGACCTCTGGAGCGACTACAGACATAAGTCCACTGGTATAGGCACATCTGGTCATTTCCCAAGGATTTAGCTTTTATCCCTCCTCTTCAAGTACATACAAAGGAACCCTCAGTGAGCTCAAATGAGATGCAATAAGACTTAGCTAAACCTGTCCTCCAGCTATCATGTTTAAAGGATTATCCCTGCATGAATTTCCTCACAATTAGCATTTTTGTCAGGATACCATTCATAAAAATACTAACTAGATACCCTCTTTACACTACCAATGAGAAGAATAATGCATTCAATAAAATACAGCACAAACCATAACCTGGAATAAAATAATTTTTTTAACATATTCAGTGACTTTCTTTGATACTGATATATTGCTGAATATGGAGATCCACATGATCACTTATGCTTGTAACATATTCATTCTTGGACTATTCTACTCTATTAAACATAACTTGAGAAAATAATAATTTGCTTGCTTTAGGAACTCACAAGAAAGGCAGAACATAATAAAGACATGAAAGCCCAGAAGGACACCTGCCTAACATTTGGAAATATTTCCTTTTCCAACAAAAAGCAACAGAAGTAGAAAAATCAGATTTTAAAACAAAAAATAGAACAAAAAAAATTATTATGCCAATTTATATCACTCAATACAAAGAAAAATGGGGAACTGTACAATATTTACAGTAGTTGATCTAAGAGTTCAGAATTCTTTTCCAAACTCTGCAACTGGACCTGCAAGTTACTTCCTCTTGGCACAATTTCCCCATCTATAAAAATGTAGATAATTATAGAGAAGTCTTTTGTAATCCAATGATGCCACGTGCTGCACTAAGAACTATGCTGGAAACCATATTTGTATTTCAATTCACAGCAGAAAATAAATTTTATTAAAATTCTTGGACAAGCACAGAATAGCAGTTTTGAGTAACAGTTGGCAAAAGTCATAATAAACAGATTGTGAGTACTTACTGTCACTGGGGGTGCCTTGCTCTAATAAAAACTGTTGTCCTTCACTCCACTGTCTCTCGAGAAGTTGTTCTATGCTGGCTGCTACTGGGGGCAAATTTTCCCCACAACCGTTCCCTGATTGATCATAGCGAATCTGCAAGCTGCTCACAGGGGATCTATTGAAAATATTGCAATTTATTGTTTAAAGAAAAGGATGAAAGGAAATGTATTAGAGAAAGGCTGTTGAAATTTCTTATCTTATATCAGCTCTTAACACCTACATATCTTATGCTTCCAAGACTAAGTTAATTCATCAACATTACTAAGAACTCCTGGTTCTCACTGCCAGGGCTTTAATAAAAGAAAGACATATTATTACAGTGTGAGAATTTATGTATTTTTCCAGTGTGAGAAAGCACATAACCTCTTCTTGTATACAGACTAACAAGACAGTAACTGACAAACAACATTGAATTAAATCATACAACACACACTTGTACAGCAGGAAACCATTATAATATGGATATACAGGGCACCGACTTTGGGGGGAAAAAAAACAACCCACACCCACTTCAAACCTTTCCCTGAGAAAACTGGGAAAAATAAAACAAATTTATTAAAATCATCACATAGAAAGGCCATACATAATTCCACTGACTAACCTGTTCTAAAATCAGTCATGTAAATCTGGATTTGTGAAGGACTACATGAAAATATTATTTCACAAGGGATGCAATGCAAGTTAGAAGTTATCCTCTGCCTGTACTGTGAACACTTAATATACATCCTTTTTTACTCATGATCACACAAAGTTCAAAGAATAGTCCCCCTTGCCACATGTCTTTTCTCATTCAGTAGAAAATTAAATATTCAGCACACAGGCACTGAGAAAGCTGGCTACCTCTCTCAGGCCCTAGGAGGCTTATTTTGCATTGGATGGGGCACAATTTAACTTGTGAGCAAAGCCAGATGTTCAGTGTATTTCTAACTCAGGTTTCTGGTCTCGTGGAAGCATGGTCCCATTCCTCCTACAGGACAGACACCAAAGCCCACTAAAAGCTGGTTCTTGGTATTCTTGTTGGAGGTTTTTGGGGTTTTTTTGTTGGTTTGTTTTTTGGGTTTTTTTGGGGGTGGGGGGGGTGTTAATCAATTCCAGTGAGCTCAGATTCTCAGATATTAGTTATTAGTGTGAGCAATTGGTGTCATCATGGGACCACAGCCCTACTGTTTCCGCAATGCAAAGTTACCAAGACCACCACAGTCCCAGTACAGGACAACACAGAGAGCTCAGGAAATCAGTGTGTTAATTATGATTACTGTAATAAGCACTGGTCACAGCACATTAGCTACCTAATGACTGTTGAGCATTTTGGAGGCACCAGAGCAAAGCGATTTTTACGAGAAAAGGTTTTAAGTAGGTGACTTAAGAGCTCTGTTAAGTATTTATAAATAGTTCCTCTTTTGCATACAGGAAGAAAGGAAAGCACTTGTTAAAACAAAAAGCCCTGATGAATGGGTAACCAAGGTAGTGTTTTTTGACAAGAGATGACAACTCAACAGCATGTAACAGTTCAGCAGAGACAGCAAAAGCAGTCTTAAAATGCACTGTTTACACAATGTGCTGAAGCAGTAAGAAGGAAAGTTTATGCAGAAACATTCTACACAGAGGTACTACACTTACACTTCACACAAACAACCCACTTTAAAAAACAAAACCAAACCAGAAAACAAATACATAAAACCACTGAACAACTCCCCCAGAAACTTCTCTCTCTGTCTGCATGTTACTGAGCAGCACATAATGCTGCCCTAACAGATTGTGCCTTTTGAATTATAAATCACCAACAAAATTCTTGTTGAGCTTTGGACTGCTTCCTATCAATTTTGAAAAGGCAGAAACAAAGCAGCACATGACAGTATAACCTCTGCAATCCTTCACTGGAAGCCTGTACAAGAGAAGGATAAAAAAAATAAAATCTAGATTTCTGTGTATTGCAACATTACTCAATCTCTCCTCTTCCAACTGAACCCCTAGCTCATCCTTTAGATAGGATATGGTTCCTGCATGCTAGGGTTGAATCCTTATTCCAAATAGTATTTGATCAGAGTTTCCAAGAGAATTATAAATGTGCTGTTTTGAGTGGTCCAATCCTGCCACATATATGAGAACTCTGTTTAACACCTTGTCTGCTTTCACAACTGTTTTTTGATAAAGTTTGGTACAGTTACCCATACTACAGAGCATTAATTAGAAACAATACTGCATTTAGATATAAGTATACATAGAGATTTCACTACAGATATTACATAACATGTTTTTTAAATCTAAGGTTAAGTATGGGGTAAAAAAAGAGTTTAAGTGCTACCTTGGGAAAAGCAGCAATTCCTTTGCAAAATGGAAACAGCTCACATATATAAATATACCAGGTATATTTATATTTCTCATATATATATTAAAAGTTAAAATACGACAGCTTAAACATCAAACGCTGTGGTTATATTGGGGTACAAAGATATAACAATATGAATTGGAAATGACCATACAAGCTCATGAGTCACATATGTCTTCTCCAAAGAGCTGCAATCAGCTGCGTCATCAACAGCAAACAAATGTTCTGCAAGTGTTTTTATTTTAAGCAACTCGCTGAAAATCACATGGTTCTTTCGGAGAACTGTGTTATTTATGTATCTCATAAGCTTCAAAGGGAACAGAGTCAGAACTTGCAGCTAAATAATTTTAACAGATAAAGCAGGTAATGTTCAGAGTTGCAAAGTTTCCAGATAGCAGATTTTTTAAGTTAGCTTTTTATTCGTTATAAACCATATTTTAAGTAACCAGAGTTACTTATTTACTGAAGTGGGGAAGGTAGGGAGTTATCTACACATTTTAGAAACCTTGACATACATGTAATCTTTTTTGTTGCACAAACCAGGGGTGAAATTCGCTGACTACCGAACTTAACTGAATGAGTAGGTTTTCTAAATTTTTTCCATGCTAGGTATTTCAGACTAAGTTTTTCCATCTTTCAATTCTGTTAATACAGCACCAATCTCTCCCCCTTGCTTTCTCTCACACCACCCCCACCTTCCCCCTATTCTGGCTTGTTTTTGAACAACCCCGCCAAGCAAAATCTCTCTCCTGTTTGCAAAGTGCTACAGCTTCCATACACTGCAGGAAGCTTTTCAATTGTGGACTGAGGTGGCCTTTGTATCATCCAGTTCCCCTTTAGCATCCCCATCAAAACCAGTTGGTATTTCATCATGCTTCAAGTTCTAGACTGTATATACCCTGAGCATAGACACTCTGTAGAAGCACCATATTTAAGAAGTTTACCTTCCCAAATATTTGACCAAAAGACATACTGAGCACAGCTATGACCGGTGCAAATCATGCAAAGACCAGGTCTTTGCATTAAAACCTGTAATTGCCACAACATGTATGCATAAGAGGACTACTTAATATAAAATAAAAAATTCTGGAATTTCCTAATTGTTGAGCATTTCCCTTTACAAAATTCTCTGAAATTCCTTGTCTGTATAGATCAATTTATATGCTAATGTAAGTATACATATTTATGCTAAAAATACCACCTAAACTAATTTGTAAATTCTCTATTTATTATTTTAGAAGCAATACATACTAGAAAACCTAAATACAAGTTCATGACTAGGTAATAACACCTAAGTATTATAATGGATAATCTCATCCCATCCAGCAAGATGTCTTTTGATTAATTAAGGAATATAATACAAGATCAACAATGCCAGGCATGTACAATAAATTATCTAATTTGGAGATATTTGTTATAAATTACCATAATAAACACAATGCTATAGCAATAAAATTCATAATTACAATGCTATTTCTGTGTAACTAGCATTTTTTGGCTATCCTAAAATCTTTTTCAGGATAAATCTTTTTTTCAGATAAATCTTTTTCATGGTTTGTCCCTAAGTAAAAAAGACAGTAATAACACCATAAAATCTAACTAATATTGGATCCAGTGTAGGAAATAAAGCCCTCTAAAACAAAGATTTGCTAAAACATATAGAAAATATAACTGAAATATTTAAAACCCAATATTGAAATTTTAACAGCAAATATTTTAGAACAATGTAACATGATACAGTTTCAGCAGAATTTTTATCTCGAAGTTTTCTAGCAGATGTGAATTGCAGCAGAACAAAAAAAAATACTTTTTCTACAGAGAATTGTGACAGATTTTGAAGTTGTGAGGGAAAAGGAAGAAAACATTTTCTTGCAATTTTTACTGATATTTAATGTTTCACATCATCTTATTCTTGTGGTTGTTGTTAAATATATGGGATTTTGGAATTTTTGCAAATATTACTAAACTAGGATTGTGGTAACAAATCTGAGGAGAGAAGCAGTACATATGGATTAAATGATAGATAAATCCCTCTACAACAAAACTCCATTTCTTAAAGAGAGTAAACTAACTAACCTACAAACCTTAATTTGTAAACCTAATTTCAGTTGATATGAAAGTAAATTTCAGCACAATTTTAGCTCTCTGGATGTATTTAGGATTTTTTTAGAAGGATTTATGGATATAGAAATACACATATTTATACATGTATGTTTATATTTTTATATATGCGGGCTTTTAAAACACTTTGGTATTGCTGGTAAAAAGACAGTGAAGTTTGCAAATCTTAAAACATTTCCTCTGCCTGCACTCTCCAATGTAAATAATGCTTACCGTGGTGAGAGACTTCCTCTGGGTGATCCTCCTCTGCCAACAAGGCTTCGGCTGTTATCTCCGAGATCTTGATCTGCAGTGTAAATATTTCACAGCTGATAAATCGCCTTTCCTTAGATAAGAGTTTTAATATCTGATGTAGATATTTTAAAAATACCTTCAATCTCAACTTCTATCTGTAGTTACTGCTGAAGAGTGAATAAGTAACTAGTTTAAGATTGCTGAACTGTAGCATGTAAGGTGTTGTCCTTACACATTTCTGAGGCTGTACCAGACCATGGATTATGTTCACTTCTTTCATTCCTTTCAGTTTTACAGCACAGAAGCGTGGTTTGCATTTGCAGTACCCTCCCCTCAGCCACTTTTAATTTGTACGGTGAAAGTAATGAATCACAGCTGTGGACAGCTAATCTGTATGCTTATCACAGCAAATCCTGATGCTCTGTATTTTTTTAACACTTTGTATCCCAAAACAACTCATAAAATATATAACGCATTAAACTTACTGCTGCCATCTAACAAGCATGCATTATTCTGCAAATTTACTGAAAACTTTATGAAAGCGTATAATTCACTAATTCCTATTTATAAGCAAAGCATAGGAAAGCCCCTTGCTAAAAAGGTAGTAAAACAAACAAAAAAGGCCTCATTAAATATACGAAAACGTTTTGCTTGGAAGGACTCAAAAGGGTTATTTTCCCTATGGCCTCTCAATAAAATAACCCTATCTGCCCCCTTCAAGGTTGCCCTCCCCCTATTCTGAGTCAAGCGACCTCCGACCCCTTGGAGGGCAAAGACATGACTGATCCATTCTTGGTAAACTGCTAAACTCATTCCCTTCCCCCAAACAGGCATGACTACTACGACATGTCAACAAATCCTTACGGAGGGAATGAAACAAAGCAAAGCCAGCGGCTCATTAAAACCGCAGCGGAGAGCCCGCGGTACCAAATGCCAATCGGTAAATATTCACAAGATTATTAAATGCTGCACAAGTTCTCTAACGGGATCTCTTTCACAAGAACTTGTATGTAATGCAATTTCATGAATTATGCAAATAAAGGTTTCAACTATTCACGACAAAACCCAGAGCTGTGTCACTCTGGCCGCAAAGAGCTGGGAACTGAGCGCATCAATCACAGGAGTCACAAGAGACACTGGTGCATTCCTGCCTGCTGATGGCTCTGCTTAAACATTTACATTTCACACACCAAGGGAAAAAAAGGGGGAAGAAAACCCGCACTGTTCCACAGAACAACTGAGAATTTACTTCCAACACAGAACAACTTTGTACAGACATTTAATAACCAAAAGTTGAGCAGAAATCAAAAATACAATTTAACAACCTTTTTAAGAACAAGGAGTTCTGTGAAGCTGCACATTTGCACCGGCAGAGGAAGCTTACCTGCTTGGCTGTTTTCAGACTGAGCCATAAGTGCTGCCATGGCTGAATTTGGATTCAGCCTATTGCCGTACATGTGGGATGGAGGCAGACTGAGAGAAGATCCAGGTAGGGTGTTCGCCTACGAGAAACCAATTACAACTTGAATCCTTTTTCTGCAATAGGGAGAAATGCTAAATGTATTTTAAAGAAGCCTTCTTAATGCACATTTACTATTTTTGTAAGTTGCATGCTTTTCAAAACAATGTATTTAAAAGAAAAAATGTTTTCCTTTTGTGAGAATAGAAATAGAATTGCAGTACTTTGAAAAATAGATCAGGTTTTAAAGTGTGTTGTATTTGTGGTTGGCAAGATCTTCTAATTAAAGAAAACCCTTCTAATAAAAAAGTACTGTAGCAAATATTCAAAATACCTAAAGTGCATTTTAAAACAACCACAGACTTCCTTGCGATCCTGAAGTATGAGCTCAATGCTAGGACTTAGTAGCATGGCGACCATGTGGTTATCCTACTAATTATTTAATCTTATTAAACCATTTACAAAATAAGGGCAGGTAGACAACAGATGTCTCACAAATGCCTGGGTTCCTTACATCACAAGCCGGCTGTGGAGGTCAAAAGGTCCAACTTTCAGCTCTATAGTTTAACTACACAGAGCCATATTTCCTTTGCTCCACTCCGTCATTAGTAAAACGTGCACAGTATTTTGTTACTTCCTATTTTGATAGACTTGGAAGCCTGGTGTTTTTTTGTTTTGTTTTGTTTTTATTTTAAAGAACGCAAACAGCCATTACAAGTATGTTTTCTATACAATAGGGGGCTCCGGGAACCACAGCTTTGCCCTGACCCCATATAAGGAACTGTATTTTTGGCAGTTGGCCAGCTCTACTTATTGAAGAGCTCCCAAAGTTTGTGTTCATTCATGTTGCTAACCACAATTCTGAAGGTCTCTGCTGGGACTTGTGCCAAACAAGCGAAAATGAACCCTTAAACAGATGAAGCTAAGGAGGCTGGCCAAAATCTTGCATAATCCAATGCAATAAAAATACCTTCTTCCTTGGCTGCTTATGCTTTTTCCCTTTCGAAGAAAAAAAGATTTGTGTCAAATGCTAAGTTGCACAGACAGGCAATCAAAGAAATAAAAGCATGGCTGCTTATTTTAAAGGCATTTTCCTACCTGATAAAAAAAAATTATTTCAGAACAAAGAAAAGATTGAGGGGGGAGGGAGGGGAGGGGGTGGAAGCAAAGGTACACAAACCTGTGTGATCACTGGTTTTAAAATTAATCTTCTAAGAAAATGTAAACAAACTTTACAAATGGAACTTTTTTTGAAAAACAAAAAAAAGAAGGTGAGCAGTAAGGAACTCAATTTGTGGGACATTTTGACATGCATAACTGCACACAAGAGACAGGGGAAACATACTAGTTATTACAGCAAAATATTACAGAGTATAAACTATGTCTCTGGAAAGAATCACACACTACCATTAACTTTTGGCTTTCTGCCAACATATTAAACTTGATGAATGGACTTTTATGAATTCACACAACTGTTTTCAATGATGCTTTATTTACTATATACTGGCAAGAAATTGTGCCCGATATTTACATTCTTCTACTGTCACAAAGTTAGAAAAAGCCACAAGTAATTGCTTACAATGATCAGGGGTTCATTGACTTTTCAGTGTATAGGTACATGCAAAATTGCTAGACATGGAATCACAGTGTCACTTCAAATCTGGCTGTTACTTCTGGTTGTTGGGGTTTTTTTAAAGAATTGCGTTTCTTTAGTAGAATTAATCTGAATTATTTCTAGGTCTTAAAAATAATGCAGGCATTTCCACCTACCCAGGTACAACAGCTTCCAGAAATACAATATGTATTACTACTGTGACACTGACAAAGGCAGCAACACTGCATAGCTCCTGCTATTTTCCAAAAAAAAAATGCCTATAGGGCAGTTCCAACTTAACTGTTGTTCCTAGCAACCTTCAGCTGTTTTCCCCTCAAAATCAAACAAACTTCAGTCAAATCCTTCCACTGATAAAACCTTACAGAATGCAGTAATACGAGATTCAACCAGTATTATCATTCCACCATATCCAAAAGGCCAGACTACGAAAATAAAAGTTTATATGATGTTATATGTTCTACTCATAGTTTCAGGGGTAGGGGTGGGGGCAGGTTTTAAACTCCAAACACCAGGTCTTATTTCTGTTTAGTTTTAGCACTTTTCCCTAAAGGATTTCATTTAATTCCAGTAAGGGTATGTACTGCTCACATTTTACACAGAAGCTTCTATACTAAGCTCTTAGCCTATGTAATTCACTGCAAGGCTGCTTAAAACTGTGCAACAGCAGCTATATATTAATTTATGACGGCAGGGTAGATATAATCAGCAAGGGGAATACACGTCTATTTGACCAAAACATGCACGAATAGCCTTAAGAACTTTCTGGAAGCACCTGAGTATCTTGAAGGGAGTTGCTAAAGTTTGTTGAGTTAACTATCACACCACAAAACAGAAGACATGAAAGGAATTAAACGTTTGCTAAGTGGGTTGATATAACAGATCAAAAGACTTAGCAGGATTTAACAATATCTAAGAACCTGAGTTTTTTCACAAGTAGTGGTTTCACAATAAACGTTACCCCTGCTTGCATTTTAAAAAAATAGTAAAGGTGTCTTACAGGTTGAAATTATACAAGTTCCAATGCCAACCTGCATCCTATGCAACTCTTAAAACAAAAAAACACAATAAAATTATTCAAGTATGTTGAAGGCAAATAAAAAACCTTTGTAAATACTTTTAAAAATCGCAATGTAAAATGACAAGAATAATGATTTGTGAAGCTTTCTTATATATGTGACGACTTCATCTGACAAGGAAGTATAGAAGGTGGAGGAGTGCTACATTATTTAAAGGTGAAATAGGAGCTTCATGTTTCACTCACAGTCGAAACAAGCTGCAGCAAGCATTTATTAAAAATGCGCAATCATCCTGTCAATACATATTAAGGTCACAGGACTGACACATGTTCCAAAATGCAGAACTTTTAAGGTTGTATTATTCTTTATTTCAACTGTTTCTATTTAAACACTCAACACAATACACGATCAAAATGTATGAACTAATAAAAACTCAAGACTACTAAGTATTTATTTTGAAAAGGCAGCAAATTTTCCTGAAAATGTTTTAGCAGAAGGATTTAAGCCCATCTAGAGGAATACAACACACTGCTTTCCTTTATGGCATGTTCAATAAATCAGTAAAGCCATAAGCAGCAGAGCAGCACAGAAGGACGATACATTGTAATTCAGAGAATGCCCATGTGCAGTAAGAAATGATTGATATTTGACTGATGTTTAAAACACTTCCTCTACAGCAAGAGAGAAAGTATAAGCATATTCTTCTAATTAAAGAACAAGACTTGCAAGTTAGCTACATTTAACTCATATATATAGATGTCCTCCAAAATATTTAGAATAGTTTTGTATTTGTTTGCGTGACTCCAGGATAGTATTTAACAATATGACTATGAAATTTTCAGGGAAAGCAGTCTCTTCAATCAAAAGTTGCATGTTCTTTCAGCAGAAAAACACGAAGGGGAGAAAAACGAGACAATACTTAACTGTATGCAATCAGATTGAGTCTCAAAACTTTGAAACACTGTGAACATGCCTTTTCCCCCATTCCTTTCAAGTTTTATGCTATGAAATATTTTCTGATAACAGACCTCATTTCTGTCTCAGCTCCACACCAGTAAGGTTTTAATACTCAGCGTGTGATGAGAGATGAAACCAAGTGTGAACAACTTTTGGGTCCCATGAGTAGGCTGACTGTTGAAGCTGTCAGATTCAATTGCATCATTCCACATTATTCAATGCCCCAAACTGCTCCCTAATTGTTGGAGGCTTAACATATTCAAAACCATTGTTTAGGCTAATGCTGAAATGCCTACAGTTGAGTTTCCACAAAGAAAGGGGAGGGATTTAATTGTAGTTAAATCATTACTGAACTCTCCTCCTTTCCTGATAGGGCAATAAGGATGGCCAGAACAACCAATTCCAAGACAGCTTCTTAATCAGTTTATATCCAATCAACATCCCTTTCCCCCTCTGCTTTAAAAACTGTCATTGCTATATTGTAGCTTTGTGTTATATCATCACAATGCTTTACAATTAGTGACACATTACCTATTTCTGCCAATATTTATTTGTCAAAAATAATTTCATAGTTTAATTTTATTTCTTGTTTAAAATAAAAACCTATCATTGTTCCCGTGGTTGGGGTCACACCATTTACCAATCATACCAGGTTATTCATCAGGGCATGATGCTGTGATATGAAGTGCAGAACTCCCCCTTGCTCCTACTATACAAAGTCAAGAAATAAAAAGCATTAGAGGTACTACTAACAACTACTTATGGCCAATTACTACAGAAATCATATAAAAACATCTTGATGCAGATGAAATTTAGCTAAATTTTCTGCAAGTTGTTCTGCTATCCTTCTAAGATGTTACAAACACCTTCCATGCATGTCTAGCTTCATGAAATATGCAAAGACAAGCACAAGACCAAGTGTTAGCATCAGTTTACTTCATCCAAAAGACATCTTAACCTGATGCATTTTGGTCTATGGCCAGCAACATTTATCTGAACAATTAATTAATTAAAACTGGCATTGAAATTAAATGAGATTAAATATAAACACATATTAATTCTAGAAAATTATAATAAAAATGTATAATGTGCAAATATAAAAGTTATTTTCTTTTCTTGAGAGGTGAAAAGAGTTACCTATTAAATGACAGCAGCAGAAGCAACCTTGCCTTGTGTTTCCTACCTTAACTTGGATAATTGAAGAAATACTATTTTTATCCCTAGAATTTTTAAGGCCTTTGCTTGGGTTTTGAAGGCAATGGGAAGAATATGTTATTGCTTCCTTTTATTCTTTCAGTAGTTATGGTACAACCCTTTAACTTTATTTAGGAGAGGTGAGGGACCCACCAATCCCCATCATCACTCGCCCCCTGTGAATTGTCAGCTGGCAGAGCACACCCCAAAGGGTGGTCAGAGAACACAGCAATACAGAGGAGTCCTGCCACAGCAACACCTTCTCATGCATCACTTTCTGTGACACAGCCCTTGAAAATTTTCACCACAAATACAGAGTTTGCTTAGAAATCTTAGAATGCTTGTCATGACCTTGTTCCCAATGGAAAAACAAAATTCTAAATTCCTGTTTATTTTCCTATATGCCAAGAAACATAGATGGAAGAAGACAACACAGAAAATCCTTAATAAAATATAGTTCCCACGTTTCTTCTGAAAATTGCCATCTGACTTTTCAAAACAACTAGCACAACACAAAATCTGTAGTATGATAATTACTATTCATATATTTTAATTAAACTGATACTTTGATTTACATTTTTTTAATATATGTTTTGGCTGTCTTAAGTTGAATGTAATTTAAAGCAACCAATATTGACCACTTGATTAAAACAACCTACAGCACTACTGATGACTGGAATCAGAGTGAAATTTTACAGCGAACCTCACCTCACCTGCTATCACAATTATAATGCAAATCAAACCCAAACATCCACCCTATTTTTTTACATATACATTCTACAAAAAGCAGCACTGAGCTTGAAAAGATATTGCCACACCATTACCATCCAAGCACTCTGGCACCCCTTAAAGTTTGGGGATTTTTAAAAGAAATAATCAAGGTCCAATTGCACAAAAATATTTTTGCCACCTGGCTGAAATAAAAGAATTAACTGAAAAGTATAATTAGGAGGTTAGAAACATTAAAATAAAACCAGAACAAGGTTTATGATGTCCAAGAAGAAAAGAGCAACTTTTCATTCAAAAAGAAAAAGAACATTAATTACAAGTGTACAAATCGTCATAATTTAAATTTGCCAGGAAAACTGTACTTGTGGCATCATTCCATGGATACAATATTCACATTACTAGTACTTTTTCTGTCTGCAGCAAAAATAAATCATTTGAACTTCTAGCTGTAATGAAGACTCTAGCTTATGAACAAGCTAATAATCAAATACTGTCTTTGAGAATCAATTGTTTTGATTAAACATACAAATAAATCCTTCAATTAAATGAAACCATCTAGCCTTCAAACACCAGCAGTCAAGTACTTTCCAAGAAAGGCATGAATGAATACAACTGGGAAACACAGTGGGATTTGAAAGGCAAAATGAAAAATTAATGGCACACCTACAGAAACTAATTTATACCTCTGCCCAGTGTACAACAAGGGCACATAAAGTCATTAAAAACCACATGGATAGAAGTCCTGTCTTCCAATAATGTGAAAACACTGTAACCTCAACTGCACTACCACTTTGCTCCTCTCTTTCATGTAAACTAACTAAATATTATATAAATTTTTAACCAATTAAGATCTATTTATTTATATACCAGACATAAAAAAGAGAGTTACAGAAACTTACTAGAATGCTACCTCATTAAGAGGTCTTTTTTGTTTGGTTAGGTTTTTTTGTTGGGGGTTTTGCTTTGTTGCAAATTTTGGTTTGTGTTTCAAAGGAGGCTTTGTAGAGATAAAACCCTGTGATTCCTCCTAGACCTAACTGAAAACAGAGCCATCATTTCAACACAAAGCCCTTTCACCTTAAGTTGGTTCCTCTATCATTTCCATCTACCTCTGACTTCACAGCACGTGAACTGTAAGTGCTCTACATGGACACAGAAGCAGTATCTTGCCCAAGAATCTGTTTTACTTTAATCTATATATGAGGAATCTCAATTTCAGTCTCATATTGACTAGCAGAAAAAATGACTTTATTAAGAAACAAACTCAGTATACCCATAGAGAAATCTATTTTCCTCATAGCAGTATTCCAAAGAATGCTAGCCACTTGCAATATGGAAAGTAATGGATCTAATAGAAAAGAGATCATCCATCATTTCAAAAAGAGTAAAAACAAAGAATCAGTTACTTATTCACAAGCACAGACATTTTAACTATCTAAACAACAGTCTACAGTCTTTGCTATTTAAGTGATGAAACAAACACCTTCAGTAGTAGAATTGCTGCTGTGCAAAAACACTTGCAAGATTCTCAACATTTATACAAGGCCCATAAGGCCACTGCTTCAGCAACCAACTCTGCAGCTTGCAACAAACACACATCATGCATACTTGAAATCCTCTTCAAGTAAGACCTAAACACTGTTTCACCAATATAGTTTTATTATTTCCATTGCATACAAACTAGAAAATTTCACACTTTTTACATTCAACACCATTATTAGTTTCTCAGGCAGCTAAATTGAAGTAGTGCTACACTCAGTTCAACGAAGAGGTCAATGTGCCTCAGTTGCTTGGAGACTGATGGTTGCTACAGCAGCACCAGATAAGCCAAGCTAAATAAGCTTCAGCTTCAAGGCAGAAAACATTTATTGCTAGAGCGAAACATTGATGCAGTTGTCTCAGCATGCGGCACTGTGCAAAACCTCGCAACTGCCTTTCAGACTACCTCTGTATTGCACAAGTCCACATGAAGACAAGCTTTCTGAAGCAAGAGGAAAATAAGATTTTCATTGGGCTAAATACTAGATTACTTGCAACTATGATTCCTTTGTTCTTCTAGTTGAGTCACATGTTAGAAGGAATTTTCCCTCTGGCTGTAAATTCTTCCTCCTTGCAACTCTCCTCCTCCCCCACCCCAAAAATCCTCAGTTAGACTGCATGAAAAGAAAATTAGATTTTTACCCATTTTGCCCAGAAGTAGCTAGAAATTAAAATAGCTTTTAAGTGAGAAACAAGACAATTTTGATAGAGAAACTTTTACTAGTACAGTTCTGTCACATTTTTCAATTTGCAAGACTGAAATTTAAGTGGCTTTGACACAAATATGATTTAGTAGGTTTGGAAGGAAAGTCTCTTGTTTTGCACTGACATCCTACACCACAATTTCAAACCTCTCTGTCTACAACATACTGAAGGATGCACGTAGCACACTTTCCAAATCTAGAAGCACTGGCGATTTCCTGTGGCAGTGAGTCCCAAAGATGAGCAACATACTCTGTTAAGAATGATTTCTTTTTGTTCTGTATGTGCTGAGATTGCCTTTTGTATATTTTTGTTAAGTTATAAAGTAAGCAAAACCAAATAATTTCGGCATCCAAACAGCCTGTGATCCATGTTGATATTTTACCTTTGACCCAGTGGGCAGGAGCCTCTTCCAATAGACTTTATTATCAAGAGATGTTTTGATAGCAACATAAAATATGTTAATTGGTTTTCATGTATCCAGCATTTCTATCGATTAGAGAATTCTAGTAACACAGTAAGGATCTAATTTCCTTTTTCTGGAAGCATGCTGCTTAAACCACACAACATCATTATCTCCAGATGTTTTATTAGTCTCATTTTAATTATCACTCATATTAAAGGTAATACAAACAAAACAAAACCAAACCAAACAAACAAAAAGCAAACCCAAAACATCAAAAAACCTATCAAATCCCCAACAAATAGCCCCCCTTCCTCAAACCAACAACATACACTAAATGACAATGTATAAACTGAACTTTAAAAATTAACTAACTCACTTGTTTTGGAGAAATTTAGCAATATATTAACAATGTCATAATTGCTGTCTGTGACTATGACTAATTACTAAAATTAGTAATTAGTTTCACCACAAGGCAGGAGAAATCTATACCAACTACACTCTGGACTTCCTAAGAGCTGACCTCCTAAGAGCTCTGACAGCATTCAGTCATCAGAAATCATCTCGATTTTTATGCTAAGGAACAGACTTCAGAAAGTGGCCTGAAAAAAATGTAAAAAAGAGAGTAAAGTTCCTCTTAAATTCTGGAAATCATCTCTGATTACATGCCTAATGCAGTTTAATATAATTATGCTAAGGTCCTTTGCACTGCAAAAAAAAAAGGATTATTGCTTAAATAAGTTTGTTGAGGTTGTGTCAAAGTCTCTGGTTTTAAGATACTCTGATCCAGTGGTACAGAAGTATTAACACCAACTCTTAACTAACATATGGCTAAGATGTGCATCTTTGGGAGAGGTGCAGGAATCTCACTTAAGCAGCCAACTATCTAATGCAGGTCACACCTTAAAGTACTAGAACTGAGGGCAGCTTGGCTTTTTCTTCCATGTATTTATTCTACTCACCAAAGAAAATTTGATTAAACACTGGTAGCTGATAGACCTGCCATTTTCTAGAATATCCACAGGGAGGGTGGCCCAGAACTGTCCCTTAAAACACTGCAGTCTGCCCAGCTGTAGTAAACTTCAGATGCTTAACCTGAAACTTTCCTTCTTTCCTTCCTCAAGTTTACTTTGTGCTGAGTATTAAATTTAAAAAAAACACAAATCCAAACCAGCAGGAAACACGGTATGTTTCTCTGAACAAGAAACAAAAGTGGGCAAAGGAGCTGGCCATCTTCCTTGGCCATACTGAATTTAAGAATGCAACATCCATAATCTGAGGTTACAATTGTAAACTTGGAAGTGATATCAATCAGGTAGGTGCATTTTACTGTCCCATGAAAATGCCCAAACCCTCCTCTTGCAGAGTTGCAAAAACCCCTCTTAATTTGACTTTTCAGCAAAGGAACATCTGCTTGTTTAAGATGTACTATTAAGTTCCTTCATAATTCCACCCCTGTTGTGGAAGGTATAAATAAGATTGTTCCCACAACTGCTCCTAACTTCTCTTTTGAAAGGAACAAAAACTAAGAATAGAGTTCCTATATTCTGTCTTTTAATTTATTTTCCCATGAGTGCCAGAACATAAAATAAAAAGGACAAGAAAGTTCCCTTGATAGCGTGCAAAATGATGAGCAGACTTAAACTATGACAAGGAAAAAAACCACTAAAACAGGAAGCCAAAAATAGAGTAGACTAGTAATTTGGAGAAGGAGCAAGGGAATACAGAGATCCAAAATTAGGGACTACATTAATTCAGAAAATGAGAAAATAAAAACCACAGGACAGCTGCATGTGAAACATCACATGCCCTACATTCAGGAAAGATCTCAGGATTCCTTAGCTTTCACATTCCTCTGTTGTTAACAAATAACTCCAAATCTGCTAGAAAAAAAATAAGGCTTATCTCCCCCTAGAAGCTGGATCAGACAAAGGAGGATAACCACCTCTATATGAATGCTAAAGAAAACCCTGCTGCTTTTGTACTGCTCCTAATGAAAGTAAAGCCAAAGGAACTTTGGAAGGGACAATGGAAGTGATAAAAAACAAACTTCTTTCACTCAGAATTGCAACTGAGCAGCAGCACCTACCTTCCCAATTACCACATCTGCACCCTGGAGGCAGTAGTTCATTACACTATGTTGAAGTGGACCTATCATGCCATCACAAATAAATCCTGGATGTAAAGAATAACAAACAGCAACTGTTCAGTTTTCCTATCTCTGTGCAAGCCACAAGGCCTGCTGTTACAGATACTTCTTGTCCTTTCCCCTCTTCATTATCTACCTCTGTGGCAAAGGAAGCAGAAGTGCATAAAGCAAAAGTTGGAAATTTAGGAAGAAAATATAACAGAAGCTGCAGAGGAAAAAGCATGTAGAAAAGAAAGAAGAATCTAGCAGCAGCAAAAATTCTCAGTAAAAGAAAATCTTCTGGACTGTATCTGTAGAAGAAGTTAGTAACAAGTATGTGCCATATTGCTTGAAATTACCTCACAGATGTACTTATTACAGTCACCAAGAGCAGATATACCATCACATGGAATGAAAAAAAAATCAAATACAAAGTGAAAATTTGGTATTGAATTCTTTAAACAAGAATAAATCCTTACAATTTCTCAATGAACTGAGATTACTATAATGTAAAGATCATACCTTATTGGATCATACAATACCAACCCCAGAAATCTGATGACCTACAAATTTTTGAAGTAAAAGACTGCATATTTAAGCAAACTACTACATGCCATTTCCACTCCCACTAAAAGCAATACTGAAATGAGATTACAAGACACTTAAATACAGTTTTTTCTTGAAAGCAATACAGTCTGAACCATTAAATGGCTTTAACTATCAATGACTGAAGAAAACCCAGTCAAAAACCTTTACTTCAATTCTGCTGTTTGATTCTGCATTCAGCACCTGGGGACCTCGGAAACAATTGGCCACAGTGCTCTAGTAGGGCAATTTCACTAATTTAAGTAATCAAAAAGAACACACAGCTCAAGCAATTTCAATGTCAATCCCAACCAAAGTAGCAAACATTCAATTATACAGTACTAAATGAATAAAAAAAAAAATCCTTCTGTACAACACTAGAAGATTCTGAGGCACCCAGATCACCATTTTTTTTTATGTAATCATTAAGAATAACTTATCAGAAAGAGCAGTACAGCAAATTGTTACAGAACAGCGTAACAGGCCAACAAGTATTTTTGCTATAACTATGAACTATTTGAGATAAAAGCTCAAAGCACAGGAAGCACAGAACTTCCAAGTGGTGCAATTCTTGACTTGCCTTACAAGGGGAAGGTTAAGATGATATTCAAAATCCAAATGGAAGAAAGTGATTTTTCTCAGTAACAGAGCACATATCAATAACCATATGAAAGATATTAAAGACACACTTTTGAGAAAAAACATAAGTTTGGGATACAGCAATTTGCAGTTACATATGAAGTAGGCTACACTCACAACCATGTCAAGAGCACCAATTCATGGAAAACCTGGAGGACTGTAGCCCTTTTCTCTTGTTTCCCTCTTTTACTATATTTTGCAACTGTTAAATGCATTGTTAGCTAATAAAGCCTTATTGAATTAAGCAATGTAACCTGAGTCTATGCCCAAGACATATAAAAAAAGAACAGCATGCAAAATAATCTGTGTTTCCAGCAAGTGGCATTTTTACTAGTCCACTGGTTCCCACCTGGTGAGGAACAGCAGCACTTTAAATCAGTTATGGCATGGCATAGAACACAAGTTCATAATGTCTTTTGGATTTATTAGTTTGGAATAAAAATTATGAGTGGCATGAGAGAAAAGAAAATGAGGCAGAAAAGAGGATTATAACAAGGTCCATACTGTGTTTTTGTCTTAAAAACAAACACACAAACAAACAAACCAACCACAGTATGGAAACTACCATACTAGTCAATAGAATGAAAACTCAAAATCCAGGATTTTCAAGTTGTGAGGTTTTTTAAGCTTTAAAACCAGTGTTGCTTAGTTGTTGAAGAAAAAACAGCACTTGGGGATTTTAATCACCAAAGTTCTATACAGACCTGTAAGTTTTTAAAAATAACAGAAGTTATTTTGTCATTTTTAGTAGTATTAATTTAATAGCAGTTTTCAATAATAGTATTACCTAATTTAGGGCAGTTGCTTTCAACTGTTTGCAAGTTTTTTTAATACTATGAACAAAACTTCCAACACTAGATGCCTATCATGCCATTCTAATCAGAATGTTATCAGCTAATTCTGAGACTAATTCTATGGGAACATATTTTTTCCCAAGACCTTCTTTTAGAATTTCTTAACACCCTTTAAAAAAAGAGACATGCAAAAAAATCCTTCAGGAATTGACTAATTTATTATGTCCCCAAAATCATAATTACACATGCCCAACAGAGATATAAAAAACCAGCTGAAATCTTACAGGATGCACCTTAGCAGCACATCTTTGAGGCTGTTCCAAGTTTTAGCACTATTCCAATCATACATCTGCTAACATGACGGAATAAGAGAGCAGACAAGATGTGGTTACACTTGCTCTCTTAACTAATAGTTTAAGCAAAACCTAATTTTTAACTATTACTTTTTATCTGCTACAGAGATACAAGCTTACCTTAGCTTACAACCTAGGATGATGGTTTTCTTTTAATCATAACACTACAGAAGAAACGTACTAGCACACTCTTATTTGAAGACTTCCATGGTCAAGAGGTGGGTAAACACTGAGAATACATCCACAAGAGCCCGGTAAGCAGACAGCACTCTGATGGAACTTTGCAGAAGTGTGTAGGTAAACCCTAACCCTTGACATATAATCAGTCATTTATGCTAAATGGAAAAGGGGTGGGGGGTAGAGGAACAGATTAAAAAAAAAAAAAAAAAAAAAAAAAAGGTTGCTTCAAGTTGAGAACAAGTGCATGGTAAACTAGGCTCTCTTGACTGAATTTCTCCAAGGTAGTATGGACCTTATGCACTGAAAGAAGACTCACTGAAGCAGTGGAGGACTTTGTTAATACAAATACAGGAGGGCTCACCTTCACAGCTGTCAACTCAAACTCACAATTTCAATCTCCCTGTATATCTCAAACTCAAGACTCTAAATGGTAGTACCTGTGAGTAAGAGCCTGACAAGTAAATCTATGACCACTTGAAAACAAGTTTGGTAATGAGGCAAGATACAAAACTCCTTTGCTTTTTTGGGGATGAAAAAAAGAAGCCCCCAAGGCAACTCACAAGAAACAAAGGCAAGGGAAGGACAGGAATTTTAAGCAGTTAATCTATGGAGGGCTCCATCTCCTAGGGCACACTTCTCTTTTTTTGTGACAACATGAGGGGAAAAAATACTATGGTATTTCTCTTCCTGACTCAAAATATGGGTTTTGTCCCGTTGCTTTTTCAATCTGTTTATCTTCTGACAAAGCTAACAAACAGAAGTGATGGTGCACAACTCTTGCTTATTTAACTTCTCCATGTCAATTGATTTTACAGACCTTTGTCTTATCCCATCTCAGTGTCCCTTTTTGAGGCCACAAGTCCCTCACTATTTACTGACTCCTTATAAAGATGTTCTTTGCCATTGTTCACTGCCATGGCTCTTCTTGTACCTCTTTTGGCATGTACCATATCTGTTTTGAATAGAAACAGTCCTTTCCCTTTAACACTGATTTTATTTGCCCTCTTACCACCTTGTCAACACAGGCTGGTGAGGTCTTTCAGCAGTTTGTGACAGCTGATCTTCATAATGGCTCATTGCATAACCCAGCATAATCAGCAAACTTGGTGTGTGTTCCTCCTCCTCTTTTCCCCACACCATTTATGAATACATTGAGCTCTACAAAAGGCCAAGACTTCCTAAGACTCTGATTGCAAACCTGTCCTCTGTGAAAACTGAGCACTGACTTACTTGGGGTTTTTAAAAAACTTTTAACCTGCTATTGAACTATGATGCAACCCCTCCCCTGAACTCCAAACTGCTCAATTTAAACGTTGTAAATGAATTAGAGTGTGTAATGACCTCTGGAAATGAAAAAAAAAAAAGAAGAACTACCTAAATTCCAAAATTTTAATTAATTTCTTTAAAGTAGTTTCTATTAATTTGTGCAAAAAAGGTACCGCTCAATTTTGGGTGAAACCACCTTATTTCTTTAGAAAACCAGTCCAGAAGAATGATGTGAAAATATGAACTGCCACCTATAAGAACAAATTGCTGTTTGATATTGGAATGTAATCTGTGTTGGTCTTCACACAGCATTTCTGCTACCCCTGCACTGTACACACCTGCTTTTGCACACACACTCAACATGAAGCTTGATTTTTTCATGTTTATATCCACTATCTTAGGTCACTATAGATAAATTACAAGTTCGTTGCTTATAAGCACACAAAAATATATATATTTGATAGATTCATTGTAACAGAGATTCCCATCAGAAAATGAAAAATTCAAGAAACAAAGAGTATAAAATCATCATGTATATAGTAGTATTCCTTCATACTTCAACAATAATCACAGTGACTTTTTGCAACTATAACTTCATACTCTCTTATCTCGATAAATGTAATCTTGTCCAACTTAAATTCATACAAAATACTATCAATAAAGGTATTTTTTCTAGTTCATTACTTCATCTATGCCATCCTTCTGCACTTTTCCCATGCCTCCCTTATTCCTTTACCATCAACCATGAACTATGGATCTTCATTTGCATGACTTTTCAAATACAAAACTGTAAGATACATGTCAACATTCATCTGTTACCGAAATGTCAGCCTTGGCCATCTCTTTGCCAGTGCCAGCCTAGTTGTCCATTTGTTAAATTTCCCAAACAAACCACTCTTTAACTGATGCCATCATTTTTGCATAAAACGCAGAAAACTTTACATATTTTACTTTTTAAAATCCTTTCTTATATTCTCATAAAGCATTGGTTAGTACACTGATGAACTGCAACCAGCATTTATGCTAGCAATCATAATATTATTAATAAGCACTTCCTCAGACTACATTTAAAAAAAAAAATCTATGTGCTCTACAAATTAAGACTATGTACTACTATGGGGAACTTCCAGCCACTACAACATTTCCCAACAAATATGTTTATTAACCTATTTTCCAAACAAATTACAGTTTCTTTTAACATTGAAATTAAGCAGGTCAGTAACATGGTTTTCTATCTTAAACTCTTGTGATAGTTTACCTGAGTTGCAGCAACAACAGTAGTTATAGAAGGCGCAGTTGAAGGTGATAGAGCTCCCACTTGCTGCAAGTGGCCTGAAGCCTGCTGAGGTAAGTGAGAACTGGAAACGGGAGTGCTAGATCCTGAGCCAGATACTGCATTTGGAAATGATACTGCTACATCATTGCTGCTAAAAATACCTGAAAAAAATTACAAAAACGATTACATGCATCTCTCTCTTCCCCCTCCCTCTGTTTACTAGCAACCATGTAAATATGCAGTAGAAAATTAATCAAGACAAACAAGATCACTTAATACGTAATGCAGAAAGCTCCTGTGCAGAAATTCTAACCACGCTGATTGATAAAAGTGCTCTCGTCATTTAACATCCTACAGTTCAGGGAACACAGATTGATTCACTTTAAAGTTTTTGTAAAACATGTGTTTTATGTGCATTAAATATTTATATGCATTACAAACTGCTCAAATATTAACAGTGGCAGAATTTTTGGCTAAAATGCCTGCCTTCAACTGAGTCTGCTATCAGTTTGTTCTTTCAATGTATTACTGTTTAGTAAAGAATGAAGTATTGGGCTATATAACTGAACACACACCATACAAATGGAAAAAAATACTTTTTAAACTTTAAAGTAAATGTTACTAAACAACATATATTTGTTCAAAACTGTAATTTTGGCAACTAAGGATTGCTCGTGCTTTTTCAGAAAAATATTGACAGCAAGTCTGAGGACAAGGTACTCAGATCTGCTGATAGAACTGGTGGTATTTCATTATTCACGAACTATAATTCCATCCATGATCTATACAAATGCTTGACTAACATTGCTGCTAGAACAGCCAACAAATAAATGACTAAACATGTTAACATTAGTCAGACTTGTAAGTTAGCAATTTAAATAGGAAGAGTTCACACCCCTCAGTGAAGCCATTACTTCTGTTCATCTACATGCAGGGTAAAGTTCATTATAGAGGTTGGGAAAAAAAACCCTACTGACCAGAAGCCCAGGACAAGAAGTAGTACCTGTCTATGAAACCGTTAGGCTCCACGTGCATTAGATAAGTGAGCTGTCAGCTGGCCAAGGAATATCAAGCATGGTAGCACTGAACTGCAGTTAGAGGAAGAGTGCCACAGGGAGTAAACAGAAGTAGAATGAACATGGTTAGATCAAAAAAAGCAACAGAACTGAAATGCCAGTTAGAAGGCAAAGGGTGGAGCTAGTTTGTCACTCATACAAATAATGATTTGAAGAAGGCAGTGACAATAAGAAGATACGCAATGTTAAAACACCACTTGCCACCCAGATACCCCTCTGAGCACAGGCAGTCAAGGGAGACTAGTATCATCCAAACCCACACATAATATCCAAACACTGAGGCATCTTAAATTCCCTGACTCTATTAACTGTCAAGAAAAATGGAAGAGAAAATCAGCCAGACCCACTAGAGAAAGAAGATACGAAGAAGCAGCTGAAGACAAATCGCGACAACACTTTTTTCCTGCCTAACCAACAATAGTGACTTATCTTCTCCCCAGTCTCTTCATCATAGAGAAATTCCACATCTGCTCTGCTTTCCTACTGACCTTCATATCTTTTTCCATTTAGCACACCTCCCCCTCCATGCTTTTTTTTGGTCATCATCCCCAAAACCTACAGTTACAGCCTTATTAGCAGTTAAGATCCTTGAAGTGTTCACTTTGCTATGATCTTTTTCCAGTTCTAGCTGGATCACCTAACTAGACAAAAGATTTTATGGCTCCTGCTCCAATTCGTCCCTACACACCACCAAAACGAACACGATTAACAAACAGCCTTGCAACTGAATCTACTCTTAAATGTGACAAAACTACAACCACAAAAATTGAAATATAACCCAGGTCCTTAAAAGATTTTTTCAATTTGCTTTTAATCAACCATTTCAAATTAATAAAAAGGATGAGATTTAACCCTTTGTTTTTTGAATGCAGTAAAACAATTAAATATACAAACCTTCTTGAAAATATGAGATTCTCATGAATTATCAGGCTTCAGGAACCATAAATTTTAAGAATAAAAGTAATGAAATATCATAACACCTGTGAGTAAACCATAAGAGCTCATCACCACAGACACTATCGCTCTCATAAAACATCAACAGCAATGAGAGGAGAAAACAAAATTTTTGGTGAGAGACAAGTATTAAAACGAAGGATATTTTGCCGGAAAGGGAAAACAACTCCGAAATTTTAAAGCCATTATAGATTTTTTTTTATTCTTAATTTTAAAAAAATACTACATACTGCAGAGCTTCTGCTGCTTCTATTTTAATGATAAGGTTTATTCTTCCTCTTAAAAATAAAATTCTGGAATACAAGCAGTTATGAAATCACAGGCAAAAGAATATTTCAAAAGAAAGAAAAGCAGCAAACTGGTTTGCCAGTGGAATGAAGTAAACTAATATTTGTTGCCAGTTGTTGTAGTAATATTAAAAACACTATTTGTTGCTGTTGCAAAATACAGGACAAATATGACCTATCAGCACACTCTTTTTGGGATAAGTATTTCCATTTAGCAATCCCTTACTTAACACAGGAAGTACATGCACCTTCTGAAACTAGTCATGCAACCAAGGTACTACTCCATGCAGCATTCAAATAAAAACTGTACACTGAATATTCAAATAAATTCTTAATTTTCACACCATTTCAAAAATATCTGTATAAAAAAACTATGTGTAGATCATATCAGAAAGCCAAGACAATACACATTTGAAATGTCTCCAACATACTAACAGTACTTTGGGGTTTGGGGAGAGATAAATCACTTTCTGGATCAGGAAGGAATAATAACAAAAACCTGAGCAAATCTATGTATATTACATTAATGTTTAAAACAAACAAACCTTACAAGTCCTTCCCATATTCCTGAAAAGCCAAAGAGCTGTAACTTGTGATGGATGACATTGTGTAATTTGCCAGCAGCATGGTCAAATACAATCTTCATTATTAACCAGAGAACATTCTCCAGCTCCAGGTGGAAATGGACACATAACACTGTTCAGGTGAAGTCTGACTGCGTGTCACACCACTAACTCAGCTGCAGAACATGGACTTCAGGTTCTAACAGATAAAATGCACATGTAGCCTACACTGCTGGCTTGAAAGGCTTAGCAAAAAGGCAACTACAAAAAAAAATAAGTATCTCTGGCCAACAAATAACTGCCTGCTTACTGCAGAAAGGTAGTACTATAGAGGAGGGAACACTTCAGATAATGCAGGCTGGAAAAAAATGCATTCTTTATGCACCAACAATGACCAATTCGGTAACAGAGGCTATAAAAGCACTTCAAGAATAGTGAAAAACAAAATAGCCTCAAATCAAAACTAGCAATATGTACCAGGTGGCACACAGAACAATTCTAGTGGTTTTATTCAAAATCTCAAAAGTAAGCAGTTCCATGAGCAGAGGAATTAACAAAACTGATTAATTCCTATATTTCCACAATGTTGCATCTCACAGATGACATCCAATACACTAAGCTCTTCCACCACAACTTCTGTATCTAGCTATAAAATCCTCACTTCTTAATTTCTAGTACTATTTTCTAGTTCCCTCCATTATGCAGCTCTCTTACATTCCCTTCTTATGCTGGTGACTGCCTAGTTCAGCAAGAGAGAAAATACAGGCAGCAAGCAGTTGGTTAGTTTTGTACCCATTACACCATCTATTTCTATTACAGAAACATATGTGTTCTAGACTTTTTTTCCTGTAAACTGGACAACAGACTCAAAGCTCACTGTGGGCTGAAATCAAGAGAGACGAAATCTTGACTGCTTCCTTAGGAAGGTCATAAAATGACCCTAAAGCTGTATTTTCTTTTGTAGGCCAGAAATCTGAAACTATTACAACAATTCTGAAAAGAGGAAATTATCTGAGATATCTGTCATAGGTTGCTCATCTTAGCATTTTTGTCAAAACTTCACAAATATGAAGAATATGGCCAAAGAGGCTATTTTTCAAATGTAAACTTGGAGGCCCACAGAAGTTTCAGGCAACTACAAAACCTTCCTACTTGGGGTAGGACATATGGGCATCAGGTTGGGACAACAACCTCAAGGGAACTTGTAGTAGAAATCACAGATATAAAAGGAAATTTTGAGCAATAAGAAAAAGAACTTCTTTGGTACCTTCACTTTGTGTGGTAATGTCAAAAAGTCTCCCCTAAACCTATGGCAACTTCCTATGCAGTGGGAGAAAAAAGAAAAAAAAGGAGAAAAAAAAAAAAAAGAAGTGTCTTTGTATGAAGCAGTCCATTCATTAGTAACTAAACATGTACAAAAAACTGATTAAGTTGCATTACACAAGAAAGAATATGTTCTATTCCAGTACAATGTTACACTGGAAGACATACCTCACTATCTATGTGATTTTGTAATATGATCATAAACTGAAGTGAATCTAATGCAAAACAGAAGCAAATAAAAATGGGTTACTTTGACAGTTGTCAAAGGAGAAGAAAGCTGCGCTTGAAACTGCCAAGGTAGCAACAATATTTCATTTAAATTTATGAGATAACAAGCTTGGATGCTTGGGCCAATTTGTTTCCTTCATGAAGAAATATGAAATCTAAGAATCAGATAATCACACTGTTTTCCTGCTGGTGATGAGGAAAGTGCTAGGGTTCACTTTCAGATAGGTTTCTACAAGACTCTGCAGTAACAGTTCTAGAGGCACATAGAAATGAAAGTTACTGATCTGCAGCTGGGTAATAAGCTACACTTCCTTTCAGTGACTGGACATCCTTTTTTGATGGGATCAACAATCACAGATCAACAGTCAATGGCTTCCTTTCACAAAGGGCTTTCTGAGTACTCTCCATAACTGAGGTAGAAGTCAAAAAACCCCACTGACTCAAAATACCCAAAGAATGCACACTGCTGGGGGTGGAGAGAAGATACAAAGTACAAGTGTTCATGTTTTCAAAAACTGGTTTTCTAACTGTTTTGAAACAGTTGTTCCAGTTTCATACCTAGTGACGCAAGGCAGACTGCCATAATTATTCCCTTTGAAAACCCTCTGTAGAGTGGATTTATAGTCAAAGACCAAAATACTTGACACAACTGAGGAACACAATCCATCACGGGCAATATCATGATGAATCCATGATTATCTCACCTACACATACAGCAAAGACCTGAAGCTTGCTATCAAACCATTACGATTAACCCCAAATCCTTGGCAGCTCAGCCAGCAAAAGATGTTCAGGTAATCTCTTCTGTCTAATCCCATCCCTATGGTCAAAGCCCTGATTGTCCAGCTATCTATAATCAACCAGAAATGTGTTCAACAACAGGGTAAGGGGTGAAGGATCAGAACAGGTCCACATGCTACTAAAATGGTCAACTAGATGTGTTCAGCTAGTCCCACCTGCCAGAGTGAACAATGGTATCTTACACTTGATTCCATGTTCATTGATGACCACTCATGTCAGTTGTCATGTTCCCACTTTGAACTAGTCCAAGCTTATACAGGTCTTACACTGCAGTCCTCCAATGCAGAAGGGCTCAAACCCACATTTTTCACAGCCCACCTAAGATGAATTTTCTCTCGGAGAGAAAAGGTCTGAACGTGACGTGAGGAGACAGATGAATGACGTGCTAGACTAGGAAGACAGGAAGAACTGTACTGTCTTCCTAGCTCACTATATCCATCTCTAACAGTGAACAGTAATAGCCACACAAGAAAAGCACAAAAAAAGGGCAAGAAAGTAGTAATACTTTCCTCAAATGTTCTCCCAGCCTGTAGAAATCCATAGCGTATGAATTTTGAGTGTGAGGAACCGTCTTTATAATAAGTACCTTAAATATGCTTCCAGCCTTGCCCCAGTGAGTATCTTCCAATGCTTTCTAAACAGTTGAAACTTTTTGTAAGGGATCTTACGGCAAAGTTACACCTTAGTTAAACTGTGCAGTCTTTTTTTGGGGTGGAAGATGGCTGACTCAGGGACAAAACTCCTTTCACTTGTTTCCTCCAGATGTTCTGTCTTCTCACAATAATATCTGAAATGCTTTATGACTGCCTGTTTACGTTCCACAATTAATTCAGCTCTATTAAATAGGGTATGTTAAGAATTTCATGCTTGTTCTACCATGAGTCAAAAAGTTTTCAAGTACTCTTCTAGAATAGAATACTAAGTTAAAGAGCTCTGTGATCATATCTGAGACACATATGCTCATAACCACAAAAAAGACGTGTATTTCAATGTGCACAGCACAGAAAGATCTTTGTAAAAGAAAAAGTTAAATGGATACATAAGAACAATTGATAAAGACCTTAACTTTTTAAGGTTTAAAGTTTAAAATGTTCACTTCTTCAACAGTGAGCCAATACATACAAGCCAGAGTTACCTAAATAGGCAAACTAAAACCAAAGCAGTTTTAGGCTCACTTAATGAGTATTCATGAACAGAAGCATGACTTATGAGCTACATTTCTTAATGATTTCAGAAAAATGTACTGTGTTTGCTTAAGATCTCTGAAAACACAGCATAGCTTCAAACCATTCTGACAGCAATCTACCTCAGTGCTGGATGGTGAATCACTGGAAGCATCAGATTCCTCTTCACAGAGAACATAATGCCATCTTTTATGGGAGTTTCCCCCTTTTGGATTCCAGGAAGATGGGACAGCTGTTGCCCAAATTTCTGAAGGCCTACAAGTAGCTGTCATTAGCAACAGATACAGCTTTCAAGTGGTATTCTAGACCCTCATGGTCAGATAGTTACACTTAAGACTGCAGTATCTGACAACTGAACAGTAATTACTCAGTACTTCAGAATGTATGCAACATAATTACTTCAGGCTTATTAATTTGCCCTTGTTCTTCATTTTTATCAGTTTAGATGGTTTAGCTGAACACTACTGTCTTCATGATTCCATGTAGGCAGATGCCTTTTTATCAACACTGAAAAACTGCGCAAGTTGGGTTAGATTCAAAAATTTTAATTCACACTTAATACAGATCCTGTTAAGTTTAGGTTATCTTGTTTAAAAAACCATACCATATATACTGAATTTTGCCTGCATTGACGGAGAGGCCAAGGCTACAGAACTGAAGTTTCTTTGGAAACATGCTGTCTTCTAAAAACAATCACAGCACTGAGACTGGCACAATGGATGTCTGTTCTGTATTATGACTCTCCTCACTGCTACTCAAAAATCAGCGAAAGACAGAACAATCAATAATGAAGACCTAAAAACAGCAACAGGAGTACAAAATAAAACAGACAGAAGACAGGACAAGCAAGAACTGAAGCAACCACAGAAAGGCAACAAGCAGACATTACAATGTAGAGCTATCTCTAACATAAAATAATCAGGTCATTGATTCGCATAGACTTTTTTTAAAGTATTCACTAAAATTGCCAAGAGATATGTATGCTTGGTAAGTATATACATGCATATACAGATATGTATATCCCTCTAGCTCCTTTTCAGTGGTAGACCCATAGAAGTCAAGAAGACTGCAAGGTCAAGTCAAAAAAGTTTGACTGTAAGAACCAGAGTACGACTTGGAAGGACAAAACATATCGTTATCACACAGTGAATAGCAGTGACAACTTTACATCTCTGAACTGCAAGTTATGTGGTTTTTAAAAGAAGGTTTCGAAAAAAGCGTGAAAGATAAGAGAAGCTGACTATACAACTGCAAAACATAGCACTGAGTATACCAAGTCTCTTACTCACAAAACTGCCACTATCTGCCTTCAAGTGTCTCCTTTCTATTAAGGCAGGCATCTTAATGGAACAGCTTTCATGACTCCATTTTCTAGTCCTCTTCTTTAGGACTAGATTTTTTCAAACCAGTTCAATATTTTAGCTATTATCTTTCCTCCTTCAGAGTTTGTCAACCCCAAATCTCAACTAACAGGGTTTGCCCACCTTTACAGAAAAACTACTACTAATAAACCTCTCTGCTCCAAACTTGTATTTGCTTCCACTCAAACTAAAACACAGAGGTTTTCTTTTCAGCACTTTATTGCTGATGGGCTGCCAACTTGAACTCAGTGCAATGACAAAACAAGCTCCTCACACAGATTCCATCAAAACTCTTAGTGACAGTGACATTTACAATCCTCACCATTACCTGACACAATCTGATGCTGTTGGAGTAAATGATCTTCCTTTATTTAAATACTTATCTCAAGCTTTAATACTTTCTTTTCATCCTATATAAACACACATGACAATTCCCAAACTCTTCTTGCTCTTGATATTATCAAAATTTCTACCTACCCTCATTGATTTCACCCACATATATTCCTCTGACAAAACAAGAGCCCTACAATACCGAGATGGGGGGAGGGAGGGAGGGAAGGAGAGAAAGGCAATACTGGGGGAAGAAAGTAATCAACTTAACTTCAGAAAGTATCGTGAAACATCATCACCACCACCCCAAAAGAAGGTAATTAGATGATAAATCCTGTCCAAACACCATTCTCAAACAAACATGTAT
This sequence comes from Certhia americana, assembly GCA_018697195.1. NCBI lineage: Eukaryota > Metazoa > Chordata > Aves > Passeriformes > Certhiidae > Certhia > Certhia americana. The sequence continues at coordinate 17,982,870 of CM031858.1, forward strand.
TTACCATTATGCTGTTCCACAACATTAAGTTATATAAAGCATTATTATTGTTTGGCAATATATGCCCTTCCAACTATCCATGCCATTAGTTTAAAAAACAAAAAGTGCAATGTGGAAAGAAGTCACAAATGGCATGCCATCGATTTCTATGCTGCACCCTCTTGTGAATCTACACTTCTTCAATATTAAACAGCAAAAAGGCTCTGCTTATAAAACAGCAGAAACTCACCAAGTCCAAATTCAGCACACTTTGTCAGATACCCTTCAGATGTTTTATTTTTGTTCAGAAAAATGGTGAGCTTGCTTTCCTTCATCTCAAAGCTGGTTCAGAGCACTGTATACCTGGGAGAGTGAGAGGGAAACCCTATATCAAAAGGAAAAAAGCTAAACCTATTTTACTAAAGCAAAGCAAATCTAGAGAAATTTCAGTATTTCTCACCACATGTAGACTATGAAACATAAAGTTAATATTAAAATCCTTATTAAGAGACCCACCACTCTAGACATCTGCCTGACAGGTGTAATTCATGGCTCTGACAGTGTGAAAAGCAAAAGTTCTATAAAACCATAATGACTGATAGCTTAAAACGCAAAAAAAAAAAAAAAAAAAAAAAAAAAAAAAAAAAAGACCTTGCAAAGTTTCAAACATTGAAATTCTTTTGCATACACTGAATTTCAAGTTAATACAATTAGCAATGCATACAGCACTGCTCTTCTAACATATGTGCACAGCAGTAAGAAAACTTCTATTTGTGGCTGGTACAAATGGATAAAAACTTTCAATTTTTCTTAACAGATCAGCTGATACCAATTAAATCTCACATTGAGAAATAAACTTGATAACCTTCAAAATTAGCCTCATGAGAGTTTTAAATCTTCCAGTAACTTGTGAATACAGCTATGATTGTTTCCACAAACTAACAATAGCCTTGAAAAAGTAAACCAAGTTCTAATTTAATAAGATATTTCATTTCCACTGGCTATGAGTGAATACAGAAACAGGGGTACAAAGCCAATGCTGAATACTAAAGGGAAACAGCCATTAGATACATTAAAGATTCAATATTGCTCCCTCTGAAACTGATAGTTCTGTTATCAGTGACACAAATGAGCAGCATCAGGCTGTCAGAACAAAGAATGGACAAAACAAGGCTACCTTCACATGCATTACTTGTAGTAATTTAAGTAGTCAGGAAGGGAAGTGGGAGAATGCCTGAGGTAGACACCACTATAACACACCTATGAATGGAGCACAGAAGAAGGACTAGAAAACACTATTCACAAAATTAAAGAAAAGAATCTCAGAACTGGAATAAAACTGTTATCGTTTTACTTCACACACACAAAAAGATCATAAAAAGAGAACTGAGGAACTATTGACCTATCAGGCTCCTGCAGACAATCTACAAAAGTTTTCACTCAAGTACTGAACAATTGACGCACTGCAGACCTGTATTTCACCCAATCCATAGAATATGCAGACCTTCAATCAGGCTTTTCCACAAAAGGCTACCCTTTGTGATAAATGAACCTCTGAAAAAGATTCTAATATAACTTACCATTATGTATGGCATTCATCAACTTCGCGAAAGCTTTTGAGTTAGGAGAAAAAGGGCTTCATGTTAAGATCATGTTTAACAGACGCACAAAAGAATATATGTATAGACAGGAATTTCAGTGAACAATAATATACCTGAATACATCTTTCTTGTAGTAGGGCTCTGATCATTTACAGTAGCACAAATTGTAAAATGGGTTTATTTCTATCCACTATTATTTTTTACTTATATTTCTTTTATCAATGTTGGTTAGATATTAAATGTCGAGTATCAGAACATTCCAGCATATGCCAATTAGCTGTATTCTAAAGCTAGTATTACAAATAAAAATTCAAATTCTTTCCAGTGGCAATCAGTCCCCCCAAGAAAAGACTGATTCTAATTTCATTGTCTGCAACAAATTTAGAAACTCAAATGGAAGTTGCCTTGCTAATTTTAATCATGAGGCATCTGTTTTGCTTCACTGATAGACTGAGATGAACTCAAGCAATCAAGTCTAACAGGAAATGGTTTTGTCTCCTGGACTTCAGAAAGCTCCGTTCAAGAACAACAGTTACACAGAAAGAATGTCCAACTAGCGGCACGCTAAAGGAGATGCTCACATGAACTTCCCTTCCATCAAGGGTTGGGGTTTTTAATGAGTATTGATCTCCGATCCTGAAGTGCCAGAACACACACATCCTCTGCCATGCAGCTGGAGTCTGCACCACAGCCTCCACAGCACTGCAGTGCCCAGTTGCAGAGTGCTGGCAGTCATGCAGATGCCAGCCCTCTTCCACTTAAGCCTTTTCCACTTAACCTCTTCCGCTTAACTTAACCAGCTTATTCCTACTTAGGATAATGACCTCATGACTACAGAATTATTTTAGTTTCAGTTTGCTCATTCACTCTGTCACACGCCTAAGGAACAAAGCCCTCAGTTTACACATCTGGTTTGACAAGGTAATGGAATGAATGATTTTACAGGCCAGAGTGGGGCGAACACCTCTGTCATACTCCCATGGGGGAAATTTTCTACCTGCATCAGCCTCTGAGAGGTGACTGCAGTAACTATAGGGGTTCCAACAGGGCAACTGCCTTTAATGCTTTATTTTTCTCTTCTTCACTCTTGCCACAACAGGAAGCTACTAAACATTGCTGTCAGAAGCCATTTTTTAACTCTTCTGAGGGTCTTCTGAACATCAGAATCTCAAAAAAATGAATGAACAAAGACATCTTAAACTTCTGTCACTCATACTCAAAGATTACAAAATTAAGAAGCAATTTTTAAAAAATTAAAATCTTTTACCTGCTGACTAAAACTGAGTAACTAGCTAAATGCACTTCAAGGGAAATACTTCTAAAATTTGGAATATTTTAATTAAATCATTATATACCAATATATTCTATAAAAAACATAAATACTAATGTTCAGGGGTTTAAATTTTGTGGTACAGAAAAAACACACAACGTATAAACTTCTGTATGATTCTTGACAGAAGTGCATTAATCTGAAATAAATGAAACTGATAATTTTAATTAACCTTCTTAACAGTTTTCAGAGAACTAAAAAGATACAAAAATACAATCATAATTTAAAAAGAAAAAAAATACTAAAATGCACAGAGCTAGTATGACTGGAATCACATTATACTATACAGACAAATTCTTTCTCAGGTGCAGAGGACACAATGCAACTGCAGCCTGCCACTCTTAAGTGCAGAATCATTTCACCCACACCTACTCTCCACAGCCTTTATTTGATTATAATTGTATCTGTTCTCTCCAGTTATGTTCAATTTTTGTGCACAAGAAATAGCAGCCATTTTGATCCATCACTGCTTTCAATGCTAAAGAAAGTTCCTTTCAAATTTAAGGAACCATTGGGTAGGTTTGGAAGGAGGCTACACGTAGTGGAAGGTTCTTTCCTTTTCTCTTCTTTATTTTTCATTTTATTCAAAGAAGCTCAGTCCTAGACTGCCAAAGCTATACCTTTTGCTTTGGTTTCTTTAAAACTGTACCAAACAGGAGCAACCACTAATCCAAGTAATCACAATACAATGTATTCCCAAATATCACTCAAGAGGTATGAAAACGTTTCAAAGCAGGATAGGCTAGATATGTCCCAATGCAAAATTCACTACTCTAAGATAACACTTCATGGACAAATGAGGAAGAGATGCAGTTAAAGAGCTAACAAAACACTAGCTGTTCTAACACAAACTTCAACCAGTTACACAAGGAATGGCCAACACAAGATCAGTCCTGCTTGTGACTGATGGAGCTAATTCTAGACTCCCTCAAAGCCTCTCCACAGAACAGAAGAAGAACTGTTCCCCTAGCACCACTCCCTTCCACACTCCATAAATTAATGGAAGGCAGATGAAAAAAGGTGTTTTATTCTGGAAGGAAGAAAGAGCTACTGTCTTGGTTCCTGTGTAACTGCCTTTATTGGCAGCTATGTCTTTCCTGACTCCTGCACTAAAACACCCCCCTCCCAGCCACCCAGTTTTCTGCTACAATGTACAGCGAAATTGAAATCCAACATGCTGAGGTGTCAAGAAAGGTTAGGGACAGTGAATGGTAACTAGATACACATGCTGTAATAGCTGGACTTCATTTCTCATTGTTATTGTTTGTTTGCCATCTCTGTTGCCTCACGCACTTTCCTATAAGTCTTGGCTAGATCTTTTCCCTCTTTATCCAATCCTTACAGCAGCTGCTATTGTTTGCTTTACTTAGAACCTTACAATTATTCCTCCTTAAAATCAGTTCTGTTCAGAAAAAACATTGATGCTTCCAGATTGTTCATTTCAATTTCTGAAATGACTCAGTATTAATACCTACATCCAAGCCACCATCCTGTGGCTGTTCATTACTTGTTTTTAAGGGAATTGGTTATGTATACAAAAACTAAGTTCCATTCTAAGCTTACCACTACACCACAACAGAAAAAAAGCCTAGTGACTTCATCCCTAGGGAGGATGTTATTTGCTCTAACCAAGCCCCAAAAATCCATCGGATTAGGCATTTGTCCATGACAGTTATCACATTTTCGGGAGAAAAAAAAACCCAAACAAACAAAAAAACCCACCCCAAAAACCTCAAACAAAACAAATTCCAACAATCTGCATTTGACATTCTTATGTGAAAGCTAACTATATTGTCAGCTTATGAAGCATCTTTTCATCTGGGGGAATGAGGGGTGTGTTTTGTATATGGTTTTTTTTGTTTATTTGCTGGGGAGGGGTTCTGTTTAAGTTTTTTAAATTTCCTTGGAATCTCTAGTCATTCTTATCTCCCAGATGTTCAAAACAAATAAATAATGGGAAATAGAAATAAAAGCAAGTCAAGTCCGTAGGATCTAACAGGATTACTCAGGCACAAGTCCCAGTTGTATGTTTGTATTCTTCAGTTCCCTTACCAGCTTGCATGAATCCCTTCATTACTCAAATTGCTAAAGCTATACTGGTCCAAAGAACACAGATGCTCACTCACTTTTTTTATGACCAAAATTTTCCATTTTCTCTTGTTACTTAGGTTAATGAGAACCCTTTTCTGAACCTTCTATCACCGCATGTAATTCTCTCTCACAAAAATGTGCAGCAAGCTAGACCACTGTAAAATGAATAGTTTTTCTCCTGTTATCCTTATGGCCTTCTCACATATCTACCAAATCTGACACTGAAAGATGAAGACTTCTATTTAGAAGTCGAATAAGAAGTATATAATAAAGAGCAATATGAAGCAATGAGTTTGAATCCAAACTAGGTGTTAAATCCCAGTTTGGTTCAAATGCAGAAAAAATGGCTTTACATTCAGGATCAGATAAGAAGCAGCTTTTCTAACAATACAGAATAGTTTATATCACTTATTATTTCCTGCATTACCATCACAATAGCCCTTGCAAGAACTGTCCTGCTAAGAATTTTGACAGCACACTGTGTACACTGCATACCTGTATATCAAGTTCCTACAATACCTTTTCAGGTATGCTTAATACTCTTGAAAGAGAGTTTTATTTGAGTAACCTTCTGGAAATACATTGTTGGTTTACTTCTGCCAATTTTCTGCATTTTAATCATGTTGGGGAGATTTATCAAAAGAGAGCTCCCATTCAGATGGATGTACATGCAGGTTGTGCAGGTACAGGTAATGTTTGTACAACATCAGGAATGCCATATGGTGAAAAGGCACTGGGACACACTGTCACTTACTGTACCTCAGGCACATCTTTATGCACATGGAGCTACCAGGGGACCACCTGGCTGCAAATCCTCCACTACAGAGCCACAATTGCTGGGGTGCATTTGCTGCAGCATTGTGCCAAGTGACACGCTACAGTACCACAGGCGACCTGGGGCTTCACAAAGCTGCTGTTCTTAGTCCTATCACACCCAAATAACCTGCTTAAGGAAGAAAAATAAATTACTTACATAAGAAGGTAGCATAGGGACTTGATAATCAGACACTTAGCCCTATTATATTTGTTTTAAAAAGCAATATAGCTCCTATATGAATGTGAGTGTCATCCTATATAAGTGTCACATGAATCTCTCCATTCTAAGTCTTAATGGATTTGTCCCTGAGCAACATCTTTCACTGAAAAGCTCAATTATTTTAAGCTAACTAGTCTTTTTTATGCCACTGTATTATGTTAGCATTTCTATTTCTTTTTTTTTTTTTTTTCCACTTTCTTTTTGAAACTTTACAAGGGAATTGCAGAAATTATTATGATAATCAACAACAGATCTAGACATCACAGCCTCTCCCCAGATATAATCCTGAGACAACCTTCAGTCAGTTTAACTTCTGGAACTGCCGCTCTTCACATCAAATAAATGGAAAATTTAAATGCTAAGTACACTTCCTTCTGATTTTAAAAACCTGACTGTAGTGTTGTCACCTCTGACTGACAACAACAACAAAAAAAGAATTTTACCATATGAATTGGACAGTCTTCAGAAGGACAAAAATGCTTCAAGAACAATCAACACATACACTTCACTTATTTTTCAGCTATATTTGATTTCTGAAAGACTTGAAAGTCTGTAAGATCTGAAAAGTACAATTTTCAAGAAAGGGTAAAAAACCCTACTGGCTCCTTTTATAGTCAAGCCTCTTCTCTACCCTCCCCCACACACACTTTTTTATGTTCCCATGTCACCTTTAACAGATTTTACGGAGTTAAAAGACTGATTGCTATCTCACATTTGACTTACAAAGAATGCCATACTCTAGTAATTGACTCCAGATGCCGAAAAATGTTCACACTCAAGAAGATGAATATTTTATTTTTAAAAATATATATACAAAATACCTCTTAATTTTATATCATTTTTAAAGTCTTTTTTTTTAAAGTTAAGACATTTTAAAGGAGTTTTGTGGAACTAAACAGTTACAAGTAGCAGTTACAAACAGTTACAAGTAAGCAAACACTTGTATCTCACTTTATTTTCCAAGCAGCAATAGAATTAAGGAATATATCCTCGATCTTCAGAAAAGGGATACAACTCTAAAGCAAATATCAAGTTCTCAAGTTCTGCAACAGAGAACTGATAGGACAGAAGTGCTTCACAGTGTCTCCTTATTCCTCTGCTCTATTTATAATTATAATTTAGTTTTATAGCAAGAGTTAAAGAACTAACAATCTAAGCACAAAACTGGAAGTTTCATTACTTTTTCTCTTTCTGACCTTTTTTTTTTTTTTTTTTAATGTAATAATGGTAATACCACATACACTTACTCCATATATCTGCAAAGACCATCAGCCACGGGAAAAGCAGGCAATTTATTTTCTTCACTATGCAGACAACAATAGTAGCAAAGCTGTCAGCCAGATCTCAGTCATACAACCTAGTTTAGGCACATTACCCAGGCCTGAAGTTAGTTTTTATCAGGAGTTCAAAGCTAACACCAAATATATACAAGACACTTTTTAGGCTTATGGGTCAAACGTAATATAAAAGCAAGCAGTTTACAAAAAAGCTCATGAACTTCTCCGAGAAACTTCTCTTACCAAACAAAACAGATTTATAGCTAAATCTGGAAAGTAGTAAGTACAGAAACTTAAGTAGCCTTTAAGCCCTCCCCAGTCCATTTTCTTCTCTGCCAGTATAGATCCAACTAATAAATAGTCAGTGTGTTCATAAAGATACTTATTATGTTTCACAAAGTTTGTATTTAGATGCCAATTCTGCAAGTAATTCTATATGTGCAAAAATCCAGCACAATTTCTTGTATCTTTTATTAAATTAATATTTGGGTAGAAGACTCACAAAGCTTGAATAAAAACAGTATTTCAAGCAGTTCAGAAATATTTACATCTTTTTGCTGTTTAAAACTAGGTCGTTCTCCCAAAATTTTCTTTATTTTGTTATTAAATGAAAGACCTAAAAAGGGAAGTCAACAAAATACGTATTTCCTTTTCCCATATTGATTGTTTCACTTGGTTGTGGGTTATTACAGCATCTGAAATGTATTACAAGTTCATAATTTAAACATACTGTTTGCTGTTGACTGTCAGAGTATAATAAATAAATAAATAACATATTCTGAAATTTAAAAAGTTAATGCCCAAACTCACCATAATTTGGGAATCTAGTTTAAAGATATAATCTTTAAAATTTCTATTTTACCCTGATGATACATTCTCATACAAGAATTAATTAGTCATGTTATTTCCACAGCTGCCAAGATCTCTGAAATTAGCAGGCCTTAGCAGCTTGACAGGGAAGTGTTATCCTAGATATTGGAACTTCCCTCCCCTGGGCCATTTTTTTTTTCACTTCAGGAAGCCCTCCCATCTGTTTCCACACAAACCCAAAAATTTTACAATTTTTTGAGAAAGGAAAACTCTGCCTTGTTTAAATCAAGTTTTGTTTCCAAGCCATGTTCCAAGAGTTTTTGGTCTTGCAACACTCACAGGGTGGCTGATTTGCATCTCATGCACAAAGCACTGCTTGGAAAAGTCAGACAGCTTGGAGACTTCAAGAGTGGAACAGGCTGAATATTTCTTGTTTTCAGCAACCAATCCAATTAAACACTATACTGTATTTTTCTATTAACTTCAAAAAAACCCCAAAAACAAACAGAAAACAGGGCAATTACCAGTATGCAGTATGCAATTACTAAAAAAATCCTGAACAGGAGCAGCAATTGTTTCTATATAATAATTATGATCATGCTCCTAAACATTTCTGTGAACTGAAATGTTCGCAAAGAAATTTGAGAATATTTAGCAAAGAGCTTCAGGCTCTTTGAAAAGCATGTTTCAAAAATATCAATCCATTGTACGCCTCTTCTCAACTTTCACAATCATATTTTAGGATGACATTAGCATTATAAATAAATATAGTAATTTTCTACCTGCAACACGTATGGAGTAATTTCAATTAATTGCAATGTAACTTTTCTACCCCTTCTTAAAACGAGTGTCACAGTGATGACAATAGCCTTTTTTTCCCCCTAAAGTATAATAATGTTCAGTTCTCCATCATTATTCAGAAGTTTTTCATAACTGTTTCCAAAACACATCTCTTGTTAGGAGGTTCATCATTCAGTATTTTTCTGTCCATAGCCTTCTAAACCAAGAAATTCTTACTCGTTACATCCAAGTAACATTTTTTACAACAGACATTTTTAGAAACCACCCTGAACACTCAGAGGAAGCAGCAAAAATGACTAAACTTCTCAGTCTCTGGGAACCAATTCTAGCACACACATGCTGCCTGAAAATTTACTACTAACTACTGTATTTTGAAGTGATTATTTGCCCAGTTACAAACTATTTCATATCCTAAACTGATGCACCAGGTTGAATTTTCTTTTAAAAATCAAAGAGATAATACAGCACAGAATTAGGTTCATATGTAAGGACCAAACAAGAATGTTTGCAAGCAAGTTGACTTCTTAGCTCTAGAACTTCCTGCACCTGCAAATCAAATAAATATGTTTGACTAAACTGTATCTTTTAGAAAATACATTTTCAGAACTGAGATCTGTTCAACCATTACTTTCTCTCAATGTTTTACTTTTTGTTAGGTTAAGGATCACTGTAGGAGTTTTCATTTCCTTATATGATATCCATATATCCATACTTTAGCTCCACCAACATAACTCTTAGTTTGTACTACTGACCAAAAGATTCATTCTACCCCATCCTCATAACCAGACTTTTTCAAAGATTGCAGGATTTTTCAACAGATTTCACAATAGATTTGTGGGAAGGGACCCACAAAGACTGCCGAGTCCAACCCTTAGGTGAATTGGGAATCAAAGCTGTGACCTTGGTGATACGAGCACTGTGCTCTGACCAACTGAGCATAAGGGGAAATAAAAAAACAAAGTAAACATTGGTTCAGTAATTCTTTGATCAAAACAAAATTGAAACTTACCTATTAACTACAGTTAATGCAAGAATTTCCTGACTATAATTACAAGACTTTATTTCAAATGTCATGCTGTATCAATGAAACATAGACATCTACTATGCCACTTTTATTAGAAAAATAGGAAATAAAATTAGTCCAATAAGTTATTTTCCATAACTCTCAATATTCACCACTAATCATTACACCTTTGTATGTCTTAACATCTTCCCTTCTTCTGTCAGGCACATCCTAATTGCATAACATTAACTACTTGTCAGTCTCTCTTATAACTTCATGACTTACTGAAATTTAACACTGACAGTCTAAAAGCATGGAAGTATGAGGTACTCATCATCAGGAAATGTCAATACTTCTGGCTGTAGCTGCAGATAACTGTTTTACTTAAGAACTTTGATGCATTTCATGATAATACCCATTTTCATAAGCTACCACCTCACGGGATTTGTTCCCTGTTACCTGATGAACACCTCCATGTTTTCTGCACCAACAATCATCAATTTTAACATTTTAATCTTGTACACCATTCACCAAGCTCAATATCACTTGTGTTCAGCCTCAAATATGAAGAATGAAATTCTCCACACATTGATTTTACCTTGTGTGCTTTCTATACCATTTGCTTAGTCCTAAAAGACCATTAATATCTATTAGTATCAATTTGTTCTTTATATTCTATCTTCTCTGAATACAAACTGGCTTTTTAACACAGCAAGACTTCTGCTTTGGCGCACTTTGCAGATAAACATAATAGCACAAACTGTTTCAGAATAATTTTTCCAAAACTCTTTCTCCCAGCAGATTCAGCTACTATGTCAAACTTTAAACACAGCATCATGAAGATTTAACAGAAGTACTGAGGGACTTCATATCTCACTGAGAATAATTTCAAGTTACTCTTCTACTTTGAAACTCAGAGTTCCCTTATGTCATCAGTGCAACAATGAACCTAACAGTATGATGATCTTGCACAGCACAATGTAACATTGGCAAAGGCTTCAGCACTGCTGGAATCAGATGGAAAAGGAGAACAAAATAAATTGAACTAATCTGAATCATTTAGCAAACTCGTATATAAAGCTGAAACTTGACGGCATAAGACAAGATCAACTTAGGGGACCTGTGCCAAAAACATCAACCGTTTCTCAGACTTTTAAATCCTGCTTTAATAAAGTACAGTACTAGGATGAGTCCTTTATTCCAAGAAGTACCTAGCATTACCAACCAGAGCAAACTGAAGATTGGCTAAGGGCAGAATATATATGATGCAGAGTTAAAATTCTAATTTTGCCTCAGTCAGGACAAAGGAATTCCAGAATATGGACACAATAATGGTGCTGAAACAATGGGTTAACAATTTTGAGGCCCAATTGGTAATTTAATCTTTTCCAGTCTTCTTAAAGGAAAAAAAAAATTTATAAGCTTTTTTTTAGGGTTTACAGTACACAGAAAGGCATAAAATCGATTTTACAAAAATTAAAATATTGAAGCAAATAATCCCCTGAAGTCCTTAGCTACTGAAGTTGATACTATACAATTTGCTGTACACTTGAAATCAAGAGCAGAACTGGGAAAGGCAGAGAAGTGCCTGAAGCACTGCAATAATTCCAGCAGCAAGTATCCATGCTGAACTTGGAAGACAACTGCACAAGAAATTTATCTACCATGAAACAGAAATTTCAGTTAACTTCTGATACTTGATTCTTTCCATTTTATACTGCCACATTATTCCACAAAATCAGAAGGTCCTGTACATCACATTAAATGTTTTTTTTCCTGTTGATGAGGCACACAAGCTCTCAATGCTCTACAATACTAGACTAGAAATCTTTAAATATTATTCCCTAGAAGGATGCTGAGAATGAACTTAATCCTGAGAATACAGCTAGCATGACTTGGAAAGTTAGACAGCTCTGTATAATTGTTGACTTCAGATGAAATCAACACACACAAACCTATTAAAAGATTCTGATTATGAAATCACTGCGAAGAACAGCCCTATTTGGGGTGAATCATTATCAGTTTTATATAACTCCTCCAGTAACTGACTTAGGCCTTTTTAGACAATAAACTTACAGTGCTTGTGAATTCTCAACAAAAAGACAAGTATGGTTTGTAAATGAGCTGATATCTAAAGAAATTTGGTGTGGTTTTTTTTAAAGAGGGTACTAGCAAAATGTTAATTTACTGCAAAAATTCCGTATCACCCTACCAATTTAAATTTTATTTCATTTTTTTAGTGTTAATTTTATTTCTTTGAATACAATGTTTAAGTATTGCACAAAATGCTTCCTGTCAGGTTATAAATACATTCCAGAAAAAAAAAAAAAAAAAAAGAGGATAAAGATTGAACGTTTAAGTTTAACTTTGAACACAACAGATCTATTGCATGGCAACTGAAATACAACCTGAGTGTATGTGTTGTAACAGCTTCTAATAACAAGTCTTTATACTATACCTATATTCATGGTACATCTCTGTTGTTATTAAGCAGGAAAAGAGAAGCCCTGTAGACTGGATAAGCTTGGAAATGACAAATATTTTTTTTTAAATTAGCTGAATATACTTTCTGGGAAGACATGTAATTATATATAAATAGCACATGATGAATCTGTGTTACCTTTTAAAATAAGCTTCCCTTCACACTTCATCTCATTTGAACATTAACTATGAACACAATTATCATACATCTGTGAAGTCATGTTTTTCATAATTTTTATGGATCTCAACAAGTACTCTTAAGAAAATTGAACGAGAATGATAGCTTCAGATAGCTGCTGTTAGGAAGACCATTAAAAAAAAAAGAGGAGGAGATTCTTGCAAAAGTGCCTCAAAAGCTTTGTTTAGTATGGTCTAGCTCATTCCTGATCCGGCTTCTTTGAGGTATCAATGTAATTCCAATAAAGCACAATAAAAATATTTTGATTTGAGTACTCTGTGTTTTTACTCATTACATTTACATGCACAACATCTTATCTGGGGGCTTGGGTGAAATAATTTAGATTCCTTTGTCAGATCTTGTTGCTGGACAATGTGGTGGTCACATTGAAAAGAGAAACATGAGCATATTATACCTGAGAAAATACATGTTTATGATAATACTGGCAATACTCATATGTCTTTCTTCACTGCAACACAAAACACTGTTGCAAATTCAGTCGTTGGGTTGCTAAACCAAAAAATGCTTATGATGAAGCAAGGAGAGCAGCACAACCCTAAGAAAAACAGATGAGGGAGAAGAGTACAGTACAAAAACATGCTCTAATTCAAGCGGAAGTTTCTGGATAAATTTAGAGCTCGTGCTCAACGACATCCCACTTGTTTTTTATATCTCTGGGTTTTCTTGGTTTTGCTGGGGTGGTTTTGTTTACATATTTTGTTTGTTCATTTATTCATATCCATGTTCTTTGGTATCCTCAGAAAATACCACTGTTTTAGAGGACAAGTCTAATGCTGGTCACCAAGAAACTAAGTATACTTAAGAGATGTGAAACTATAGGCTGAGTATCATGATAAAAGTAATAAAACCAACACGGTATTTCCATCCATGTATTTATTTATCACTGGCATTTTCTAGATGGAAGAGTGAGAAGTAATGAAGAAGACAAAAGAAGTGAGAACCTGGACAGGGAAAGGCCTGTTCAAGGAGCTGATGAGAGCAGAATATTCTACAACAAATGTAAGAGGGGAAACGTGGGTTGTTCACACCAAGACCTTGTACTTTTCTCTCCTACCTCAACTACAACAATACATAATCCACCTCAAAGACACTATAAAAGAATAAGATAGTACATACTATAAGAATCAGAACACTGATGTAGATCTGTTAAATGCTCACTGTTCATAACAGATAGGAGTTCTTATCTTTAAGAACCATGTTCTTAAAACTGTATTTTAAACAGAAAGATAAATAGTGAACTATGAAATTCTGTCATATACCATTTCTCTCCATTGATTTTAATACAGGAGAAGTATTTTTCAATATAGTTGCTACTGCTATTGCCACTATTACCCATAATAAAAATGAACATTTGCCTGTATCTAACTGCTTTAAAAAACAATGTGACTTTGACATGAAATTTGTAAATACCTGACTTGTTCTGAAAGAAATACAGGGTTTTTTTTTTCTTTGAACTATGTATTTTTAAAATATTTTGAAATATTTAAAAAATATCTCTTGCTTATAGAGTGAAAGTATACAATACAAAAAACATAAAACCCTCCCCACAAGCAAGTATTCAAGCTCCATTTTTCTTTTCCCCAAAACAGAAAAATTAAGCAAAGAAAAACAAACAAACAAACAAAAAAAACCACCTCAAAAAAACACCCAAAACACTATAACAACAAAAAGGACAAAATTTGAAGTTTCAAAAGTGAGGTAATTTGTTATTTTTTTATATCACAAAAGCTTTGAAAGAAACTTCAGAGCAACAAAGACTTTGGCAGACAAGAGTATTCTGCCAGGCCATTCCACACATGGGTTGACTTGAAACAGAAAGCCTCTCACAGCCCCAGATGTGCATAACATTTAGAACAGAGGAAGAACAAACCAGCCAATTTCAATTGCTAAATAGCACACAAGAATATGAAAATGTCATCTAGTTGCACAGGAGTCCAGATTCAGAATAGAATTTTACGTATTTAAACTAGTCATTCTCCATGTGGACATTTTGATTTTCAGTTAAGCTAAATTGGGAAAATGTAATTGAGGGACACATTCAGCTGACATACCTGAGTACCAATTTTGTTTTCTCTGTGTAACAGAACACACAGACAATAAAGTCCATACTAACTATCACTTTTTTTTTTCCTAAACCTGTCACATGTATTTTTCAAAGAACCTATTTTCATGCAACTTTTCCCCCTACCGCTTCAAAACCTGCATTTATATAACCTCTAGGTGAATACACAGGTCCATCTACTATAGTCATCTACAGCACAGTGGCACCCATACATGGAATAAAACTTACTTTTCCAACAGTCTTTTTTCCCCAGTGTGATTTTCACATTACTTTAAATGATACTATGTTCTTGAAAAGCATACTCAGAATAATAGCTAAAATAATAAAAACTTCTTTTGAGGAAAGAAAACAAATCCAATAAACGCCTACCTGAACCCACTGGAGATGAACCAACACTAAGACTTTGTAAACTTCCATTCCTGAGCAAAGTTGGAGATTTTTGAAGACCAGAGCTTGTCACACTTCCTGCAGCAGATGCCACAGATGAAGTTGGGGAAGCAGAAGAAACTGAAAGATGGGAAAGACTTTCTTGACTTTTATTTCCTTTAGGTCTACCAGGCCCATGTTTACTTTGCTTATTTCCTTTCCGTTTCTTCTCTGTTACAGTTTCTTCTTCTATTCCAGAAGTTTGAGCTCGTTTGTATGCTGTAGAAGTAAGGCTTGAATTACTTATGTCTCCAGGTGAGCTGTCAAAGTTTTTAGATTGAGAAAGAGCTGCTGCTGATGAAGGGAGACCAATTAAGGAAGTGAAACAATTGACTCCTCCCTCTTGGCTCCCAGCCTCTCCTTTATGTACATCTTTGGTTGAGGAAGCCTGTTGAGAATGCGTGAAACTGTCACTTCGCAGATCTGTGTCTGTAAAACTCAAAAAATCTTGGGGAGACTGAACTGAACTTCCAGAAGATGACTTTATGCTCCCAGGAGTGCCCAAAAAGCTTCCTAAGAAAAGAAAGAAGTACAATTATGTTTAGGCCTGTAGTTGATGAAAACTTATGGGAAGTATTACAATCTTAGAATAAAAACATTTAATGTGAAAGGACTTTACGAACAGTTTTACCAAGAGCTAAAGAATTTTTTAAGTAATTCATTGGTTCTCCTGCTGATCTTCTCTTTGCTGGATATGAGTCTCAGATATGATTTCTGTCTGAGATTCAGATTTGCATCTGGGGCACAAACAAGGTAAAAACGAATAAAAGGAGAATAACAACTTTGTTGCTTAGGCAACTTTAACATCCATATTTTGAAGCCATAACAAACACTTGATGCAAATTGGAGCAGGTTTTCTTTAACATATACATATATAAAAAGAAAGCTGACAGAAATGTGCTATGATCAAATATACATGTGCTGGCAATCCTCCTTACCATTATACCTAAAATCAAGGGTCTGACATAGGTCAAGGGAAAAACAATTGGGCTTAATTCTCCCTGGCTGAGGAGTTCCACAGAAAACATATTTTTCAAAAGTACAAGAGAGAAAGTGAAAAACAGTGTATAAAATTGGCATTTTAAGACTTCTTTAGCACTGTCACAGTACCATAAAGATCTTTTGTGTAATAGAATTACATTCCTTCTTCAGTATTTTGAATGCAGTCACTTCATCACTGTGTTAGTGCATTCAAGGCAGAAAATGAAGCACTCTTGGGAAATACGAACATCTACTTGCACTGAAATTCACTAATTTTATGTGTGGGTACTGTTTCACAGAATTCAGACCGATGACAACATCAAGAAAGTATTCCTAAATATGACATTAGGTATAAAAAACCCATTCCTTTAAAAACTAGTGTTTTATCATTAGGTCTCCACTACACATTGTTGAGAATTCCATTTAAAATACAATTTACATAAATGCAGCTATTAAAAAAAATAAAATATCATTGTTTAGTGTTTTAAATAAGTTATATCAATTTCACTTAATGCAGCCCAAAAGAAAACAAATGCACATAGTGAAGATGTATTTTGCCATCTGCAGTAAGATTTTTCTTTAAATAAAGAATTCCTTCTTTAAATGAAGGCAATTTTGAGTTTTGAGAATTTAAACAAACAAACAAACAAAAACCTCTTTTCAAGCAAAATAAACTTGAAATATTGAAAGAGCTCAAGACAAATTTACAAGTATTCACTGCATAAATAAACTCAAAGGAAAATCAACATCACAAAGCATAAAGGACAGTCAGCTACTAGACAACAATGAAAATTACTAAAAATTACTTTACAGAAGGCCTAGTTCACTATGTTTCCAAATAACATGTTATAATAATTAAAGAATTTTTAAAAAGCCTTTTTGATTTTTTAATATTTTTTTCAACTCCGACATAATAATATTTGCTTTTTAGAAGTGTTCATAGTGCATGTAGTGGCTTTTAGCAAGTTCAAAAAGCAAAAGATTTTACCTCAGGTATTAAACCTCACATATTTTTTACATACTCACCTTCAGTTTATATATTTCAATGACAAAACAATTAAGTAGAAAGGTCTTTCACTCTGAAGAAAATAGTACACTTTAGATGTCTGCATCTTGAAAAATTATTGAGGGGTTAATGCATCCTATGCATTAAGTAGCCCAGTTCTGTTCTTTAGCCAGTGCACTGTGTGAAAAACCATCAGTATTACTCCCTTAAAGAGCTAAGATCTCTACACTCAAAATTCATATTGAAGTTCACCCCAGACTAACTTTCTGGCACATAAAGACACTCCTGTTTGCAGCTAAAGAGAATACCTTGACAATCTGAATAAAAGCATCAGTTCTGCCTTTTAAAAATGTACAACCTTCTTTTTCATGTTATAGCAGCAAACATTTTTACCCTGAAAAAAGTTGGGCTTTTCCTATAAGTAAAGTAACATTCTCAGTATTGAGGATAAAAGATGAACTACTTTTCAAATTCTGCTTACAAAGAATTTCTAATTCATGGCAAAGCAGTTGTGTTACAGCAGAACAATCAGTACCTTGCTGAAAAGGGCTAGCTGCAGTCACAGTTGTTCCTGGATTTCTTCCAGCACCAGGCTTTCTTCCCCTCTGACCTGAGCTGTGACCTGCAGATTTCTTCCCTTTGCTCTCTGACCCTCTAGCCTCTGAAGAATCTTTTCCACTTGCAACGTGTGTAGGAACTTCCTGGAAATTTGCATTTGTAAATCGAGCTGAGGTATCTTCCAACCGCTTCAAGGAGCCTGACATGGAGTTGTTGCTAGTGCTTGTGTATGTCTGGCATTGTAAAAGAGAGAAGAAATTAAAGAAGCAAGTCGCACAAAAGACTGTAACAACTGTTTAAAGGAACTCATCCTTTCAAACAAATACAGATGTGTTCAAATACTACTGTAACTAGAAACAGCAGGAATTACAGCAGCTGACCTGTAAAGATTCAAAGTACATAAAACATCAGTTTGTGGGAAAAAATGCATAATGGCTTTGGTTAAAATTTTTACTTCACTGAGGTAAATGAAAAAATCTCATGGGTATGGTCTTTATAGTCTATTTAAATAGGATATTGTTATTTTATACTTAAAATTAAAAATTAGAAAATAAACTTTTAATGCTTCTCTGAGCACACAATTTTTAAGCCTTTTTTGTTAAACTGGAAATGTTGTTCCATCAGCAGCGGAACTGCTGAAGGTGTCAGAACCAAAGAACTTGCATTTTTAAGACTTTATAGCCTCAACACCAAACCAAAATCAGCTCCCTGGCAGGTGAACCATCCCCCATTCATCCAACTCCTTAAGAATCATCAAGTAAAGAAGACACATGAGAGAGCTGACCAAGACACACTTCAAACCCGCTGACAGGTACAAAAACGGGTTCTGGAGCTCCAAGTGCAAACTTCTTCCTCAACCCCTACCCACCCCCAAGAATTCTGGCCCTTTTCCTACACACATACATTCCCCACAGGGCTTTCAAACATTTCATCTTCAGGTCCATTATTTATTTGTCTGTTAAATTTTACCAGAATTGCTCCTATTGGTGAACAACAGTCAAAAGAGGTTTCACAGAAAGTAATTAGGTGGGCTGGGAAACTGCATGCACAACATTAGGAAACAACACAAGGGAATATTATTGTTCTCATGACTGAAAAAAATGTGGAGTTGTGGTAACATAATTTTAATAACATAAGAAAGAAAACAAAAGTGAAATCAGGAAAAAGGAAAAAAAAAAAGCTACTGTTATTTGTACTCAAGCCACCTAGTAAAATAGCTGTTTAAAGCTTCTTAAAAAAATATGGATCAAACTTAGAAGCTACTCACTCATCTGTATAAATGAGCTTGTCTGTTTTTCAGTTCTTTACAGAACAGAATTTAAAACATATATACAGTTATCTCCATTGAAGACCACACAAATACATGCCTCTTAAAATTGAGCACACACACATATTTTCCCTGCCCCGAGTGGGATGCTTGCTGAGTTTAGCCCTACAACAAATGTTTCTTCATCTTTACATAAAGCTTTGTACAGCTGCTATACAAGGTTTTCCATATTTTACTAAAATACCTAAGACATTTACATAAACTTTACTTTTCAGTCGGAAATGACAGAAGACAACTAAATATACAGGCTTTGAGGAAAGCAAATATTTCAATCTATTTGCATACCAAGCCAGGCAATGACAAGTAGGCACAAGTGCTGTGATTTGGTTTGACTGCAAGCCTGAATCCCACTCCTGGCAGGTTTTGAAGAATATACACACACAATACAGTTCTGCTTTGGAAAATTTTGCTCCCACAGTTATTTGTGTTTCAGAAGGTGCTATAAAGTACACTGAAATCTACATGCTTACTCAGAGAATCTAAATGAACACTAACATGATGAAATATACCCTAAGCACAGAGAGCTACTGTCATTTTCAAGCTCTCCATCTATCACTCTGTGCACCCTGAAGACTTACACCATCCATCTGCAACAAGTCTTAAAACTTCTGGGGATTTATGGTAAACATGCAATAATCAGTCTTGGTATACATAGTACGTTCCAATGTTTGAGTGGCCTTTAGCCCTATGCAGATGCATAAGGCAGTACCCTTGCACAGAGGGGAAGGACCATGGCAAGTAATTCTCCACAAAAATGCATGGTAAAAAATGGCATGCTCTTACAAGATGGTAAGAGCAGAGTCTGAGCAAAAACCAACCAACCCAAAAAAACCCCAAAACAATCACTGGGTTTTGCATGGCCAGGTTTTGGTAGAGGGGAGGCTATAGGAGGTGCTTCTGTGAGAAGCTGCCGGAGGCTTTCTCCACATCCAGCAATTCCATCTGGCTCCAGGACCAACCCAACACTGGCCAGGGCTGAGCCCATCAGAAATGATGGTAACACCTCTGTGACAACACACTGAAGAAGGAAAACAAAAAAAGGGTTATTGGGAAGATGTAACTGTGGCCAGAGAAGAGCAGACCAAGAACGTGTGAGAGAATCAACTCTGCCGACCCCAAGCTCAGTGAAGAGAGGGAGGAGGTGCTCCAGGCACCAGAGCTGAGATTCCCCTGCAGCCCATGGTGAAGACCACGATGAGGCAGCTGTGCCCCTGCAGCTCATGGAGATCCATGGTGATTCAGAGATCAACCTGCAGCCCATAGAAGAAACCCACACCAGAGCAAGTGGTTGCCTGAGAGGAGGCTGTAACCCCATGGAGTAGGCTCCTGTCAAGACTTGGAGACCTGCACAGAGAGGAGCCCATGCTGGAGCAGGTTTCCTGACAGGACTTGCGACCCTGTGGGGGATCCACACTGAAGGCAGGCTGTGACTGAAGGACTGCAGTGATCCTTGTTGCAGAAGACTGTGGAGAGGAGTCACCCAATGATGGACTCACGATGGAGAAGTTCATGAAGGACTGTCTCCCATGGGAGGGATGCTGGAGCTGTGGGAGGACTCTTCTCCTTAAGCAGCTGCAGTAGCAACTGGTGATGAACTGATCATAACCCTCACTGCCCATCTCCCCACACTGCTGGAGGGAGCCAAAGCACAAAACGTGAGACAGAAGCTTTTTACCAGTTTAAAGTACTGGTGCTGATGGCTCTTCCCAACTAAGAAGATGGGCAGAAGAAGAGGCACCAAAGAATTCAAATTATTAAGTTATTGTAGTTCTTCTTAGAACCTTCTGTATCTATGTCCCAAAAGTGAAAAAATGTAGTGCTACTACATTAATCAAAAAGTAGTCAGGCATTTCTTATTTCAAGCTTTTTCAAACTTTACTGATTCAGACTGAACAACCTTTGCTGCAACATTACGGAGATGCACAAATGTGCCTCTCAAAATAGCACAGGCTGGAACCTCAGTAAAACTTCTTGGAATTAAATTCTGCAAAACTCACAGAAGGTAAATTCAGTTTATCATGCAGCCTTTCATGTTTCTATCTAAAGAAACCACTCATCCAGATAAAAACATGCTTTAAGACATCACCTACATAAATGGTCACTACCACTGTATTTACAAAGGTTTAGCATCTTTAAAAATGAAAACCAAATTTTGTTTCAAATTTCAGTTCCCCCCTTAGGAACATTATGGTAGCAGAAGTGATTATATAATGTGATAAAGTCATGAATTCAATAAAAGAAAGACTGCTGTGAAACAAGAGATCAGGTTCAAATCAATTCCAGCAACTCTGTGTAAAAGGACACATAAAAGTGATGCATTAATACAATATTCTGAACCAAATAGCCACCTTAGAAAAAAATAAAGATTGTTTCATTACTAAAATTTCAACCTTTTGAGGAAAGCATTTTGAGTTCATAACCTAGAAAAGTAAATGCATGTAACTAGTGTTAAAGGGACTTAGGAAAAAAAAAACTAACTGAAGGAACTAGCCACTATAAAAAAAAAAATTACTTCCATATATCCAGTAGATACTTTTTAAAATAGCATAATCACACTTAGGAACCTCTGAACACCAATTTTCCAATAAAAACACCAATAAAAAACTGAACACCAATTTTCCTGATTATTTGAAGCACTATATAAAAAAAAAAGGCAATGAATGAAGCAAACATGTTAGGTAAAGTAAACCCACATGCAAAAGATTAAATTAAAAAACTAAAAGGTCATAATGATATTCAAATTCCACAATTAATGTTCTGCTTTATTTTAATTAAGTTACAATTTAAGTTCTAGAATTAAAGATTTTCTGTTCAGTGTTTGCTCTAGCTCACCCTTGTCATAGGAGTAAACCTTGTAATTAGGAAAAGGATAAGGAGGACAAAGCAGTTAGAAATATGCTTAGCAGAAAAACAGAACCCAGCTGTGTCTTTAGCATTAAAAGCATATTCTATTAGGCAGGGCACAGAAGATAATCAATATTTCCATATATTTTCTTTAACTTTTATAAAAATACACAGTATTTTTAATAAAAACTTAGGATGATTAGATAATCAAAGTACAAGAGGGATGTAATTCAAGAAAGATAAGATCATACATAGTACAAAACCTAAACAAAGGTTGCAAAATTTGAAGAAGTTTCCACACAAGTTTCCATGAAGCCTCTCTTACATGCTACAAATTTCAGAAGTTGTCTCAGAGTCAAAAGGAGTAAGTTTAGGGCAAATAAATCAAATTAAATAACCAATCATGTGGACCAGTCAATACTACTCAAAGTGTTCTACAACCTAATTTCAATAGAAACAATCACTGATTGCAATCTCTAATTGCTCTTAAATCAAACCAGCAAAGTGGTAAATTGACTCTACCTTTCCTTCCTTTTTTTTTAATAGAGTTATTGACAGTTTCAGAAAACCACTAAGTCTCACTTGACACAACAGCATCAAAGAGAATACAGTAGAACACAAAACAAGACTCTTAACACAAGTGTGAGCTACAAATAATGGGATGGTAGCAGGTATGAATTCTCAAATTAATAATCTTACTATTGAGAATTGAGAATAAAGAAATATGCAAAGCATACAAAAAATCTAACTTTCTTGGAGATTATTTTTGAAATTGATACCACTAGTTGAGAGAATTCCAGAGACCAGAGACAGTTGGTATTCCAATCATTTCACCCCATCCTGATGAGGTCTTGGTGTACCATACACAAGCATGCATTTGTTGAATGTAACACCTCAGCAACCAAAGCACACACAGTTAACACAAGGTTCAACACCCTTGCTAAAACATGATGACTTGTGTACTAAGCACAACGCAAGTCAAACTGTTAACTCCCTGACTCTGATGTCAAACATCCCCACATCAATGTGGCATGTTTTTTACAACTTTGAAATCAGAAAACCCATTTCTCAATAGTGCTGCCCACTCTCTAATGCCAACACCAGTGTCATCTTATTGGTGAACAGCAAAAGTGATTCTCACTGAGTACAATGAGAACTGTCATTATTTAGCCCTGTATGTTGCTGCTGGAATTAGGTATTTTCTAATACCTAGTTACATCAACATCAACAGGAAGGAAAGGTCAGAGAACCCAACAGAACAATCTGCTAATAAGGCACATAAATATAAGTATATAAAGCGTGAGCTGCAATTTCCTAACTATCAGTTTTAAATGCTTACAGGTTCAGGGTCACCTCAGCATACACAAGTGAATTTTGAAGGAAAGACTTCCTAAACCCTCTCAAATTATTAAATATACCTCAATTAAGTAAAATTCACTGGAGTATCACTGGCACCTGACTCACAATTGAAGTACAAAACTCTAAGACTTTCTCCATATGGCAAACCTCCAAGTATTTTAGGATTTTACATCACAGGAAAAAATACCAAAAGTTATAGAATTTATGCCATTATAAAGCCCCTGTATATATAGTGGAATGATTACATCATGAAATTTTGACATAAGTAACTGAAGTGGAAGAGGAGAAAAAACACATTGACTTACTTTTTCTGTAGTTACAGTAAGAGATGGAACCAAAGATGGTGAGGACTCCGACTGCTTCTTATATTTTTGCTTGTGTTTATCTTTCTCTTTATATTTCTAGAAGTTGTAAAAGACAATAAAAACTAAGTTCAGCTTCACCTTTAACATAACCCATTCTATACTGCATCAAGTGTTAGCAAAATTGAAGAGAGATGGCAATAATGTCCTGTGCTATTTGGAAAACAAATTAATGTTTTGAATGTTTTATAACATAATTTTATAAACACAAACCCAGTATTTATATTTGTTTTTAAAGTGCACAAACTGAAATTCTTCAACTATAACCAGCATTTATGAATGCACTTCTGTTACTATAACCCATCTTTACAATAATCATTTAACAAAAGAAACTGGATTAAAACCAGGCACGTGGCTTCTGTTTCAACGACCTTCATTCATTTTCCACCAAAGATTTCTATCTTCCTGCATCTCTGCAAAAAAATATCTGCAGTATTTTTTGTTGGGATACTAATGTAAATTAATGCAAGGTTTTAGCTTTGGCTCCCCTACTGACATCTCCATGCATAAGAATGTGAAATCTGATTTAGATTTCATTTCCAAAAAGGGGACATACATTTTACGGACTAAATAAGTATTTTCCATGGTAAACTGAATAAAATATCAAAAGCTATACAAATCAAATGTGCTTCCTAAAAGACCTGAGAACACAATCAGTTTTGGGGTGCTTTTTTAATTTGTATTTTTTAAGCATGAATGAAGCATTGGCAGTGTGAACACAATTGTGCCAACAGAGAGAAAATAACCTCTTATAACAAAGCCCTTATAACAAGTCTTTCATACTTGCCGAAATCAATTTTGGAGGATTACAGAATCAGACCCAAACTGTATGTCTGAATAGTTTAGACAAATACTTAACAAAAATAGCCAGTCTGACAAAACTAACAATTAAACTTAAAACACAGAAATTCAGTATTTTTTCCAGTCTGATCATAAACAAGTAATTTTTTCCTTAGCAATGTAATATGGTTTATTTAGACAGTCAATGTCAGAAGATGCAAAGAAATTGCAGCTGTGAGAGAAAGTTACTTATAAGCTACCGTCACTCAAGTATCTTCTCTCTTTAATTATGCATTTGTGCAATTTTTGTAAACTAACACAAAACTCTGCAGAACAGCACAATGTACGGCTATTTGTTCAGACTGCTTCTCCAGAGACCTAGTAAAAAATGTGCATATATATGGATTGACACAAGGGGTTTAAAAATCCTATTGAGCAGCTTGAAAAGATGTGTAAGTCTGAACAGCCATATGAAAACTCAGTAACTGCTTTGAATCTTAAAAACCACCCCCACTGATCTTTTCTCTATCAAAATGATTGTCCAGACTTTCAAAAGAACATCATTTGTTCAACAGCGACTGCACAAGCACTCTCACCAAGCACCAAGACAAGATGCAATACCTGCATACTCTATTCAGGTATGGCCAAGTACTACCTTTCTATTTCTGTCACAAGGGGAAAAATATTGGAAACTTATTTCATGGAATCAGCCTGAGAGAGCAAGAGAATGGGTTCTCCAATTCTCTAGTAAAGTAGAATCAGTCAACTGACACCCTAGATGCAAAGCTGAGAGCAAAACACTTTTATCTCAACCTTTATGAACTGTAAATACCACGTGACTGATTCAGAGATCACCTTGTCTCTAACCAGCCCAAATCCCTTTAACTAAACTAATTTTGCCAGGAATGAAATATAGTTTAATTAAGAAAGTTCATAAATCAAGTTAAAAAGCCATCAGCACCAAAATATTATGTACAACTGTACTTGATAGATACGATATATAAAGTGTGTGTGTGTGTGTGTGTGTGTATATATATATATATATACACACACAGTATATAAAATATATAAAGACAGGTACACTTTAAAAAGTTGACAGGGATTTCTATGCTTGTGGGTTTTACAAACTCAAGTGAACTTGGGGGCTTTTTTCCACTCTGCCACATGGATAGAAATATGAAGTTTTTCCCTTCATAATAAAGTGAGAAGGTGTCATAGTTACAATGGCATACACCATAAGGTAGGTTTTAAATTTTTAAAACCTAATATAGGCTTGTTGAAGGAGCTTTAGATGAGGGAAGTTGTGTTTGTTTTCTTTTATGTTTTTCTCAAGGGGAGGTTCTTTGTTTGTCTCTTTTTAGACCTGGAAAACACATTTGAAAGGAAAGTAACTACTATGGAGAGGAAGGATTCAAATGCATTGCACAGTCTTTTCAGTAACATCTTAAACGTAACAGTCCCCAAAGTGCTAAACAAACTAACAGAAAAGCAAGCAGGAATCAAGGAAAAACAGAAGCCATCTACACTCAGACTGCCAAGTTATCTATCAATTCTGTTGATACAAAAGACCTTCACCAGTGCCAAGCTACCAAGCTTAGCACATCGTCAATGAATGTGCTTAGAAAAACTTGAGCAATAATTTCATTGAACCCCAGAGAAGCTTCAAGAAGGAAGCTATGGAACGGCTAACCACTACCTGACTTCCTTTGGCTTTCATCATTCAACTGGGAAATTCAAATCATCTTAAATAATTCTTTTTATTTATAATTTTGGAGCCAAGGGGCAACGACTTAAATACACTTTAAGATTAAACTTCACAACAGTAGCAGTAAACAATAAGAAACTGTAAAATTAACATGTTTTACAATCTTTTCTATTGACTTTCTAGTATTCTTTTACTTCCAGTGTTAATTCCATCTATAAGGCAAAAAACATAAAATTCTGATCAAAGGAACACTTAGGAGGACTTCAAATTACATTTTGTAATGTACTGAAATCAAGAGTAGTCCCTACACATAAGGAGGTGTCCAGAAGTACAAGGGACACAAAAAGAGCAGGAAGAAAGTGTCTGGAAAGAATACGCTTGATTTCTGCAAAGTGAAGCATCAGCAACCACACTGAATTCCTCTCCCAGATCCAAACCATCAGGACAAACTTTGCCAGGACAGCTCACCAAGTTTACAGCTTTCCACTCAAAGTCACTGCAGGGAGGGGTAACCCACCCAAAGGCTTCTGCATGCAAATATCTAATTCATAAGGTATCTGCTGTCCTTAACTCTACATCTCCTCCTCCTGTTATATCTCCTCTCAACATTTTTCCTAATTTTTTCTCTTCATTCTCTTTTTCCTTCCCAAGGAAAGTCGAGAAGTGCTATTTCTGAATATGAATTAACTCCAAGCGCAAACAACATCGAAGAACTGGAGAACACTGCAGGAAAATCTCGGAAAGAAATGCTCAGCTTTTCTACTGATAAGAATAAAAAATTCAACAATATGCTGCTGAGACTGCTGAAGAGACATAGTTCCCACAAAATGACTTCTTGCAGTTGCACCCTCTTCTACCACAAAGATGCATAAAAAGTTTAAGAAGAGTTCTGAAATATCCACTTTGGAATTCAGAAAAGGATTAACAAAGGGACATGAATTCCCACAATATTTAACAAATATGACAGCTTTCAATCAAGTCTGTCTCAAAGGCTACACAAACTAACCATCTTCCCTACTGTCAGAAAAACAACGAACTATTAACTCCTCATGGACAACTCTGCATGCTTCACTTTTGTAAGATCTCTATTCAGTCACAGCTCTATAAAAACTCCAAAAAACATAGCAACAGCTCACCAAGATAAACATTCATCCATAAAACCACATGGGAACCCCCCCAGTCTAGGGAAGGTAATGATATCAAATGTCTGATCTTTTACAAGCTTTACTGTAAGGAAAATAAAGAACAGAAATTATTCTTAACAAGGACTGAAAATAATACTGCCAGTGAGTGAAAGCCAAGGGAGCATTAAGGCAGAATGCACATATCCTATGGAAGTATTTGCATCCTTAGGAATGAGTTCAGATGTTCCAAACTCCTGATAAATGCAATCTGTACATTCTGTAAAACAAAGATCTAGCAGAAGACACAATTCCAAGGAAGAATATATTTAAAAAAATAAAGCGCCAACGACAAAATTGACAAAGTAAACTTTTATCTTGGTTCACAAGTAAGATAGCTCAGCAGACGAGATTTGAGCAGCTCCTGAAATCTTTCTTACTGTAAGAAAAATAAGGCATGATTGCCATGCAGCAATTGGGTAGGCACCTGTAACAATATTCATCCTGAACAAAGTGAAGAGACTGGATTTATAGTGCAGCCAAATGCCAATACAGAATGCCTCAAGTTCACACATCATGATTAATCAGAAAGCTTTATTTCTCACCAGGGATCTCATTTTTGGCTTTTGTTTCTTACATAAAAAATTATGTGATCCCACCTTAACTCCAACAGCTACATGTTGCTAGATAAAAAAAATAAGGTGCAAGATTTCCGGAATTCAACAGCACCTCCTGTGCACTGCTTTCTTGTAGAGCAGGGGGCAGGGGAATGAAGATGGGGAAGGAAATACATTCTGATTGCTTCTATTTCTCCCACAAATATTCAATTTATACTACTACATAATTCAATCTAATCATTACATAATATAACTTTACAAATACACTTTGGTTCCAAGTCTTCATTTTTTAAGTTTATTTACCTGTTTTATTGCTCTGAAGATCAGCACTTACTAATTCATTTTCTTTAACTTACTTTCAGAGAAACATTTGTCAGAGGAGTAAAAAAGACCAGCATCTCATCAAAATATCAAATTAAGGATACATATGTAACTACATTTTAGCTCTGATCTGTTACCAGCAGAAGAGATGTTATAAAATGCATCTTTTAAAACTGTGGACTTGGATGTTTGGGAAAAAAAATAATACAAGTGACGAGTAGTTCACTTCTAGTGAATTAGAATTTCTTCTAGTAGGGAAGAAATGAATGAGTTCAGCTTTTCTTTTAAATGGCATTAATAATTCAAAATATTTCCACATGGAAGTATCACTTAACTCGTTGAAGGTATTTACACCTATTTGCAATTCATTTTTGACTCAGGAACACACAGCCCTCTTGAAAGGGATTTCTAGGGGAGTTTATTTGATTAAAATACATTCCAAAGTTCAGCATTTAACAGTTCACTGATAAAAAGGAAGAAAAAGGTTTTCTGACCCCACTCTCACCTTTCTCAGAGTGCTTAGCTTGTCAGACCTCCCATCTGCCCACTGAAACTGCTGAACAGGAGCAACAAAAAACCAAGTGGACAGTTTTCTGTTGTTTTAGTGAGCTACATTAGTTCTGCATAAGAACATGAAAGATGGACAGTAACAGGCACAAGAGACAGATGCAGAACAGAGAAGAAGAGCTCACAGGCTCAGGGAACAAGAGACTAACTTCTGTTTTGGAAGAATTAAAACACATGCACACTATCAGCAACCACCAGTGCTTAGTCCTTCAAGACCAAACTGCTTAGGATGACCTTGAATTACTGCATCTTTATGCTTTCTCTGTTACAAAAATCTTTATCCTCCACTACCTTTGGCTGTTCCAAGCTTTTCAACCTCAACAACATTTTAAAATCCACTTTCCTTATTGATTATTGTAAGAAAAATCACCTGAATGCCTAAATCCCTAATTTTTAAGCTGCTGTTTGACTTCCTCAAATAATTCCAATGTACCAGAATGTTCTATAAGTACAGAGCACTCATATCAGTTATTTTGTCATTTATTGATTTTCTGCAGTTTGTGTCACCAAAGACTGTAAATCCTGAGCTGTCACATCACCACTAACATGCTCAGTGGAAAGCTGAGCATAGTTCTTGCTCATCCCAAATAAGAGGCCAGATCTGCTTGGCCTCTTATTTGGGACTAGTAGCTATTAGTAATATAATCATAATAACAATTCCAGAATGAAAAATAACCACAGTCCCCAAAATTCAAACTCAAATCCTAATTTATCTTATTTTTATAAGAACAGGCCTTGTTCTTATAAATGCTAGCCATCTAGCTAGCATTTTAAACACTATAACCCACAGCAGAAAAATTGAGTGCAGCAGCAGGTTGCTGAAATCACAGTAATTAAAGGATACAGGCAACAGATAGTTTATAGGGAGATTTAGGACACTACTTGCCAGCATTTTTCATACACATATAGCTCTAAGAATAACACTTGTTCTTAAAAACCACTTCCTGATTAAATTACTTCAATACTCAAAAGCCTCACTTAAATACAGGAATAATGGTCATAATTTTAACAGTCAATGGTAAAAAGACTCAAGAATCAATGATAAAAATACCATCCAAAGCTTCTACGAGGTGCAAGACTACCAACTCTTATCCAGAATGAGCTATTCCTTTGGTATTTAACACTAAAATGCATTGCTTCTGTTATTTGCACAGTTTAATATTAATTGTTAGTAATGGATATGTAGTGCTGAACTTGAGTAGCACTTTATAACTTCAAAAATGGTGCAAGATTAACTAAATCAATGCAACTATGTATTGTCAGTGCTCACCTTCATTCATTCCTATAAAAATCCCAAGTTTAAATTATGTGTTATGTTACATACTATGAAATGCTCCACTGTCTGCAAGGTAACTTAAGATACCTGTCAAATATATATCAAGAAATAGGCAAGCAGAATGGCATACAGAAGGAATCCATTCAGTTCTGTCTCAGTCAGCTTAACATCCTAGATCACCTTTAACTACAGATGGTCTACCAGAACCCAAAACATGCTAGGGGTGAAATACACAACTTCATAAACAAGTATCCAGATTACCTTCTAGAAACTGTTACAAAGTCAAAGTACTAGTAATCTTGTATTAATCCAGGATCCAAAACCAAGAAAAAGTTATTTCAAAACACTTTTTACTTCAGCATCTCCCGGAGTATACCTATAGAATTGAAATCATGCTAGTTGTGAATGCTATAGTTCATTTACTTTACCTAGTTGGTGTGGGGCTGTTTTTTGGATTTGTGCTGAAATCAGTGCTGATAACACAGGAATGTTTTCATTTTTGATGAGCAGCCCTTATAGAGGGCCAAGGCCTTTTCTGCTTCTCGCCCCACCAGCGTGTGGGCTGGAGGTGCACCAGAACCTGGGAAGGGACACAGTCAGGACAGCTGACCCTAAATGACCAAAGCTATCCCATGCCATATGGCATCATGCTCAGTATATAAAACTTAGGGAAGAAGAAGAAAGGGGGGATGTTCAGCGCCACAGCATTTGTCTTCCCAAGTAACAGCTACAAAGCGATGGAGCCCTGCATTGCAGGGAATGCCTGAACACCTGCCAGCCCGAGAGAAGTGGTGAATGAATTCCTTGTTTTGCTTTGCTTGCATGCATAATTTCTGCTTTACCTATTAAACTGTCTTTATGTCAACCCACAAGCTTTTTCACTTTTACTCTTCTGATTCTCTACCCCATCCCGTAAGAGAGGAGAATGAGCAAGTGGCTGTGTCAGGGTGTGCTGCTGGCGAGGGGTTTTATTTTCTTTCACAGTAAAAGTTAAAGAATAAAATGTGTACTTTGAGATGGAAAAAGAGAGCTGCAACCTAGGCAGACTTACAAAATTCTACATCTTGCAGTGTAGTTTTTGGGTACGCATGAAGTGATATGTTTGTCAATTTGATTTTATAATAATTAATTAATCCCAGCTGGCAAGCTTAAACTATTGAGGTGTTTGCTAATGTACACTAAAAGCATTACTTTTTTTTCAGTAATGTATATGATGTTTTACTGTAAGGTTAAAAAAATATGAGGTAGTCAAATCAGTAATTCCATTATAATCTTGAGAATTGAGAAAAAAAGTTCCTACTTTTTCTCTTATTAAAGTAGAAGAAAATATCAATCAAAATGAGCTTATATTCTGATGGTTTCGGTTTTGGGTTTTTTTTTGACCTCCACAAGAGACCATTGTGCTGGTGCCAGCTCCAGTAAATTTCATGTTGTTGATTATCAGGATGACAGTTGTATACACAGAAAACAGTATAAGTTAACAGAGAATTTTAGCGAACAACAAGTCAAACAAGATTGTCACCTTTCCTCTTAATCCTGCAGATAAAAATATCTATTACTAAATATACTCAGATGGAGCAGCTTTCTAATGAAGTTTTGTTTACACAGCCACAAGCTGTCAGTATTCCAAAACAGTTAGACTTTCAACAGAATTTGACACAAAGAGATGTATTAAAAAAGAAAAATCTACACTCCTACATAAGTCAATACAGAACAGGTGCCCAAAAAGAGAAAAGCTATTCATTGGCAACTAGAGAAAAGACTGAAGGATGAAGACCATCCCCCTTTTTGAGCTCATGGAAGCCACACAAAAATTCAGTTTTACGAAACAGGAACTGGGTTCAGCATCTTAGACAGATATTAGTATATCTATACACTGTGATACGTGTTGTTTATATTTATACACCAGCTTTTTGAGGTGTTCTAGAAGCGTGCTTCTTTCCCTCTGACTGAATAGAATTTTTAACACAGATACACATCACCATTAGCATCTATACCACGTGGTTCTTATTCAAGTAATATTTATCTAATATTACTTCAATTATTAAAATCGAAGTGGTTGCAAACCACTTTTATCCCAGTTATCTTTTGCATTCCTAGAATTTTGCTTCAGACATCAAAGGCAGTTGAAAGGATTTAACAGTAAAATATATTAAACTGATTAACAAAACTTACAAATTTAATAAAAATGCAATGGGATACAGCATTACTGAAATGAGTTTGGAGCTTTTTTCCCTAAAATACATAAAATCCCCAATGTTCAAGTGGCATCATTTAGCTTGTGAAATGAAGCAATTCGTAAGAGGAATGACACAATTAGAACCATCTTTAAAACACTCCACACAGAACACTGAAGTGACTCCTTGGAACTAAAACAAATCTTTTGGTTGTTGTTTCTTGAGAGAAAAAAGAAACCACTGCTTATGCAGCTGAATAATAACCCAAACCCCTGCAATCTGATCCTGTTTTTACCACAGAATCTTATGTGATGCATAGCAGGTCCATTTTACCTTTTCACAGTCAGCTGTAGAGACAGCGAGGAAATGCCCTGGGAACACCTGAACTGCGTATTTACAACTTGCCTTGTAACAGCTTACACAGTGAATTAAATCTATTAAAAAGCATCAAGCACCTTTCTCCCAAATGAAATGCCCTGCTCTGACACATGAGCACAGGCTCCTTCACAACATACTGGTGAAGTCTGGGGAGTTCCAAACCAAAGCACAGCCTATGGAAACTTTCAGTGCACAGAGACATGGTTTAAATCTTCCCTTCCCATGGGCCCAAATAACCGAACTCCCAGTCCCAGTGGAACACACGGAGTGTGATGCACTGCCACAACCTCTTCTTAGGTGTTCAAGCTTCTACCCACAAAATCAGAAAAGCTGTAATGTTTCTTTAAGAACAAGACAAGCAGCAAAAAGATGCCCAAAATGCGTTAGTGCTTAGGACACTTATCCTGGCTCCTGCATTTTAGGTTCTCTGATGCTCTCCAACTTCTGTGATAGTGCAAGAGGCTCCTTGTAACTATTTTATTCTATCTGCCTCTTCAGCTGCTATATAGTAGTTACTTACTACATAAAATACTCCCATTTTTCGGAATTCATAAATATATAAAACAAGTAACATTGCCTAATTTTCATGTTAGTGGCAAAAAGACTTCTATTACACAAAGGTCAATTTCAGGTATGTTTAGTTCTCTTCCAAATATAAGACTGCCAGTAACATTAAAGCAAGACATTCTTCCACAGCCTCATGGTGGCCTAAGTTTTCCCAAGAAAGCCTGGGTAAACACCTGGGCCCTGAAGAAAAGGGATATTATAATGGAATGTCAAGTGACATACTACCAATCCTTTTTATAAGGGACACAGCCTCATCACTAATCATTTCTAAATAGCATCTCTGCCACAGAAACTAACAATGCTTAGGCAGCAGTAATCAGAATATAATGAAGCTATTTATTCTGTAGCTTCAACATCATCATGAAAATTGAATCATAGCAAAGGTTTGGTTAGATTTGTTCAAGGTGGGGTTTTTTTCTTATTATACCCTTAAATATTTGTTACCGATTTTGTTGGCAGAGTGCCCCAGAAGAGACTAAACACAAACTATGAACAGGAAACACAGGCTTTCAGCTGAGTCTATTTGTAAAAATGACAGTTACCCACATGAACATTTTCAGACCAACCTCTTCTCAGTGCAGCGTAATACTTCACATGCACAAAGGGATAGCTTTTGAAGTCGTCTTAGCAACAAAAGTGGTTCTAAATCACAACTAATACAGCTACTGCTTGGCAAAACAGAAAGTTTTAGTGATGTCTACAGATCAGATTATCCAAATTTCAAAAAAAACAAAGATGAAAGATAAAGCAGAAACTGCAGTGGGCCTTGAAGGGGATGTGGGTGTCACACACACATGAACACTGTATTATCTGTGAAGGAAGTTATAAATATTTACTGTAATAAGACAAAAATCTAGATTCTCAAGGGATTTACAAGAGGAAGTAAGGAAAGTCGCCCTAAAAAACTGCCCTATTCCTCCAAGATACTTAATACAGTATATCAAATATACAGCATAAGCTGAAAAAATAGCTGACACTATTGACTGAACACACTAAGTTTGAAAGTCCCTCCAACTGTACCCTGTCGATTTCACATGTATGACCTGTGAAGCACAGTATCTTCAGTTAAATTCATGTAAGAAAAACAAAAAATAAAACCCAAAATTAAACAAAAAAACCACCACAAACCCACCAATTTACAAGTTTTGTCAATATGAGTAAAAATCTATGCATTTACTTTGATAAAACATGACCTGAAATATGATGGTAGTGAAAAATTAAGAAAAAAATAGTATCAGTATATCAGTACGGGTTTACTGTGCAGCTAATTCTGTAGTCTGTAATTCAAAATTGTTTTTTTCTACCAACATGTTACTAAGAAAGAAAAACGTCTGCCAAAACCCCACACTTTTATTATTTTAGCCCTAAATTTAGATTTAGAGGTAAAACAGCATCACACTGCACACTCTTTTCTGCATTACCAGATAAAGATGGAATGATTCACCTACACCATTAAACAAAAGATTAGACCTTTTAGAAGATTATCCAAGAACAACTGGCAAACAACATCCATCCAAAACGGAAGGGATCTTAAAATCCAAATCAAATATTAAGGAGACTAAGAGTCTAAAGACATTTGCTATTCAATTTCCTGTTTCTATATATATAGCTCCTTCGCATAATACACATTTGGTCAAAAGATTCTTTGATTCCGATTTCTATGTAACGATTTTTAATAATGCAAAACTTAGTTTGGCCACATCCACATAAAATCCTATTAAGCTATTTGTACATGATGTATACTAGTGGATAGTTTTGCAAGTATGCTTAGAAGCCAAAAAAAATGCCAAAGCTGTTTCTGTTATAACCCTCTGTTGAATTTAGATGACAAATTTCCTACGGAAAACTGTTAATGCAGCAGTAATAAAACCCTAAAATAGTAATCATCATAGATCAGAAATTAATTTTTAATATATGCAAGTCAAAGCATTAAAAGAATATACCAACAATTAGAAATCAGCAGTGATGTTCTTTGTACCCTCACATCAAGATTTCCCAGGTCAGCAACAAGGTATTTTGCCAGCACAGTGGGCTTGACCACTGGTACCAGTAAAATATGTCAAGAAGAGATGTCAGGTCTTTGATGAAAGATATAAAAGGTTGAAACGTAAGAAATTAGATGCACATGTATAGGCACACAGTTGATAAAATGTCTACTGCTGGTTTTCTTCCCCATGTAGTCACAAAAGATACACAAGAAAAGATCTAACAGAAAATTAAGGCAAAGGAAGTTGCATGGAACAGCCTTCCCAATACGGTATGTTTCAGTATTTCAAAACTGAATATAAACAGAAATAGAAAAGTGCATATACAAATGCACTTGAAGGGGCTTCCTCACTACACCAATACCTACAGCTTATCATGTGTTATTTGTTATTCAGTGCTTCAGAACAAGATTTTCTTCGCGCTTTTCAGCAAAAATTAAAATTTACCAGAAAGTGCTACTTTTAAGCAGATGTGCCACATAATTAGCAACGACAAATCCACTTACTTTTTTCTCCTTCTCATGATGTTTATCCTGAGAGTGAGAGGAAGAATCACTTAAACTTTGATCATATGACCTATTAGATCCCCGTTTGCTCTTTTTCTAAAAAGAGAAAATACATTTATGGACAGAGAAAAGGAACCATTTGAATAAATAAAAAGTATAAAGCATTTCCACTGACAAGATGCCTTACTGCTTGAGGAAAAAAACTTCAGTGCTTCAGTTACTGGAAAGTTGACTAATTACTGACACTAAAATTCACAAGACTACTGAATGTACACCAGGAAGAAAGCCTATCATTGTATCAACTTTTACACCTCCCACAAATTTGCAAGATATGCTTTCCACAGAGAAATGAAATATGCCACTTTTTAAAGATTAAAAGATGCTAGACACATTTTCAAGTTTTCATAACATAAAACAAAAATGATGCTGCTCAAATGAGTATCACATGAAGCCACAGTGATGCCCTGACACACGCTCAAAATGCATTGTAAGGTGACTTTCTGACTGATTTATTTTTCAAGCGATCTGTCTGGTATATTTCCATTAAAATGGAATAAAAACCAGGATACAGAATGCTACAGTCATGTCTGTGATTGTAAATGGCAGATGTAATTGCCTGTATTTCTGTAAAACCTGAGAGCCTAGTTCAGGACTGCAAATACCTTACGCTGGGCCAGTGTTCTAAATGTTGGTTTTCTCCTAACTGAGGAGGCATTTAAAGACACTTCAGGCCACTCATTTGTCAACCAGTTTTCAGTGGAATAGTGTATGTAGAACACTCACCATCTTCAGCAGTAAATATTAAGCACCTGTATTTACCAGGCACTAAGAGTCACAATAATCCCAAAGAAAAACTGAAACACAATCTTGCCAGTCTTTACTGTTCTTAACTGCCATAGCTTCATAGAGGAAAGCTAACTAATTATACGTCAAATATAGAGTTATGCCGTTATCATTAAACTTGTTTTTTAAATAAACATACCTGTTCTCAATCATAGCTGCAATGCAACATTCAAATCAAAGGCATAACAGTGTAAGGGTTTGCCTTCACTACTAAATAAAAGACCATTTTTGCTCTTTTTGTATATCCTTAGCTCAAGATAGTAAAAAAAAAATCTTAGCTTAGTAAGGGCCTAGAAAGCCCTGACTTACCTTTATTATGAAGCAAATTCATCAGTATTCACAGAAGCACAAGACTAACCTCACCAAGCTTATCTTCTAGAAACTAAAATGATTGACTGGTCCTGTGTTTTTACCTCACTGCAACCTAAAAGTCACACCAAGTATTCAACTATTTTAACTGTGAAAAGAAGTAATCTGCAACTTAAACTACACTTACAACAGTAACTGAAAATAAGTCTGTATATTTTAGTATTAACAAATGACATTTCTGAAACATCAGTAAGCCCCTCAAGTCCACACACTCGTACATGTACACAAAACAGATACCTGGAACTGCCAAACTGGTAAGTGAAAGGAAAGGCTCCAGAGGTCTGATCCAAAACCTACTGCATTAACTGAGAAACTTCAATGTTTTTCATTTCTTGGTTTTTTTTCAAAAATCAAACCTCAAGTCACTTCCTTAAAGTTGTGTATCAGAGATCTTACAAGGAGGGAATATTCACTGGCTACACAGTGAGAGATAGAACAAAAGAGGTTGGGCACAAAAGTAACAGAAATAGAAAGAAATGGAGTGCTTCTTTACTCTCTAGAAGAAGTATATCCTAGTTTATTCCAGAATGGACTGAATTCCTAGAAGGCACCTAAGCAAATAGCAAAAGAAAACATTCCAGGAACTCAATGAAAAAACCCACTAAATGTGCATGCTATTTCTGGCAGAGGGGGAAAACCCACACATCTATAAAGTAACCACTTACAAAAACATTTCCAGCTAGTACTTCTGTAACTGTGATTAAAACATTGTTTTAATGAAATACAATCTACTTTTTGAACTACTTGAAAATATTATTTCTAGTGTTAATGGCAATTCAGAATTAAAAAAAAAAAGTAAGCAATACTTATTTATAGAATTTAATAAATACATACCAGTTTATTAAAATGGTATTTACAGTAGCCACAGTATTGGACGTTATCTGCACCATTGCCTTCCTCTTCACAAAGAAGTCCTGCAAACTGTGCACTAAAAATAAACCAAACAACATTCAAGGAAAGCCATTTTACACCACTTGGTACCACAATATCACAGCTGATAACATAGATGTTTATACTGCAATTAATAAGAGATTTCCACACAAATAACTTCCAGTGGCATGTGAGCACATAACCAACCTTTTTAGCCCAGGGATAAACATGTATTATAATTATTTATTATAA
The DNA here is from genome assembly GCA_018697195.1 of Certhia americana. Taxonomy (NCBI): domain Eukaryota; kingdom Metazoa; phylum Chordata; class Aves; order Passeriformes; family Certhiidae; genus Certhia; species Certhia americana. Next base: position 18,020,737 of record CM031858.1, read on the forward strand.
AATATATGTATTATTATAAAATAATTCATACTTTGGCCTGTTGCATTTTTTCAGAATCTTTATGCCACTCACACAAGCTTACAGCTTGCAAATCTACATCTACTATGCAGCTACTTGCACAAATAAATAAACAAAGCAATCTACAACGACTATTAGCTCAAATTCAAGCCAAAAAATTCTCTAACCAAAGAACAACTTTTAACAAAATCATGCTCTAGGCTCCAAAGAAGAGTTTTTCAGAAGTTGCATACTTGCTTCTCTGATTTGCCATGAAAATTACTGGGGGTTTTTAATCCAACTTGAATTACTTAGTAAATCAAACTGTATTTACTAGTTCCAAATACTGCGGCAGGCTAATTTCTTTTTTAAAAGATCAACACTTACAAGTTGCATTCACTGGAATAATTATTATCTTATTCTACTACAATTTTTTCAAAACAATTTTCAAAACTTGCAACGTTGATATATTTTCTTTATCGAAACTAACTTAGATATTGACAAATCAAATATTGTTACATTTTCCACATAATTTTCATTCCCTTATGTTGGAGTTTAGGGTTATTCCTTTTGTTTCTTTCTCTTAGTGAATTTTCTCCCATATGTTACTAGGAGACAACAATGACTGGGTACTTAAGAGCGACAAAAGAAGTTGCCAAACTCAGGGGAGGAGGGCACCTGGCTGCACTTCTCTTATCTGAGGGTTTCTGAGGGGCAGAGATACCCGAGAATGGGGCTGGGGCAGCTGCTGGCTCTCTTGAGCTCTCGATACTGGCACTGGAGACAGGCTGCAGTCGCTGTGTGCAGAATTCGCCACCACTGCGGTTCCATCTCCTGCTGCCCTTCGTCACCGGGAGTGGAGCTCTGCTCCTAGGAGCAGCGGTGACGCTGCAGCCCTTAGTAACATCCGACCTCATCTGCTCGGGGGCCTCAGGGGAAAGCCCAGGATCCTCGAGCCCCATCCCATGCCCAAGAGAGTCTCTCTGCCCTGGTCGGGAGGAGGGCTGCCACTGCCCGCCCCTTTCTCTGCCACTGCCCCGCGGGTTTTGCTACACCGCGTCTGCCGGGACATCCCCGCGGTTCCAGCTACAGCCTGGGAGTTTCTGATACATCTCATCTACCACTCCGGGATTGTGCTCGTCCCCGCCGTTCCACCTTGCTGCTCCCGAGGGTCCTCTGCCCCAGAGGTTTGTGAAGCACAAACCCGTCCCTTCCCGCCGGGAGCCCCCCGCGCCCCTGCCGGCCGTGCCCGGGCCTGCGCCGCCAACAAGCGGTTCCGAGCGACAACTGACTCCGGCGTTTGCGCTCCGGATTCTTTTTTGTTTGGTGTTGCTGCCATTGTTGTTGTTCGTTTGCCTTGTTGTACACATACATACTAGTAAAGAACTGTTACTCCTTTTCCCATCTCTTTGGCTAAAAGCTCCTTAATTCCAAAGTTACAGTAATTCGTAGGGAGCGGGGTCATGCTCTCCATTCTAAGCGAGGCTATGACCTTCCTTGGCAGAACCTGCTTTTCAAACCAAGACAGCAAAATAATGCAATGCTACAGTCAAAATGATACACGGGAGTATTTAAATGAAAGAAGACTATATAAAGCGGCTCATTTTCACAGATTTTCAAAAATACGCTCTTGGAAAACCCAGAAATACTAAATACATGCACATCTACAGCTGATACCAACTAGAAAAAAATAATTAGTAGGATGTATTTAAGCAAAGATTTATTGTTTCTAAGCTTCTCTTACAAAAAACATGCACTCTAGCTCATTTTTCATTAGACAATAATTCAGATAATCCCAACTTGATACACCTTGCCCTGGATTTCTGGTAGTCTTCACATTTTTCTTCCATTTCTTTTTAAATACTACAGAAGCCTCTAATTCTCTCCAGTCAGATACCATTTTGCAGTATAGACAACGTTTTTGAACCAAAACATTCTAAAAAGTGGCAAGATAGCTGTTTAGATTTTGAACTTAATGCTCTTCACAGCATTCACTGAAAACAGGGGTTTGGAATAAAGTAAAAAGATGAAAAGGACTCTTGTATGTATCGAAGTGTTTGAAAGGAAAGATACCTTTTCATACAAGTGCTTGGATGTGTACATTCTTTCACATCTGTAAGTAATCCCTTTACATGGTATGCATGCTTTGAAGAAAACAATCTATTTTCACCAGAAAAAGAAACTTGACATTGATCACATCCAATGAAAAATTAGATGCTTAGGAAAGAATAAAACCTGAAAAGTAGTCAAGCAATTAAAAGAAAAAAAAAAAAAAAAAAAGAACGAAGAGTTGCCAAGATTATCAGCACCAAAACAATGGAATAAAACCCTTCAAGATCTCCACAAGACATACAAATTATCACTTGGGGACACCGAAGAAAATACATTTAAGTGATTTAAGCTGAAGTGCAAATACCATTTCCCTGACTAAACTGGTCCTGAAGCAGCATACTGGGGCAGTCATAAAACAGACAGGTAAATCCACAGATTATGTGGCTAGGCAGCCTATGTAAATCTGCCCACTACTGTAAAACAACTCCAGCTGAAATTGAAAAAACAAATAATGCCTGCAAATTTTGGAGTGGAACTCTTTTTCCTTCCTTTTACCAGCTGACATGTGGTTTAATCTAATTATCCAGCCTCTTTCAGAAGTTCATAAGTGAAACAAGCATCTCCTGAATGCAAGGAAAACAAAGTATCTTGAAGTAGAAATCTATGGGTTTTTTTTCACAAACACAGCTTTTTTTCTCCAGCAGAAACATATGAAATCTGATTATTTCAGGACAATCTGTACCATTTAGATAAAACCAGTGAAGTTAGTTACTCCAAAATGTTTGGAAATCTGTACTGGAATGGGTGAGTCTAGTGCATTTTTACATTCAGCTCAGTAATTCTCCCATTCATTTACCAGAAGTAAACACCAAGATAGTTAGCAGGCAATGCTAATAAGCAGTGTCTTCAACACTCCCATATCCTATTAAACATCCTTGAAGAAAAACAACCTAAGACCAAGAAAAAACCCAAACTCCCCTACACTTATTCACAGGAGCACACACCATTCAATACCACCCAAGGGAGTATTATCAGACAGTTTTTGCAGCTCACAGCAAAATCTATGCTGCCACTGCCGTATTGTTAGTAAACACTACTATAAAACCAACCACTTTGCTGTATTTCTTTACTCAAAGATGTACTAAATAAGAAGTTTATTCATTACACTGCATGTATTGATTCTTTCTGGAACATCAGAGACATTAAATAAAATATACTTACCACGTTACATGAAAAGCTTGTCGACATCCATGTTTATTACATGTCATACAAGCACCAGTGGCTGCTTTACTTTCTCTGCCTTGTTCATCACAAATATAGCATGTCTATCAAAGAGAAAATACTTAATTTTATAAGAAGCATACAAATAAACTTTGAGTTACAGGAGATTCTAGGCTGAGAACTACTGCATTTGCAGCTAAACCAGTGTAGAACTTCTTTATGAACATCTAATCATGATTGTTAGCAGAAAAAGATCATCTGGTAGACTATTGGGATTAGTATAATGCTTCACCAATGTTAAGGTAGTACAAATACTAATATGCTTACATTTCATACCACTGTCAACCAGACAAAGGGTTTAACAGCCAAGGGTTATGAGTACTAGGCTTCCCGACTGTACTTGCTTTCAAATTTGTGTTTATGTCCTTCTTGGTCTCACTCATTTTCATATTCATTTAACATAACCTGTATTCGTGGTATTCAGAAATGTCAGATTAGACTGAGTGCCTAACGGTACAATATGCCATATGGTATACACATATATCTACACAATTACATACAAAAAACCTGCAAACTTGAAATTTTATTTGTACATTTGGTGCAAAGAATTTTCAAGTGTCATAGCATCTTTCAATATTCATATGATGCTCAGCTACTTTTAATTAAATTGGTGTTTAACAGAACACTGCTTTGTTTGGATGACTACTTCAAGACCTGGACAGCTCCATAAACATCTTGTAAATTAATCAATCAAGAACCTTCTGTAGAAAAGCTTAAAAGAGTATACCAACCCCATTTCAACCTCCAAAACAAGCTAAACCAAAAAGAACCTATTTAGTACCTGAAAATATTTTCATAGCATTCTGTCAATTTATTTCTTTTACTGGATGCCATGGCAATTTTTAATCTTTTCAAAAACATTCTTAGTAAAACAGAAGAAAGAAATTAAGACAAAAAATGCAAGTTCTTCCTCATTATTCATTATTTTTTCTTTTTTTTTAGCACACAGCCAATAAATATGGAGACATACTGTATGGAAGCTCACTACTATACTAGGCATCACTACAATCTCTCACCAGCATTCCAGGGAGAAACATCAGGCCAAACTAAATCTCTTTTTTACTTTTTCCTGTGCTAATTACTGAAACTGCATTTAGAGAGATTCTATCATATCACATTCATGTGTAAATTTTAACAATTTAAGAACATATTCTTAATGAAAGTATCATCCAGCACTGAGGTAGATTAAGTGTTTGTTCTTATATGAGAGAACCTTACTGAGTATTAAACATTTAGGGCACTCCTACTACCTCTGTAGAAACCCCAGTATAAGACCCTAAATGAGAGAAGAGGAACTTCTTCATGCAAAAAAAAAAAAAAAAAATGTCTCTATTTCAACTGACAATTTTAACACAACTTCCTTTCAGTGAGGCAGAGGATAAGTGGAGTAATAAATAAAAATAACATCAACCATGGATAGTAGAAAACATGGTAGTAAAAATGGACCAAGAGACTACTGAAATTAAAAAAAAATATATATAATGCAAAACCAGTATTACTTAGACAGGAAGGTAAGTGAAATTCTGAGCTCAGAACAGCCTGTTACACAGGTTTTTAGAACAACACTTAACAGCAGGTGCCAGCTAACGAAAGCATTTTTATTAATATTCAAGACTTGAAGGCAGGAGAGTTATTCTTGTACAGTTTCCACACTACTATAAAAAGCTAATAGATCCTAAAATCATACCCTATAACCTATTATTTAAAAGATCAGAAAAGGGATAATCCTACTTAATTCTTTGCCTTGCTTCATCAAGGCAGTGAACACTGATAATTCAGTTGTTTGACAGGGTCTGAGACTGAGTGCTTTTTAGCTTTCCATGCCATGACCTGAAACATTTAGATTTTAGGAACGAACAAGGTCATGATTTATCAACCTCATTGGAGTCATTATATTAAGCATATGTGACTTCAAAGTAAATACCTCTATAAACAGAGGGTTTAATAAACCCCATAAAACTCAATTTCCAGTTACTTTCTGGTTTTTTTCAGAGTTTTGTTTCAAGTTCTTTAAGTTTTTTCCTCACTGAAGCTCAGTAAGAAAAGCAATACAAGCATTCCACTTAGTAGAGATGCAAACTCCATTTTTCACTATTTACATTACATGTAGTCTCTGTTTTGGGCCATTACAGAGCCATTTACAGTAAAAGGACTGAAGCTACATTATATGAGCAAGTTTAAATGCAACATGGTGGACTGACTACTCAAAGAACTTTCCTACAATAGTCATCAGAAGCACTAAACCTGTTTCCAAGTATTCCATATGAAACAAGGACAAAGGTTAACCCTCCTGTATCAACAAACAGTAAGTTCTCTACAACTAAACTTCTCATATTTGTACCTTCTCTTAGACACACAAATAATTCCAGAAGTCTTAGAACCTTTGTCATTCTTCCACAAAGGAAGATTTGCATGTATTTGCAATTTTATACAAATGCTACACCACTGAAGCCTCTGAAATGTGGAAGCTTAAAACTGTCCCACCACCTACAGCTGCACTCTTCTTCAAAACTCTTAAGGGAAGAGTGTACTTTCCCAAATTCACTGGAAAAGAAGCAAAGGCTTTTGATTCAGCAAGGAAATTTTACTCAGAAGCACAACCAATATCTCACTTCCTTTAAAGGCAAAATATATATTTTGCACAACTGTCTTTATGTTACTGTCAGCATTTTCCCTTCAAGGATTCAAAGCGTAAACCTTCTCTGCAAAAGCAATGACAGAATAGAAGATGAGGCCAAAAAAAAATTTATAAGGCAAAAATTAATTTCAGAAATAGTTTACTCATAACAGCTACCCTGATAACAAAACCAAACTTAGGAATTATATAGAAATTTCTCATTGTTGCAGCAAGTATTGAAAGAGAAGTTTGCCAGCTGCACTAGCTACTGGGCAAATCAAGAAAGTCCAAATGCACTTAGCTTTTAATCAGCTCTTAAAAGAGATTCCTAAAAGTAGTTATTATATATAATTATCACATACTTTCAAAAGAACCTGAAAGAGACAAATAAAGCAGATATAAACCAAAAAGATACTAGCTAACTCATTAATCAAATAATTAAGTTGATTCATTCTGTAATGTGATGGTTTTTATCTCGAAGCAGGCAAACTTCAAGAAAAGAGCAGCCTAATGTCTCTATATGGACAAGCCCCATGCTTTGGTATCTGCTGCACTTCTTGCATTTAAGATTACTGTGCTTGGTAATATTGCATATTTTGCAGTATTTAGTAAAGAAACAAGTGCATAGGAAAAAAAAAACCAACAAATTAAGTACTATGTCCTGGCAAAACTTCATCAGTATTTACTTTAAAGACTACAGCATAATTTCTCCCTCACAATAATTTTCTTTGGCCTCTATTTTCCCCCAATTCCATATGCTAGTGTTCTATATGTATCCAGCCATGCAAAGATTATTTAGAACTTCACAGGAAATAATATCTTAGTTAAAATCTCCTATTCCAAAGTGAGCTGACAAACAGATTGAAATTATCACTAAGCCCCTCTAAAAAAAGAAACAACTCCAGCCTTTTTTACTAATTACATGTTTACATTTGTTCTCAATGTGTAACAAATGTTTCAAGAACTGTTTGTCATATCTACTTCTCAAAAAAATAGCTTTTCTTTCCTATTTTTATGCAAATTAATAAAGTCAGAGTGAAATGCTTTACAAAATTTCTGATCTAAAAAAATACCATCTAAATAAACACAATTTATCTTGAATAGCAATAAGAGTGGAAGATGAAAGTATTGCAAGCTATATAAAAGGGGAACTAATAGTTTTATTGGTTTTGGAGTGGATATTGCTCAAGAATAGCTTACTTGGGAACCCATGGCAGTTTAACCACAGAGGACCAAACTCAGAACCAGCTACAGACTTTTCAAGAGTTTAGAGCTCCCTGTCAGCCAATACTTGTTAAATTCAGTACTGTTACAACTAAACTGCTGTTGGCACTGCAGTTAGATTGGTTTCAGAAGGTTTGCTGCAGCAACTGCAGAATAGCCATTTCTTGGATTCCCCTGATCCACAGCCGCTATCTCCCTGACCCAAAAAGACCAAATAATGACAGTGAAATCCGAGTTCTGTAAAAAGAAAGAGCAAAAAAATTAATAATTTGCAGGCTAGGGGTGTGACGCTAAACTTTGACATTTCTGACACTGGTCTCATTGTACTTCACAATAAACTATGGTGGCCTGATGAAAGTAGTTTTAGGATGACTGCTCACATGGAAAATAGACCTTAATCAGAACACGTGCCCAGAGCACAGAGAACTAAGAGCTGGACAACATCAGAACTCTCTCTACATTAACGGTATGATGCTAGTAACTATCTATTGAGAAAAAAATCAAAGTAACTGCAGACCAGCAAAAATGGAAGCTGGAATTTTAGTAGCAAAACACAACTGTATTGTCATATATTCAGAACAAAAAAATTCAGAACAAAAATGGTGCAAGATAAAATCTAAAGTGTTCCATGAAATCTTTGAAGTACACTAAGGGAGAACCACTACCAATTAAAAAAAAAAAAAAAATTACTGACTACTACTCAAGTATAAAGAAAACAGTCATTCTGTTTCCTCAGAGCTGAGGAGAGAGAAGAAATAAACTCATCTGTTGCAGCAAATCTTTACTGCTTTGTGTCCAAGCACAAACGTTTTACTAGTTCTGTACTGAATCTCTCTGTTGCAAGTTCTTGCCAATGCAGAGGGAAACAAATAGTGAGATTCCAATAGAGATGTTCAGGTAGTAATGAGAAAGCTTGAGAAAAAAACTAGACTTTGACTCCTGGTTTTTCAGATACACTGGTAAATAAAATGGGCAAAATGTACTGACAGCAACTGGAGAAAGTGAAACCGAAAAGACCAAAGAAAGAAAAAAGGAAAAAGACTAGAAAAATGGAGGGATAGCCCATAAATCAAAGATGGAAACTTGGAAAGGGGATGTGGGGGGATGTGAGAAGTCACTGAGGCAACGTGAACAAGGACTCATCTCCCTGTAGGAAGACCACAAAAGGTGATGCATACCATTTCTTTCCTTTCTCTTTTTTATTACACAGTCTATTCCTGATTAAATCCAGTGTCTAAAAATTAACATAAAATAAAGAAAAAACCCAACTAGTGGTTAAAAGAACAACACAACTAATCAGAAATTCATATAGTTTGCATCTGCAAAAGGAAACATACAAAGACCAATGTAGTTAAGTGAGGAGAAAGTAACACAAGTGAAATAAGAAAAACATAACTATCAATAAAGAACACCAACAACTGGTTTGTTGCTCTGCCTTTTGGGGTTTTTATTTAAAGTCTCACCACACTTTTTAAGATATTTCATCTCACTGACAATTATTTAGTAGCAGTTCTCCTATAAGCAAATAATCCCACTAAAGTGAATGTTGTTTACAAAGGCAAAAATCTGCAAGTATTTGCCTTAATATCTTAGCATACCTTTCTGTCCTAAAATAAATGTTTATAAACATGTTTATGTTAGTATCAACACTTAAAATGCTAGGACTTCTTGGTAATTAATAATAACATCTCATATAAGCTGCAACAGTATTTCAACCTATGGAAAATATTTCATATTCCTTTCAAAATAAACTGTTATTTAAAGATCATGATATTTTTAATTAACAAAACAGTCCCTAATCTGTAAAAGACTAGTAAGACATGGCAGATAACCTTACATCTTAATTAATAATACAGCTTTCTTAATTCTTCAATATACCATAAAGACATTGCAGAAAAATTACAGCATTATTGCACACATTAAGGAATTTTATATAAAGTGTCATCTAAGAAGTGTAGTTTTATATTATTAAAGTTCACAAGTTTTAAAATAAATACATTAGATATAAAAAGACATAATTATACCTTATTATAACGATCATGAGGAACAGACTGCAACACGATAGGCTCCATTGTAGAAACATTTGCAAACTGCACCTCGGGAATGTACAGAGCACAAACCACATGAGCCCAACCTACAAAAAGTTATAATTGCATTTAATGTTTTCTAGAAGCTTAAAGGACATTTCAATGTAGTACAACTACAGTACAAAGAACCTTTTACAACACTTTTTTTCCACAGACTATTTTAACTGTTTAGAATATTAAGGACATAAATTACACTTAGCTCATGTTTACATTTCATTTTTGTTATCCAAAGTTTAGATGATCAGAAATACATTTTTTAATGTAGTCAGGGAAAATTTATATGAGCAATACTCCAGGAAATTCAAATACAAATGATTAGTACAAGCAGTGATACACAAACAGAAAAAATTTAATTTCTTGGATTAACAAAGTCATTGCATGAAAGCTACACAAAGTCCCACGAAAAGGAAGCAGCATCTGACCAAACTGTTATTCTTAGGAGCATAGCATCATAGAAGACTTCTGTAATTTTTATTTTAAAAATGTCATTCTGATTTGAATAGACCCCTGTTTCTTTTTGTAGAAAGAAATTGCAAAATATATGCACACCCTCACATCCTCTATGAAATCTCTTGCTTTTCCATTTATGAAGTTGTGTCTAACTCATTTTTAATAGGAATACAAATACTTACATTCAGTCCTACTCTAATTCATTAACTTGGGGTCATCAACAAATCGTTAGTTACTTACCACACTGTGCTTTAACAACATTTTGAGAAAGCCAACATTCTTAATTGTCTGACATTTGGTCAGATGGAGGTGGGGGAAAACACCAAGTCAGAAACAAACCTACTAATCTGAAGTCTTTTTTCAACACGGAGATCCTGAGAGCTGTTGGTTTGTTCCAGTGGAGGACCATATGCCATAACTGTAAATTTAGCAGAAGCTGCTACATAACTACCCCTACATATCGCTATACTGACATTAATAGTATAATTATTAGAAGTATTATCACCTCATCTAAAAGTGAATTTGCTGCAGCTAATCACTTGGTGCGAATTCTGTTCTTCCCCAAGAGGAAAACTAAAGTCTCTTGTCACAAGACCCTCAGTATACTTTAAACATAATTCTGCTTTCCTCCTACCCAGGCTTACTTGTATGCAAACATTAAGGACATAAAATGACAGACATACATAATTAGATAATCTAGCAGATTATTAGATTAGGCAAGCAAAATAAATTATCATTGTGCAAACGCATGCTATAATAAAAACAACAACAATAAACCCCTCCCAAAACCAGAAAAAAATTAAATACAAAACCTACCATATACTGTCTCACTGCAGACCTTTCTGAGCTTTCATCTTGGATTTTCTCTTTTCCACTACTCTACAGAATCTAAAAGATCTTAATTTCTTCACCGTACTCTGACTCTTAAAGTGAGCTAAACACAGACCTGTGCTTGCTCATAGTAGCACTGTTGAGATTCTCGAATTGTATTTAGAATAAAAAACACATATGCAATTCCAGATACTTTTCTTAAAGCACAAATCTTCTGCAGTTTCTGCCAACAGGTCTGGGGTCCCCCTTCTCCATTTACTAAATCGGTAGTTAAAATTTCTATGGAAAACGAAAGGGCACACACACCCACAGAGTTACAGTCAACATCCACAGTCAACACCACACCTACTCTTCTAGTATCTCAACTGCAACCAAATACAGTATCTGTGCTGCTCTATAATTTTATTCAAAAATATTTAGAATTATTCTGTACAGAAAAGGCATGAGACTAATGAAAGTGTAGGGTAAAAAAGTATCAACTGCCCACTTGAGCTGCTTTTAAAACCTTTTCCAACAGACCATTTTATAATTATCATTAACAGACAAACAAGAGAAAAAATAAAAATCCGTAACCTTTTTTATTCACTTGTTGAAATATCTTCATGGAAAGCGTTTATAAGGGCTTTTCTAAGAATTACAAACTGCCTTAGGCCAGAATCATCTAACTAAAGACAAACAAATGCTAACATGGTGTTAATGGTTAATATTTATTTTTAAATCTCTCAAAAAATTAACTCAAATAGAAACAACATTTTTCTAATAAAGCCATTAAACCAATAAAAAAGTGACACTGAAATTTTTAAAAGAATAAACCTTCTTCAGTTGGCTATACATAATCAAATGGCAAAAGCTTTTACTACAGATGTAATTAAGCCTGTGCTCCAGTCACACTTACAAATAATGGAAAACTATTATGTAAATATACAGAATATACCAGCGACATTAGGGGAAAAAAAAAAAATCACTTACTAAGTGAACTGAAATAGAGGTAGGTAAAGAATTTTTACTATAAGGAACCAATTTCAGGAGTAAATTTAACTGAATAGTGCTCTACCACTACTAAAAAAAACCAGAAACCAAACCACAAAAAAAAAAAAAAGAACAAATGCCCCATGCTTTTTTCTATTTACAAATAGAAAGTACACATCCAAGACAGCTTTGGCCAGTAGCAGCCTTTTAACTTTCAGGAGATCAAAACCAGTATCTGGTTGAAGCATCATAGCACTAAAACACCTTTTTAACATGGGTTATAAGTGCCCATGAAATTGAGGACAGGGGACATTTTCCACTGGTTTCCATCTGGCACCTTCAGACCCAGATAATCTGGCGTCATTGGAAAATGACAACATAAAATCACAATAACATCCAATAATAATTTAACCAGAGGGGTGGTTGCAGCACCCTTATGTTACCAGCCTCAAAAGCCTACACCAAAAAAGTAGCCTAACTCCAGCACCAGCTTCCACTTGGATTCAAGACCCTGTACACAAGTTCTCAAATTCTTTTGTCCGAAGTTTAACTGGTGAAGAAATACAGAATTGTGAGAGAGCAACACCCAGCTAACCTGGAAGTGTCAAGTAGAGTTCCCCTTACGAAGAGTAAGGAAGATACTTTTTCATAACAAATGTGCCTAAGAGCTGGCTGTCTAAAGGTGCTTTGCAATCTCCACCTTCTGAGAACTCAAGGTCTGTAGAGTCCTTCACAAAACTTCTATAGTTAGGGGAGGTCAAGAAGATTCTGTTTTGCCATGTAAGAACCAGACAGCAGGAGGAAAACAGAAAAAAGCAAACAAGAAGCATTTTTCAAAGAATCAAGAGACTAATCACTATTGCTACAAAGCATACACATGGAATTAAAAACATCTATAGCCAAAGTGAGATAGACCTCTTTGGTCTCACTGATGAGAGAAGGAGCTACTGAGCTATCAACAGTTTTACCTGTAAAGTTCTGTTCAACTGCAAGTGTGCCTGACTATGTAACACAGTGCAAAAACACCTTCTGATCTTCTGCTGACATTTCCTTCTCTTTTAGAAAGCTATTCAGGCTGAGCACAGACCTCAGAGTCCCAGCAGAATAAAGGACCTACTGCCATGTTCAAAGTTGAATGTTTTTGCATACTGTTTCCTACTGGATGATAACTGCCTTCTTTGTCTGCAGGGACAATCAAACACTCTAAAGACACCCATCCCAACGTACATAGAAGCCCACAGGAGAAGCAAGCATTTAAAAGGATGTGTGGTATTTAAGACTACCTTAAAATACAAATTTTCCCATTTACTCCGTTTAAGCCACAAAGTCTGAACTATAAACTTCCTATCAAAATCACTTACTACATTATTCTAGGGCAACTAAAATTTCATCAACTGTACACCTTTTCCCTCCTCACCCATGAATAAAAAAGTCTAGCACTAAATCCAGTCCTTTTAAGCTTTACTAATGTTTAAGTGTGAAAAATACCGTTGTACACCCATGTTTTAGATCATAAAATAAAAACCTCCAACAGCACTGTTCTACACATTCAAAAGCATCAAAACATTCTCCCCAGATTCTGTTGCAAGTGAAATTATTTTATCAGCTCTCCTCTTCATGCAAACACCACACAGAAAAAACAGCAAGATATTCCTATTTTTTCCTTAATTGTTCTCCAAATGTAGCCAGGAACTCAGGCCATTTTTGAGATTACAAAAATTTACTCTTTAGAGCAGTCATAAGCTTCCATTCATTTTAGTTGTGTATGGTTTGAATCCAGACAAATGGCCACAGATTTATGATCTGCTATGATCTGCTTTTTAAATTTTACTTATGAAACTTGCAGTAAATGCTAACAAACTTACTATCCCCACTGAATTCCTTATATCCAATTTACTTTTGCTTTCATCTCACTTTAAGCACAACTTTAACTAGAAGAGAGGGCAGGACATTTATTTTTGAGAATAGAGATACTGGCAGTTTGAAAAATGTTTTTTAAATTTTCCCTTATACTCAGATGATTTTTTTTTATTTTTCAATCTTTGAGATGTGTGCACTCTCAATAATAGTATTCTTACCAGATGATATTGCATGCCTTGCTTACTTTAAAATGAACTTAATTGTTTTCAAACTAGAAAGCCTAAGAAACATACCAGAAGGATTCAAATTAGCCATCAAGTTTGCTTGTTTCTGTGCACTCTTATTAGAATTATTTTCTCTAAGACTGATGAAGAAAACCCCTAGGCTACAATGGGCTGACAGATCCACCACTTTATTGTTTAAAAAAACCCCAATATTCTAAATGGAGACACAATCAGTGTCTCCATTTAGAAACTGTAAAACGTAATTTTTAGTTTTTACTTACTGCTGATAGACAAAAATATTTACTTCAACTGCACTTTCAAGTTCAGTAACTTTGGGAAATGCTGCTTACCTTTTAAAAAAAATTCCAGCGTGCTTTCTAAAAAAACATCGCACAAATATAACTAAGACATTTTCCTTTGGAAAGATCTTAGAAAAATTCTATCAACTTCAAAACAACATGAAAAACTACATATAAAGCAACTCTGAGATCTGCTTTGATAACAATAATGAAATCAATTTTTTCCAATATCAAAAACTGGAAATCCATACTGAAAAGTTCAAAGTTTAAATACACCATATAAGACTTGTAGCATTTCACTTAAATGAATTTTTATTTTATCTCTTAGAAAGACACACTATTGAGTTTTGCCGATTTTTATTCTAGTTAAAAGTCCCTTTTATTCTAGTTCCCAAAATGTTTAATTACCACCATAGAATCTATCCAGACATTACCAATCTTTCACTGAGATTTTTATTTCTGGGGCCTTACTGATTTTTAACTCAAACAAGCAAACCTAGCAATACATACTTAGCAGGTATAATTTTCATGTACATTGTTCACTAACGTGCAGAGTAACAAAGCTCAGACTTCAGACCCCTAGCTGAAAATAAATAGTTGATCTGTTCTCCCAATGTGACAAAGTAATTCCTAGCAATTCCACCATCAGCAAACACAAGACTGTTGCCAACAAAGAGCTCTATAATTAGAAGTAAGCTCTACCAAAGTAAACTAATGAAGAAAACCCAGGAAGATAAATAATATACAGTATGTTACACATCTAAGTATATTTTTGCCTTTACAACTACTGCTTATTGCCTAAAATTTGATTCACAACCGCCTTCCCCATAAAAAACTCACAGTACTTTTAAACTGCCTTCAAGTGCAAATTTCCAAGCCTTGTTTTTATAGTCTTTGACTTCATAATAAAATAAGAGCAACAAACATATAATCCATCCTACCATCACAACAAGGGACGCCCAAGTCTTGCTTATGCACTAAGAGGCACAGAGTGGGGACTCTCCACTGCGACCCACGGTCAGTGCTGAAGCTGTGCAGCACAGCACTAACGTACTGTAGACACCAGAACCATGAAGTCACACTGAACTCCAGCCACAGGACCAGCCTGGTAGTACAAGAGTTCTGGGATATTATCACCATCCTCTAACCAAGCATCAGTGTCAAGAGCAAAATTTATTTATGCATTCTATGTTCCTAAAGATTCCGTTATATTTTATTAAGGAAGTCTTACTTTATTTCTAACTACAGCTCACTCCCAAACCAAGAGAATACATTTATTATTCTAGCAAGGAAAAATCTTTCTTTATTGAAATGTTAGCTTTTTTGAGGGTTGCTTCAAGTTGTCAATTAAGGATACACCTCAATCCATTTCAACTATAGACTGTCACTGAAAAGCAGGATCTCACCTTAGTCTTCACTTTCAACTGTACATTCTTGCCCTCTCCTTGCAGTATGAGTTTGCTATGCAGCAGGGCAAATAATTTCTTTTTCGTCTCATTACTAAATTGGCGGGAAGCTTAATAGTTTACCTTTGAGCAAGATCAGTCAATAGTTTGAAGCAATGCACACTGAGGTAACATGATTACCATACACATATCCATCAGTGCAGAAACACCCAGACAGGGGAAAACCACAGTCTCCCCTCCTTTCAGCAGAGGTCAACAGCTGTCCTAGATGAATTTCGTGTCCTACATGAAATTGCACCCTCGGTTTCCACAACTATCAAATCTGCTGACTGACCCAAAGGCTGAGCTCTACCCAGCTCTGCTGGACTTTCACCTTTTTTTCTGCTACACCTTTCAAATGTGTACTTAAGACCATTACTATTACTCTTTGCCAAAGGGAAAGATGAAGTACTATTTTAAAACTTCAGTTAAGTGTCTCTTCATTAAGATATTCCATATACTTTTAAACCTGATTTTCCTTTTCTATAAAAACGAGAAAACTTGCAGATAAGAAATCTGTCAGTGGAAGTTTTTTTTGTTTTCCTTACTCTATTAAATACTTAGAGTTTGCTATAGTTAATACAGCATTATTCATATTATATTGTTTGATCCACTTTTTGAAGAGGGGTAAAAAGAAGGTGCCACACCAACCAGTAAAGCTCCCACTATTGTGGTGAGGTAGCCAACCTCATCATTGGTACAGAATGGACAATTTGTTGAAAAGGTAAAATAAACACTATTTGTCTATGAAGAAAAAGGCTTCATCCTACAAAGTCCTACTACTGAATTTCACAAAATACTCCATTCAGAAAAATCCGCTCCTCAAGTAAAGAATTGATTGATTTTGAATCATCACTCTACAGCACAAAAAATAGTTTGTTTTTGAAACAGCTACAGATGAAAATCCATTGGTCCACTCAGTAAGCTAATAGCTTTAATTATTTTACCTGGCATGCTATGGAATTACTGAGTTTCTTCCACCTCTCTCAAGAAATCCTTTCATACAACAAAAGGAAGAAATGTATAAATAATTACCTAAAACTCTAAAAAAAATTTTTCTACATATACACTGTGATTATCAGTAACATAAATAATAAACATACAATACTTTATTTGGTAATAATCACATCTATATTACTGCAGTTTATTAAATTTATTATCTTTTTTTTCTTTCCCAGTTTAAAAAAAAAAAATACAAAAGAAAAAAACCCAAAAAAACCCCAAAAACGCTGCTGTAAATCTGCTCAAGAAGGCCAGAACATTTGCAGGTAAGCACTTGCAAAGTACATATGTCTCAGTGTGTACATATAACATTATACCATCCATATTCTTAGACATTAACACCAAGAAAACTCATCAGAACAATAAACCAGACAGTGAGACTCTAATAGTAACAACAGCAACGGGAAAGCCTAGCATATAATGTTTTTACAGACTTGGAAGATCCTGCCGCTACCCCGGGGGTGGGAAGAGGGTCTGGACCATGACATAAAACCACCACATTGTTAGCTGGCCCTTCCCCAAGCAGCTGCATGAAAGAAGTCTTGGTGAAAAGTCACACAAAGAATGCTGTTACACAGCATTCCTGATCATCATCCACTGGAATCAGATTTCAAAGTAACAACTTGTATGGCAAAATCAAACCTTTTAAGCTTACAGAAAATTGTGGAAAAAGATTACTGCAAGAAAACTATTTAAATGCAAGATGCACTATATTAGATACAAATTAACAATTTGCTTAAAAAACAGAATGCATCCTCAGTATTATGAGAAAGGAACTAGGATTCAAAAAGCTATAATCAGTCCAAATGGTCATGATTTTATTTCCTCCTCGCTGAGTGTCAAAAACCCAAAGGAAATTACTGCAACAGTTAAGGAAATATTACTGAACTGAAAGGTCCGAAACTGTCAAATGCCAACAGTTCTCAAGTATCTTCAAACAAATGCTCTCTTGTTACTACTCTGTTTTTCAAAAAATGTGTTTATATTTTATGCAACTACTAATCCACTTACCAATCTACCATGCTAAAGAAAATTAATCTTTCAATAGCCTTCTTACAAGTAAGACAGCAAATCAATAAACAACTCATATACATATTAGGTTTTCTCATTTTAAAAAACTTCTATATTCAGTCATGTTTAAAACCCCAACTGTTCCCCTAAATGAACATGAATACCAAATTTATCGAGGAATTCTGTCAACAAATATATATTCAGAGAGAAAACTCCTTTTCCAATTCAATCTTACTTTTCAACTTTTAGTATCAGTAAGAAAACAATACTATTTTTTTTTTAAAGAAACAGGTAATAGCTTAACAGAATCTGTGTAATTCCAGACTCTGAACACTGAAAAAGTCCTAATGTTTATGTAAAAACGAAGTCCACGTGCATGAAGGATTACGTTTTGTTCACAAAACTTTAGCATAGCCCTAAGACAGTCATAGATATTAGGCATACAAAATATTAAAACTTATTCAAAGCTAATTCATAAAATTTCTTACCTATGTCCTGCTCATAACTGTGGAAGGTCCTACTCTTAAAAATTAATTAAATCAAATGTGTAGCTAAATACAGTCAACTCCTAACAATCCTTAGGACAGATAAACCCATTGACAGATAAGCCACACCATAGATACTAGTCCAGATTCCACTCAGCTAAATCCAAGAGTATTGTTTCCAAGATCTGTGCAAGTGCAGGAGCAGAATGGCCATTTTCACACAATGCAGAGACTGAACAAGCACGTGCAAACGGACCTGGCTGCTCCTGCTCAAGGTCAGTTCAGGTCTCTGGAAATGGAGAGCACAGGAGGAACACTGAAGCAGACTAGGACATATTCCACACAAATCCAGACAGAATTGTCTCTTTGGGCTCACTTCAGGTTCTGATTACACCACCAGCAGCCACCATCACCAAGCCAAGAACAGGCTGAACTCTCCTGCATACCCACAAATGTTATGGGAAGGGGTACTGGAAAGGCAAGCACAGAATAACTGACCATTGCCACCCCAGCTTGCAAATACCAAGTGGCATCAAATAAAACCAGGAGGTCACATGCTTGAAAGAAACCTATAGATACGTTGTACTTATCAACTGCAAAATGCCTGCCATGAAACATTATGGACACTGAATTTCACACAGGAGGGAACACTTCAATAGCATGATGGACCTGACTTCCATTAAACACAAAAATACCATGTCTGGAGCAACAAGTCTGTCCGAAAGCATAAATGCCTGTAGGCTGGAAAACTATTCTGAGAAGGCACGCAAGAACCCTCTCAAGAATCTAGTTCATAATGACAAAGAGAGCAGGACAAATGTTGTTTGGCCTCCATGATATGCTCCTCCCCTCTCAGACTGTCACTCTTAAGTTCTCTGTAAAATCCATGACAGTATACTGCTCTGATAATGCTGTATTTAAGGAATCACTGAAAATTGTAATTCTGTATTTGCCATGGATGATACTAGAGGACTCACATTAACCTGATAAGCACAACTAAGGCAGAGTCAAACAGACTCCAAACAGAAATATAAAACCTAAAAAGCAAATGTAAAAAAATAGTCATCTCCAAAAGGTGAGATAAGCAGCAAGAGGCCTGTAAAAGGAGAGGGAGAAGGAGGAAGAATGCACACAAAGGAACCTTGCACTCTATGGAGGGGTAGGAGGGAGGGACAAAAAACTCACAAAATATCAACACAACCACACCATATGCTACCATAATATATGGTCAATTAGTTATACTTACAGCCAGTTAATAATACTTATAAACAACACAAGTTTGATTCCCAGACCACTGTCATACATGCAGTGCCCCAGAGCTCTTATGATAAGACCATTACAGAAGAGCTCTAAGTCTAGGCTGCATTCAGTTACAGTGGAACTGACTTAAGACAGCTAATGTACAGGCTGCTGCTAAAAGAACACTCCTGGCCATTCCTTCTACCAGCATTAGTATGGGCAGCTAGGCCAGGGAAATTTTCATGTAGCTGAAAAGGAATGCAGGGGCAGGAAAGAAAGCTAGTACCATCACAAAGGAGGAGGAAACAATGTATAGCAAGGACCCTCACTGCAGTAACAGCATCTTAATACAGGTTTAGAAAATCGTGGAATGCTATAGTAAAAGCTCAGTAGCCCAATAATCTTCCAAGCATAAAAGAAAATATGGTACCTTCAATGCCCAAAACACAGTCTTTCACATTATTATAAAGCAGATAGCCAGAAGACTGTAAAAAAAACAAAAAAACAAAAAACCAAACCAACAAACACCAAACAAAAAACTACAGGAGCAGCAGGCATGCATAGGCTAAGCTATTTGCATATTCAAAACAAAAAGCACACTGTTTTTTCCTGGCTACAAAATGAAGTTATTTGTTGCCAGAAGACAGAATGAAGGAAAACCTTGTATCACTGACTTAAAATCAGCAATTTCTTCTCTTGTTCTGAAAAGCTAAGATCATTTTATTATTTCTATACTTTGGGAAAGACTGCATAATTACAAGTTTATAAAGCTAGATCCTTGCAAGGTTTTACCAGAAATGTTTGTTTCCAAGCTTCTTCTCAAATACTTGCATCTTTTTATGATTTGCTTGGCAAAAGAAAGGTGTAACAGCATTTAAAAAAATTAAATGTTAACCTACTGAAAATGTAATTTTTAACTGGCAAGCCCATTACCTGATCTTCAACATTATCTCTTTAAAAATCTTCTGGCACAATCTGTTGTTAGGCAACTCATTGAAAGAAAAGCTTCAGGTAAGAATGCAAATTTCTGAAATGCAGCACCAGTCAAAGTATTTTCCAAGGAGCACACCCTGCTGTAAAGCTATTATTTAAAGGACATTTGGCCCACAAAATAGAATCTGCTGTTTACAACACCATGGACAAGATCTGTTAGAGAGGCTGGGTGTTTTCAGAAGGAAGTATACATTCTTAAGCCTCTCAGCTACAAAATTTTCATATGAAGCTTTCACTGATGAAAACATTTGGGTATTAGTTATAGTACAGTGTTATATCTTTGCTATTTACACTTAAAGCATTTCAATCTTACAGAGTAATTCACTCTCAGACAAGAATTTATAATTACAATTAATAGACCCATAAGAGAGATAACTAATAGGATGCTCACGTCTTTGATGCACACTATCAAAGTAAATTCTCAAGACTTCATGCAAAGAAAAAGTTTCAAGACCACCACAACAACAAAGCATTCCCAAATACTATTTAAATATAAAACCACAAAACACTTCAGCTACTTCATACTTCACAAATTTTACTGCATATTGGAGGCTTCCTTGTTACTATTTCCTATAAAGAAAGTGTCCACTGGACACTAAGTTCAGTGATGTGTTCGAGTCAGTTGACACTAAAAGGGTAAACCTAGAGCATATATTTTATATATATCTGTATGTATGTATGTATGTATGTATGAACAGGGCAGTCAAAGGTAGACAAGGGAAAGGGTAGATCAGCACAAACATTAGCAGGCCCTGTGTTCCTGCAACTCAACTGCAACACAAATAGCAAAGTTGCATCAAAACTAAGCTAAGATATAAATTATCTAGAATATTATGTACACAGCATAGAATCTTCAGAACACAATTTACATAGACTGTCTAAGTGAACTCCAAAATACAGATCATACTTTCTCCTCTCACAAGAGAAAGGGCTCAGTACCAAAATGACCAGGCTATTTATGGATAGATGATGGATGGGAATTTAGAAGTATCTACTAGAGAAAGAAGGCAGCATTCCAAAAGTGATTGAAAAGTTAATTGAAATTTTTCACTCATATCACCCACCTATTACTATCAACATAATCAAGACAGGATATTCAGTGGAGACTTTCTCCAGCAGTTCTACTCAGCAGGAGCAGATGATAACCTAAACAGTGAAATTAGAAAGATGCAAGGGAGAGGTAATCACTACTGCAACTTTCCAGCTCTAACTTCTTCTTTACGGAACCTATTAGTAAATAGGCATGAACGAGTCAACCTTTGAAAATGCACTGGTGCATTCAGTCTGGGCTACAGACATAAAAATTCCACTTTCCTCCATGAATGGTGTACTTTCAACGGCTTTCTATAAATGCTCAGACCCCAACTAAAAACATATTTTGCCCATTAAATCTTATGCTAAAATGCAGTTTTTCTACTGTAACTTTTTTCCTAAAAATGAAACTAAGGATAATGAGAGATGTTCTCAAAGTAAACTGAACCTAAAGTGGGCAAATAAGGGTTATAGTTATCTCTTTCCAAAGCAATCAGTGTTTTCTTTTCTGTTTAGGATCCCTGTAATTTCTTTTCCACAGATTTATTTCCCTCATACAAAATAAGAGAGTTCACAAAAAGCAAGAATAAAACTTACCCCCATTATCTGTTCTCTTTAAAGCACCATCCTTATGAGGGCATAATTCACATCTCTAGGAAAAAAAGCAAAAATAAAATAAAAAAATGGAATGATCATAGAAGCATTGAAAAAGAAACCACACACATTAAAACTGTTATCTGATATTAAAGAAGCAACCATTCTTTAAAAGTGAATGGGTGTGTTTTCCCTTAACTTTTATTTGAATATTAATGTTAGTTTGTGAAAAATAAAGCTTTCTCCTCCAAATCTTCAAACTATGACACACATTAAAGCTACTCGCAGTTCTACCTCCAAGATTTTCTTCCTGGATTCAACAACCTTGAATTCTGGAGACAAACCTACAAAAACTATAGCACAGGGTAGACTTAAATGCCAAGAACCCTGGAGACAGTCTGAAAACTCCCTACTGTATTTCCTTCTCCTAGCCTCTCTCCATTGACCATCATGGTCAATCATCAAGAAGTGCTGTAGATATGATCAACACAGGTGCACATAACTATGGCTGGCTACACAGTCTCTGCTGACTCCAACTTATCCTGAGAGATAAAAACCAATCCTATTTTCTGTCTTAGAAATAAGAGGTCGGAAATTGACAAATGTAGCAAAACCACATGTCTGGAAATGAGCAGTTTGATCACAGAATGACAGAATAAGCTGAGTTGCAAGGGACCCACAGCATTCATCAAAGACCAACTCTTACCCCTGCACAGTACCACCCCAAGAGTCATCCCAATGTGCCCAAGAGTATGGTCCAAACACTTCTGGAACTCTGTCAGGACTATTGGTGCTGTGACCACTTCCCTGGGGAGCCTGTTAAGTGTGCAAACACCCGCTGGATCAAGCATATTTACCTAAAATCCATCCTAAACCTCTCCTGACAGAGCCTGTCAGACCATTCCCCTGGGCCCTGTCACTGCTCACCAAAGAGATCAGTGCCTGACCCTCCTCTTCCCCACATGAGGAAGTTATAGACTCCAATGATGTCTTCCCTTAGCCTCCTCCAAGGTGAACAACCCAAGTGACCTCAGTCACTCCTCACACACCTTCCTCTCAAGGCCCTTCACCATCCTCATGACCTCCTTTGGATGCTCTCTAACAGTTCAATGTCTTTTTTATATTGTGGCCCCCAGAACTGCCCCCAGCACTCGAGGTGAGGCTGCCCCAGTGCAGAGCAGAGCAGGACAATCCCCTCCCTTGCCCAGCTGTGCCTGATGTCCCCAGGACAGGGCTGGCCGTCCTGGCTGCCAGGGCACTGCTGGATCATGTTCAACTTGCCATGGACCAGGAACCCAAGGTCCCTTTCCACAGGGCTGCTCTCCACCCTCTCATTCCCCAGTCTATCTGCACATCCAGGGCTGTCCCATCCCAGGTGCAGTGTCTGGCATTTGGCCTTCTTAAACTTCATATTGTTGGTGATTGCCCAGCCCTCTAATTTATGAAGGTCTCTCTACATGGCCTCCCTGCTTTCAAAAGATTCAACAGCTCCTGCCAGTTTTGTATCATCTGCAAACTTGCTTAGTGTCCCTTCCAGTCCCAGGTCAAAGTCATCTACGATGTAATATTCTTCCAACATACACCAAGATCACAACAGAACAGCTCTTCTGCTATCACTGCCTCCTATCAAGTTCCTAACATCATGTTTATCTCTAAGTTTCCGAGAGCATGTGAACCAATTCCAAACCAGAGATGACAGAAATTACCAGATGTCACACTATTCCACTTCAAGTGTGCCAAATTACAAGCACAGGAACACCACTAAATGGGATCCTATACCTAGGAATCACCATATTACAACCTTTACAGATTTCCAGGCTAGGGACAACTCAAAGCATACAAACCTAATAATCTTCTTAAGTAAATCAAGATCATCAGATGCAAACTTAACACCATCAAACAGAGTGAGACACCTGTTCCTTCTGCTGTTCCCTGCTCCCTATTCTCCACTACCAGCTAACAGAAAAGACAGTAGATAAAGGAGCCTATGATGTTAGAAGTGCCCAAGAAACAGATTGTGCAAACTTATTTGAGGAACCAGAAATTCCATTCCTGAAATTCATGTGGCTAAAGTATATTTCGAGGATTATCTTAACCTGTAAGAAGCTTGTAAGACTATCTTTCTTAACCTGCAAAAAAACTTATATTAGCAGCAGAGGCTTTCATGGAGGGTAAAGCACAAAAAAACCCTTGTATTAGTTTTACTCAGTGCACTGGTTTAGAGAGCTGCACACAGAAAGAAGAATCTTCAGGATTGTAGCCTTTTGTCTTCTGTTTCACTCACTTCTCTCACACTCACTAAATTATTGAAAGTCAGCATTAAGTCTATGGTGAAATTTAGATACAAAAGTGGCTGCAAATGTCTTAATCGTTCTGCAAGTTGCCTGCAGACTTGGATCATTTCGCCTTTTTTTTTGCTTTTTTTAAAGTCAAGACACCAAAACAAACTGACTAATCAGTTCATTTTAAACAAAATCCTACATACGCAGTGTATTTGTGAGCTGCATCTTAACGCTTTGGCTTTCTAAATATTAAAAACTAAAGTGCTGAGAAACACACAGTAGCAACAGTTTTAATTCTGTGAATTTCTCATACACCGAACCAGATTCCTAAAGAAAGAAGCCTGTTGATGGTCACAGTGCAATAAAGTTTGCTCCCACCCCAAAGCTGCAAGCTGGCAGCTTAAAGCCAACCAGAGGAGATGATGTAACTGACAGAAGAGAAGCTGTTAACAGCCTCTACCTTGCCCCACCTCTGCAAGCCTATGGAAGTCTGACATACATTTTCACTAGTGGCAAAACCAGTTTAGGAGGTTCTCTTCTTCCCTTCACCTCCCCCTCATTAATTTCTCTCTCCACCACTCCCTCAGCTACTGACACAACTATCTGTAGGGCTACCCCTTAGAACAGTGAAATAGAATGAAATTAACTTTTTAACATTTTTAATTCAGATCACATCACTAATGCAATTTAAGTATAATCCCACAAACAGTTGCATCAGCAAAACTGAAGGCAGGGAGCCACAGCACTTTAATTACAGCAGCACTAGTAATTAAGGAATTAGCAAGCTTCTTGTGCAAACTTTACCACAAAACAAATCAAAATGATCACAGGACACTAAGACGCAATGACTCGAGCCAGTTCTTTATGCAGAAGAGTTAAGCATGCTCCATTCAGTCTCATCAGCTTCACCTGATTTATTTTTGTCTCCTATTCTACAAAGACTCAGGTCCCTCATTAATCCTCTGCAGTTCTGACTACAACCAGTCAGAAAAGATGCAAGACAGAAAACTGAAGTGGAGGAGGAAGCTTTGACAGTGGAAGAAAACTTGAGTGCAGACTTGCACTCATCTCTCACTGTGCCGACAACTGTTAACTCCGCAGAGGTATTTGCACTTCGATGACATAGAGCACTCCCGGTGCCACGAAATCTGGCTACAATCTGTAATAAAGTAGCACCCTAGTAAGCCAACAGAGCAGACAGCGACAGGAGCCCTCTAACTCCCTTTCTCTGCATTTAGAACCCAACTGCTTCCCCAGCCTCCACACTCTCAGATTCTGTCACCCATTTCTGCTCTGCCAAGTTTCAATACACACCACATAGAAAACCAGGAGCTTTGCCAGGTGGGAACAGTGAATCTCATGCCTTGAGACAAGTAGCTAGCAGAGAATTTTTTTTTCTTTAAAGTAACACTTTATTACTAGTTCTAAAACTGATTAAATAATATTTTTATGTTTTTATCATGCACGTTGATGATGCAACACAGTATACAGAATAATCTGATTATCCGTACAGATGGTCTCTAATATTTGAGCACATGGACCATGACAGGACTCTTTCCTCCAGTTGTGTATTATAAGTCTTATAAAGGCAAAGGATTTCTGACACAGATTTATTGTCTAAGCATTCAGAAACACTGTGGGGAACTTCTAAACCAGCTGTGCAGGGCAGAGGGAATGGGTAGCAGGGGCAGATACACCACCTACAAGATACCACAACACAAACAGGGCAAGCTACTATTACTGATCAACAATTCAGATAAACACCATCAGGTTAAGCAGTGCAAATGTGAACATTACCGAGGCTGATTGTGACCCTAGAGAATAACCATGTCCTTTGGTGTGCTAAAGGGCACTAGTTCAATACAGGGAGGTGCAGCAGCATATGTGCTGCTGCAGGTACAGGCAGCTGAATTAGATCTGAAGAGAGTGAAGAGACAAATACTGGCTGAAGGAATACAAAGAAGTTGTACAAAATTACATCATCCTTTTCCTTCCTGTCCTTACAGAGTATAAGGACATATTGTTTTTGCAGCTCTTTGGTGGAAGAGACTAAGTTCATGGATCCAGCTTCTGTCCGTGCAGAATTGGGGTGAACTCTCAGCAGGATTGGCTTTGGACTACGAGGTCTCCTGTAGAGGACTAAAGTGAAACCAATCTCAAAGCTGTGAAGTTGGAACAGTCTGACAGCATGACTGCCACAGCTCACTTCTGCACTGCATAAACAGCAACTTAATTAAGTAAATAAAGACTGATCCTATACTTTTAGCATTCAGACAAACTGAGATTGCCTGGGTCTGATGAAAAACCCATTGCCTCCTGAGGAGTACAGTCTTTAAAACATCACCCAGCAGAGAACTAAAATCAGAAGCATGAGAGCTCCATCCAGAAAAAGAAACTACCTTTTTATCCCCTCAACATGATTAAAAAAGTAAAAATAACCAAGGAGAAATGAAGAACTAAAAAAAAAAAAAAAAAAAAAGAGATGTCCACTAAAGATAACCATCACAAAAAAGTTGCAAGAATGGAAGACCAAAGTACAACAAGGAGCTAAACACTTCCAGCTTCCCATACTGAATCAGTTACAGTCCAATTTGGCTCCACTGCATTGTGGTATAAAGTGTTCTTCCTCTATTCTAGATAAATATGCCTTACTGTTTTTACCAGGACTAAGAGTTACCTTAACTAGCATTAGGTAACATTATCCAAATATCATTTTTCAAGCCTTTCTGGTAAACCTAGCTCTACCAATTTTTCAACTGGAAAGGCATAGAGAAACTGACTCAATCCAAAAGACCACTTTATTCATGTTGAAATAAAGAGAAAGAGCAAAAGGCCCATGGTAAATAGGGAAGATAAAGAGAGACAGGGACAAGACTATACAAGCAGGACAGAAGAAGAAAAATAGTAATAGGAATATAACATAGTTCTTCCCTCAGGGTTCTGAAAATTTGGAGCACATTCATAAAGCATCATCTGCAGACATCCATTATATGCTGTCTCTTGTTGTAAGAAAACAAAAGTCAAAGAATTCTTGTGCAAGTAATTTACTGAATTGTGGCCCAAGCCAGGAACCATTCACCTGAATAATGACTGTCAACCAAGTAAAATCCTGCAGGACTGAATTCCCAGCATTGCAATGAGGCAACAAAACATTTCTTTCAATGTGACCTGTTAACCTAAATAACACAAGACCCACAGCAGATTAGACAGACCACAGTTCCTTAAAGTTAGCCAAGACATCAGGCTGCAGTTCCAGCTGACTTCACTATAGGCTCAATTTAAGGTAGCATAATTGCACTGTGCTGCCAGAAGAAGATCACTGACCATCCCCTGCTGTGTCCTTTCTACTGTCAGCCTTGCTCTAGGAAGAGCATTCAACTGACTATATGGAAATCCTAACCAGCAACCTAAAAATATTTTTTTTCAGTCAGATCACTTCTTTGAGCCACCTTTCCATAAGGCTACACAAACAACATCAGATAACAAATGTAACAGGAACACAGACAGGTGGTCAGGAAAGGATATAAAGGATATAACTACCTTATTTGGGAGGTGGCATTGTCTACACTGGCTACAAATCAGAGTGGAAGTCCAACCAAAGGCCTTACATTAAATAACAGGGGGGAGGGAGGGAAGGAAGGAGGGAAGGAACTTGAAACAGACTAATTTTATGTTGATAATAATAGAGGCAGATTTCTTGCTCAATTTTGTTTTGATATTTCCCTGACATGCATATATTTCAAGATTTTCAACAGGCATCAGCCATATATGCAAAATGTTGCGTCTGGAAGCTTAAACTTCCTGTCAAGGTGCATACACCCAGCATGACACACTTCCAGAATAGTTTTTATTCTCCAAAGTACATTTTGATCACAGAATTACTGTTTCATGTTGCTTGACAACAGGAGAAAAAAACCAAAACCCCAAGCCCCAACACTATTTAACTGAAAAACAACTCTGAGATTGCAATACATGATCTATGAAATTACAAATAAAAAAATAGCAAGTTACATACAATCAGCACAACAGTTCTTGAAACCTAACACTCCACCTCTTTCAATTTTTTTCATCAACAGGAGCTAAAATTTATCAGACAAAACATTTCAGTCTGCTGCTCCTGTTAATCATTAAACATACAGAAGAATGGCTAAATCCACTTGTTGCCATTTTAGTTCACATTTTATGAAAATATGAGTTGGAAGACAGAAGCAGAGAACAGAATGGAGTCCCTATTCCATGAGGGGAACTCCATTCTGGATCCAGGAGGAAAACTGTCAGTGACCTGCCATTCCATTTAGATAGCCACAAGTCTATGGGACTGGATGGGATCCACCCAAAGGTACTGAGGGAGCTGACAGAAGAGCTTGACAACTCACTTTAAACCATTTACCAGCAGTCCTGGCTAACCAGGGAAGTCTCAGTTGACTGTAGATCAGCAAGCGAGACACCTATCTACAAGAAAGGTTGAAAGGAAATTGGGGAATTGCAGTACTATCATCCTGACCTCAGTGCTGGGAAAGTCATGAAGCAGACCCTTTTGAGAACCACCACAGGGCATATCCTGAACAACCAAGGAATCAGGCCCAGCCAGCATGGGCAGGTCCTGATTGACCAAGCTGATCTTTTGTGACCCACTTGGTGGGTGAGTGAAAGGCTGTGGATGTGCCCATGGACTTCAGGAAAGCCTCTGACCCCACTGCCCACAGCATCTCCTGCAGGAACTGGCTGCTCATGGCTTGGCCAGGTGCTCTGTTGGATGTGTAGAGAACTGTGGGGATGGCCGGGCCCAGAGGGTGTTGGTGAATGGAATTACATCCAGTGGTGTTCCCCAGGCCTCAGTGCTGGCACCAGTTCTGTTCAATCTCTTTATCAATGATCCACAGCAGGGCATCCAGGACACCCTCAGTCAGTTTGCAGACACACTGAGTTGGGTGGCAGTGCTGATCTGCTGGAGGGCAGGAAGGCTCTGCAGGGGCATCTGGACAGGCTGCATTGATGGGACAGGCCAGAGCTCTGGGGTTCAACAAGGACAAGGGCCTGAGCCTGCTCCTGCCCTTGGGGCACAACAACCCCTGCAGTGCTACAGGCTGGGGCACAGGGGCTGGAAAGAGGCAAGTTGGAAAAGGACTTGGGGGTGCTGCTCAACAGCAGCTGAACATGAGCCAGCGAGTGCCCAGGGGGCCAAGAGGCCAATGGATCCTGGCCTGGATCAGCAACAGCGTGGCCAGCAGGACCAGGGCAGTGACCATCCCCCTGCACTGGGCACTGCTGAGGCCACACCTCAAATCCTGGGTTCAGTTCTGGGCTCCTCAGTTCAGGAAGGACATTGGAGTGCTGGAGAATGCCCAGAGAAGGGCAATGGAGCTGGGGAAGGCTCTGGAGCACAAGTCTGATGAGGAGCAGCTGTTTAGCCTTGAGGAGGCTCAGGGAACAGATGATCTACAACTCCACATCTATGTGCTCTCTGAAAAAGGGGGCAGCAAGGTGAGTGTCAGTCTCTTCTCCCATATATCAAGAGGAAATGACCTCAAGTTGCACCAGAGGAGGTTTAGACTGGATATTAGGAAAAATTTCTTCACTGAAAGGGTGATCAGGCTGATTGGAACAGGCTGCCCAGGGAAGTGGCAAAATCACCATCCATCAAGCGTTCAAAAGGCACGTGGATGTGGCACTTAGAGACACAGTTTAGTGCGGAATATGGTGGTGCTGAGTTAACAGCTGGATTCGATGATCACAGTTTTTTCCCAGCCTTAACCATTAGATGATTCTATGACTCCTTCAAAATTCTTACGAGTTTTTTAAAATTAACCGAGGAGGAAAGAGTCAATTGCCAAGCCTCTTACTGCTTTACTTCTGAATTTGCTTCCAAATACATCTATTTTACAGCACGCCATATAATTGGGTATTTCTGTGCCTATCAAAATGCACGAACTCAACACACTTTCCAAAAGCACATGGACAGACTTAAAAATGTAAGCAAAGCAGCTGATCAGAGGGTTAGCTTCTAATCAATGGCTTTCCAACTGGCAGCCCATGATGCTCTTAGCAGCCCTGACTCCCACTTATCAGTAGCTGCAACAGCTTGCAGCACAACTGACTGTGTCTAGATACTCATATTCCAAGTTCCGTGGCACAGCTTCACCTGCCTTCACCAGTATTCCATAACATTTTGTCTCACCCTTGGGTGTTACCAGAAAAAAAACCACCTGCAGAAGTCACCTATAATCTTTTTTATTATATCTAAGATGATCTTTCCCAATCCTACAGACTTCAAGTATGCTAGGTAGACTTAAATATTACTGCTTCAAATAATATCTTAATAGTAGTAGTAGTAATAATAATAATAATAATAATAATAATAATAGTAATTTAAAAACTGGTTTAGAAGAGTAAAGATCTTGATATGGGTAGTTATTTTAGTTAAAGCAAAACAATAACGCTGGCAGACATATATCTACTGCTGTCAAAAACGTAAATATTCTGAGAAAAAAAGACTACTTAGAAAACCGCTCTGAAAACAAACTTTATTAAAAATCACAGGCAGAGTTTCAGTTATGCCAATGCTGTACATACATCATCCAAACTATACCTAACTATTTGAAGTTCATTCACTTCTTCCAATGAAAAATTATCTTCTAAACTCAAAACATTCTTCTTCTCCCCAGAAGGATCTGAAATTAGTATTTCATTTTCTCCAGGGGAAAGAATCCTTTATTTTCTAATTTCCTATTACACTTTCCACATTCCTCTTACTCTAGTGTGTTTTCTTCAATAGGGAAAAAACCTAAAAGTAAATATATAACACATGTACATTGGAATGAAAACACTGAAGATAGGAAAAATTCTCTTTTCCCTCTAATAAACCTGAAAAAACTTGGGGTAATTTTAGTGATTAAACTGTATTAGGTTCAGAAAAATATGGTACTGAACAGCCAAGGTAAATACAGGTCCATCTATAAAGAGACATCATATTCTAAAGGCACTTCAATGAAAGTGTGCTAATTGAAATTAAGAGCCACAGACAACTAGATTACAGTTAATAAAAAACAATATATAAAAATATATATATTTTTATAGTTAATAAAAAACCTAACTCAAATTCAGCTAATCAGAGGCTATCTACAGAAAAACAAGTCTTAGAGCCTACAAAGGAACAGTTATTGCAGGACTAGACAACATAAAGAAAAACCCACAGACAATTTGCAGAGTAGTGCAAACCAGCACGCTGCTGCCAAGACATTTTTATCTGGAAATTTAGACCTTCCCATAAATTCTATCAATAGATGTGAATTTACAGGCAGTTAGCACAAGAACAGACCCAGCAACAGGATATGCACCAGACTGACCACATTTACATCTGCTGGCAACAGCTTACCCCCAGCCCTCAGAATGCAGTGACATCTCATCTTTCTACTCCCTGCTTCAATGAAGCAAGATCCCTACTGCAAACGTACAAAGACTAACGAGGGAAGATCAAGATCTCAGCCTTTGAAGCCTCCAGAAAGTCCAGTAAAACTGGCAAGCATTTCCAGCAGCTGCTGAAAACGAATGAACCTCTACTGCCCTGGGTTGATGCTGAATTGTACCCCCATTTGTCTGTTTAGCTCAGAAATAAGTTTTATGCCTTTAAAACTGGATCTGAGAGTGAAGCAGAAGCAGTGGAATGTCTGAGGCAGTTGCTTTCAAAACACAGATAAGAGATTTCAGCTTCCTTCCACACACAGCCTGTGCTGTCTGCAGTGCAAACGGCAGGAGAGAGCTCTCCTTTGCTTTTTGTCAGTTTTTGGCTAGCTGAAGCAGAGAAGTTCTCCGGACTGTGTTTTTTCTTCCTTTTCCTTGGAACTGTTTGAACCTGCTCTGGACTCAAACCCTGCAGAGCCCCAGGAGCTCAGACCCGTGGTGCACTGAGCCTGGCCTGAGCCCCTGGGCCCTTTCGCAGCACAGAGGGACTGACAGCAACTGAGTGAGCCGAGCTACAGCCCATGGGAGAGACTCTGAATTTGTCATCTCTTTGGAGTGAGGGGAGGTTTTGTTGTTTAGTATTGTTCATTTGTTGTGCAGGGGAGTGCTTTGCCTGCTAAGTACACAAATCTTTTCCACTTCTCTCTGAGGAAATTGCTTTTTCCCGAATCAGTAGGGGGAGGGGCCATTTGGATTTGCTTTCTAGAGGGACCACATTCAGAGGTTTCTTCACAAATTTGCCCTAAACCATCTACTTACACCAAACTTAGGCTATCTATCATACCAAATGTTTTTATGCTGATATTTTACTGATGATTTCTTTTGTGCTGCTTCTTTTAAAACCAATTAGGTACTAGGAAAATTCCCATTACAATTTCTTTCTATTTTAACATCCATGCTTTGCAATACTTGCCAGAGTCAAAAGTTCATTTTTCCCCTGCTCAATATAGCAAAAAGGATGAGCTGCTTTAGGAACACGTGGCCCAGCCAAAGAAAAGACTTCTATCTACAAAACCAAATCCACACTTCCTTATTTATCAGTTTTGAAACTACACTGGGATTGCAATATACTTCATCAATATTCTCAACCCACAGTATCTTCAGACCTTATAAACTCACAAAATAACCACCTTCACTATTTTCATCTAAATGACTCCATAAATGACAGCTTAGAACCACAGCAGGAATTGAAGCAGAAGTCAGCAAGGAGCTAACTACACAATTTTTCAAATATCCAAAGAGGCAAATTAAAGTTGCAATGTTTCTCTCTGACTCACACCAGACTCCGGTGTTGGTATCTTCTGCCACATCCAAGAATCCCCAGCTGGCTGACATCATTAATAGAGCAAACGAATTCATGCTGTCGGTACTTCTCTTCCAAAGTGCTATGTTCTGCAACTTGACAACTTAAGAAATTAAGACATCTTCAAATAACAATTTCTTGATGCTGACAAATTTGCCAAATCTGTGCCCCATCTCTATTTAGTCATCTGTCCCAAGAGAAGGAAAGAACTTTATTTTAAAGCAGACAGTTGACAGGTAAAAGAAAAATAGACTGAACTACCTGAAGCATTTTGGGGTTTATACCTGGATAAATTAAAGAGACTCAACCCAGTTCTCTTTATCAAGGCATATATGCAGATACAGTTAGCTCTGTCAAAAACACCTACCATAGATAATAAATTTGTAGACTATGACAAGAAGATTAGAGGCACTCAACATGTAAATCAGCATTCTTCCAAGACAATCCACTCAATAAGTACTACAGGTGACATTTAGTCATACTTTCACTCAGTGTACACAAGGCAATTGGAAGTGAGATAATGTAGAGTACAATGTAACACCCTGATGACACAAGGCTTATCATGATCTGGATACTCCAACTTTGGAAGTCCAAAACCATAACTCTCCTAACATATACTTAAAAAAATAAGAAAAGTAAGCCCTGCTAGATGTTGCAAGAATCCAAATTATAAACATACATAAAGTTTAAGATTCACACACTGCTCTTCAATATAAAGCACCAGAAGGCTATGAGAAATGCCTGTCACATTTGGCTGCATTTCCAATTAAACATCCGATTTTTTTTACAAGCCTGAAAGTATGCAACTGACCCAATTCAATCTACTTGAAGAAAATACAGTATGCAATGGTTCATTTCAATGTTCTTCTGCAACATACCACAGCTTTATCCTAAAAATTCCTAGCTATAAAATGTTAGCATCAATTCTAAGCAAGGCTTCTCATGAGTTGAGGAACTCCTTGCTTACTTAGGGACTACTTCTGCCAGCGAATACAATGAAACAAATACAATAAATCATTTCCACATAAGGATTATGCAATTCCTGGAAGGGAAAATATTTTGTTCTAGCCTCACTTTGGTTACTAATTTTGCCAAAGAACCTTTAGACTATTTACTGAAGTACCTGTTATATTGCCATCTGTGCTATAAAGTTTTTGATCAAGAAGTGCTTGAGTGATATAACACTGTTTTAAACCTGAATACTCTATGTAACCATAATTTGCATAATGTAATTATAAACTACTACACAAATTAGATGAACATTTCAGTAAACTGTAGCTAATCAAAACTTAGAAGTAGCAGACCTTTTCTCTGCTGTAGGAGAGTGCTTCAGCTAAGTTTATGAACACATTTGCGTATTTACAAACCAAGTAACAAGTACGCATACAAGGAGGGGAAGATGCAGCACACACACAAAAAAGGAAGAAACAAAAGCATGAAGGAAGCACTATCAATAATGGTATTAATACTCCCATTTGATACATCAGGGAAATACACAGAAACCATACTGAATGCCTGCAGCACCCTCTTCACTTCTTGCACTCCTGACCTTGAAGACCAGACACCGTAATGCTAAGCAATTCTGTTATCTTTTGAGTTGCAGTACAATAAGGTTTTAGGTCTGTATTCACCACAGACACCAACAAAATGTGCACAGGAAAAAATATTTTCTCATACTCGTGAAATGCAAAGCAAACAACACCCACCCATCTATGTAATGGACAAGAAACACACATCACTCAACCAACAGTATTTCAAAATAAAGTTCACTACAATCAGAACAGCACAAATCTCTGCAATCGTTCTGCTTTTCTCCCTAATTCTGTTCAGTCCAAGTTTTGCCTGCTACCTCCCCAATTAGTTTCCTTATCCTGACTCCCTTATGCCACATCTGTGGCACCAAGGCACACCATGGTGAGTAGAACCTGGCTGGATACTAGGTGCCCACCAACTCCCTTTGTCACTCCCCTCCTCAGCTGGACAGGGGACAGAAATTGAAGAAAACGCTCCTAGGTCAACGTAAAGACAGGGAGAGATCACTCACTAGTTACCATCAGAAGTAAAGCAAATTCAACTTGGGGAAAAATTAATTTACTACCAAGCAAGTCAGAGTAGGATAATGAGAAAATAAAAACTGAATTTTAAAATACCTTCTCCCCACCCCTCAGTTCTTCCTAGGCTCAACTTCACCCCCCATTTCTACTACCTCCTCTCACCCAACAGCACAGGGTGACTGTGGTAAGTTCATCACGTGTGGTTCCTCTGCCTTCTCAGGGGTGGAAATCCTCATACTCTTCCCCTGCTCCAGCATGGGGTCGCTCCAACAGAAGACAGTCCTCTACCAACCTCTCCAACGTAAGCCTTTCTCACTGGCTTCCAGTTCTTCACGAAGTGCTCCAGCACACCCCCCTTCTGTGGGGAGCAGTCCCATAGGGAGACTGCTCCAGTATGGAATCTCCATAGGTCCCAAGTTCTGCCAGCAAACCTGCTCCAGCATGGGCCCCACTTTACACAAGTCCTGCCAGGAATCTGCTCTAGCCCGGGCTTCCCTTGGGGTCACAGCCTTCTTCAGGCACATCTACCTGCTCCAGCATGGGGTCCTCTACAGGCTGCAGGTGGGTTTCTGCTCCCTGGCTGGCTTCCATGGACTTCAGGGGGACCGTCTGCTTTCCCACAGTCTTCACCAC
The DNA here is from genome assembly GCA_018697195.1 of Certhia americana. Lineage (NCBI taxonomy): Eukaryota > Metazoa > Chordata > Aves > Passeriformes > Certhiidae > Certhia > Certhia americana. The sequence goes on from CM031858.1 coordinate 18,056,162, forward strand.
CAGCTGCAAGGGATTCTCTGCTCCAGCACCTGGAACACCTCCTCCCCCCTCCTTCTTCACCGACCTTGGTGTCTGCAGAGTTGTTTCTCTCACAAATTCTCACTCCTCTCTCCAGCCGCAGTTTCTATTCAGCAGGGCTTTTTATCTGTTCTTAAATGTGTTATCTCAGGGGCATTGCCACAGTTGCTGATTGGCTCAGCCTTGGCCAGCAGCAGGTCTGTCTTGGAGCTGGGCTGGCACTGGCTCCACCAGACACAGGGGATTTTCTGGCAGCTTCCCAGAGAAATCCCTCCTGTAGCCCCCTTATTAACAAAACCTTGTCACACAAACCAAATACAATATGTTCTCCATAAGTATCCTTAGGCAGACCTTTTATTCAAGATATTCAGCTACAAACTAATATTCAATGCCTTCTAGACTGCACAGTCATTCATAAAAGACAGACAAATAACAAAAGCACAAAGATCAATTTTTCTGTAGTGCACTCAAAACTAAAGTAATTCTTCTATTAATATTTCTTATAATAATCTTAGAGTAGCTGTAGCAATATTCTTACATAAAGTGTCCTTCAAGGAAAAATATGGATACACATTAAAGAAATATTCATTTCAATATTTCTTTAAGAATTTATTTCAAGGGATATCTTCAAAGAAACTGCACAGTATATTAGTCCTTATTGATGGCCAGTATTCAAACAGAAGAAAAACATAATGCAAGTTTTCTTCTAAAATAGTTCAGTTCACCTGTATTGTGACTGTGTTTATCAACATTCATTCTAGTTTACAGATACAGGTGTTAATAAGTACAGATCCCACTCCCCTGAAGGCAGCTGTTTGAGCCAGAGATGTCAGAGCTCTGTTCACAAACCTGTCTGCATTCAAAAGGCTACATTCCTTTCTGTTTAGGCAAAAGGCAAGTAATACTGCATCTATGCTAATTATATATTACATAAATGCTGGGGGTGAGGTGTAAAAATATGGATACATCAAACAATTCTTACGAGCAACTCTACAAAAAAGTCTGTAGATGAATGAGATTAAACATTTTTTAAAAAGAGAATTTGGAGAGAGGTCCAATTCTTGTTGTATTAATTTATTTAAAAAAAAAAAAAATAAAATTCAATTGTTCAGACTCTGGCTCATCTGTGCAGCAGATGCAGGTGCAGCTCGGGTCTCACAGGGTAACCATCAGGAACCTATCACTATGAACACACAGCACACCTGAACTGGGTATACAGGATAGCTGATAGCTGCATTTCTACTGCTCTGAACCCTTAAGTACTGTATGGTCAAAACTTACACTGCAATGACAGTCTTTTTGTCTCCAGACCAAGTTCCAAGAAACACATGTGCAAGCACAGAGACTCCAGTTATGCCAGACTGAGCTGAGATACAGATGGATGCTATCTCAAGTCTTAAATGGCTAGCTCCACAGGGAGTCTCAGCCCCCTCAACACATTTCTCAGGACTAAAATCCAGGTGGCTTATTAGACAAGCTGTAGTTCCACACAAATGTGCTGACTCAGTTCTGGACCACGACTGCATTTAACTTCATAAGCTACCCCACCAAAAAAAAAACCCACAGAAATGCCAAGCGAAAAAAACACCACTGTTATGACATTAGAGTAATTTGTACCAAGTCCAAACTGATTCTTCCAGATGCAAGAACAGCCTTTACAATATTCATATTTCATTGAAACAGATAACAGCATAGTGATTCACCTGCAATGCAAGCAACCCAACCTTCATTCAGCATCTGAGCTATGCTTTGAGGTAGTAAAACTTCATGGAATTCTTAACACTTCAGTTCAGTACAGAGGTCTCCTGGTCTCTGAATCAAGTTGGATTCAGAAGAACAGGACCTACACAAAGCTAAAAAGCCTCACCAAGCTACCTGTACAAATGGTGAACTCCTGCCTGGTATCTCTTACCACAACAATTACTTCAGCTCCTTCATGATGAGTATGATGAGTAGTAGCTTGTAGCAAAACATAAACATATTGTCTATTTTTACCCCACTATATACTATATTTAAATTATTCTTAATTTAAGATCATCAACAAAGATGTTTGACACATAATATGTTTACGGGGGGGGAAAAGTCTTTTTGAATTGAACATCAGTTGTGCTACAAATCCTAAGCTTAGTTCTCCAGTCCTTCTTTGGGTACCAGAACTATAAGCCCTTGGACAACATACATCCACCATCCAATTTCTGAAGCCAGGACCCAAAGTCCCTTATGTAGCAGTCCATATATATACAACCTCACAGAGACCTCAAAATTAATTTTTTTCTACGTCAGCACTTATTTGCCCTACTTTTTGACTCCGAAGTTCAGACACATTTGAAGACATCAAAAGGGCCCACTATGCAGGGTAATAACAGTTGGTAAAGCTGGCAGCAGTCGCCAGGGAGCATCTTGAAGAGACTTGAATTTCAAGCTCACCATAGGTCAGCTAAGATAAATGAGCTGATTTAGAGAAAATTAAGACTTTTTAAGCAACAGTTAAAAACTTACCCAGTGACATAAAAAGTACACACTGGGATTACAATCTTCAATTATGTACTACATAAGCATGATTAAAAAGCAAGTCAAATAATTACCAGCCACCTCAATATATCCATTATTCAAACAGTTCAGGTTTACAAAAAATCACACTTTCTTTCACACGCCTTTCTGGAACCAAAAATTCAGTATGGCCTGTCCAGCATGAAGCAGTGCTTTCCATCTAGTAACTGACCATTCAGCAGTCAAGATGCTGGCTCCCAGCTCACCAACAAAAACACAGAAATCACCTAGCCACCACTTTGGCTCCAACCCAGCATGTATCAGTCTAGAGGCGGCACACAAAAGAAAGGGAAGAAAGGGAAGACAGTACACATCGGTGCATAACACTTGCTAGTACATAGGAAGCCACCTGTCCTAGTCTGCTGTTGAGTGAACTTCTCTGGTGACCCACCAACTTGCATTATGTGCTCCTGAGTTAGTCTACTTCTTTTCATTCCTAAAGCCAGTCTAACTTTAGTGTGAGCAATGAACTGCAGTTGCTTATCAGAATGAATTAATTTCCCCACGACTGAAGCTTAAAAAAAAGGAACAACCAAGTAACACACCCCAAAAACACAACACAGACAGCATCAGCTTGAAAAAAATATGCCTTGAGCACAATACTGAGGTCTTTTAAAGATTAAAAATAATTAAGCAGAAGCAGTCAATGTAATATGGTTTAATTCTGGTTTTGTTTATAGGTAAAAAGGCCAAGAAGAAAACAATGATTCAGTCTCTTAAAGTGATGATAAGGATATTTGCTTTTGTAAGCAAGGTGTGTTAAAACTTCTGGGTCTGGTAAACTGCTAACTATAAAGCTCCAGTTTCCACACTGAGGTCAGGGCTTGAGTTTAGTTTCAGAATGTCAAGAGCTGCTCCAAGACACCTCAGACACAGCCACCATGTTTCTAACTCACTAACATCCAAATAGTTGCTAAAACTTCAGCTGTTACACTTCATATGCAATCAGTTTCGCCTGAGAACCACTTAAACCTACACTACATTACAAACGGGATTTCTTTTTTCAAAACAAAATCAGTAATCAACCTGTTGAACTAAACAGATACTGTTTGGTGGAAACAAGAAAAGAATACAGCAAGCAGAAAATTCAGTTATCACTATTCCTTATTCACTTCAAAGTAAAGAAGTCTATCACAGCTATTCTCTTGGTAAATTCAAAAAATTATCATAATGCAGTGAGACATTGTTTATTATAGAACTCTGGACAGTTCTCTTTTACTCCTTGTGTCATGAGAGGCCAGGATTAACTATATCCCAATCCACACGGATTTCCTATCACACTCTTGGAAAATCCTCTTGTAGTCACCAGCTGCCTTTCTCTCTCCTCTGTATTTTCAACTTTGCAATCAACCTGTACATATCAAACTCGGCAATATTAAAAAATGTTAGTCTTAAAACTTTACAGAGCTGATGGTCTCCCCAGGAAAAGGTGCAGCCTTTCTTTAGAAAGGGTTTTGATTTTCTATTGACAGATACTTGAAGAGTGTACAAAAATCAATCCCTTCTTGCTCCCACCAACAGGTCTGTTTTGGAAGAACTAAGTCTTGATTACCCTGGGCATTATGAACATGTTAGTGGCAAAAAGTAGGAAAAAGCAAAGGTTAGACCTGTGCCAAAAATTCATTCAACACTAAGTCTTGCCACCATTTCTATGGCACTTTATTTTAGAAAAGGAAATAGATACAGCAAATAGGCCATGTAAACACACTGATAGTCACTGACATTTGGTCAGTAGTATTTGGTCTCTGACTCCTTATTTACTTTTAGATATGAAAGTCGAAACAGTTTACACACTGCTCTAAGATGCTGCACCACCTTCTTTTCTAATTAATTGTTTTCAGGGGCAAAGAAACGCCTTAGTCTTTCTAAATACTCTCACTTCTGTCAGTTTATCTTTTGCTGGAAGATAAATTAGGAAGTGCCAAGTAGAGAGAAATGGGATTTTCTTTTTCCAAAAATTCCAGACATGACCCAGTTTCATGCAACAAACATACAAGTCTGACAAAAAAAAAACCCTCATGTAACCATGGTAAAAAAAAAGCATTATCTGAATCCCCAATATCTACCATAAAAGAATTAGAAAAACAGAAAGAAAATATTTCTTCAGTTCTAAGTATCACACTCCGAGTAAGCACTAGTTTTTGAAATTAACAACACTGCTTACTGGGGAGTGTTCCTAAACTGAAGCTTTTAACTGGCAACCTAAGGTTGCTGTAAAAGAAAATTGGACACAGATTTTATTTACTTCCTGTACCTAAGTATGTAAGAGTTAAACTGACAAAATTAACCAAAACCTACACCATGGACCAAAAAAAAAAAAAAAAAAAAAAACCCCCCCAAAAAACTCACCACCAAAACCAACAAAAAACCAAACAAACTAACTAAAAAAAAAACCCACACCCTGACACTGTCAGAATACTTCAGAGAGTTATATATTTCCACTTCAAAAAAAATAAGATAAACAGTCTTTCTGAACAGCATTTAGATGAATTACAACAGAAAGCAAAGCTCTATTCTGTTATTACTGTAACACTTGGGTAAATATTATCCACACAAGGTTTATAACTAGTATTACTTAATAAAAAAAACCACATACCACTCTGGCTGCTCTTTCCTGAGATTCACACTTTCTGCAAAACCATGGTCCAGTGGGTACTTGAACAATTCCATAGCAAGCTGTTTTGAACAAGACAAAACATTTCAGCAAACATAAACAGCACTACAATACTAGTAGTATGTTCTAAAAGAAGCTTACTATTAGTTGACCTCATATAATTTTAATTATCAAGAGAGCCAAATTGACATCTATATGCTGCACATAAAATCCTATCACAAAAGTACAGGAAATGAAGTACAACGAGCCTAGATTTTAAAAACTATGCAGAATTTGTTAACTGAAAAAAGAACACATCAGCTTGAAAAGTAACATAACCATTCAAAAGCAGCAGTGTTTCATATGTGACCTGTTTTGTTATTTATTTACCTGCAAAACAGGTGGGACACTTCACTATAAATGATGGATGCTTGCTATTGTGAGATTGTTTTTAACACAAAACTAAAAGTAATGAACAAACCTGAGTTCTTCCTAAGACATTTATTTATACACCTACTATCCATTTTTCTTACTCTTAGAAATACATTAACTGGTCTTAAGCAGAAAATCCATAGCGAACTGAACAAAGTTTGCTTTTTAACCCCAGAAAATTCATAGAGCTGTAAATACAAACTGAATTGAGCATCAGGACTTGGATTAGCTGCAACTTGAGCAAGGCTACAACATAAATCCTTAGGTAAGAGATTTTCAGACATGCAGATTTATCTGCATGACAATCATCTATATTTTTACAGTATATAAAAGCAACCCCAAGAGTTTGTTACAAAATTCCACAGAAAAAAAGGATTTAGCAATTTGGCAATACTGCTCATGCTTCAAATGCACACATCGAGGAACCTGAAAAACTACAGAGGGAATGAAAATACAAGAACCCATGTGCTGTAAGTATACTCTAGTATTAGAGTGGATATAGCAAATAACAAAGAACCAAAAAGTCAAACGTTTTGCTCAAATATAATCCCAAATATTAAACAATCATGTTAGTTACATACAAAAATCAGGTTTAAGTGTGTAAGTAGAAAAAAAAAATATGATTCATTTCAAGTTATGGAGAAAGCTGAGATTAAATTAGTAACCTGTAGTTATACCATACAAATATATTGATTTTGTGATAGCTTGGAGATGAAAAATAGTAATGCGATAGTAATATAAAAACATCTGGCTAATACACCTTCATTTCCATGAAGGAAAGTCAATGAAATCATTTCCTATTATATACATACATGTAGTTATATTAAGATCAGTTGTCAAATTTTCAAATAATTTATTCAAGTACCTAGAGGCCAAACTATTCCGATAAGCCCTTTGTCTTGTACAATACAACTCTTTAACATGAGGAAAAAAACCCTTGGTTTTGTGTCATCTATATTAACCATTAACTGATGGGGGGACTCTGAATTTCTCTTTATATATTAAGAGGGAGATTTTAAATGTGCAATCATACATTTAGGTTAGCAAGTGACAGTGCAGAATAGGAAACAAGTATAAAGTGCAACTCAGAGACAGGACTGGCAAGTAGATGCAAAGGCAACATGAGTTGGGCAGAGACCAAAGTTGAAGTGAAGCACTTCCATCTGTGCCAGGGTAACAGAGCACACCTAGAGCCTACAAGAGTCCATCACAGGTTTGTGCTCTGATAGACCACGACACAGTTTGCAAAGATTTGTTTATACTTCCACTGCTTCCACTGTTCTTTAAACACATGAATAGATCTTTTCCTTCACAACTTGCCAGTGACTTCACAATTGAAAAGAAGTTTCATCTGAACTAAGAACAATTATAATAACAAACCCAAAACACTTAATAAAGCTTTATGGCTAATACTGCTGTTTGTACTTCAAATACAGACCATCAGCTTTGACCACGAAGATTACTACATTTACTACAGAGAGGCCACAAAAAGAGCACAAGAAGAGTGGACGTGCCTCCTCTGCCAATTTTGTTCCCGTGACGTATCAAATCCAAAATGTAAAGCACCAATGGTACAGTAAATCAAAACATGGAGTTCTTCTTTTAAGATCTCTATAACAGCTTCTGGATTTAGACCACACAGTACTTTGCATACTTCCTGACAGATTCCAATTCAGGTTTGGCTATGACTTTAAAAAAAAAAAACAAAAGCTCATCTTGTACCTGCTGAAATGTGTCTCTCTATACTAGAAATACTTTCCATAACTGACTTTTGTTCCTTTTATTTCAGCTCCAACTGCTGCTATCATCCAATTCTTTCACTGAAAATATCACCAAGGCTCTAGATAAGAAGGAAAATGTCCAAGATAATGCAAAAGGAACAGCTGTTTCAGGTATGACTTCTAGAAGTAGTCACATTTTAGTGCTCTTCTTCATGGTCCTAAGATTCCACAAGAGCAGTCAACCCACTGGTTAATATTACTCAGCTCTTAAGACGACAGAAAACCAATTCAAAACCAGATTAATTTCAGAGATCCTGTCAGCTCAGCTCCCCTCTGTTTTCAATCCAATGTTAATAAAAATACCTTTATTATTTTGCATTTCTCCTTGAATTATTACTATTTCTCACTATTTGTCAACTTACAAGGGAGCACATACTTGGAACAACCAACTACTATGTGACATCATCTTCAGCACACTTTAAGCATGAGACACACAGTAGTAGCATTTTCACATGCACTAGGCATGCAGACTAATGAATTGGATTTAGGATTTTCTGTCTCCTCCAATTTGTCCACCACCTGTAAGTAGCTGAAAAGCCAGTCACTGAGTTCATATGACTGCTTAGGAGTTGGTACAGAAAAACTACCATCTTATTCCCTATTTCTGCTACTATAAAGAAAAAGTCGTGATGATTTCCCTTCTTAAGATGTAAGCAGCAGTTATCATCTCTTCCTCTGCTCTCACACGAAGGGTCAACCCACTGACAGAAACAAAACAATCACACAGAGGGAACATGCCAGCTCCTGAACTGAGCTGGAAATCAACCAACCAGCCTCCACTAAGCCAAACAAATCCAGCATCAGCCATTCCAAACAGCACCCTCCCCCTGCAGAACCACAACAGGAAGTCTCTTCATCTACCAGGAAACATCAGCCAAATGACATTCAAGGAAAGGCAGGCAGAGATAAAAATCACATGACAGCTAAGTCTTTCCTACGCACCCCTCTCTTCCAATCCTAAACCCTCCTTGTCTCCTGGCTGCCCCTCAAATAAATTTTTCAAACTTTGGAGAGGCAGGGACAACAGGGATTGCATAGGGAAAGAAAGAAATACAGCAGCAAGTTCCAGAATAGAGTATAGTAACAAGGTCTGCAAAGACTGAAAGCAATTTAGAGTGTCTTTGAAACGCTGCAGCTGAGGCTGTTAACAGGGTGCAAAGGCAGACTGGGAAGCACAGACACAGAAAACATGCAGGAGAAGAGGAAAGGGGCAAAAAATTGGAAACGGGAGTTCTTCCTTTCTCACATCCATAATGCAGGAGAACATACCATACTAAGTCTCACGTGAGGGAAAAGACAGACGAGAAGGAGAAGATGACAGAGCAAGTCAAACCAGAAAGCACGTGGCCTTAGAAACAGGGAAACAGGCTTCATGGGTAAAAAGAAGGAGCTGGGAGGGGGAGGGAAAAAAGGGGGGGAAAACGGCCGGGGGGTGGGGAGGAGAAGGAAGCAGGCCCAAGGGAAGAAGCCAGGGAGCACCAAGAAGGAAGTGGGGCGGCTGGAGGCCGGGGCGGGCGCGCTGCCCTCGCCTGCCCGCTCACCTTGATGCACTGCGACATTGCAGCCGTGCCCGTCGCAGTAGACGAGCGGGTTCTCGGCCCAGCCCCGCTCGTCGGAGCACACGCAGCAGCCGCCGATCATCTCCTTCATGCTACTGGAGAACTCGCCCTCCAGTGACACCGGCAGCAGCAACGGCTCGCTGGAGACCATCTAAGGGTTAAAAACACCGTCGTCAACACCGCGCACGCCACACGCGCCTCGCCCTCCGCCTGCCCCCTCCCCTGGCGGGGTCTCCCCTCAGTCACTCAGCCGCAGCCGCCGCCACCACCGCCGCCGCGGCGGCGCTTCGGGACCCATGACCGCCGGCTGAGCGCCTCGTCTCGCCCCCGCCCGACCAACCGGCCAGGCTGTGTCGGTCGGGCCGCGGCGGCTCCTGAGGCGGACGCGCTCCGTGGGCGGGCACGCGGCGCCGCGCGCAGGCGCACTGCGCGCGTGCCCGCGGGTCGGGCAGTCCGCGCCCGGGGCCTCCTCGCGAGGGGTTTCGCCGCACGCCCGCCCCGCGAACGTGAGCGCCGCCGCAGCGCCCCGAGCGCGCGCCTCAGCCGCCCCCTCCGAGAGAGCGTTGCGCGGGACGCGCGCCGCGCGGCGCCCGCCGCGCGGGCGGGGCGCCGCCGCCCCCCCCCCGTCCGCCACCGCCCCCGCGCGCACACCGACGGCCCGCGGCCGCCAGCAACCCCCTCGCGCGCCCCGCGCCCGTCCCCCGCGCGGTACGGCGGGGCTCCCCCCCACCCCCACCCCCCGCGCGCCGGACCCGCCCCGCCCGCGCCCGCCGCCCCCCGCGGCGCCGCCGCGGGCCCCCGCCCGCGCCTCAGCCGCGGGCATGCCGCCCCGCTCCACCCGCGCCAGGGCCCCCTCAGGGTAGGCCGCAGGACGCGCCCCGTGCCCGCCCCCCCTCCCAACCCACACACCCCCCCCCCCGAAATCCATTTTGTAACTATCTTGTTTAGTTTTCCCCCCTGATGTGACTGCAGGACTAAGCATTCCCGCTCCCAACTGTTTTATCCTGTTTATATCCCCTCTGGTGTGCTGCAGGACTAAATGCGTTGTCTCGCTATTACGCCGACTTGCCTGCCCATCACCGCAACTTTTACTATTTTGTTATTTCCCTGCGGAGGGTCCTCGCAAAGCTAATGCATTTATTAATCCGCGCTTTTGTCCTCTTCCCTCAAACTCACGGCGTGGATGCGCGCTGCTGCTATTCCCTTCCACTGCAGCGAAAAGTTAATGCTGAACGGGAGATGTGACAAACACCAGAAACGGGTAGGCCGCAGACACACGAGAACAAACATGTTCTTCAATACAGGCTGCTTAACGCTTCTCTCTACTTTATACTCAGCGGTTGACAGGTGGTTTTGATAAGTTGGGATTTTTTTTTTTTTTTTTTTTTTTTTTAAATAAAGCAATTCTGTAATTCGGTTTATCCTCTAAATTAAAGGGGGCCGTTGGTGGGCAAAAGAAAAACGGAGGGAGCGAGCTGAGGTGGTCACAGAGATGAAAAATCTCATCCTATCAATTCTCCATTGTAAGCAGGTATGTCCTGTAGCGGAAGGAACTAATTCTGTTGATTGGTAGGAGCAGAGAAACTTCAATTGGCGTTCCAAAACCCTGGGTCACGTGTTCAGCTTGCCCCCGGCCTCGCATTTATTTATTTGATTTTTGGTTTTTGGGGATTTTTTTATGGGTCTGGCTTTTTTTTTTTTTTTTTTTTTTTTTTTTTTTTTTTTTTGTTGTGGTGTGTTTGGGCAAGGCAGATATCATTGATTATCATCTTCATGATCCTGGCTAAAAGGCGAGAAGCCGGATTTGTTTGTGTGGCTGTTTTTTCGAGTAGAATGATTTTGTCAAGGGCAGCTAGCTGCTATCTGTATCCAAATCACTAGTGGATTATGTAATTCCCTGTGAGCGCAGCCACAACGTTAGAGAACCCACACATATGCAGATATATTTTATACTTTTCTCGTCCTGGACCAAGTACAGTGATGTTTTATGTTAACAACTGCTACTGTGGAAGGGGAGGCTTGGATGTGCACAACTCTACCCCCTGCAGAATTTCCCCCGAGTCTGCGATTTGTAATTCAGGATATCTAGGTTAGCTCTTTTCTACCATCCTCAAGTTTGGCAATTGAATATTTTTATAGAGGAAGAATGGCAGGCATGCACAAAATATCATGGATGTAGCTTCCTCATGCCAGGCCCCACCAACGTGAGATTATTGCAAGCCATTTGGGGGTGGCATTCTAAGCATTTCCTGTAATTCTATCCCTAAAAGCCCATAAGGGTTTAGAAATTTTAACTACGTTGAAAAAATGGAGGGGAGGAACTGAATGTAGTGTGTTTCTTGTGTAAAATCAAAGCTGCTCTTAAAAAATACCCACCCTGCACCAAATGTCCTGCCCACAGCCAAAAAACACATTTGAACATAAAACTATTTTGTTAGAAACAACGCAAATCACTATGTTTATTACTTTAAAGCTTCATTAAAATACCCTAAAATTGCAGGTGCAGAGCAATTACTAGTTTGGAAGAATAAGCAATTAATATATCCTGAGTTTTAGAAAAACGCAAATTATTTGAAGCTGATAGATTACAGTGTCACAGCCCCTTCTTCATTCTCGTCAGAAAATGACATCTATTAAAAAGCTTCTCCATGGTTTCTGCTAATGCTAACCAGAAAAGAAAACAAAAAACAAAGTCATGACAAAGTGCGTCTACCGTCATCTATCCTTTATTCCCGGCAATAAATTAAAATAAATATCCTTTTTAAATGAAATAATAAACATTTTGTTGGATAATTTTATACATTTACTAAAAAACGTGTATTGTAACAAACATTGTAAATTTTTCCTCAACCATTTTTTTTGGTTTGTTTTTTTTTTCATTCATTGAGGTCTTCCCGAAATTCGTCTCTGAAAAGCAACTAGTAAAATCAAGTCCCAAGTTCTTTTTTTTTATGTTAGCTATTTTTAAAGCTCAATCTTAGTTTTTTTATAAAGAACATCACCAAAGAAACAACTATTACTTGCAACAACTTGATTAAAGCTGCACCCTAGCAACAATAGTATATTCAGGAGACTAGCTGTATAAGTTTTCCAAATAAAAATATTCTAATCTCGACAGCATGTAGCACACCGCTCAGTATTGACTAGCCTCAAAATCTTGCTTGTGTGTTAAAATTCAGTCAAGCTATACATTCAATTATTTAATGAAACTTTGTTTGTCTTCTTATAGATTTCTTTATGCTGTCGATGAAGAGTGTACATGGACTGGAAAACGCCATGACTACCACTTTAGTAGTGTGGTCATATTGAATTGAAATTTAGATAACCTCTTGATTAGTTTGCGGTAAAACACTCGTTTAGAGAAGACCGTTGAAAGGCAAAATCGGCAAAAGAACTGCTTATATACCCACATAAATACTGCAAACCACTAAGCCCTATAACAGCTATTTAATCAGCCCATAAAACTTGTAGCATTATTTCTCGGCGTATGGCGCCCAGCACGTCTGCCCCCCGGCCGGGCCGCACGGGCAGGGCGAGCGCAGCCGGGAGCCGGGGGGGTGGACGGTTGTCCCTCTCTCCCTGGCCTTCATCACGCCCCGCCTCGCCGCTCTGTCGGCCTTACGCTCCGGGACCTGCGGAACCAAGTACGGACGCCTTCTCGTGCGCCAGGGACACCATCATCGTGCGGATGGTCGTAGTCTTTTCTCCATCCCCTCTCAACGGGAATAAAGGGGGAAAAAAAAAAAAGAGA